>JASDFA010000003.1:126515000-127115000 GCA_035772735.1 Datura wrightii | reverse complement strand
TTATGAAGTCTCAAGTTGAACAAATACAAATATCATATTCTTAAGTAATGTCTTCAAGTCCCTAAGTTATGTTGAATTGTATTATGCTAAGAAGTTTTCGTCATATTCCGAGAATCATGCTAATGTCTCGATCAAGTATTTGAAGTTGCATACCAGCCTAAGAACTTAAGTCTTTATATGTATTTCCAGTAAGAGGTCTTAATGTAAATTATTTTCATATTTTAACACACTGTTCATTTTTTCAGTTATATTCACGTGACGCATCAATATATTTAGCACTTGTTGAGTTATCATTTGAATTCCCTAAATTTAGAAGAGTGATTCTCCCATGAACCAAAGTTCCTAATATCTAAGTAAGTATAAGCACAAACTATGAAAATGATCAGTTAAGCTTAGAACTTCTAATCCCAGGAAGTCACCTGTAGGTCACTCAACTTACTAAATACGAGTTTATACGTTAGACAGAAGTCTCATATGTTGTATGTCCGTAATTCAGCTCTCAGCTCTACGTATATGTTAAGCGTTATGACAATAACTCCAAGCTTCAAGTTATAAGTCCCACGTTTTCCTGCAAATAAGGCAAATGAATTGAGAACTGCATGTGCTCATCCACGTGATAAGTTTGGCAATGAAATTCCAGGTATAATTGTTGATATATGTAAAGGAACCACCCTGTGGGCAGTCCATATATGTAGTTCCCATATTTCAAAGGATTGTATAGAAATGGGAATCTATGTGCTTCTACTAAAGCGGTACATTAAATTGGTAAGACTATCTATAGGACATTGCTTGTAAATATTCTATTGTTTTTATGTTGGCTAAACCTCCTGAAGGTCCGTCGAGTCACTGAGTTGACATGTTTGTATATAATTTGACAGCTTTACGTGATATATGTGCACATTTTCTAATTTCACAGGGTATATATGCTCACTGGTATTTATATGTTACGAAAGAGACCGATTACAACCACAGATTAAGAATTTGTCATTTCAATGCTACACGTGTTAAATTGACTCAGTATAGGCTTTATCGGCTCCATTAATGATTATGATTGAGAATGTTTTTATTTTACCCTAGTGTGGTACCTCGCTGGAGATATTTTTATTTTACCCCGATGTGGTACACTGGCTGGAGATCTTTTTATTTTACCTAGATATGGTACATCGGTTGTGATATTTTTATTTTACCCGTTTGTGATACACTGGCTGGACGAATTTTATATATGGATTTATGGTTGGCTGGTCACTGGCATTACAGTTATAGTTTCTTTCTTGTGCATTAATTAATTACATTTTCATCTTATTATTGAGTTATTATTAGGTTTCAGTTTCCAGGATTCCAGGTTGTTACCATTCCTTATTCCTTGTTCAGTTATCTTGAGTTCAGTTATGTTATAGTAAGTTGATATCAATTACAGGTTGCAGAGTTCCAGGTTATATTTATCCTTTACATGTTTATGTACTAAGTTAGTATTACAGGATTATTATCTCATGGTTACAGTTTCAGCCTTACATACCAGTACATTTCATTCGTACTGATGTCCCCTTGCTTGGGAACCTGCGTTCGTGCCGCAGGTGCAGGTAGAGGTCAGGATGTCCATTTGAGTAGCAGTTCGTGAGATCAACAGATGGTTGGTATGCTCCTTTCTTCCTACAGCTAGGGCCTAATTATTTATGCTTGAGTTTTGAGATACGGTTATGGGTAGGTCGGAGCCTTGTTCCGACCATCAGTCAGTTTACTCTTTAGAGGCTTGTTGACTTAGTATATACAACGGTATTCAGTTTGTGGCCTTGTCGGCTTTTTATTGTTTAGTTTAGCATACTCATAGCCTTTTTTGTATTCCAGTTGTTTACCCTATATTGTTGAGACATTATGGGTCCACTTTGTGCTCCAGTTGATTGTGACAGGTGGCCTGGACGACCTAAGTGTTACAGTTACAGATGTCATATAGCCGGTTTTCCAGTCAGTCGGGTATGGCGTGACAGACTTGGTATCAGAGTGAAGTCGTATCCTAGGGAGTCCACAAGACGTTTCTAGTAGAATCCTGCTTATAGGTATGTTGTGCACCATACTTATAATCAGGAAGCTACAAGTCATTTAAGAGTTGTTTCACTTTTTTCATAGATCGTGCTATAGAGCAAAGATGTAAGAGGTGTGTTAAATCTATATCGTGCTTATGTTTTAAAATTCGCCTGGAGTAAGGCAAATTGCTATGAGATTTATTTGCCCTGATGTTTGAAAGGGTCCTAGTCGCCCTCCTGCTGATCCGAGAAATAGATTAGAGGCTCAAAGCAAGTTTCCTATTCCTCGTACCATAGTTCCTCCAACCTCCAGTCAGAATTACTGTGAGAGGGGATTTAGGCCCTACTGTTGTTTCAGATTCGCTAGAGCTAAGAGAATATAGAGTTATTGATCCTTCAACACCTGTTGTACTTTTAGGTCTATCAAAGGGACTAGATTTTGAGAAAACCTTTCAAATGTAAGCCCGAGTAGTGACGTTTCAAAATAAATAGTTAAAATTAATGGTAGGGTCCAAGGGAACTTTTGAGAGCTCTAGTGCCCATTGGTTTTGAGACTAAATCCCCTAGCCTTCACGAATTAGTACTTACCACGGGAACTTCGAAGGGTTCGAGCTAATAAGGTTTCGTATCGAGAGCAGGGCAGCATGAGTATTTGCGAATATAGTCTTGGGTTTAATCCTTTGGCCCAATAGTTTCAGATAGGGTACGTAATATGAGGGATAGAGTATATCGATTGTATTAGGTTTGGGTCCCCATTTGGTCCGAGAGTGTTTGGGAATGTCTACCTTGATAAAATTATCTACTGCTTGGATGCTAGTATTTTCTCAAAAGACGGACGATCTTATTCACCGTCTCCCAAGTAATGACAAGGTAGTGGAACAGAGTAAGGAAACCAGGTCGATAAGACTATTTAAGGACCCTCGTAGTGCTTGGAGACCCCAGCCAGCCAGACATTCAGTTTCTCCTTGAGATTCAGTCTCTACTTTGTCCCTAGATTAGACTACAATTTCTTTTAGCCCCCGTGTCCATGATAGGCAGTGACAGGTTGTGGTAAAAGCAAAGGTAAAATAGCAACTTCAAGTTTGACACTGATTCTATATGTTAGGTGGTTAAGTTATGATTTTCACTTTTTTTATGTGATATTTCCTAATGGTATGAATGGAATGGCGGTATTGGAGTAAATCACAACTCCCATGGTCGTTTATTAATTTGATTAGGGTTAGAAAAGTTATTGATTTTATGGTACTAAAGCATGTCTATCATACGTCAGACAAATAGATGGAGTTGAGTAAGAAACGGTTTGATAAGAAGAGGCAATAGCAAGAGGATGTGCTTACAAAAAATAGAATGTACGTTTATGACACAAGGCCAGGAAAAGTTAAAGATGTTATGGCTAAAGTTACGGCTACCGAGGTATAACCCTCATTCCAGGACGAATGATTTTAAGGTGTGGAGGATGTTACACCCCAGAATTTTTTTTGATGATTATTTGATGGTTATATGTCATATTAAGGTAATTATGGGTCGTATGTTGTCCGTAGGTGAGGAGGGAAACATGTGCAAAGGGAAAAGCGAAGAGTATATGAAGTTTGTAAATAAGGGTCAATTTTAAATGGATATATCCCCAAATATGTAATGATTCAGAGGTCCTATAACCTATCAAATGAAATATATTTGAGTCTAGTTTACAGTGAAAAAAACTGCTCGTCAATCGGAGTTCGTAGTAAAAAGTTATGCTCGTTTGAAGACAGCATCGTCAGCTAGAAAAGCGCCCATGAGCGCGGGCGCCGAGACAAGCAGGCAGCAAGCGCGCACGCGCGTGAGGGCACGTCGCACGGGGGCACCACACAGCCTGTCTATAAGAAGTAATTTTTGAGCTAAAAAGCTCATTTCTACTCCGTTTCACCTCATTTTATTTTCAAAATTTGCAGAGTTAAGACCTCTATCCAATGGTGAAAAGATATCCCAGGTAAGAAACTTCACTCTTGTCTCTTTTGGGATTTGAAAAGAGAACCTTGGAAGGAAGTCATGACTTGTTTTTGTCTTGTGGTTAATTTTGGTATTGCTGCATTTTTAGATGATTCTAGGCAGAGGAAATAGTAGGAGTTTACTCCTACTTTAGCTGATAACATCTCTAAGAAAGGGTAAGTAATTCCCTTTTTGATTTCTTTAAGTTTATGAGGTTATAACTTGGAGAATGTTGTAGTATTGTGTTGTTGTTTCTTTTTGTGTTTTTGTGGCATGCTGCTGCCCAATTTTTCCAGAACTTTGGTAAAGTGAAGTTGCTGCTTGTTGGTTTTGTAAATTATACTTGGAAGGATCCTTAAGGAGTAAGCTTGAAAGGAATATTTTCAGCAAAATTAGAGTCGACGTTCCAAGGTATGTAAAGGCGTCCCTATTCTTATTTTCCAAGCATGAAATCTTATTGTTGATCGGGCCAATGTTCCAATGTTTTGTGTTCCTATTGAGGCATACATGATTCTGCCCAAAGTATTAGAAATACTTCATAGAAGTCTTGAAGAGTTAAATATGCTTGCAGTGAACAAATGTGAAGTGGAAGGCGTATTATTTACGATTATTGTTGTAGTTGTTAATCGAGTCTGAAGTCCCCTCAGCATGGGCACCGTGAGCTGGTCCTTTATATTATTTCATGCATTTGATATCAAATGTGTTCAAAATTCTAGTTGCTATTTGAAATTTGTAAAAAGGCAAGAAAACGACACGCAAACGAACTTAATGCTAGAAAATAATTTTTAAGCTAAATAAGGGTAAATTAGAACAATGTTGACGACTGCGCCCAAGCGCACACGCAAGTGTACGTGGTCTTACAAGTAATACAGTGGCCCTTTTTAAGAGCCAGATGTCGAACCCACAGGGACTGGACCAATTCAGCTAATTATCAAGTTCAAGTGTGATATTAACTTTCGCAAGTGTTGATTTAGACTTTTTCGATAAAGCTTAATTAAGTCTAGGGGTGGTCACAGAAGTACTCTGAAGTAATTCAAGGAGTAACTAGAGCTAAGGCCAGATAATCATGCGATACTAAGCTTTGTAATGGTTTAAGTATGGAATTATCAATTGTCATCTCACATAATTGAAAATGCATGTTTATGCTCTTTCGAGCCTCTAAACACAACAAACTTGCCTCACAACTACATCGTCGAGCGGGGATGTGACATTCAAGTTTGTGGGCAATTCAATTATGGGAATGTGGTTTTACGGGGTTTATGCTCTTAATTAGGGACTTTCGTACCTCTAATCATTTAACTCTACTTAGCTTCACAACTACTTCTACGAGTGGTGATGTGATAATTCTACGTTGGTGTCTAGCTCATCCCGTTTTAGTAACCAAGCAAGGAAAATTAGGTATAATTTCTTATCCTAACCGAGAATTATATCGTAAGATACAAACTTGCTCCCTACTTTCTTTTGTTCTTGCCTAGGTTTACTTTCTCAAGCTTTAATCCAGGTGTAACGTGTGTGTTTTCATGGTGATCAATCATAAAAACAACCATAATTAAGAACGTAAGACAAAACAACAATTAATACCTTAAAACCAAAACAAATTCACAATCATACCTTGTGGCTTCAACCCTAGAGGAAGGGTTCTAGCCACTCAAGTTTGTATAATTACAAGAAAAAACAATTAAAGTAACATACTTACAAGAATTGGTAGAAGAGAAGATGAAATTTAAGAACCCTAGGTGAGTTCTCCCACTTCTCGCTTCACTCCTTGGTAGTTTTTCAGAGATATTACGTGACAAAATATTTTTAGGAGCTAGGGTACCTATTTATAGTAAATGAGAGGTGTATAAAATTATGCCCGGCATGAAATAGCTCCGTGTCACGGAGTTTATCGCGCCAATTTGCCTCCTTGACATGGAGGCATCATGTAGGCACACTGGAAAACCAAAACAGTCCGCAAGAAGCCCCCTGCCGCGTTGGCAGCGTGTCACTAGTTGCACAGCCTGCCTTCCGTGGCACGTTGCCAACGCGCAGGTGGGCTGTTTCATGCATCCTCCTTGCCGACATTCGCGTTATACTTCCGATTCCATGCCTCCACTTCACCAACTCCTAGATTAGTTCCTCAAATTCATTTTAAACCTACAAATCAAGAACTAATCATGTTGGTTAGTATATATATTCACATTTACATAAAATTACATGAGAATGTATATAATTAAGTTGATAAACAAGTCAAAACTAAGTTATAAAGCATCACTTGGGCATGCTATTTTTCCCAAGATCACCTACCCCTCACTTAAAACCTTGTTCGTCCTCGATCAACCCTCTTACATCTCATGTAAATGAAGACTCACACATAGTTAATTTAACAAGATAATTCAAGCTACGACTATAATGATTATTTAAGATAACAAGTTAAACATAGAGCATGCACGATTTAATCATTGAAATGATATATAACTATGTTAAGGCTTCCTAACCTCGAGAATCGACTCTCAATCTTAGAAAACTCATGCAAATCAACCGATCAAGAAATCCGACATGAATGTTATCTCTCATTAAACATGTGCCCTCATAATAAAAGAGTTACCCATTTTTACTCACAAATTTCAAATCACAACATGTATGAGTATATGAATAGAATTACGCTTGCTCTCTCAAGGAATTCACATGCATCATGTAGTGCACCATAAGCTTGCCCTTAGTTTTACTCCACTAATTTAAGGATGTATGAACGTAAGATCAAGTAGGACTTATCGGGTTGTAATATAAGCTAAGGGATGGGTAGGTAATATTATGGATAATAACAGTGGCTATCTTCCCCAAGCGCTTTTAATTACTTCAACCTTCATGAAGGACATCTCTTTTCTTACTTCCTCCTCATTCTTTTCACTCTTGAATTTTCTCTTCTTGTTCCCATTTCTTTAAGCACACTCAGCTTATTAGTAAGGGGTACTTAAGCAACTTTTTCATTCATTTATTTCTTACTCCCTACCAATAATCAAGCATTTTAAAACAAGTGCACCCTTGACCTTTCTCACTTTTACAACTGCTACTTTTCCTTCTTTTTCCATGCTTCTCACTCCTTCACTCATTCGGGTTTTTCACTTGAGTGCTTAGGAGTTTTGGATCAAATTCAAGGCTTATGAAAGAAAAAGGATTAAGCTTATGTTGTAGATATCAAATAATAGGCTTAAGGCTCAACGGGGCTCACTAGGATTCAACATTCAAGGTAGGTAAAGTGAGGGATAAAAATTAGGTTAATTCAAAGAAATGCCTAAATCATCTCCTATAGTCTACATCCTTCATTTCATTTTATATACACACCTGGCAAGTTCTAGACATTTCACAATAACATGGAATATTTGAAAAACTTACACTCACAGCACATGCTCAATTCAAGACACATTCAGCAGACTCTGATTCAGGTAATCACAAAAATTTAGAATTAAGCTTCAATCACATCGAGTCAAATTCAAGAGACCAAGTGTCTCAAACAAAGTTATACACTTCTTACATGCTTCAACACTAACCACACTTGTATCTTACAATCATGTATAGCACATAATAAGAAAATCAAGCCATCAATTAGCTACACGTTCAAAAACCAAAACCTATTGACTAATTTTTCTCAAGATGGTCGTCATCCATCAATCATCGGAAACAGTCCCTAACTATGACTAAAAACTCTATATACAGACAAGAAATTTTTTTTTTATTCTTCAGTTCAAAGATCCCCCGTCGGAAAAGAACCGAAAAGAAAAACCAACGGGTGGTGAAGTCATGCTCAGCTAAAATTTTTTTCCAATATGTATCAAGCACTACATTAACAAAAATCATAAAGCACAAAATTTTTGAAATTTCCCTCACCCCACACTTGAATCATGCTATGTCCCCAAAGCATCTAATTAAAATTCCAAAGGGTGAGAAATACTCCCTGGGCCTCTATGCCTAGCTAACAAAATGTTTTTCTTCAAATTTGCACAAGTAGGTACTTGACCCCACACTTTTTCTCTTCCATGCTTTTTAGCTTCCTCCTCCATCGGTATTCAGACTTCCCCTCCATCTGTGCCTAACTTTACACCAAAAACAACACAAGTTGAAAATAACCAAAATCACAAATTGTACCAGTGGTACCCTTGGGTTGCCTCCCAAGCAGCGCCTTATTTTACGTCGCGGCACGACGTGGACTATCCTTTTCAGGAAATCCTCATACGTGGGTTCCCTTTCGAGAACCATCTTCTTTTCTTTTGATTTTTAGAGGGAACAACCTCCACTCTGTTCCTCTCTTCCTCCAACTTCTTTACACTCTGAAGCCCTTTATCAGACTCGGGCTGAACACTTATTATTATCTTTGGCCGTAGACATATGGAATCTACCACCCCACACTTATCCTCTGACAACACACTAACCTTACAAAGGTTTCTGTAGTGTGTGGGTGGGTTCATTTCTTGGTATACTCGGAAGAGTTCTTCTTCATCCTCGATTCTCATCTTCAGGGTCCCTACTCTTAAGTCAATTACCGCTCCTATGGTGTCCAAGAATGGCCGTCCCAAGATTAAGGGTACCTGGTCATCAAAATAAAAATGTAAGATAATAAAAATCAGTAGGTATAATAAACTAACCCACTTTGATGAGAAGGTCCTCTATGATTCCATTTGGTGCCACTCGCGACTTATCCGCCAGCTGCAGCATCAATCTTGTTGGTTGCGGTTTCTCCAACCCCAGGGTGTTAAATAAAGATAGGGGAATTAGATTAACTGTTTCCCCTAAATCACACAGGGCTCGTAGCACTTCAGCTTTACCAATTTGTATGGGGAGGGTAAAACTCCTTGGTTCTTTGAGCTTCTTAGGAATCTTGCTCAATACCCTATGACTGCACTCCTCCGTCAATGCTACTATTTGGACATCCACCAATCTGACTTTGTTCGCCATCACATTCTTCAAGTATTTAGCATACTTGGGCATTCCCTGCAAAACATCAATAAGAGGCAAATTTATGTGAAGTTCTTTGAAAATCTCAAAGAACTTTTTGAAGCATTCCTCCTCCTTGATCTTTCTGAATCTTTGAGGGAATGGTGGTGGTGGTCTTTGTGCTGGCTGCAATGAAGATTGTGCATTTTGTTGCACAACACTCTGATTCTCTCCCTGGTCAGTGGATGGTCCTTATCTCACCAACTCCTGCTGTACCTCATTTCTTTTCCCTTTTGGCACTGCATCAACTAATTGTTTGCTGCTCCTCAGACTGATGGCGTTGACCTGACGGGGGTTAGGGTCTATGTCACTTGGTAGTCCTCCCTGCAGTCTCATGTTTTGAGCAGCTGCTATTTGACCCATTTGCTTCTCTAGATTGCGGGTGGCCAATTGCTGATTCTTCAAGTCTAATGCCATCCTCACCTGATTTTCTGCCAATTGAGCTGGGTCTCCATGATTTTCTGCAACTTTTCCTCAATGTTGCTGCTCAACTGGCCATCATTCTACCTATTCTGCTGATAGTGCTGCTGTTGAGGTTGCTGATAACTTTGATTTTGATTTCCAACCCAAGAAAAATTAGGGTGGCTCTACCAATTTTTGTTGTAGTTGTTTCCAAAATTCTGAGTGTTCCTCTGTACATTCCCAACAAAATTTACTAATTCCAGATTGGCTCCACAAGATTCTGCATTGTGCACATTATTTCCGCAAATTTCACACCAACTCAGAGCTTGCTGAACTGCATTAACCTGACCCTGCTGTTGGTTCATACTCAGTTTATTGACCTGAGTCATAATCTGATGTTGGAATGAAGCTAACAGTGCTGCCAAGGCATTCCTACCATCTACCTCTATCAACCCTACTCTCTTTCCTGCCCCTCTCGATAATTCACTGTGCCATTTTGGATTTCCCTATCCAATTCTATTCAACAGTGTGTACAGCTCATCATACGTCTTCTCTAAGGCTTGCCCACCCGATGCAGAGTCTAGCAAAATTTTTGTATATGGGTCTAGACTTTCTACAAAGGTATGATCCAGCACTTCATTGGATTGCTGGTGATGGGGAGAGTCTCTCAGTAAGGACTTCAATCTTTCCCAAGCCAAATATAAGTTCTCATCAGGCCTCTGCTTGAAACTCAATATCTCACTTCTAAGTTTGGCAGTCTTGCCTGAAGGGAAGAATCTGATAAGGAACTTCTTTGCCAAATCATTCCACGAAGTTACGGAGTTCGGTGTCTCAGCTTTCAACCACCTTTTTGCCTCTTCCAACAATAAAAATGGGAAGAGGGTATCGGACATAATCTGTGGACACTCCGATGGGGACGAAAGTGTCACTAATCTCTAAAAAATTCTGTAAGTGCTGCTGCGGGTCCTCATGTGACATCCCAGTGAACTGACCACTAGAATGTAACAACTGCACCATGTTTTGTTTCAATTAAAAGTTCCCTCCAGGTTTCGATTTACGGATACTAGAGTTCACATTTGTCGCTTGTGGAATTGCCACTTCGCGAACTGGTCTGGCTGCCATTGCTTCCGGTGACAACTGTGCTTGTCCTGCGGGTGGTTGTTGTTGTACCTTTTCTTGAAGTCTTTTCAGCTTTTTCTCAAGAGCTACTCTCCTTCGCAAATGGATTTGATGTTCAAGTTCAAGAAACGGTTCCACAAGCTCTCTATTCCTAGCCAGCTCAGCAAGACAACCTGTCACCTGCAATAGGTAAGACTAAGACCAAGTTTCTCAATACTTAAGGAAATTTAAAAATCACACAACAACAGATAAATTCACTAAACTTCGCCGAAGCCCCCGGCAACGGTGCCAAAAACTTGTTGACGACAGAGCCCAAGCGCACACGCAACTGTACGTGGTCTTACAAGCAATATAGTGGCCCATTATAAGAGCAGGATGTCGAACCCATACGGACTGGACCAATTAAGCTAATTATCAAGTTCAAGTGTGATATTAACTTTCGCAAGTGTTGATTTAGACTTTTTTGATAAAGTTTAATTAATTCTAGGGGTGGTCACAGAAATACTCAAAATTAAGAGCTCTATCCAATGGTGAAATGATATCCTAGGTAAGAAACTTCACTCCCTTCTCTTTTGGGCTTTGAAAAGAGAATCATGGAACGAAGTCATGACTTGTTGTTGTCTTGTGGTTGATTGTGGTATTGCTGCGTTTTTAGATGATTCTAGGAAGAGGAAACAGTAGGAGTTTACTCCTACTTTAGCTGATAATATATCTATGAAAGGGTAAGTAATTCCCTTTTTAATTTCTTTAAGTTTATGAGGTTATAACTTGGAGAATGTTGTAGTATTGTGTTGTTGTTTCTTTGTGTGTCTTTGTGGCATGTTGCTGCCCAGTTTTTCCAGAACTTTGGTGAAGTGCAGCTTCTACTTGTTGGGTTTGTAAATTGGACTTGGAATGATCCTTAAGGAGTAAGCTTGAAAGGAAGATTTTCGGAAAAATTAGAGTCGACGTTCCAAGGTATGAAAAGGCATCCCTATTCTTATTTTCCAAGAACACAATCTTATTGTTGATTAGGCCAATGTTCCTATGTTTTGTGTTCCTATTGAGACATACATGATTCTTCCCAAAGTATTGGAAATACTTTATAGAAGGCTTGAAGAGTTAAATATGCTTGCAGTGAACAAATGTGAAGTGGAAGGCGTATTGTTTACAATTATTGTTGCAGTTGTAAATCGAGTCTGAAGTCCCCTCAGAGTGGGCACCGTGAGCTGGTCCTGTATATTATTTCATGCATGTGATATCAAAAGTGTTCAAAATTCTAGTCGCTATGTGAAATTTGTAAAAAGGCAAGAAAACGACACGCAAACGAACTTAACGCTAGAAAACAATTTTTAAGCTAAATAAGGGTAAATGAGAACAACAAAATGAAAATTCCTTACAATAATTATCCACCCTCTTATGAACATGTTCTATGGTATATAAGGCCAATGGGATATTCCTTGATTTCTCTCCCTTTATCTCAAGGACTAGTTAACGAGTTTTCGAACAAACCGATACGTTGAACTTGAAAGATAGAACTCGAATGTGTAAATTATTGATATTTCTGTGAAACCATATTTTTGGGCAGGTTATACACAATTTATTAATGTTAGAAGGTTATACGAAAATAAGTATATATTTACGCTTATTCCTACGTTCAAGTTACACGCTAGGGCAACAAGAATTATCTTTAGAGTGCCGCCGTAAATTTATTGTAACTCTTGTGCTATCTGAACCTCCTAAGAGTCGACAAGGCATTAAGTTTAATAAATGATATAAATACGTTATGTGGTAATGATATAATGAGTGTTAGGTGACGAACTTGTATAAATCAGCTAGAGTTGAACGTTTGTAAAATAGTAACTTAAGTTAAAGAGAAGCTCTCTGCTATACCCCTAAACGTTTATGTTAAGTTATCAATTCTAAATGTTGAAATTGTCTTCCATGATTGAAAAGGGTGATCCGAGGAGCTTCTAATCCATTTATAATGATGTAAGCTTTCTTGAGCTCCTCGGTTAATTACAAAGTTATGAAAGTCAATCCAGCGACATCCGAATTATGGTTATAAGTCTTTATTTGACTATAAGGCAGCACTTGGAGAGTTGCTTATGAATTCTCAAGTTGAACAAATCAAAATCTCATATTCTTAAGTAATGTCTTCCAGTCCCTAAGTTATGTTGAAGTGTATTATGCTAAGAAGTTTTCAAGAGATCATATTCCGAGAATCATGCTAATGTCTCGATCAAGAATTTGAAGTTCCATAGCAGCCTAAGAACTTAAGTCTTTATATGTATTTCCATTAAGAAGTCTTGATGTACATTATTTTCAAATTATAACACACAGTTGATTTTTTTCCAGTTATATTCAAGTGACGCGTCTATATATTTAGCTTTTGTTGAGTTATCATTTGAATTCCCTAAATTCAGAAGAGTGATTCTCCCATGTACCAATGTTCCTAATATCTATGTAAGTATAAGCACAAACTATGAAAATGATCAGTTAAGCTTAGAACTTCTAATCCCAGGAAGTCACCTGGAGGTCACTCAACTTACTAAATACGAGTTTATACGTTAGATAGAAGTCTCATATGTTGTATGTCTGTAATTCATCTCTCAGCTCTACGTATATGTTCAGTGTTATGACAATAACTCCAAGCTTCAAGTTATAAGTCCTATGTTTTCCTGCAAATAAGGCAAATGAATTGAGAACTGCATGTACTCATCGACGTGATAAGTTTGGTAATGAAATTCAAGGTATAATTGTCGATACATGTAAAGGAACCACCCTGTGAGCAATATATATATGTAGTTCCCAGATGTCAAAGGATTGTATAGAAATGGGAATCTATGTGCTTCTACTCAAGCGATACGTTAAATTGGTAAGACTATCTATAGGACATTACTAGTAAGTCTTCTAAAATTCTTATGTTGGCTAAACCTCCTAAAGGTCTGTCGAGTCACTGAGTTGACATGTTTGTATATAATTTGACAGCTTTACGTGATATATGTCCACAATTTCTAATTTTACAGGGTATATGTGCTCCCTTTTATTTATATGTTATGAAAGAGACCGATTACGACCACAGATTAAGCATTTGTCATTTCAATGCTACACGTGTTAAATTGACTCAGTATAAGTTTTATCGGCTCCATTAATGATTATGATTGAGAATGTTTTTATTTTACCCCGGTGTGGTACCTCGCTGGAGATATTTTTATTTACCTCGATGTGGTACACCGGCTGGAGATTTTTTTAGTTTACCCCGATGTGGTACATCGGCTGGAGATATTTTTATTTTACCCCAGTATGGTACTCTTGCTGGACGAGTTTTATATATGAATTTACGGTTGGCTGGTCGCTAGCATTACAGTTATAGTTTCTTTCTTGTGCATTTCTTAATTGCATTTTCATTTTATTATAGAGTTTTATAATGTCATACGTACGACGAAAGGGCCCAGGGAAAGGCCGAATGAGTTCCAAGTTGGGATTTCGTGAGAGGAGGCCGAACCAAGCTGCCCATAGGGGCAAATTGGCAGGGAGCAGAATCAGCGCATTAGCCAACGTGGCACGGAGCAAAATCAGCGCATTGGGCAGCGTGCCACGTTGCCTTGTCTTCTACCTCAAGTATATAAGGGTCTGACACTTAGAAGTTAAGTTATAATTTTTAAACCATGACCAGCAGAGGATAGGGACGAAGGAAAACATATAATTTTCATCCAATTACGCTTCTAAATGCCGTCCAAATCCAAATTAACTTCGGGTATCGAAGTATAAGGCTGCAGGGAGCATTTCTAAGGAGTTAGTTTCATCAAATTCGCCCGGTGAATTATAATCCCGCCGAGCCAAAGTTGTTGGAATTGCTCCAAACTAGTGTCAATGCGATCCCAGGCTTAAAGTAAGCACTTCTCCCTTCTAGATTTTCTAAAAATAGCGAGGTTTCGACCGTGTTCCGTAAAGTTGGAATATAGTTAATATTTATATATAAAGTTTTTCTTTTTGCCAAATTTAGTGTTAAAATTAGTCCTATCTTTCCAGTAACACGATTTCAGTTGAGAAGGGAAGTTGAGCACGAGCCGAAATTCGCCGGTTAATCGGTAAAAGGCGATCAAGGTATGTTAAGGCATTTTCTTTCGGCAAGTTAGTTTCTTCAACATAGTAATCCAGTATGAATCCCAGTAAAGTATGTTAGGAGTATGTTATCATATTTAGTTGTCGTTGTTAGTTGAGACTTGTAAATTATATTATTTTGGGCCAGATTATACCTGTATAGCTTCACCACCCCAGGGTTAATAGCTATGTCGACTCGCCTGCCAGGGGTGAGGATATGTCGCTCTATGGAGCGGCATGTCATCCGCAAGGGATGAAGATGGGGATACAGATCCTCATATTTTTCGTTGTTGGCCTTATACACACCCCTGCCGAGCGCTTACACTCGGGGTGTAGATATTAGGAGTCCTCCAGACTCAGGCACAACTATAGTCAGGGGCTGAGCTGGCCCAGTTGCAGACCCAGTGGATTGGCAGGACGCTTACAGCTGATAGTTTACTCAATATGATCTAGATAGGGGTATATAGATTGAGGTGTACTCGCTAGGGCTAATGGGGGCCCAAGTGGGTTGTTCTGTGTTGATTGTACCTTCCGGCTTATGGGGCCAGGTAAGGTTTATGTTGCTTTTGTTACTGATAGTTAGACAGTAGGATGACTCGTTGTCAGGTATGACCCCTACCCTCCTTATTATAGTTATGTTTAGTCCTGATTTCACTATCTCAATCATCTTCAGTCCGTTTTCTTTACTTCCATCACTGTTAGTTCTATTTCTTACTTTCAGTTATTTAAAGTTATTGCTTTACATACTAAGTACCTGTGGTACTGACGCCCTCTTCTAGGGTGCTGCATTACTTGCCTACAAGTACATATAGACGAGGAGTAGGTCCCTCGTAGTTCCAGTCAGTCGTACAGAGCCATCAACTCCTTTCTTCCGGAGCTTATGCGATAGAGATTTACTTCTTTTGTTTGCACAGTATGGGTAGGTCGGGGCCCTGTCCCGACCATCTTATTACTCCTAGAGGCTTGCAGATTGCATTACTTTCTTATGGTTAGATGATATCGGTTGTGTGGGGCCCATATGTGTTTTAGACTATGTGTGTTGGGCGTGTGTCGCCCTATTTAGCTGTTGATTGGTGGCCTTGTCGGTCATAGCTCAGTTTAGCATCGACTTTTATTTTTCAGTTATAACTAGATATTATGATGGCCTTGTCGGCCTGCATAGGACCCTCTATGTTTGTTTATCTCTGGTAAGCTATTTATTTCCACAGGTGGCTATAGGCCTTGTCGGTTGGGGGTTGTATTTACAGCCGCTATATAGCCCGTTGTTTTCTTGATTCTAGAGTTAGAGCCAGTCGTGCACCAAAGGTGCTTATGCTCAGTCAGCTCAGTAGTTCAGGTCCTAGTAGGGCACCAGGTGCCAGTCAAGCCTCTCAAGGTGGGGTGTAACAAGATTTGCCTCCATAGTGGGTTGATCCCCCTAAATCACGCAATTAGGATTATTTAGAATGGACTCTTCATGAATATGCAAAAAATCATCTAGGCAATCATTGAGTGTCTCTCAACAATTAACAATGTCAATCTAGATCAGTTTTCTCAAATTGATTAGAATTCAAATCAAAACATATTGCAATTTGCTAGTTATTTTCACCAAATCTCTAAGTAAACATATTAAGCAAGGTTTAAAACTGGGATCATTATTGATTTATGCTATCCAAACCTTAATTGGCTCTTTGAAGTACAATAGAGGCAATTTGACATAATTGAATGTTTGTAACCACCAATCTCAATTTACAAAACTTAGATCAAGTAAATATTCACAAGCCCATAATCAATTCATCCCAATTGAGATCATTAGGATTCACAAACCTATTGGGTTCACAACACTAGATTTGAATTTAACTACTCATAGACAAAGAAAAAGAAGAAATTATTAATTGATATATGATCACTTATAAAACAATAAGATGAAGTAGAGAACTTGAATTGAAATTCAATTGATCTCCAAATTACAATAGGTTCCCTCCAAAAATTATTTTCTACTCTAAAACTATCAAACTTACTGGAACTCAAAAGAACTCACTCAAAAATATGAAAAAAAGACTATTTATACTAAAATCCAAGACCTAAGTCTAATTTAAATTCGGAGGGTCCAGGTCGTAGAAGCGGACAGTACTTTGAAGGTATAGTCCCTATATTGAACCATTAATTAAACAACTTGATATTATGCTTTCCATCTATCAAATTATGGACCGTATATTGAAATTACGGTCTATACTTCCTCCCATAAAACGCTTCACCATGTAGATATAGTATGGATCTGATCGGTTGCATGACCTAAGGATTCGTTTTAAACTTAACTGTTTGCCTACGAATGAAACAAGTCATCAGACGTGTTTCACTTGAGTGAATAAGAACAGTAAATAAATAAGACAATGAGTTTAGAGTAGAAAACACTCGGCTCAAAAGGTGAAAAACCACGACCTGTACTCCATAGGATTTTCTCCAACTTTACTAACTCCAAGAGCCTCTTAAAACACCATATTACAACTCCTGTAATCTGAAGGAATTATAGACTCTAATTTCTAGTTGCTTACACTCTTACCCAGTAAAAGGTATTTCCAAACGTCTTCCTAGTAACACTACTTGAAGACAAAATATTCTTAATCCAATTTATAACTTACTGAATTAAGAATACATCAATTACAACTCAATGACAAACTCCTAGTACAAGATTGCTAACTCTAGCTTATCACTTTACTCGAACAAGTCTGTGTAACTCTTCACACTCAGATTGTTGCAAGAATCTCACCCAATTTCAATGTGCTCTTTTATATCTTTGTCAGTGTGTATATTATTTTGAGAAGTCATACTTCTATATATGAACAACACTCCAAAGAGTTCTTCTTGCTTGCAATCTCTTTGCGGCAACACCATTGCGCCTTAGAGTTCCACTCCATGTAGGAGTATTCCTTTAAGTTAATCTCTTGTATTTATACGTATTGCAATCAAACCCCAACTCTCCTATTTCAGCTATGTGTTGATTTTGATGAGTTAGTTTGATACGACTTATCCAATTCATAATTCACGCTCCTTTATTTCTTGAAATTTCCAGCTCCTTAAGGTAGTATACTTGACACTTCATTAGAATAGCTTTACTCATATGTTTCGTCAACATGTTGTCAATCATCAAAATTGCATCGGACCCAACAGAATCTATGGGTCAATTAACGATCCACATTTTAAATATATGGTCTGCATCTTGAGTTGTGCCTTGCCGATTGATTGTGGCCTTCTCTGGTTTAGCATGAGCTGCTTGAGCAGCCTCCAATTCGGCTGTCTGTTATGCCAAAGCATTACACATCCTTTGAAAAGGGGTGTCTACTCTCCTCATAGAAGCAGGTATATCACCATGTTTCACATCCCCAAGCACATCCTTTGTTGTCTGAAAGGTCCATACTTGAACAGGGACTAAATAGTCCGCAAATATGTGAGACACCCAAAATGCATGGGGGAGGGCATGTCCCTTTTCATCCTTAGTGAGTATCCACTGCATATGCTTGACCACGAGGCTGGGTAAATCAATCTTGACCTCAGTGTCAAGAAGGTCCATTAAGGTGAGGTTAAGATAATTTGCCTTAGTCCTTCTCTACTTTCTTGGAATGAGAATTTTATGCACAACATCAAAGTATAGATGATGGAGAGGTGACATTTCTTTCTTTTGAACGTAGCGATGCTGAGAAAGAGATAATTGGCCTAAAAACTTTCTGCAAATATCTCTAGCAGAGAGCAAATTGTCAAGTGGTGGCCACTCAAATTTTACATAGTGATCCCATCCACCACTGGGAATACCCCAAATTATTGCCAAGTCTTCAGCTACCAAAAGAATGGAAACTCCCCTGACAGTAGTAGAAAAAAGGGAACCATTGGCGACTCCTCGCGCATTAAGTTCAACAACCTCTGGCTTACCAAACTTCCTCTATAAGTTACCTTGAAGAAACAAGGATTTCCAACCTTGAGCCTCCAATTTTGCAAGAAATATGACCATCTATGGGCCACCAAAACCAATCATCACCCTTTCTCTAAGAACAACACGTTTTTAAAAGTGGAGTAAATGAGAGAGTTGAGCGTCAGAGAGGCCAGAGGTGTCAATCCCAACAGACACATCATCATCATCAAAATCAGTACCATGGGATGGACCAGGTCGAGATACCCATTCCGCTGATCGAGTTTTAGTAGAGGGAGAAGGTTCCTCTAAAGCCGAGATGGAAGATGGTTTGGGAGACAGTTTTGTTGAGGTTTTGGAAAAGGGTTTGAAGAGGGGTTTTAAAGATGGTTTGGAAGAGGACGTAGGAGGGTTCTCTGAGGTAGTCTTAGTAGAATAAGGGATTTTGATGACCCAAAAGAAGAGGGTTTGGGAATAGTCTTCTTGACCACTTTGGATTTGCGAACAAATTTAAGAAAAACATGCTTCGAGGAGGAGGATTTCTTTTGAGCAGAAGGAGTTACGGAGGATTTTTTCTTCTTTCTCTTTTGAAAAGCTTGATCATGATTTGCATATTCTTGTATTTTTTCTAGTTCTAGTGAGAGGAATTCGGATTTAACTGGTGGGTGAAGGTGTTTCATGGTCAGGTTCATCGTTAGGAATGAGGACAGGGGTTCCGAACTTCTTTCTCGATTGAGTTCTAACCCTTTGAGGAATCAAATATGAAATTGGGATTCCTTCATCTAGAGAATTTTGAAGGGGAAAAATGTCATAGACTTTTTGTGAAGAACTAGACATAAATGGTGAGGTGGGTGAAGAAGAGGAGAACTGGGTTTTAAAGGCGTTCCAAGCAGCAAAACCAGAAAATTTAATGGGAATAGGAGAGTGAATATTTGAAGATGGAATTTCAGAAGGATGGACCACCAATTCATGAGATGAGGAAGTTTTTCTGAAGGAATGGCGAAGGTGATTCTTGAAGAAGAAGAAGCAGAAGTCATGGTGAGAAGCTTTGAGGATTTACTGGAGCAATTGTGAATGGGTCACTGTTAATTCGTCCAAACTACAACTTTATAAGATAAAATTGGAGATGAAACATGTGATGTGACTTCTCTTCAATAGGGTAGCAGTTGGAGATATAATGGATGATGGGTTGGCAGTTGCAGCTTTATGGGATAGAGAAAGAGTAATGACAGTTATAAAGAGCATTAAGGGGATGGAACAATCAGGCCCAGCTGTTTGAGATTTGCAGTAAAGCATCAATTGAGAGAGAACATACCTGATGACTATGAATAAATGCCCATAAGTGAATTTCATCAGCAAAATCACTGCACTCATTTTTATACACAACTATGTAAAATTAAATTTTAAACCTGAAATTTAGACACACAATTTAATGTGTAAATCTAGAATGAAAAACTAATGTAGCCATAAAACATAAAAAATTGCATAATCTAGCCAATCATTGAAGGAGGCCTTTGCAATATTAATCATCCCCAAGTATAACCTGTTCCTTTTAAAATGTTCCTTGCTTAAGGCATTGGTAAATATATCAGCAATCTGCTCTTTAGTAGGACAAAACATAATTGAAATATGACCTTTCTCGATATTGCCTCTAAGGAAATGATGTTGTATGTCAATACGTTTAGTTCTCTTATGTTTGAACTAGATTTTTGGCAAAGTTGATGGCACTCGTATTATCACACAAGATTGGAACACATCCAACATTAATACCAAAATCCAATAGTTTTTGCTTGATCCATTGTAACTGTGCACAACATGATCCGGCCGCCACATATTCAGCCTCAACAATAGACAAGGCTACTGAGTTTTGCTTCTTTGTGGACCACGAGATCAGACATAGTCCAATGAAGTATGCCATTGTTGTAGAACTTTTCCTATCAAGCAGATATCTTGCGTAATCAACATCTGCCTATCTCACCAAAGAGAAATTACTTCCTTTACGGTACAACAAACCCAAATCAGTTGTTCCCTTCAAGTACCTCAAAATTCTCTTGACAGCCTTGAGATGTCATTCTTTGGGATTTGCTTGAAATCTAGCACACAAACCAACACTGAAGACAATGTCAAGTCTACTGGTAGTGAGATATAGAAGAGAGCCAATCATACCTCTGTAAAGCTTTTTCTCTACAGATGGGCCTGACTCATCAAGGTGCAATGCAGTGGCAATAGGAATATCAATCTCCTTAGCAGTCTCCTTGTTGAAACTTTTGAGAAGGTCATTCACATACTTCTGTTAATGGATCAGGATCCCAGTGGGAGTTTGCTTAATTTGTAATCCATGGAAGAAATTCAATTCTCCCATCATGCTCATTTCAAACCCTCCATCATTATCTTAGCAAACTCTAGAGTCATGAGGCTATTGGTTGAGCCAAATATGATGTCATCCACATATACTTGCACAATCAATAAATCCTATCCTTTTGTTTTCTAGAAGAGTGTATTGTTAATTTTCCCTCTTGTGTGCCTATGTTGCAACAATAATTTTGAAAGCCTTTCATACCAAGCCCTAGGATCTTGCTTCAGCCTATAAAAGGCTTTGGCTAGTTTGTACACATGATCAGGAAATTCAGAACTCTCAAAGACTGGAGGTTGCTTCACATATTATTGCGTCGCAGCGCACGCGCAAGCGTATGTGGTAATACAAGTAAAACAGTGGCCCTTTAAGAGCCGAATGTCGAACCCACAGGGACTGGACCAATTCAGTGAATATTCAAGTTCAAGTGTTATTTTAATATTCACAAGTGTTTATTATAGAATTTTTGTAAAATTCTAATTAAGTCTAGGGTTGATCACAAAACAATCGAGAACCATACCAGAAGAAACTAGAGTTAAGGCCTAATAATCATGTAATGCTACAATTCAGAATGGTTTGACTATGAACACTTCCATTGTTGTCTCAAATAGTTAAAATGCGATGTTCATGGTCTTTCGAGCTTCTAAACTTGAAAAAATAGTCTCACACCTACATCGTTGAGTGGGGATGTGACGTCCTAATTCGTGAGCAATTTAACTATGTGGATGTTGTTTACAGGGTTTATTCCCTTGATTATGGACTTTCGTACCTCTAACCATTTTACCTGACTTAGCTTCACAACTACTTCTTAGAGCGGTGATGTGACAATTCTAAGTCGGTGTCTAGCTATCATCCCATTTTACTAACCAAGCAAGGAAAATTAGGTATAATTTCTATCCTAATCGTGATTCCTATCATAAAGATAAGAACTTTCTCCCTACATTCTTATATTCTAGCATAGGATTACTCTTTCGAGCTTTTACCTAAGCTTAACGAGTTTGTTTACATGGTGATCAAGTATAGAAACAACAATAATTAAGAATGTAAGACAAAAAAACAACTAAAAATCAAACCAAAGAAGAATTCATGCAATTACAATCATATCATGTGGTCTCAACGCTAGAGGAAAGGTTTTAGCCACACATGTTCATAAAAATACTCAAAAACATAATTAGAGTACGATACTTACAAGATTAGTTAAAAGAGAATGAAAAATAACCAACCCTAGGAAGCGTTCTTCACTTCTCCCATCGCTCCTTGCTGGTGTTCTCAAAATACTTAGTGATACAATGATTTTAGGAGCTAAGTGTTTAATTTATACTAAGTGGGAAAATTGCAATATTTGGCCGGCCATGAACTAGCTCCGTGTCACAGACCCTAATGCCCTGATTTGCCTCCGCGTCGCGTAGGCCTACTAGTTTTGGGGCTTCTAGGCATGTCCTTACGCTGAACTTGTGCGCGTTGCCCAGCGTGGCACGCCACTGGTCGCGCTGATGGAAGGGTGTGGCATGACATGGATGTGCAGGCCTCCTACCTGGCATCATCTCGTGTGCGCATGGGATGAGCGTGGCATGGCGCTGGGTGCGGCACATGCATAGAGTGGCACGCTGCCTGGTGCGGCCAGCCTTACAATGGCATGTCCACTTGCATTCTTTTGCAATTCGATCCGAACTCCATTCGTTCACTTCAACCATCGTTATTTAGTACCTCATATGCATTTTACACCTACAAAACAAGGACTAATCATGTTGGTTAGTGTATACTCAAATATATTCAAAATCACATGAGAATG
The DNA here is from genome assembly GCA_035772735.1 of Datura wrightii. Classification (NCBI taxonomy): domain Eukaryota; kingdom Viridiplantae; phylum Streptophyta; class Magnoliopsida; order Solanales; family Solanaceae; genus Datura; species Datura wrightii. The sequence goes on along the minus strand of JASDFA010000003.1, from coordinate 127,092,405 downwards.
TAATTAATTAAATTGACAAACTTGACCAAATTAAGTTATAAAATAGCGCTTGGGCATTTAATTATGCCCAAGATCACTACCTTACACTTAAAGCCTTGTTCGTCCTCGAACTACTCTATTACATCTCACAGATATGAAGACTCACACATAGCTAATCGAAACAAGGCAATTCAAGCTAAGGCTACAACGATTGTTTTAGATAGCAAGTTAAAAATAGAGCATGCAAGATATAACCACTAAGATCAAATATAACTATGTTAAGACTTCCTAGCCTCAAGAATCGACTCTCAACCTCAACAAACTCATGCAAATTAACCCATCAAGAAATCCGACATGAATTTTATCCTTCATCAAACATGTGCCCTCACTACAAGAGAGTTTCCCATTTTTTCACTCATTAGTTTTCAAATCATGACATATATGGGTGTATAAATAAGAAATAAGCTCACTCTCACAAAGAATTCACATGTGATATGTATTGACCCATAAGCTTGCCTTTAGTGTTTTACTCCACTAATTTATGAATGTACGAAAGTAAGATCAAGTAGGACTTAGTGGGTTGTAATGTAAGCTAAGGCGGGTAGGTAATATTATGGCCAGTACTAGTGACTCTCTTCCCTAAGTGCTTTTAATACATCACCCTGTCATTACGAGTATTTATCCTTTTACTTCACCTTTATTCTTTCCACCCCATTTTTCCTCTTTATTTCCCCATTTCATTTGGCACACCGAATCTATTAATAGGAAGTACTTAAGCAATTTTTTTCGCTCTTTTCCTCTTTTACTCCTTACTAACTTTTATTCCTTTTTAAACAAATGCACCTCTAGCGTTTTCTTTGACTCCCACAACTACTCTTTTCTTTCTTCTTTCAACTCCTCATTCCTTAACTCTCTTTTGCAATTTCACATAAGCGCTTAGGAGTTTTGGATCAATTTCAAGGCTATTGAAAAGAAGGGGTTAAGCTCATTTTGTGGCTAGCAAAGAATAGGCTAAAGGCTCAATGGGGCTTAATTAGGATTAGACATTCAAGGTAGGTAAAGTGAAGGATAGAAATTAGGTTCAAGCAAAGAAATGCCTAAATCTTCTCCTACAATTGACATCTATCATTTTGCTTTATATACACACCAGACAAGTTTTAGACACTACACAATAGAATGGGATATTCAAAAACTTTACACTCACAGCACATGCTCAATTCAAGACAAATTCAGCAGACACTTAACTCGGCTAATCACAAGAATGCAAAAAAATTCCGCTTTAAGCATATCGAGTCACATTCAAGAGCCTAGGTGTCTCAAAAAGAGTTATACAACTGTTAAGCATGCTTCGAAAATAACAACACTTGCATCTCACTATCATGTATAGAACATAACGAGAACATCAAGTCAGCAATCAACTAAGGGTTCAAAAACGAAAACCTATTGACTAATTTTCCCTCAAGACGGTCATCATCCATGCATCATCGGGAAAAGTCCCTAATTATGACTAAAAACAACTATGTACAGACAAAGAAAAATTTTATTCATCAGCTCAAAGTGCCCCCCGTCGGAAAAGAACCAAAAAGAAAAACAAATGGGTGGGTGAATTAGACTCAACTCAAATTTTTCATCAAACAATACCATACAAAGCACTAATTTCACCCGAATTCACTAAGCACAATATTTTGAAATTTCTCTCACCCCACACTTAAAATATGGTATGTCCCCAAAGCAATTAATTAAGAATACTACAAGACTGAGAAATACTCCCTGAGGCCTCTAGGCCTATCTAACAACATGTTTTTCTCCATTTTTGAACACGTGGGTCATCGACCCCACACTCATCTTATTGTCATGTTCCATAACTTCCTTTCTTAGACTTCCCCTCAATCTGTGCTTAATTCACCTCTATAACAATAAAAAATGAAAATACACAAAATCCAAACAAAAGGGAAATAAAATTGTACCTGTGATACCTTGGGTTGCCTCATAAGCAGCGCCTAATTTTACGTCGCGGCATGACGCATCAAGTTTCACCACTTTTTCCTCCACTTTGAGGATATGAATCTCACCCCTAATTTCTTCTCTAGTTTCCTCTTATGCTCCAGAGTTGGTGGTGAAAAAATGAAAGGACCAAGCAGTAGATGTCGCCTTTGGCACTTATTGGCCCTTACATAAGTGAAGTCATTTTGTCTCTCAAAATGAGCAAATTTCAGAATATACGGGGCTTGTTCCTCCTCTAGACCTTTCTCTACAATCTTGGAAGACTCTATTTCTAGGTTGTCAACCAAACTTAATGTCGAGAAATGCTTCGAGTGGGGTACAATAAACCTCAACTCTGAAACTGCATTTTGCTTGACCTCCTTACTTATGTACACCTTCTCCACATCAATATCTGACTCCACATGAATGTCAAATGGTTGGAATGCTATCTCTCTTTTCATGAATGGATTGGCAGTATGTGTGACACCATCACTTAGACTCTCAAGAGCTTCTAACTATTGATCTTGTTCCAAGAACTCACCCTTTTCTTCTCCTTGAAGTCCCTCTTGAGTATTAGCTAAGACCGTCACTTGCAAATCAACGCGAGCTTCAGCCTCAGTCATCAACTTCGTGAACTTGGCTCTATCATTTCTAGGGCCTCTCCATTTTCCTTAGTCTGAAACCCCATTACTTCCATCTGCTCCCTCATCACTTCTGTCTTCTCAAGGACCTATTTTAACATGTTTTTTATCTGATCTTGGTGTTCCAAGTCCTCCTTTTCATCATTCCTATACTCATGAAAAAAATAGAAGGATCATAGTAGGGGCTTGGGGGAGGGGAATACGAATTTGTAAAACCATTCCAATGGCCATCCTGACCACCAGATATACATCAAGTAAAACAATGTTGCTATAAGTGGGGTCCTCCATAATTCAGACAATAATAATTGACATAGGAGTATCCACCATTCAACCCATTTGTACTCGATGATGTCATGTCAAGAAGGGTATCAAGCTAAAAAAATAAAAATAATAGAATCTACAAAATAATTTTTTTTCAACAATTAGAAAATTCTACATCAATACCAAAAAACAAGAAATTCACCAATTTCACCAGTCCCCGGCAATGGCGCCAAAAACTTGTCGCGCCCCAGAGCATGCGTAAGCATACGAGGTCCTACAAGTAATACAGTGGCCCCTTTAAGAGCCGGATGTCGAACCTACAGGGACTGGACCAATTCAGCAAATATTCAAGTTGAAGTGTTAATTTAATCTTCACAAGTGTTGATTATAGAAATTTTTTAGAATTCTAATTAAGTCTAGGGGTGATCACAAAACAATCGGGAAACAATACAAGAAGCAACTAGAGTTAAGGCCCAATAATCATGCAATGCTACAATTCACAATGGTTTGACTGTGAACACTTCAGTTGTTATCTCAAATAGTTAAAATGCAATGTTCATGGTCTTTCGAGCCTCTAAACAGGACAAACTAGTCTCACACCTACATCATTGAGTAGGGATGTGATGTCCTAATTCGTGAGCAATTTAACAATGTTTATGTGGTTTACGGGGTTTGTGCCCTTGATTATTGACTTTTGTACCTCTAATCATTTAACCTGACTTAGCTTCACAACTACTTCTACGAGCGGTGATGTGACAATTCTAAGCTAGTGTCAAGCTATCATCCCATTTTACTAACCAAGCAAGGGAAATTAGGTATAATTTCTATCCTAATCGCGAATCCAATCGTAAAGATAAGAACTTGCTCCCTACATTCTTATGTTCTAGCCTACGGTTACTCTTCCGAACTTTTACCTATGATTAACGAATTTGTTTTCATGCTGATCAAGTATAAAAACAACAATAATGAAGAATGTAAGACAAAACAACAACTAAAATCTCAAACCAAAGAAGAATTAATGCAATTACAATCATATTATGTGGCCTCAACCCTAGAGGAAGGGTTTTAGCCACTCATGTTCGTACAAATACTCAAAAACATAATTAGAGTATGATACTTTCAAGAGTAGTTAAAAGAGAATGAAAAATAATGAACCCTAGGTAGAGTTCTCCACTTCTCCTTTCGCTCCTTTCCGGTGTTCTAAAAATATTTTGTGATACAATGATTTTAGGAGATAAGTGTTTCATTTATACTAAGTGGGAATATTGAAATTTTTGGCCGGCCATGAACTAGCTCCGTGTCATAGACCTTAACGCCATGATTTGCCTACGTGACAAGGAGGCAACGCATAGGCCTACTAGTTTTGGGGCTTCTCGGCATGTCCACGCGCTGAACTGGTGTGCGTCGCCCAGCGTGGCATGCCACTGTTCAAGCTGATGGAAGGGCATGGCACAACCTGTATGAACAGGCCTCCTGCCTGGCATCATCTCGCGCGCGCATGGCATGAGCGTGGCATGCTGCCTGGCGCGGCCAGCCTTGCCATGGCATATCCACTTTAATTCTTTGGCAATTCGATTAGAACTCCATTCCTTCACTTTAACCATCATTTTTTATTCCCTCATATGGATTTTACACCTACAAACCAAGGACTAATCATGTTGGTTAGTGCATTCAAAAAAATATTCAAAATCGCATGAGAATTTAATTAATTAAACTGACAACCTTGACCAAATTAAGTTATAAAATAGCACTTGGGCATATAATTATGCCCAACATCACACATACTTCCTCCTTTAAGTATCCATTCAAAAAGGCACTCTTAACATCCATTTGACAAAGAGTGAATCCTTTCAAAAGCTGCGAAGTCTATGAGTAATCTTAGTGCTTCAAGTCTTGCAGCAGGAGCAAATTTCTTATCATAGTCAATTCCTTCTTCTTGATTATAACTTTGGACCACCAGTCTTACTTTGTTCCTTATAACTGTTACATGCTCATCTAACTTGTTTCGATATACCCATTTTATGCCAATTATAGATCTTCCTTCAGGAGGATGTACTAGGTGCCACACTTTTCTCCTTTCAAACTAGTTTAACTCCTCTTGCATAGCCAATATCCAATCTTCATCAAGAAGAGCCTCTTTTACCTTTTTAGGCTAAAGTTTGGATCATAAGACATTAAAGGCACACAAGTTTTTCAACCCTGATCTGGTTGTGATCCCATAAGTGATATCTATGAGAACATTTTAAATAGGATGTGAATCCTGCTATTTATAGCTTTTCATCATCAATCCTTGTGAGGTTCCTACATCTGAGTTGGTTGGCTGTACTGATGTTTGCTCAGCTTCATTATTTGTAGTTCCCCCTGTTAGTGATCCCACATTCTGTTCAACAATTGAAGCAGGTGATGCAACTTGTTCTCGAGTATATTCATCAGTTTCACTTTCATCCTGCATGTTAGTCTTAAACATAACACAAGATTAATCAAAAACAATATGCACACTTTCCTCAACACAGTTTGTTCTTTTATTTAACACCCTATAAGTTTTACTATGTTGAGAGTAGCCCAAAAAGATTCCCTGATGACTTTGCGCATCAAATTTTCCCAGATTATCTTTTCCATTATTATGAATGAACCATTTGCACCCAAAATTTCTAAGATAAGAAATATTAGGCCTCCTACCCTTGAGTAATTCATAGGGAGTGTTCTCCAACATGAGTCTATTCATACATCCTTTCACTATATAGCATATAGTATTTATGGCCTCAACCTAAAGATTTTTTGCAAGATAACTTGCAATTATCATTTTTCTAGCCATATCTTCAAAGTCATATTTTTCATTTCAACTACTCTATTTTGCTGTGGTATGTTTGGAGCAGAGAAATTATGATCTATTCCATTTAATGAACAAAATTCTAGGAATTTTGCATTTCCAAATTCTGTTTCATGGTCAGATCTTATGAAAATTAAGGAAGTGCCTATCTTCTTTTCCATCTTTTTTAACAAAAAATAGAGAAAGCGTCAAAGGCATAATCTTTAGAAGCTAAAAATAGGGTACAAGTAAACTTGGAGTAATCATCAACAATAACAAAAATGTACCTTTTACCACCTCTGCTCCTTACCCTCATAGGTCCATAAAGATCCATATGCAATAGGTCCAGACACCTGCTTGTGCTGACTTGATTCTTTGATTTGAATGATGATCTCACCTGCTTCCCCCTCACACAAGCACTACATAGTTTGTCTTTTTTTAACTTAGTTTTAGGCAAGCATATAACCATGTCCATTGAAGTAAGTTTATTCAACTATTTCAAACTAGCATGCCCAAGTCCTTTGTGTTAGAGAAGGGGATCACAATCCATTGTACTGAGATAAGTCAGATTTGTACCAGGAATTCCCATGATGTCTGCCTTGTATACCTTTCTGTATCTGCTTGCACTTAGCACAATTTCCTTTGTATCCAAACTTTTGACCTCGCATCCTGTAGAATTAAAAGTTACCTAGTTGCCTTTGTCACACAACTAAGATATACTCAGTAGATTATGCTTCAATCCATCAACATGGTACACATCTTCTAAAACTTTTGTTTTTGAACTTCCAATTTTGCCAATTCCAGTAACAGTACCCTTTTTTACATCTCCAAAGGATACATTACCCCCTTTTAGTGGAGTGAGCGTAAGGAATTTTTTTATCTCTAGTCATATGTCTTGAACAAGTACTATCTATATATCAATGCTTGCTCGCTTTCACTCTCACCTACAAAACAATTCAGGGGATAGTTTTAGAAACCCTGACAAGCTTGGGTCCTTTTTTGTGATCAAAAGGGTGAATCAAGTTTCTTCTTGCCCAGTATGGCAACAAGTTGTTAGACCTGTTCCTACAAGCAATTTTGTACTTATTTCCTTTAGCCAACAAAGTACTCCTGTTTCTGCTTCTAGCTGCCACTGGACATTCAGTGGTTGGATGACCATTTTTACCACAAAGTAAAACATATCTTTAGTGACACTTGTTTCTTTATGAAAAACTTTTACAAACCCTTTCATTGTGAACCCTTCAACATAGATTATTTATAATTCTAGACGACTTGGTCCACCTGTTAGCTTCTCAAGATCAATTTTTAGCCTTGAAACTTCCAAACCCAATTTTCTTACTTTATCCTTGTAACAAAAATAATCAATTTTAGAGTGCTTGAGATCAGACTCAACCCTTTCTAGGTTCTCTCTAATTTCTTCCTTTTAAGATGAAGATCCTTTCAGATTTTCACTAGCAGACTCAAGTTTGATAATTTGTTCCTTCAAAGCACAATTTTCCTTATCAGTGATATCTTTGCCATTTTTAAGATCAACAAATTCAAATTTTAAACTAGAAAGAGAACTGAATAACTGATCTCTATCATAAATGACTTCCTCGAGTTTATCCATTGCGGTATTTATCATAGAGATAAGTTTTCTTTTAGACAAAGTGTGGATGTTTTCATTTAGGTTAGAGATGCTTACCTTAGAGTTCTTGTCCTATTCTTCAATATCAAAGTCTCCTAGAGCCATGAATGCACTTTCATTAACTTTAGTGTCGGACTCGTCAGATTCAGATCCTTAAGCAGTCATCATTACGTAATTTTACTTCTCCTTCTTTTTTGCCTTTTCTTTCATTTCTTTTTCAGCTTTCTCCTTCTCAGCGCTCTTTCTTCTCCACTCAATTTCCCAGAGTGGACAGTCTTTAATCATATGATTAGTTTTGTAGCATTTGTAGTAGCCAGCAAAGGACTTCTCATTGGAACCCTTTTTGCTACTCGATCATTTCCTCTCATAGCCTTTTCCTTTCTTGAGGAATTTTTAAAAATTCTTTACTAGAAAATCTATGTGATGATCATCACAATGAGACTCATTGGTATCACAAACCTTAAGAGCCAGTGACTTTTCCTTGTTTGAATCATCCTTTTTAGAATCATCCATGTCCATTTCGTAAGTCTTCAGGTTCCCTACCAACTCATCAAACATCAGGGTAGAGATGTCTTTAGCTTTTCGAATAGCAGTGACCTTGACATCCCATTTTGCTTTAGGAAGGATCCTTAAGACTTTTTCAACCTGTTCTTCAGTGCTAAGTACTTTTCCCAAAGAGGATATTTCATTTACTAGAGAGGCTAGTCTTGTGATCATCTCTTGCAATGACTCACATTCCTTTATCCTGAATGTTTCATATTCAGTAAATAGCATAACAACTCTGAACTTCCTAACCTGACTTGTTCCTTCATGAGTGTTGATCAAAGCATCCCATATTTGTTTTATTGTTAAACATTTTGAAATGTGGTTGTACTCATTAAGACCAAACCCACAGACAAGGATGTTCTTCACTTTGGCATTCTTCTTGAGTGCCATCAAGTTATCAGCAGTAAATTCAGACCTTACTTTTAAAACTTTGACTCCATCCATCATCTTCTTTAGGATAACAGGTCTAGTGGTGATCCTATCCCATAGCTCATAAAATTTTCCATGCGAGCCTTCCACCAAATAAAGTGTGATCCGTTGAAAAGAGGTGGTTTAGTGGTTGACTACCCTTCACATTGTCCAAAAGGTGGTGTAGAATTCATTATGATCTATCTTAGGTATTAGCCTTTTAAGATAAACCTGCTCTGATATCAATTGATAGGTTGCACGACCCAAGAATTAGTCTTAAACTTAATTGTTTGCCTACAAATAAAATAAGCCACCAGATGTGGTTCACTTGAGTGAATAAGAATAGTAAGTAAATAAGACAATGTATTTAGGATTGAAAACACCCGGCTCTAAAGGTTAAGAACCATAGCCTGCACTCTACAGGATTTTCTCCAACTTCACTAACTCCAACAACCTCTTCAAACAACAGATTACAACTCTTGTAATCTAAAGAAATTATAAACTCTAATTTGTAGCTGCTTAGACTCCTACCTAGTAAAAGGTATTCCCAAACGTCTTCATAGTAACACTACTTGAAGAAAAAATCTTCTTAATCTAGTTTATAACTTACTGAATTAAGAATACGTCAATTATAACTCAATGACAAACTCCTAGTACAAGATTGCTAAATCTTGCTTTTCACTTTACTAGAACAAGTCTGTCTAACTCTTCACACTCAGATTATTGCAAGAATCTCACCCAATTGCAATGTTCTCTTTTCTCTCTTTGTCAGTGTGTATATTCTTCTTAGAAGTCATACTTCTATATATACACAACTCTCCAAAGAGTTCTTCTTCCTTCCAATCTCTTTGTGGCAACACCTTTGCCCCCCTTAGAGTTCCACTCCATATAGGAGTCTTCCTTTAAGTTAATCTCTTGTATTTATATGTATTGCAATCAAACTCCAACTCTCCTATTTTTACCATGTGTTGATTTTGATGAGTTTGTTTGATAACGTTTATCCAATCCTTAATTCACGCTCCTTTATTTCTTGAAATTTCCAGCTCCTTAAGGCAGTATACTTGACCCTTCATTGGAACAACTTTACTCACATGTTTCATCAACATGTTGTCAATCATCAAAACTATATACGACTCAATAGAATCTATGTGTCAATTAACCATCCACATTGTAAATATATGGTCTGCATCTTGGGCCAGGCCTTGCCGATTGATTGCAGCCTAATCTCGTTTAGGATACAGTTGAAAGTACGGATCACATCTAGGATTTGTGATTCGACTATTCTCTTTGTCTGATAGACTTTTGTTGTTTTGTGCCTCCTTCTATCAATTATTGGAATTCCTAAAACTTAGCAAAATAGTATTAGTGTTGACTTAATTTACAACTTAACGACATGCAAAACTCTATGAAAAGAAGTACAAATGTGTCGCAAAATCCTAACACATCAATGCTCCCAACTTAAAGCTTTTGCTTGTCTTCAAGCAACTAAAATGAGAAAATCTAATCTAGACTCTTTCTATGGTATCACAAAGTGAAATGACTAGGATGGTTTTGACTAATAACTACAAGCATGCAATTTACAAACCAGCTACCCCCTCCATCATACAAAACTCAACTTTCTCACAACTATTAAGACTAATCATACAAATCACCACTCATGACATCAACTGAACATGCAGGATGCCTAGATTGAGAACAATTTTATGCTAGCCATTTAATCCACATACCCTCACATTAAATCAAGAAGACATAATACATGGACACAAGATCAAGTGAGAGAAGTGAGAGAGAGAGAGAGAGAGAGAGAGAGACACTCATCTCTCACAAAGATGTTGACAAGCTAGGTCATAACTGTCATATGCTTGTGTTTGTTCTCAAATATCTTTTCTTTTGGAAATATGAGTTGAGAGCACAACAGGGCTTCTTTTTAAGCTTATAATGTTGGTCTAAAGAGGTGGTAGGTTACAAATATGAAATTTAGTGGTTCAATACCATCCTTGAACACTACATTACACTCCCATTCCCTTTTCCTTCTTTTCTTTCCTTAGCAATTTCACACCACCCAAAGTATTCTTTGTGAGCTTATTTTATTTTTTTCCTCTTTTTATTTTCTTTTTAAATTTTTTTCTTTTTTTATTTTTCTTTTTATTTTCTTGTACAATGTACCTTGGGAAATTGTCTATTTATCCATATTTGTTCCTTTCTTTCTTTTTCACCTTATCATCCCCAACTTACACTTTAGCATATCATCACAATATTTCGTAGTGTCAAGGAGGATGGGTTCAAAAGAGGATCAACTTGAGAATTAGTTTTGGTTTCAATATAGTTAATCAAGAAAAAGGTCATATGTTCAAAAAGGGAGACTAGAGATACATGCAACATTTGGTAGGCTCATATAGATGAATGGGGCTGTTGAACACAATGAAGGCATAAGTTCATCTCTACAACCCACAATCAATCCTAACCTAAAACATGAGTAATCAGGCAAATTCTAGAGTGTGACCGTAACAAGTGAATAATACAAACATTCCTCATCACACATGGAACATGGACATCAAATGGACTAACCAACCCTACTCTCAACTAGAAAATCAATGCCACAACAAACATAAGTAGATTATAAAAAAAGGTAAGCATGTTAGTGCAAAACAATTATGGAAAAATTTATGGAGGGGGGAGGGGAATTTTTCAAAATTATCGAACATGCATGCAATAAGTATTTTCAACCACTACCTATGTCGAGTACACTCTATTCAACCAAGAACGACTCAAACATAGGGTTTTACCCTTAAGAAAGTCACCTACCAAATCTATCGTCAGGACCAATCACTAACTATGAAAATAAGAAAATCATCTTACACAACCCATCAAAATCTCTGACAATCAAAATCTATTAAAAATTGATGTTCACATTGCATAAAATGTTCATGACAAATAAAAAAATAGAATGTAACATCATTACACATCAAAAATATACCCCACACCCCAACAAAGAACTATGCAATATCCTCAGTGCACGCAAAAATGGAAACAAAGGGATAAAAGACTCCCCGGGGCGCTCAAAGCGCATACTTTGAACCATGTGGAATAGCATTGCGGATAAATTCTACTGTGGTAGGTATAGCTACAACTAACTGGTGTCCTTTCAAATCTACTCCTAATATTGGGTAACGATCACAGCAAATATAGAACCCAATGAGGAGTTGGGGTTGAATCCCACAGAGACTACTCGAAGCCCAGACTATCTAGTACTAATCAGTAAAGTATTGCAAGATTAGAGTCTATTCGAATTGAGAAAGTAATATTTGACTACAGCTAGAGAGTGCAATATGCTAGGATTGTAATCGATTTGAGATAATTCTAGGTTGATCCCCCTAAATCACCCAATGTGAAAGGATTGAGAATGGTCTATGGATAAACATGCAAGCAATTTACTTAGGAAATCCATGGGTATCTTTCAGTAGCACCATAGGTATCAATCTACTTTAATTTTATCAAATTAAAGAGAACTCTCTTCTACCCAATTACTTATTGATAATTGGAATTTAACCTATTTCTAGAAAAAATCATTAAACAAGGCTATGCCTTAAGTTATTATTGGTTGATGCTATCTCAATCTAAATTTACTCTTTCAAGCCTCATCACCAATCACACAATACAAAGAAAAAATCAATCAAATATTAATAAGCCCAAACTAAATTTTACCAAATTGGGATCATTAGGGTTCACAACCCTAGAACTGGGTATAGTAACCCATAGCTTGAAGAAGAAGAGAATTAAAGTAATTAGACACGCGTACCAATGTAAATTGAAATTTGATAAGAGACCTTCAATAGATGAAATGGAATCTTCAAATTACAAGCTAAGATCTATAATCTACTATGAGAATTAGGGTTAACTAGCTACTTCTACTTTCTACTAAAAATATGAATTGGAAAATTTTGTAAAAATTAAAAGAAAAATCTTTTTATGCTATGTGTCAAAAGCCCAATTAATTCAAACTTCAGAGTAGCAAGTGTACAGGGATGGACCATCCTTTCAAAGTACGGACTATTCTCCGATCTATATTTTGTAATTTGGCTTTTGTCCCCAGCTTGTCGTCCATTGATTGATGAACTATCTTCGGGAAAGATGGTTCATCCCTTGCACCGTACAATAAGATTCCACTTCTGCGTAGCTTGAGCCTGTCCTTCAATTGATAGACTATCTTCTGAAAAGATAGTCCATCCTTCAAACAGTATTATAAGGACTCTGTTATCTTGGTTTCTAGAATTTGCTGTTGGAACTGGAAGATGGATAATGTGGACCATCTATAAGACAAACAGGTCGTAAACTTCCTTGTCCTTTGGACATTTTTATAGCCTTAACTCCTTTCATCTTTACATTTCTTGAGTTCTTGAAACATAGCACAATAAGGTTAGCTTCCACTTAATTTAACTCCTAAAGACATGCCAAATACTATGAGATGAAGCAAAGACGTGTCGCTAATTTCCGATACATCAACACCCCCAACTTAAAGCATTTTCTTTTCCTCAAGCAAACTAAGTAGAGAAACTACCCTACACCTAAATACTATCCCGGAATCACAAATTATCATGACTAGGGTGGTCGTTGACAATATCTACTAACATATACAATTTAGTCTAGCCATCCCCTCCATCAATCAAATAATGTTTTCTCGAAACTATTCGAAATAAGCATGCAACCTTCAATTATGACACCATATTAACATGCATACCCCCAAATTAGAGAATTGAAACATGCCATCCACTCACATCCACATGCCCTAGACAAAGGAAAGTGTCCTTTTTTTGAAGTAATAACAACACACACATCAAGGACACACAAAATCAAGAAAGAAGAGAAATTCACTCAACTCTCACAAAGAAATTCACAAGATAGGTCACAACTACCATATGCTTGCCCATTTACTCAAATGCTATTCTTTTTGGATATCCGGGTTGAGATTTCATAAGGGCTTTTATAAGCTTGTAATAAAGGTTAGATTGCTGGTAAGATACAATGTTGGACTTTCATGGCTCATTTACCATCTTTCAACACTTCATCACTTTTACACAACCTTTTTACCTTTCTGATCCCTTCTTTTTTTTTTTGGCATTTTTCACACCCCAAATTATTTCTGTGAGCATAACTTTATTTTTGTCTTTTTTTCTTTTGCTTTCTTTTCTTTTCCTTTATTTTAGCTCATTGCTCAATTACACCTTGGGATGTACCCATAAATCATCTTTTGGCCTATTTATTTCTTCCCCTCTTTATAACCCCCAGCTTATAAATTTTTACTCATTTTTCATCACTTTTCAAGTGTCAAGGAGGATAAGTTCAAAAGAGGGTTAACTTGAGAATTAATTTTGGCTTTCATTGCGGTTGATCAAGAAAAAGGTCAAAGGCTCCAAGTGGGAGACTATAGATACATGCATCATTGGTAGGTCTCTTTAGGAATATGTGTCTTATGAAGCACAAAAAAGACCTAAGTTCATCTCTACTACCCATAGCCAATCCTAAATTCAGACACAAGTAGCAAGCAAGTTCTAGAGTGTGATCGAATCAAGTGAACAAACAATTTTCCTTTCCATACATTAGCACATGGATATAAAAATGACTAACACATCACTCTCAACTAGGAGCATATTGCCAATACTTTCACGTGACAAATGGATATATACAACTCAACATCAAACAACTATGACAAAATTTTGAGGGTGGACATTGTTTTCAAAATCAACATAAGCATGCAAATTGCTCAATTGCCACCATCACCTTAGTAAAAAATAATTTATTCATCATGACTCGACAAAGTAGGCTGGTACTCTTAAGAATATCTCTTAGTAATCCATTATCGGGCCCATACACTACAATCCTTAACTACTTTATTTGGGCCAGATTCAACAAAAAGTATTCTCCCGAGAAAGAACCATAGGTAAGAAAACCAAGGAGGACTATACTCTATAAAAGCAAAAAGAAGTTAAGCATAGAAAGAATTTATTCACCCTAAGATGACTCAATAAAGTTGGCTGGTACTCTTAAGAATATTGCTTAGTAATCCATCATCGGGCCCATAAACTATGACCCTTAACTACTTTATTTTGGCCAGATTCAACAAAAAGTTGCCTCCCAAGAAAAAGCCATGCTTAGAAAACCAAGGAGGGCTCTATAAATAAAAAAGAAGTTAAACTTAGAAAGAATAAGAAAGCTATAGTTAAAAAGCTGTAAAAACAGACTAGAGTGTGTTGCCATCATGCACGTCCATAGATTTAATTAAAACACATATATGCCAAATGATATCCAGCCCCACCCTAAAATGGAGTAGTGCCTCAATGCACAAACAACATATAATGAAAAATATAGGGTTACAGAAGCTCCCTGTATCACTGGATTAGGAATGTCTAGTGACAGTGGGACTGATGAACCATCTCAACAAAGAGCAATCTGTCTATCTCACCGTCCTTTAGGGGAGAAAATTTTTGGCCCTATGATTTTATTGATTTCCTTCACCTTTTTGAGTTCACCTACATCAAACAACACTCTTTAGTCCAAATGGTTGGGTTTCCTTCTAAGAAGTGTCTGGTTTAACATCGCGGCGCCACAAAAATGGGGTGGTCTTCCTATTCTGAACTTGGGAAGTCCCCCAGATGGAACTTCTACACAATCATTTCTTCATCAGTGATGCCTAAATAATGCTCAACCCTTTGACCATTTACCTTCAAGGTTTGGATCCCGTCCTCTATTTTCAACTCTATGGTCCCATAGTGAGTAATAGTCACTACCTTGAATGGCCTGGACCACCTAGTTTTCAGCTTTCAGGGAAACAATTTTAGTCTGGAATTGAACAATAACCCTTGATCACCTGGATGGAACTCATGATGTTGATTCTTTTAATTATGCAGGTATTTCATCTTCTACTTGTAGATTGCTGCATTCTCAAATGAATAGAATTAGAATACATCCAACTCATTTAGCTGTCACATTATGAATTTTGTAGCATTGTCCTATTACATGTTTAGCCTCTTCAAGGCCCACAATGTTTTGTGCTTCAATTCGACTAGCAAATGCAAAGCTTTTCCAAAGACCAACTGGTAAGGAGAAGCTCCAATAGGTGTCTTGCATGCAGTTCTATAGGCCCATAGAGCATCATCCAGCTTCCTAGACTAGTTAGTCTAATTTGCATTAACAATCTTAGTTAGGATGTTCTTGATTGCCCGATTTAACATTTCTACCTAGCCGCTAGTTTATAGATGATATGGGGTTGCCACTTTGTTCTTCACTTCATATTTCAAAAGCAAGTTCTTGAAGACCTTGTTATAGTTTTGATATCCATTATCACTTATTATGCATCTAGGACTGCCAAACCGGGTGAAGATGTTTTTCTTGAGGAAAGTTGTCATACCCTTCACCTCATTGTTAGGTAGGGCTACGGTTTCAACCCATTTGAACACATAATCCATCGCCACCAAAATGTATGTAATCTATAAAAGCTCATAATGGGCCCTATGAAATCAATGCACCAAACAACAAATAATTCCACTTCTAGCATAAAATTTAAGGGTATCTCTTGTCTCTATGATAGTGACCTTTGTTGCTGACATTTATCATAAGCTTTAGCCAACATATTAGCATCACGATAGATGGTCGGCCAGTACTAGCCACACTCTAAGACCATAACAACTGTATGATTACCTTCACGATTCCATCCTACTGGGGAGTCATGTTAGGCCCTCAAAACATTCATTATCTCACTCTCAGGCACACATGTCCTGATAATACTATCCCCACACATGTGGAATAAGTACGACTCCTCATAGAAATAGTTTTGTACTTCATTGAGAAACTTCTTTCTTTGGTATGGTTTGAGGCCCTCAGACACCCCCTTGGTCACTAGATAATTAGCATAGTCCGCAAACCAAGGTGCTAGGCTAGATGTCACAACCAACATGTGTTAATCAGAAAAAGAATCATTAATTTCCAATTCCCTAAAAGGCCTTCTAGCTTCTCCGAGTCAGGACAAATTATTCGCCACCTGATTTTTCGTGCCCTTTCGATCCTTGACCTCAAAATAAAATTCTTGTAGCAAAAGTACCAACTAAATCAATCTAGGTTTTTCATCATTCTTAATCATAAAGTATCTCACATCAGCATCATCGGTGTAAACTGTCACCTTTGATCCAAGCAAATATGACCTGAACTTTTCGAAAAACAAAACGATTGGAAGTAGTTCTTGTTCAGTGATAGTGTAATTCATTTTGGCTGTATTAATAGTTATTTGAGAATAGTAGATTGGATGCATAATTTTGTCATGTTGTTTTCCCAATACTGCTCCAATAGCCATCCTGCTAGCATCACACATAAGTTCAAAAGGCAGGGACCAATTAGGAGTAGTAATAATAGGTGCGGTGCTTAATAGCCGATTCAATTCCTCAAATGCCTTCAAACACATATCATCAAAGACAAACTTAGCATCCTTCTCTAGGAGTTCACACATAGGCTGGGCAATCTTTCATAAGTCCTTGATAAACCACCTATAGAATCTCGCATGACCTAGAAAACACCTCACACCCTTTGCCGATATTGGTGGAGGAAGCTATCACGACTCGAGCTGGACCCAAGATCATGACACATGACCTAGAACCACAAATACCTCCAAGTCAACCCATGGCATTTGCATATCAACTCAAAAGCATAAATTAAAGGAGAAACTTAAAATTTAAACATGAATAAGTGAAATTATGAATATCATAAAGCGTATATCATACGATAACATCACCACACTAAATCTCGAAGCTAAACATACTAGTGTATGTTCGATAAGCTTCTACTATCTGATGAGCTACTGGACAAGCCCCCAGCTATCTCCAAAACCAAAACAAAATTGACAAAACAAAACTGAAATGATAGATGTCCATGGATGATTAGGACTCACCTAAAACAGATGTTGAATTGGACTAAGATGGGAGTAAGCTATCAGTGAGACTGAGTTGGATCACCTGGACCTATATCATGAAACGATATAGCATAGAGTATGCAAGGTAAGTAAAACATACTAGTAAAATGTTAGCTGAAATCATGCATACAAATTAAATAGATCATGCGAGTAAGGAATGCATGCTAAAATGTATATGAGATAAACATAATCATAGGATAATTATCGTAACTAAACATAATGACCCAAGATTTAATGATAGAAGTCATATGACTTGTCATATCTAAAATCATAAGTAATACTCATAAACTTATCATTAGGTCAAGTTTTCTATAAAACATAATATCATAAGTCATGGACAAGAGTAACTAAAATCATGAGGAACAATAGGAGACTCATCATAACTGACAACCACAATGTATGAGCGCATGTCGAACCCACATCTTGCCTACGTAGAGGAGAGCCATCCTAAGCCTTACCATGGTAAAGGACGAATAAGGTGTGATATCATGGTAGGCCCTCGGACGGGGGAAACACTCTTTTAATAGGTCCCAAATAGATACCTACATTGGCGCATAGTTATGAGATCGGGGAACCTCGGAACCTCTGGCCTACTCGTTGCTAGAAACTACTCCCGAAACATGCATATTGCTCATATAATCATATTCTCAAAACATAACTCAAATCTAAGCATTGGGAGTCTTGACTCCAAAACATATCATAACTGGTCTTATTAGCCTTGGCTAAAATCATAAAACATACTTATTTGCATGGGCTTGCCTAAAGCATAACATCATACATACGTTAAATAGACTTTATGAGTTAAAATCATGGATTAATAAGTGGAGAGTTCATAAACATTCGTTCATGCTAGATATCTCATCATAGTTGAAATCATAAATCATAAGCATGAATCTTCATAAACTTGAACAGTAGGGCATAATTTCTAATAACTTGGGATCATGAATTTATAATCAAATTGAGTGTAAAATCTTCCCATTAGACTTAAAATATACATTAGAACATGAGGAGATTTGATGCATAAACATAGCATCGGTAATTTCATAAAATTGGGTTAAAACCCTAGAAATTAATACACTTGATTAAGAACATGAATTCATGAACTTGAGGAGAAATTTGGGCATGAAGGTGGAAGAAAACCTTCATTCATGTTATACTCCAAAAGCCCTAAGATCTGACATGAGAGTTGAAATAAAGAAAAGACGATTTTTTGCACCTGGTCACAGAATGAGTCCACCTGTGACTCGTTGGATGACCACGAGTCATCAGGTGACTCGTGGTGAGGATTTGGACTTAGTTGGAAATTTTAGGCTTTGAGTGGCCAACGGATGTGATCACGGGTCGTGGTCAGCATCACGACTCGTCAGGTCAGCCGTGGCTAAGGGTTGTTGAAAGATGAAAAAGCTTAGCCAATGCACTTGACAGGTCCTCACCACGACTCATCGGGAGCACCACGAATCATGGTGTCGCCTGTGGTGACACCCAGGTAATTTCTCGACAGTGAGGGTGACGGAAGGTGACCACGAGTTGTGGTTACCAGTAACAGTTCCTTAAGCTCCTCGTGGTGGCAATTTTGATGAAGTTTCTAGTGAAGAAGATTGATGGTAGGCCACGACTTGTGGCCATTGAAGAAGACTCATCCACTCCTTTGTTGGGACTAGCAGTGTGTTTTTCAATGCGAGTCTATTAAGGGATTTTCCGTAATATCTATGATCCTAAGGCCTAAACTACATCGTTCTATGGTCAGAATGGAGTATTTTAAGAAGGGTTAGGTAATTCTATGCGTAGCCTAATTCATGCATGCAGGTTTAGAAGTCTAGAGGGGTGATCAAGCTCAATCTCTCAAGGTTCTTCCTTAATTATTCCTTGGGAAATCAGAAAAGTTGTGAAAATCATATTCTCTCAGGTGTTTAGGGTTATGAATGGGTGAAACTGTTCACACCCATGCCCAATCCCTCTCTAATTCATGAAAATATATATGTTGATCCTACGGGGTTTTACCTAATGCATGAATTCCCTAAGTTTCTACCATGGGTATAATCTAAGCATGTTTCTATTGTGGAATTATGATTCATGGGAAAGTTCTACAATTTTTTCAATTATAAATTATGTTTTCAAGTTTTATAAATTATGATTTCCATCCATGAAAAGTTCATGAAAGTTGTGATCTATGATGTATGTTAAAGTATGCTGAGATATTTATGAGAAAAGCATGTTTTCAAGTTACTCATGCCTATTATCATGTTTTCAAGAGAATCAAGTATTTTCAAGCATGTTTAAGTATTGGGCAAGCCCATATGTTCAAGTATGATTTATGATTTCATGTCAATTAGCTTACCACATAGTTTTCGAGTCTAGACTCCTAATTTTATTCAGCTTGTGGTATGATTTGAGCCAAGGCTCCTCATGGTATGATTTCTGATTATGCATCTATGTTATTATTATCAGCTTCATCACTAGACGATGGTCAGCTTCATTGAAAACGATGGAGAGAATATGCATGTTTTTGGGAGTAGTGTCTAGCACCGAGTATGCTAAGGGTCGGTCTACCCTATGCGTCAAAACTATGCACCACATAGGTTTACTTATATACTTTGGGACCACCTTTGGAGTTTACCCCTGCCACAAGTGGCCTTGAGCTTGATATTGATATCATGGTATCGTCGTTAGCCTTGACAAGGCTTTGGATGGCTCTACCTACTTGAGTGTGATAGTTGGGATCACGTAAGCTCAATCATGGTAATGTCAGTTATATGATGAGTCTCCCATTGTTCCTCATGATTTCGATTATTCATGTTTATCATCTATGATATATATATATATATATATATATGTGTGTGTGTGTGTGTGTGTGTGTGTGTGTTTGTTTTAGCAGGTTTTACCCAATGTTCAATTTTACTTATGATTATCAGTTTTCATCTCTGGGTCATTTGAATAAATTATGATATTCAGTTGTCTTCAGATCTTGATTTCAAAAAATAGCATGCAAGACCTACTCTCAGATTCTTATCTTGATTATGTTTTATATTATGCATGTTTTAACGATTTTACTTACTTAAGCGGTTTTACTTACCTTGTATACTCAGTACATTCCATGTACTAACTGCATACTCTATGTTATATCATTTTATGATACAGGTTCTGATCTTCAGACTCAGCCCTGTCACTAGCCAATTTTCGGAGTTAGCATCCAACCTCAGTTGGTGAGTCCTCATCTCCCGAGGACCATTTCTTATCAGTATCTGTGTATTTTCAGTTTTAGACGTAGAGAGTTAGTTGGGGTCTTGTCTCATAAACTCATCAGAAAAAGAGGTTTTTCATACATAGATTGTAATCAACTTCAGATTCACATTTGTATTATGATGTTATGTATGTTTAGATTTCAGCAATGTTTATTATGATAAGTCTTCCACGTTTATTAATAGAGTTAGATATATGTTCATTCCATGGGCCATCTTGGAGTCTCTCGGGGCTCCTTGTCCCGTGTCTCGATCTGAGCCTATGTTTGGGTCGTGACAAACTTGGTATTAGAGCATTAGGTTTTGAAGTGTCCTAGGGTGTCTGAAAGCTACGTTAAGTAGAGTCTTTTTCATGGGTGTGAAATGCGCCACACTTATGACAAAGAGGCTACGAGATTTTTAGAAAATGTTCCCTTCTTTCATGATCTATGTCGTGTGGTGAAATGTCTTTGTATCCTTCTAACTCTTTCTACACGCGTTTGCAGAATCATCCCTCCCCACAGAGTTAATGAAAGGAGAAATGAAAATGAAAATGGCCACGAGGGTGGCAATGGGGATGAGCACCAATAGGCCCCCCCGGCCCATGAGAACCATGCGCCCGAGCTAGTTGCCCACGCTGAATTTAGGGAATCCATTCAGATGCTAGCACATGCCTTGACCGCCCAGGTTAACCAATAGGTAGTAGCACATGTCCTCAGAACGGGAATGCACGAGTCGGAGATTATCTAAGGATGAACCCTCCAGATTTCCATGGAACAAAAGTTGACGAGGATCCACATGAGTTCATCGACGAGATTCTAAAGATCACCCAGGTCATGGGGTGACTGGAGAGGAGTGCACCGACTTAGTCTCATATCAATTGAAGGGTGTTGCGCACATCTAGTTTAAGCAGTGGAAGGATAGTAGGGCAGTGGGAGTAGGCCCTATCAGTTGGGATGAGTTCCATGCCGCCTTTCTAGATCGATTCTTTCCTTGTGAGATGAGAGAGCTAAAATCGGCTAAGTTTGTGAATCTGAGAGAAGGGAAGATGACAGTGTGGGATTATGCCTTAGAGTTCACTCGTCTATCTATGTATGCACTAGAGTTAGTGGTTGACTAGAGAGCTCGACTGAGCAGGTCTGTTCATGGAGTGGCGGACTACCTAGACAAGGATTGCAATGCTTCATCAGGATATGAATTTTCCTCAGATAGTTTTGTACGCCTAGAAAATGGAGGCTGTGCATGTGAGAGAGAGAGAGGCCAAGAGGGCTAGGACAAATAGTCATGGGTTCTCTCAATAGAGGCCAGGTGATGGACACTATCAGCAGTCCCACCAGAGATCGTCAGCCCTGACATCGTCGACTATGAGTGTTCCATCCATATCTAGGCATGACTAGAGAGAATGAGCATCACGCTCGAGAGGTCAGGGTAGCAGACCCACCGATACTAGCCCTCTAGAGTGCCGCAGATGTGGCCAGAGACACATGGGTCAGTGTTTGGTGGGTACAGGTGCTTGCTTCAAGTGTGGAAAGCCCGGAAATATACTCAAAGATTGCCCAACGGCTAGATAGGGCCATGATAGGGATCGAGGCCCAGCTTCCAGTTAAGTAGCTCCACTAGCACTCGCATCCCTGCAGGGGCATCTACTAGCATAGATGGCAATCAGCGCCAAAATAGATTCTATGCCCCAGCATCCCGCTAAGAGCAGGAGGTGTCCCCGAAGGTAGTCACTGGTATGTTATGAGTTTTATACCTTGATGTATATGCTTTGCTAGATCCAGGGGATGTTTTTTCTTTTGTGATGCCTTATGTTGCTAATAGTTTCGGAATCAGTCCTGAAATCCTATCAATATTCTTTTGAGTCTCCAATCCAGTCGGTGATTCCGTTATAGATAGATGGGGGTATAGAGATTTCCCTGTCACGGTCCTTTAGAAAATTACCTCAGCAGGTTTAGTAGAGTTAGCCATGATCGATTTTGATGTTATCCTCGGCATGGATTGGCTATTTGCATGTTATGCCTTAGTGAATTGTAGAACTCGGGCAGTAGATTTCAAATTTCTGGGTGAGCCAGTCTTAGAGTGGAAGGGTAGTCAGTTGTGCCTGTAGTTCATTTCATTTCTTACCTTAAGGCCAGAAAGATGATCTCTAAGGGTTGTGTGTACCATCTAGTTAGGGTTAAGGATGCTACGTCCGAGACCACGACTATCCAGTCAATTCCAGTAGTATGTGAGTATCCAGAACTCTTCCCAGATGATCTATTGGGAATTCCTCCTGAGCAGGAGATTGATTTTTGTATTGGCCTTCTTCCCGATACGCAGCCTATATCTATTCCTCCTTACAGAATGGCTCCATCCGAGCTAAAGGAATTGAAGGAGCAATTAAAGGACCTCCTAGACAAGGGTTTCAATAGACCGAGAAAATTCTTATGGGGTGCACCAGTTCTCTTTGTCCGAAAGAAAGATGGTTCTCTTCGTATGTGTATTGATTATTGGTAATTCAACAAGGTCATCTTCAAGAATAGGTATCCACTCCCCAAAATTGATGATTTGTTTGACCAAATTCAGGGTGCTAAGTTCTTTTCGAAGATAGATCTCCGATCCAGATACTATCAGCTCAAGGTTCAGGAGAGTGAAATCCTGAAAACCGCCTTCAGGACCCGATATGGTCACTATGAGCTTGTAGTTATGTCTTTTGGAATAACGAATGCTCCTGCAACTTTTATGGATTTGATGAATAGGATGTTCAAGCGTACTTGGATATGTTCTTAATCGTGTTCATATATGACATCTTGATATACTCTCAGAGAAAGGAGGAGCATGCCTCTCATTTGAGGGTGGTGCTATAGACACTTAAGGATCGCCAGTTGTATGCTAAATCCAGCAAATGCTAGTTTTGATTTAACTCAATGGCATTTTTAGGTCTTGTGGTGTCAAGTGAGGGTGTACAGGTAGACTTGCAAAAGATAGAAGCTGTGAAGAATTTTCCTAGAATGGTGAATCCTTCGAACATTAGGAGTTTCTTGGGTTTAGCTGGGTACTATCGGAGTTTCTTTGAGGAATTTTCATCTATTACAATGCCATTCTCCAAATTGACCCAGAAGAAAGTGAAGTTCCAATGGTTAGAGGCTTGTAAGAAGAGCTTCCAAGAATTGAAGGCTCGACTTACCTCAACACCTGTGTAAACCCTACATGAGGGTACTGATGGGTTTGTGGTATGTTGTCATGCTTCGAGGATCAAATTTGGTTGTGTATTGATGCAGCATGGTAAGGTTATAGCATATGTTTCCATGCAGGTGAAGGTTTATGAAAAGAATTACCCAACTCATGATCTCGAATTGGCGGCGGCAGTATTTGCCTTGAAGATTTGGAGACACTACTTGTACAGGGTCCATGTGGATGTGTTTATGGACCACAAAAGCCTACAATATATGTTTACCCAAATTGATCTAAATTTGCGCCAAAGGAGGTGGTTGGAGCTACTCAAGGATTATGATATCAGTGTCCTTACTATCCAAGTGAGGCTACTATAGTAGCAGACGCACATAGTAGGATCTTTACGGAGAGTGTGTCCTATGTAGATGTGGGGAGGAAGGAGCTGGTGAAGGATGTGCATCGACCTGCACGGTTGGGAGTTTGTTTGGTTGACTCGATCGATGGCAGTGTTATTTTCAGAATGGATCAAAATCATCCTTGGTAACTGATGTAAAAGCTAGATTGGATGGGGACCCTATTTTTGTAAAACTGAAAGAAGCCGTCCAGAATCAAAAGGTAGAGGTCTTCTCCAAAGGGGGAGATGGTGTACTTTGATATAAGGGTTGCTTGTGCATTTTAGATGTTGGTGATTTGAGAGATTGGGTGTTGCACGAGGCTTGCAATTTGAAGTATTTGATACATCCAGGTTCCACCAAGATGTACCGTGACCTACAAAAAGTCTATTGGTGGAATGGCATGAAGAAGGACATAGCTGAATTTGATGCTAAGTGTCCCAATTGTCAATAGGTGAAGGTTGAGCATCAAAGACTGGGAGGTGTTCTTCAAGATATAAATATTCCTACTTGGAAGTGGGAGGAGATCAATATGGACTTCATCACAGGGTTGCCTCACACTCGTCGATAGTATGACTCCATTTGGGTGGTGGTGGATATGTTGACCAAAGCCGCTCAATTTCTACCAGTCAAAACTACTGATTCAGCGGAGGACTATGCCAAACTATACATCTGAGAGCTAGATTGGTAGCATGGAGTGCCCTTGTCCATCATATCAGATAGAGATACTCAGTTTACCT
The DNA here is from genome assembly GCA_035772735.1 of Datura wrightii. NCBI lineage: Eukaryota > Viridiplantae > Streptophyta > Magnoliopsida > Solanales > Solanaceae > Datura > Datura wrightii. Next base: position 127,067,692 of record JASDFA010000003.1, on the reverse strand, counting down.
CTCAGTTTTGGAGATCATTTCAAAAGGGACTTGGTACTCAGGTTAGGCTCAGTACAACATTTCATCTACAAATCGATGGTCAGGAGAAACGGACTATTCAGACTCTCGAGGACATGTTGAGAGCGTGTGTAGTTGACTTCAAGGGTAGTTGGGATGATCATTTGCCTCTTATTGAGTTAGTATATAATAACAGCTATCATTCCAGCATTCAGATGGCTCTGTGTGAGGCTCTCTATGGGCAGAGATGTAGGTCGCATATTGGTTGGTTTGAAGTCGGTGAAGCTGTTCGGTCTGTTTGATACGGGTATAAAACTCACACGCAAGTGCACGTGGTCGAACAAGTAGTAAGTGGCTTTAGTAAGCCAAGTATCGATCCCACAGAGACTTGGATGAAGTGCAATTTGCTCAAGTGTACTATATTTTACTTCTAAAAATGCAGACAACAGTGTAACCAAGAGTTTGATAGTTTGTTTTATAATTTTTATACTAAAGCTAAAACAATTATCTACTTTGAGTCTGAACTATGAATGAGAGCATGCTGAGGTTGATTTTTCCATAGGGGGATAGTTTTAAGATATGTTGTTTTTATTTTTTGATTATTTAGCTCTGATACCAATGGGGGGTAGTTTTTGCATTTAGATTTCTATAGTCTATTACCATTCTGCTTTATTTTGAAGATCAAAAAGAATTCCAAATGCATATAAGAGAATTACTAGAAAATAATTATATACGAGAAAGTAACAGTAAACATAACAGCCCGGCATTTATAGTAAACAAACATAATGAACAAAAAAGAAAGAAAAGCAGAATGGTAATAGACTACAGAAATCTAAATGCAAAAACTAAAACATATAATTACCCAATACCAAACAAAATATTAAAAATAAGACAAATACAAGGATATAACTATTTTAGTAAATTTGATTGTAAATCAGGAGGCCAGGTGAGCCGTTTTAGGGAAGTAGACAGAGTTGAAGTCATTGTTAGGGTAACTAATCATAACTGGTCCTAACTACACTTTGTAAAAAAGTGGAAAGTATGGAGGAAGATATACAGCAGCTAAAAAGCAAAGCTAATAGTCAGCAGCGTGACTCAAAAAACGCGGAGCTACGTCGATCGGAAGACGAAAAACTTCCATAGCTAAAAGGAGACGTTGGGAAACTCCATAAAACCCAAGCTAACATTTCACCTAGTGCAGTTGCAGGTACTTCAGGACCTAAGGAAAGAAGAGATATTATAAGGAAACAGCTATTCGATAAACAATTTACAATGAAAAATATACCATCTATTCCACAACATTTTTCTACATTAAAATATATGCAGCACCTGCTGAGATATTATTTGACGAAATAAAACCAATTATCCAAGTGGTGAAAATAGGACTAACGAGAGAAATGATTATACCGGAAAAGATAGACCAACAGGAAGAGATAAAAAGTACAGACATACCGGAATTCTACGCCAACAAAAGAATTATTGGTCTAGCTACGATACTAAGCGAACTAGCCAATAATTTGTCCTAATTTGCCACAATTGTAGCATTTGCATTCTGATATATTTTTCTTAGCTCTGTGAGATGTAATCTGCAATTGTATTCCTTTCAGTTTTGATAACTTCAATTGTAAATGAGAAGTTTAATATATTTAATACCAATCTCCTTATTTCCTTTGTTGTTACAGAATCTTGTACTTTCTTAGTTATCCACCATTTTACTTGTGTATTATCTGTTCTAACAATAAATTTGTTATAAACAATATATGGTTCGAATGCAAGCAAACATATAATGCAAATAATTCTTTTCTGTTTATCTCCCATTTAATTTGTGGTTTTGTATATGATCCTGAATGATATCTACAATGGTGTTCTATTTTTTCATTTTCATATTTATATTTTAATACTCCTCCATAGCTGTGATTGCTAGAATCTGATTCTACTATGAAGAAAAATTAAAAGCAAAAGAAAAACAACGTGAAGAATTAAGACTTACAGAAGAAATAGAAAAATTTAAAATATTATTAGAAGAATCAGGTAGGGCGGCTACTTTAGCAGAAAAGTCGCAAAGTAAATAGTAAAGGTGTCGGCAAAAATATGGCTACAAAATTTATCACCAGAAAGTTTAGAAACATTAAGAAATAATAAGAAAATTAATAATGAACCAGCAACAACATCTATAGATATACTGGCCAAATACGAAATGGCAATAAGAAATGAATTTAGTAGTATGACCACCGAAATAGAAGAACGGCAAAAAGATAAAGAACTAAACAGAAATCTAATGAATAAATTAAGCATTTTACGTTGTATTTCATATTCTATTCTTCTTGAAGTACTATTTCTAGATGACGATGGTGTATCATAGTTTATTCATTTTGATGTGCTTAGTCTTTCTTTTACTATTTCTAGATTCTCCTCAATATCCATATCTTTGTAGCTATAATCATTATTATCGATAACATTAATTATTTTATCAAAAGGGTTTTCTATTTTAATTCTTTGAATTTTATTTTTAGCTGTTATCTTATGCTTTGTAGTTAATACATATAAGTTTTTACATCTTGCTGTAAATATTTTACTACCTGGAGCCAGTTCTATTCCTGACATTTTCCAGTATAGTACTAGAGATTTATCTATATTTCTGTCATCTAGTCCTTTTAATGATTATCTTTTTATTTTCATAATGTATTATTAGTTGTTTTTCGTCTATATTATAAGGTTTTACTGTTTCCAGCCATTTTATTCCTAAAGTTATATTGTCTTTTCCTTGATATATTTTGAATTTTATTTTTATTGGTGAGCAAAATGATGAAGAAAACTTAGATCAATATTCAGAAACATCAGAAACTTATACTAATCTAATAGAAAAAGAAAATAACATAGAAATAAATGTAGAAGACATAGATGAAAAACCTAGTACATCAGGAACTAGAAGTCCAAGAAGACCAAATACTAGTCCAACCTATTATACTTACGAAAGGGAAAATAGAAGCAAAACATTATGGAATAAAAGATTAAATAAAATTAGCAAAACATTATGGAATAAAAGTTAACCAAGTAAGGGAATATGTACCAAAATTAGCAGAAAATCTAAAACCATTACAAAGGAAACTAAAAAAGGATATAGAATATCACTTTGATGAAAAAGACAAAAAATATATAAAAAAGATAAAAGAAATGTGTAAAGAACTACAAGATTGGACGGAGATGACTATAGAAGAAATTAGAAAATTAGATAAAAATTTAGATTAAAAATGATAAATTATGAATATATGGAATATTGGTTATCTACTATAGAAAGTATAAGATTAACAAAGCTCCGCACTCCCAAACCCCCCATTGGTATCAGAGCTAAATAATCAAAAAATAAAAACAACATATCTTAAAACTATCCCCCTATGGAAAAATCTAGCAGTGATGCAAAACTACAAACTGAGGTATGGAAATTCATCATTATGAATAACTAAACTACTGTATTCCTGATAATCTGCTAAGTATTATTTATTAATATCTTTTAGTTATATCGTTTTTATGAATGCCTTTTTGTTCTGAGCTTTCTTTATCTTGATATTCTTCTTTACTTATAATCCTTATATCTGTTTCAGTCATTATCTGTTTCGCATTCATTTGTCTCATTTTCATTATCTGTTTTTTCGTATTCTGTTAATTCGTATATACTATCTTCATCACTTAGATTATAGTCTATATAATCTATTTGTTTATATTTTTCATCTTCGATTGTTATTTCTACTTCTGAAATTTGTTTTTTATTTACATTTTTAGGTACTCTACAGTCTCTAGCTAAATGTCCTAATTTGCCACAATTGTAGCATTTGCATTCTGATATATTTTTCTTAGCTCTGTGAGGTCTCTTTTGTTTGTAATTTTTTATATAGTATATTTTTCTTGGTTTTTTATACTTGTATTTGGTTCTAAATGGTCTGTATTTTTTAATTCTTTTCTTGTATTTATTTGTGCATCCAAATTGTGGTGCTGTTCTAATTGTATAACATGCTAAGTTTTTTACTAGTATTTTTTCCATTTTCATGTATTACAAGGATGGGAAAAACATAAAACGAAAGTAAAAATCGAACTAATAGATGAAAATAGTATAATAACACAAAAACCACTAAGATATAATTTTGAAGATCAAAAAGAATTCCAAATGCATATAAGAGAAACAAACCCGGTTCCTAAATTGACTAATACGATTTTCAGGTATATTTCTATCCTGAAAGCAAATCAATACTCAATTTTCCCAAACCAAGTAAAGAACATATCCTATTAATTCACAACTTTCCAATTTCTTGCTCTCTCGAGTGAAACCGGACTTTTTAGATGTACATTAACGTAGCCCACACATTAATGCAGTAAGAACAAGAATTAATAGAACAACATGGAAGAAGAGATGAAAAACCAAAGAATCAATGATCACATTTCATCACAATTGTTCATAACCTCAGCAAGAAGAGGAATTAGCCACTCATTTGTGGATTAAATGTCTTTAAATGAGTGTTAATCATACAAGCAATTGAATTCAAGAAGAAAGAAAGAGAGAAAAAACCCTGATATTTTCGTCCCTCAACTGCCTGTAACCCACGTTCTTGCTCCACCAAGTCAAAATAATGAAAAATAAACCTAAGTGTTCTATTTATACTGCTGGGAATTTTTCCCGGAATAACGAGCAACGTGTCACGGAGTGCATCGCGGAGCACTGCCTCCGTGACACGCTACGGACGCTGACACTCACTGGAACTGGGGGTCCAGGAATTAAGGCCCAACGTGGCACGGCGTGCAATGCGGAGCCAAGCCACCGTGCCACGGACCGGACGCGGACCCTCTCTGGAATTTGGGCGAATTTTCCCTATCCAGGCAGAAGGCCTCCGCGATGGCAGCGTGACACGGCTCCATCGCGGAGCCCCTTTAATTCATGCTGTCCAATGCCTTGTTCCTTGCTCGCATCCAAGTCCAACCCCGATATCATCCAATATGCATTTTAGCTTCCCGAAATTACATTTTACCTGCAAAACAATGCTAATCATGTTGGTTAGTATAAATTCACATTTTATTACCTATTACATGAGAATGTATACACATTGGTAGATAAACAAGGCTAAAATGGTACTTTTGAGTATCACTTGGGCATATAAATTTGCCCAAGATCACTTACCCCACACTTAAATCCTTGTTCGTCCTCGAACAACAATCCTACACTTCATGCATATTACATCCCAACCTCGCTACTTTGGTTCGGCAATTTAGGCTGCGGTCATATCAATTATTCAATACAGCAAATCATCAAGAAAACATGCATGGTCTTATCAATGCAATGACCTTCAATACATTAAGACCTCCAAGACTTTAAGAATCGACTCTCGATATTGGCAAACTCATGCAAATCAGCTGATCAAGATATCCGACACGAAAATTAATCTTTCATCAAGCATGTGCCCTCACAACACAAGAGAATCTTCCCCTTTTTGCTCATATGACTCACAAGAATTCAAGCAGGGGCATGTAAAAATAATTTCGCTCTCTCTCCCAAAAGTATTCACATGCATCATTTCATGACCCATAAACTTGCCCTTAGTGTATTAGTCCACTAATATAAAGAAGTGCGATGTAAGATCACGTAGGACTTTAACAGGTTGTAATGGAAGCTACGGAACTAGTAAATATTGGATTAGCCAATAATAGCCACTAGCATCCTTAAGCGCCTTTTCAACACATCCCATCAACTCATGGACATTGTTTCTTTTTTCCATCATCCCATTCTTGATGATTTTCTTTAGTATGACCCATCATATTAAGCACACTTGACACAACAACAAAGATTATTCATGCACCTTCATTATCGTTTATTTATAGCAAGTGCACCTTCAACCTTTTCTTTTCTTCTATCGCTCTACTTTTCTTTTTCTTTTCACCATTCTCACTCTTTGACACTTTGGGAAAATGATTTTCTCTTCTCAAGCGCTTAAGAGTTTTGTATAGACTTTACGGCTAATGAAAAGAAGGAATTAAGCTCAGTTTACACTTTATGACAAAAGAAAAAAATAATAGGCTAAAGGCTCAACGGGCTGACTAGGGTATACAATCAAGGTGTGTACGACAAGGAAAAATAGAAACTCTCGGTTAAAACAAAGAAATGCCTACATCCTTTCCTACAATACACCCCCTTCATTTCGTTTTGTACACACACCAGGAAAGTTCTAGACACTTCACAATAGCATGGAATAAGAACACCTCACTTCACACTTTTTGCACATGCTCAATTCAAGATGTATTCACAGACTCTTCAATCGGCCAATTACAGGAATTCAAACATTAAGCCTCAATCACACTGAATCGAACTCTATGGCCTAGGTATCTCAACATACAAAGAACAAAAACTGAAAAATAATTGAAAAAATCTACTCCTAACGACTACATTTCCCTTAAGACGGTCGTCATCCATCCACCATAGGGAACGGTCACTAACTATGACTTCGGTTCAATGGGACCATTCTCGGTAAAAGAACCGAAAACAAACGCCGAGAAACCCAAGAAGTACAAAAAATTATTGAAAATATCGATCATTTCGATAGAAAAAAAAATATGTACAAAATCAGAATCAGCTAGCAACATTCAGCAACACACATAAATTTCACATAAATTTACAAACAGAACAACAACTTAACAATTCACAACTCACACGGACAAATAAATTTTCACATACACGACAATAGAATAGAGCATACATACAAAACAGCCCAGCCCAGCACCTAACTACTCCCACCTCACACTTAGCTCGAACACTGTCCCCAGTGTTCACAAAAATTAAAATAGGACAAAATCAGGTGGTGGAACTCCGTGATCAGTCAAAGTATTCCACTTCTTCGTCGGGTGCTGCTGCTTCATCTCCCATGTCTGAGTTGCCCCCGTCATCATCATCGGAGTCCTCCCGATGTGTCTCCTCGTCTGTGGGGACATCATCATCTGCGGGCTCTACAAATACTTGCCCCACTCGGCATAGAGCACTGGCGTTTTCGCCAAAGGGGTAGTCTAGCTCGAGCTGCCATAGCTCCTCCTCTTTCGCCGACCTCTCGCCTATCCTCAGCTGGAGCATCTGCATCCCATACATTCGATCCATATACTGATCATCACGAGCATGTCACTCGCCAAGTGTAAGCACTGGCCCATGGGTGGTGTCGGGAGCCTTAGTTTTAGTAACATCTAAGGCCCGCCGCTCCAACTGCGGGATATAGTCAAGGGCCTCCTCCTCGACATCTAGGCCCCTATGGAAGGTGGTGAGTAGTCCACCAAAGCCATACCTGTGCCCCTGGTGCAACCGGGCTCTCTTCGTGGTGGAGATAATTACCGCCCCCACGTTGATCTCCAACCCTTTCATCAGGGCGTACACCAGGCATACACGATCCCGGGTTACATCTGTCATATGTACCCCTGGGATTAGGCATGAGCAGACTATCTTTAGCCAGATTCGGGCTTCCCTGTTCATTTGTGAATATGGCAGAGTCTGGTGGTAGCCCCTCTCTTTGTGTCTGCTCCATCTAGCTGTCGATCGGGTCCCACAGCATGTGCGTCTGATGTCCGCATATGGTGGGATAATGTTCAGCTGTCGGAGCACGTGGGCATTTGTGTCCCGCGCTCCTATGATGGCATTGAGGTGGTGGGGCTCCAAGGTGACTATTTGCCCTCTGATTTTGATGGTGTGGCTTCTGATAGTCGGGTTCCAATTGGCATAAAACTCTCGAACCAAGTGCAAATTACATTCCTTGGGCTCCTCAAAAATGAAATTGAGCCCACCTGCCTCGATTCGGTGGACCATCCTAGGGAACTCCTGTGCCAATGGTTACCGTGCTATATGCTCCTCGGGGAAATATTTGTTTTCATTGTGCTTCGCGTACCACTTTTTCCCCTCATCAGTTACCCATCTCGTTCCATATTGGCGGCGTTGGACGCGTGGAACTGCTGGTGCTGCTGGGACTGTTGTGCCCAGTCTGATTCGCTTCATTCCGGCGCCCGAAGTTGATGCGCCTTTCCCTTTCTCTTGCCTGCTTGCCATTTTACCTGTCAACCCCAGTAAACAAGATCAATGTTAAGCTAACGGACATTAACTTCGACTAAGGTCGGGTTAAGCTAGGTTACCCAACACTTAGTCCTTAGCTACAGTTACAACAATACGGCAAGATCATACTTTATTTACACACAATAACCAACTATACAATCATGCTTAGTGCGTTCGAAAAATTTGACGGTATATCTTCTGCATACTACTCAGACTTCGTACACCTAATCACAATCACGGCCATCGCTAACATTCTACCCATCGCACTTAGCAAAGTAAAAACAAAGAAATGAAAACAACAACAAAAATTTATCTACACGAACCTATACAACCAACCAAATTCTTAAAGATTTTAACATTCCCTTAACCCGAGAATCCGTCGTTCTATTAACATCCTAACAAATTGTATATCGACTCATCTCATTCAACATGTACATCCCGGCATGAAATTCACAAGTTCAATACATTTTCAACTTCAAATTCAAAAACAAGCCCTAGACTTGATATTATCAAGCAAATTCGATTAATTTATGCAATTGACGAGTTCAAGCAATCATAATGACATTCCGAACACTCATCAACAACAATTAAAATTGAATTCACGATCAATTTCTACTTAGGGCAATTTAGCTCACCTCACATACTCAATATCGAAGAAAATTGACAAGAATTTGAGAGGAAATCGAAAAACATACCTTGACTTTGAAGAATCGAAGAAAACTTGTTGAATTTCTTGCCTTACTCCGTGTCACATTGAAGGGGGATGGGTTTTGGGGGGTTTTGGTCGTGGAGTAATTGAAAAATAAGGGAAAGGGAGGGTTTTTCGGGGTTAAAAAGTAGTAAAATAACGCGGGTCACCCGGCGACCCGGTGTGACCCGTCGCGATATACACGGCAACGTGTCACGGAGTGCATCGCGGTGCACTGCCTCCATGACACGGAGCCATCGTGAGCCTATTCTAGAAATCTTAAAAAATCCGAATTATACCTCAACGTGTCACGGAGGGTAACGCGGAGGTCCACCTCCGTGACCCGAAGCTATCGCCCCAGCTCACTGTTTTGCCACTTTTTGTTAATTTTCATACCTCGACTTTTCCATTGCGATTCCGTGCATATTTTCCTCCGTTTGACCTGAAATTCATCTCACTATACAAAATTGGTTAGAATTATAGGTTTCACTCTAAATAAAATTAAAAACAAAAACTAAAACGAAAAATTTTGTTGTAAATCAAGAAAAAGAAAAAGAAAAATCTATTTACACTTTACAAAAAGAAAGAAATTTTTTTTCACGGGTTGCCTCCCGTACAGCGCCTGGTTTACCGTCGGGGCTCGACGTATCTAGTTTCACCACTTTTTCCTCCACCTTGAGGATATGAATCTCACCCCTAATTTCTTCTCTAATTTCCTCTTATGCTCCAGGGGTGGTGGTGAAAAATTGTAAGGACCAAGCAGTAGATGTTGCCTTTTGAACCTATTGGCCCTCAAGTAAGCGAAGTCATTTTGTCTCTCCGAGTTAGCAAATTTCAAAATATACGGGGCTTGGTCCTCCTCTAGACATTTCTCTATAAGCTTGGAAGATTCTATTTCTATGTTTTCAACCAAACTTAATGTCGAAAAATGCTTCGAGTGTGGTCCAATAAACCTCAACTCTGAAACTGCATTGTGCTTGACCTCCTTACTTGTATACACCTTCTTAGCATCGACATCTATCTCTCCATTAATGTCAACTGGGGGATACTCTATCTCTTCTTCCATGAATGGATTTTTCATAAGTGTGAGCCCATCACAGGGACACTCAAGAGATTCTAATTGTTGGGCTTCATCCAAAAATTCACCCTTGTCTTCCTCTTGTAGTTCCTCTTGAATATCGGCTAAAACTGTCACCTGCAATTTATCACAAGCTTCAGCCTCGGCAATCATCTCCGTGAGTTTGACACTCATCCTTTCTAGAGCCTCTGCATTCTCTTCTTGCTGAATTCTCAATACTGCCATCGCCTCCTTCATTGCTTCTGATTGCTCCAGGAGTTGTTTCAGCATGTCTTCTATTTGAGCTTGGCATCCCAAGTCCTCATTTTCAGCATGCCTATATTCAGCAAAAACAACAAAAGGATTATAGTAGGGGCTTGGGGGAGGGGAATATGCATTCGTACAGCCATCCCAATGGCCATCTTGACCACCACATATATTGCACGTGTTACAGTGTTGCCACGAGTGGTGTCCTCCGCAATTCAGACAAGATTCGCTAAAATATGAGTATCCACCATTTATACCATTTGTATTCCACGATGTCATGTCAATAAGGGTATCCGAAAAAGAAAAAAATAAAATGAAAAAGAATTAAAACAAACACTAAGACCAAGATGTCAGCACTTAAGAAAAAAATATAGTAAATTTACACTTAAGAAAAATTCACCAATTGCCAGTCCCCGGCAACAGCGCCAAAAACTTGTTCGGTCTGTTTGCTACGGGTATAAAACTCACACGCAAGTGCACGTGGTCGAAGAAGTAGTAAGTGGCTTTAGTAAGCCAAGTATCGATCCCACAGAGACTTGGATGAAGTGCAATCTGCTCAAGTGTACTATATTTTACTTCTAAAAATGCAGACAACAGTGTAACCAAGAGTTTGATAGTTTGTTTTATAATTTTTATACTAAAGCTAAAAAAATTATCTACTTTGAGTCTGAACTATGAATGAGAGCATGCTGAGGTTAAACGAACATGTAATGAAATTAATTATCATCATACTTTGGTTAATCTTTTCCTCCAGTTGCTAGCCAAAAACTAATGCCAAGAGATTAAAACTCTCGTATTTAACCTCACTTAACAATAATGAACCATCCACCTACATTTTTGTGATTAACTGCAATTCATGTTCTAGCCATACAAACCCGGTTCCTAAATTGACTAATAAGACTTTCAGGTATATTTTTATCCTGAAAACAAATCAATACTCAATTTTCCCAAACCAAGTAAAGAACATATCCTATTAATTCACAACTTTCCAATTTCTTGCTCTCTCGAGTGAAACCGGACTTTTTAGATGTACATTAACGTAGCCCACACATTAATGCAGTAAGAACAAGAATTAATAGAACAACATGGAAGAAGAGATGAAAAACCAAAGAATCAATGGTCACATTTCATCACAATTGTTCATAACCTCAGCAAGAAGAGGAATTAGCCACTCATTTGTGGATTAAACATCTTTAAATGAGTGTTAATCATACAAGCAATTGAATTCAAGAAGAAAGAAAGAGAGAAAAAACCCTGATATTTTCGTCCCTCAACTGCGTGTAACCCACGTTCTTGCTCCACCAAGTCAGAATAATGAAAAATGAACCTAAGTGTTCTATTTATACTGCTGGGAATTTTTCCCGAAATAACGAGCAACGTGTCACGGAGTGCATCGCGGAGCACTGCCTCCGTGACACGCTACGAACGTGGACCCTCATTGGAACTGGGGGTCCAGGAATTAAGGCCCAACGTGGCATGACGTGCAATTCGGAGCCAAGCCACCGTGCCACGGACCGGACGCGGACCCTCTCTGGAATTTGGGCGAATTTTCCCTATCCAGGCAGAAGGCCTCCGCGATGGCAGCGTGACACGGCTCCATCGCGGAGCCCCTTTAATTCATGCTATCCAATGCCTTGTTCCTTGCTTGCATCCAAGTCCAACCCCGATATCATCCAACATGCATTTTAGCTTCCCGAAATTACATTTTACCTGCAAAACAATGCTAATCATGTTGGTTAGTATAAGTTCACATTTTATTACTAATTATATGAGAATGTATACACATTGGTAGATAAACAAGGCTAAAATGGTACTTTTGAGTATCACTTGGGCATATAAATTTGCCCAAGATCAGAAGCTGCGATGATAGGACCAGATTCAATCCATGAGGCCATGTAGAAGTTTAGCTCATATAGGATAGGTTGAAAACAACTCAAAGTCGCCAAAAGTCCTATGCGGATGTGAGGAGGAGAGAGCTTGAGTTCAAAGTTGATGATTGGGTGTTTTTGAAGGTTTCTCCTATGAAGGGAGTGATAAGATTCAGAAAGAAAGGGAAACTCAATCCCGTTATGTTTTCCCTTACCGGATTGTGGAACGGGTTGGCAAGATAGCTTATGAATTAGAGTTGCCCTTAGAAATAGCTTCGGTCCATCCAGTTGGGGGATCCAATTGTAGTTGTTCTGGTGGAGAGTGTAGGTGCGAAGGACAGGCTTAGTTATGAGGAGGTTCTGGTAGAAATACTGGATCATCAGGTTCGAAGGCTAAGAAAAAAGAGTAGCTTCAGTTAAAGTTTTATGAAGGAATCAACATGTTGAGGGAGCTACATGGGAAGCTGGAGCAGATATGATGGCTAGATACCCACATCTATTCCCTTCCAGCTCAGTTCAAGCTTGAGGTATCAGTCTTTTCCCAAAACTCTATTCAGTTTCATGTTCATTTCATGTACCTCAGTTTCATTCATGTAAATGGATGTATGTATGATTCGTGAATTTAGTTCAGTCATGTAGTTCGGTTTTGAGGCAATCGTTCTGTCAGTTTTTAGGTTATAAGATCAATATTTGAATATGATGATTGCATTTCTCTGCTTTTCTATATGTTTTCCAACATTCGAGGACGAATGTTCCCAAGAGGGAGATATTGTTATACCTTAAAAGCCTAAGGTCATAGGCGGGAGTTGAAATGGAGAAAATAGGATTTTTTGCACCAGGTCATAGAACTAGTCTTCCTGTGACCTATTAGGATGACCACGAGTCGTCAGGTGACTCGTTGTGAAAAGTTGGACCTAGTTGCAAATTTTAGGCTTTTAGTGGCCAACGGATTTGACCACGAGTCGTGGTCAGCATCACGACTTGTCAGGTCAGCCATGGCCAAGGTTTGTTGAAATATGAAGAAGCTTAGACAGTGCACTGGACGGGTCCTCACCACGACTCATCAGGAGGACCACAAGTCATGGTGTCGCCCGTGGTGACAGCCAGGTAATTTCTCAGCAGTGAGGGTGACGGAAGGTGAACACGAGTCATGGTCACCAGTAACGGGTCGTTAAGTTCCTCGTGGTGTCAGTTTTGATGAAGTTTCTAGTGAAGATGACAGATGGCAAGCTATAACTCGTAGCCATGGATGACGACTCGTCCAGTCCCTCGTTTCTACTAGCAGTCTGTTTTTCACTACGAGTCTATTAAGGGATTTTCTGCAATTCCTATGATCCTAAGGCCTAAACTACATCGTTCTATGGTCAGAATGGAGTGTTTTAAGATGGTTTAAGTCATTCTAAGTCTAGCCTAATTCATGCATGTATGATTATAAGTCTAGAGGGGTGATAAAGCTCAATCTCTCAAGGTTCTTCCTCAATTATTCCTTGAGAAATCAGATAAGCTGTAGAATCAGATTCTCTCAGGTATGTAGGGTTATGAATGGGTGAAATTGTTCACACCCATGACCAATCCCTCTATAATTCATGAAAATCTATATGTTTATCCTATGGGGTTTTACCTAATGCATGAATTCCCTAAGTTTCTACCATGGGTATGATCTAAGCATGTTTCTATTGTTTCATTATGATTCATGGGCAAGTTCTACAATGTTTTCAATTATAAATCATGTTTTCAAGTTTTATAAATTAGGATGCCCATCCATGAAAAGTTCATGGAAGTTGAGATCTAATTTATGTTCAAGTATGTTGAGATATTTATGAGAAAAGCATGTTTTTCAAGAGAATCAAGTATTTTCAATCATGTTTAAGTATTGGGCAATCCCATATGTTCAAGTATGATTTATGATTTCATGTCAATTAGCTTACCACATGGTTTTGGAGTCTAGATTCCCAATTTTATTCAGCTTGTGGTATTATTTAAGACAAGTCTCCTCATGTTATGAATTTTGATTATGCATGTATGTTATTATTATAAGCTTCGTCACTAGACGATGGTCAGCTTCGTTGAAAATGATGGAAAGCATATGCATGTTTTAAGGAGTAGTGACCATACTGAATCCTGAATGTTGTCTGTGAAATATCAGACTCCCTAAATCTGAGCTGATGGTTTCTGGATCTGAGGTCTATCTTTGAGAAACACTTAGTACTTTGAAGCTGGTCAAACAAGTCATCAATCTTAGGGAGGGGATACTTATTCTTGATTGTGACCTTGTTTAACTTTCGATAATCAATGCACATTCTAAGGGAACCATTATTCTTTCGAACAAACAGAACTAGAGCAACCCATAGGGATTTATTAGGCCTGATGAAACCCTTATCTAAGAGATCTTTCAATTGCTCTTTCAACTCTTTTTACTTGGCTGGAGCCATTATGTAAGGAGGAATGGATATAGGTTACGTATCAAGGAGAAGGTCCATACCATTTTGAGCTTGTTATCCTTAATCTCATGTTTTAATTATCCTCTATACTCAGTATATTAAAAGTGCTGATCACATACTTTTTGTGCTGTATTGTCTCACGATATTGGTGAGTGATCAATCTCAACCCTATCGCTAGATTCGCTCCTATCCCATCTTCAGCTCAGTCTTGGTGAGTCCATATCAGTAGAGGATGGTAGTTTTAATTCATGTCTTCTTTGTCATTACATCTATAAACTTAATAGAGTTAGTTGGGGACTTATCCCATCAGCTCATATTATGTTTGAAGGCTTTTTAGACTATGATGTATAGATGTTCAGTAGCTTGACTCGTTGCTCCCAGTTTATACATTTTATGATATCTTGGACTTCTACTTATGCCATATCTTATAATTGGTTTCGCTTAGTGTATTCTTTTGCTTATGTTATGCATGTACCATGGGTTAGCTCGGAGCCATTCGTGGTTCTAGGTCCTGTGTCATGTTCAAGGTCTATGTCTGGATTGTGACGAATTTTGTATTAGAGCATCAGGTATATGTGTGTCATAGGGTGTTTGAAAGCCGTATCACATAGAGTCTTTTTCATAGGAACGAAGCATGCCACATTTATGAGGAAGAGGCTACGAGACATTTTTGGAAACTTCCCTTCTTTCATGTTCTATATTGTGCGATGAAGTCCAACTCTCCTTACTCTTCTAACTGATGCTATATGTGTTTGCAGAATATTCCTCCCCGAAGAGCCAATGAAAAAAGAAATGGCAATGGTAATGAGAAAAAGCTAGTCCCACCAGTTCCGATAGACCCTTTGAATCAACAAGTGACTCATGTTGAGTTTAGGGCTGCCTTCCAAATATTGGCACAGGCCATGACAACCCAGGTCAGCGAATAGGCGGTTGCACCTCTAAACTTGAATAGGAGTGCTACAATGTCTAGCGTACGAGACTTCACCAGAATGAACCCGTTGAAGTTTCATGGATCAAAGGTGGACGAGGATCCATAGGAGTTCATTGATGAGATCCAAATGATCACTAAAATTATGGGGATTATCGGAGATGAGAGTGCAAATTTGGCCTCCTATCAGATGAAGGGGGTAGCTCATATATGGTATAAGTAGTGGAAGGAGGGTGTTAGGGTAGGCGCAACTCCAGTGGATTGGGATGAGTTCATGATAGCTCTCTTAGATAGATTCTTTTCTTGGGAGATGAGGGAAGGAAAGGTTGCAGAGTTGATCAACCTAAACCAAAACAATATGACGGTTTAGGAGTATGCCTTGAAGTTCACCTAGCCAAGTATGCTCCGGGGATGGGTTATAAGATGAGGGCTTGAATGAGCAAGTTTGTATTGGGAGTCCCAGATTTGGTGGTCAAAGTGTGTAGGACTGCTATGCTTATCAGTAACATGGATGTCACTCGACTCATGATTCATACCCAGCAGATTGAAGGGGAGAAGTTGAAGGAGAAGGAGAGGGAGACCAAAAGGGCTAGGAAAGGGAACTTTGAGTACTCCTAGCTGAGGAAAGGTAGTGGACACTACTCACAGTCCCATTATAGGTCCATAGCCCCAGCTCCATCGTCATCTAGCATCCCATCTAATACTAAAGGTGATTAGAGGGGTAGAGCACAAGGCTCTAAGACTCAGGGGAACATGTTTGGAGGAAGCATATTCCCATCTTCCAAGAAGTGTGGTAAGAATAGCCCTAGAGAGTTCTTGGTTGGTTCAGATGCTTTTTTTGGGTATTGTAACCCCATTACAGACTTAGAGACTGTCCTTCTGCCAAATAGGGGGATGCTAGAGGCAATGCCCCAGCAACCTCTTCAGCAGCTTGTACATGTAACACCCCAAAACATTTCTAGACCAAACTCAGACCTTGCATTAAAAACCAGGGGAAAACCAGGAAATTTTTGTCTCAGAACGACCGAGAAACGAGTCATTGTCAGCAGTAACGACCCATTGTCTGGGACGTGGTCAGCCCTATCAGTTGTCCTTCAAGGACTAACGAGACATGGAATGACAAAATATGAGGAACGACGAGTCGTCTAGTCACTCATTGATTTCCCTTCTCAAAGATCAGTTAAACTCCTTTCCAGGAACCAACGAATCAAACTAAGTCATCGTTTGATGTAACGACTCGTGGGGTAAGTCGTCAGTTGGAGCTCGAAGGGGTTGTTGACAAACTCTTTCAGTGACAACGAGTGGTTACAATGACCTGTTGTATCATACAACGAGTCATTTTGTCCACCCGTGATGAAAAGCCCCAAAATCCTTCAGGATTCTAGTAGCCAGGACGAGAGGTGACAATGACTCATTATCTCAACAATTGAGTCGTGGTGTCACCCATTAGAGAGGGGGTCCATAGTTTTGTTCGAATCCCTATCAGTGGCCATGAGAGATACCAACGACCAGTTGGTTCATCCAACAAGTCATGGTCCCCCCTTGTTGCCAATTTCTAGTGAGCCAAATTTCAGGCCCAAGACGAACAATTGGTCCCAACTAGTCATGGTGTCAACCAACGACTCGTTGTGTGACCTGTTGGTCCCTCCTAGGTAGTTTTCCAGGTTTTTCTAGGGGTATTTTAGTAACTTTCCATCTTTTTAATCCCTAAACTACGTCATTGTGGGCATGTTTTAGAGATAATTAAAGGAATAATTGGCTAAATCCCTTTCATTTTTTCACTCAACTCTCGATCTTCATAGTAAAGAAGTTATAGAAAGATTTCTAAGGGCAAAGCTAGGGCATTTAATCTTCTTCTCAAATTCTCAATAGACTTTCTCATGGATTTCTACACCAGGTATGTGGGAATTCAACAAGGGAATTATTCTTCCCTTGTGTCTCCAATACCCTTCTATAATATCCTATTAGTTCTAGCCCTGAGATTTTGAATTGGAGTAATTTTTCAATTATATTCCTATTAATTCATGTGGAATGTTGTTCATATTATTTGTTGCTATATTTCCACTACTTAGTGACCGCGTTGATACTTGTTTCCTGTAAAATTATTTTAGACCTAACTCTATAAATGCAGTAATAAGGGTCTTGCATAATTGACTAGACATTAATGTTTCTTGACTCTATCAGTGTTGGAATCTACATGTTATTACTATCACATGAATTCTCAGTCAGTTGCATGATAGTTCCGTCTCAATCAAAATGTTAGTATCTTCCATATCATTCAGTAATGTCAGCTGATCAGTTTGACTATAGTTAGTTCTTGAGGTGTTTGTAATGCCTCCCAGTTATTAGTTATTAGTTAGTTCTTTAGACGATTACGATGATTCCAGATAAGCAGCTCTGACCAGTGTGAGAACTACCAGTATTTTTTTTAGTTTGTTCTCGAGACGGTCATAACGCTTCCAAATAAGCAGCTCAGGCCAGTCTTAGAACACCAGTTAAAGTTATTCGGTTTGATAGACTCTTAAGATACTTTGAGATAAGTATTCCTGACTTAGTCTTGGGCCCCATCTTAGAGCTATCAGCTTAGCAGTTAGACTGGGACTATCCAATGGGAGTAGGACTTAGCACCGAGAGGACCGGGTTCTAGTGCACCTAGGTTCCTAGAACCACATTGCTGTCATAGGTTATTTAGCCCAAATGGGTCAAGACAATGATCTCATAGTTCATGCCTTTATACCCTGGCAAGGTATATTGGGTCCTATCGGTGGGGCAAATACATCGAACTTCACGTTTAGCTCACGTGGTTATATTTCGGTTACATACTCTCCCAACTTATTAATACAGTTTCAATTCAATTCAATTCAGTTAAGCTCAACTCAGTATCTTAGTTTCAGGACATGTTCATGACCATCAGCTAGGGTCATTACTGACCATATCAGTTATAGTTCAGTTTTACCAGTTTATAGTATTTCAGTTGGTCATTTCATGTTATTGCAGTTTAGTTACTTATTTTGTTCATGCTTATCATATCTCTCACTTACTAGTACATCTAAAGTACTGATGCATACTTTATATGTTGTATCATATTATTACATAGGTGCAGGTTCTCAGTCCTAGCATCGTCTGTAGTTCTCTTAGATGATATCAACAGTAGTATTTGGTGAATCCTCATCTTCCGAGGATGATATTTTTTTAGTCCGTTCTTATTTAGATAGATTTTAGAGTTAGCTTGGGGCTTGTCCCAGCAACTCATCCGTAGTAGTTGGCTATCAGACACAGTTATGCAGTATTGTTTCTTTGATAAATTGACTCTTGTCAAATTAGTATTTCTTGAATCATTGTATTTTTAAAGCTTGCGCTTATGTCACTCAGTTTACTAGTGTAATGATAGACCATGGGTCAGCTTGGGGTCACTTATGGAATGAAGTACCATGTCTCATTCAGGGTAAGACTTGGGTCGTTACAAACTTGGTATCAGAGCACTATGTTTAGAGTATCCTAGAATATCTAAAAGTCGTGCCAAGTAGAGTCCTTTCCATCTGTGTGAAGCGCACCACACTTATGACGGGGACGCTACAAGATGTTATTAGGAAAACTCCCTATTGTTCACACTCCTTATCGTGCGTTGAAGTTAAATTCAAAATATGTCCTTCTAACTTGTGCTCTATTCTTTTCAGTGAAACTATTCCTCCAAAATAAGAAAACGGAAGGAAGGTTGAAATGACAACCGACCTGCCCCACCAGCTCCAGCAACCCCTCAGGAAGACACAGCATTGTCAGTAGAACTCCAAGCGACGATCCAGCTACTGGCTAAAACAATGACCAATCAAGTGAACCAATAGGTGGTTCCGGTGAATACAAACGGATGCGCTGCAGCTGCTAGGGTCTAGAATTTCACCTGAATGAATCCTCTAGCCATCCATGGATCTATAGTGGGAGAGGACCCGCAGGAGTTTGTAGATGAGGTGCGGATGATCACCCAGATTAAGGGTGCTAGTTCTACGAAGAGTACTGATCTGGCTGCCTACCAGTTGAAAGGGGAGGCTCAGGTTTGGTATGATCAGTGGAAGGAAGGGAGATTAACAAGAACAGAACTAGTAGGGTGGGATGATTTCACCACAATATTTCAAGATAAATTTTCCCTTGGAAGTTGAGGGAGGCTAAAGTCGCTGAGTTCACGAACTTAATGCAGGGTAACAGGATCGTGGAGGAATATGCATTGGAGTTCACTTGGTTGTCGAGGTATGCTCCAGAGATGGTAGCCAGAATAAAATCGGTAGAAGAATTGGTAGAAGAGAAGATGAAATTGATGAACCCTAGGTGATTTCTCCAACTTCTCCCTCACTCCTAGGTGGTTTTTCAGAATAAAATCGTGACTCCATGATTTTAGGAGCTAAGGGACCTATTTATAGTAAATGAGAATCATGCAAAATTAAACCTGTCGTGGAATGGCTCTGTGTCACGGAGTGTATCGCAGAGCACTGCCTCCGTGACACGGAGGTAACGCGGAGGCACACTGGAAATCAACAAAAATCAACTCTAGGCAGCCCCTTGCCGCGTGGCCGGCGTGGCACGCTGCTCATGCGGCGCGATGGCATGTTGCTGGCGGGCAGGTCGCCTGATGTGGCACAGCGCTGGCGCGCGGAACGCCTGCCTGCTTTCTGCCTTCCTCTTGCGCCTGGCATGGGCGTGGCACGGCGCTGGGCGCGGCACACGCACAGCGTGGCACGCTGCCTGGCGCGGCCAGCCTTGCTAAGGCATGCTCCTTGCCGACTTTTGCCAATTGCTCCCGACTCCATTCCTCTACTTCACCAACTTATAAATTAGTTCCTCAAATTCATTTAAACCTAGAAAACAAGAACTAATCATGTTGGTTAGTACATATATTCACATTTATATAAAATTACATGAAAATGTATATAATTAATTAACTAAACAAGACTAAATTAAGTTATAAAGCATCACTCGGGCATGCTATTTTTCCCGAGATCAAGGATCTAGTTCAGATTATAGACTATATAGTTCATAAGCTAAGAAATAAGGAAGTCGCTTTAGTGAATGTCTTGTGGAGGAACCAACTAGTTGAGAGAGCCGCATGGGAGGTAGAAGCAGACATGATGGCCAAATACCCTTATTTATTCCCTTCTAGTTCAGTTCCAACATCAGGTATTAAATTCCTCCTCAATACTCTATCCAGTTCAGTACTCATCAGCTCTATTAAAATTTTCAATATGCATCCTAGTTGCATAAACTCAGTTAGCATGGTTAAATCAGTTCGGAGTCAGTCACTCCTTCAAAAATTAGTTTATATTTTCAATCTGGAAATTTGATCTCTTTTTCTAGTAATTTTTGTCTTCATTTGAGGATGGATCCCAAGGAGGAGATATTGTAACACCCCAAAACTTTCCTAGACCAAACGAAGACCATGCATGAAAGACCAGGGGAAAACCAGAAATTTTTTTCTTAGAATGACCGAGACAATAAGTCATTGTCATTAGTAAAGACCCATTATCTGGGTTGTGGTCAGCCCTGTCAGTTGTCCTTAGGGGACCAATGAGACATGGAACGACCCATTGTGAGGAACAATGAGTCATCCTATCAATCGTTGCCTTCCCATCTTAGAGATAAGTCAAACTCCTTTCCAGGAACCCACGAGTCAAACGACGAGTCATTGTTTGATGTGACGACTCGTGGGGTGACTCGTTAGTTGGAGCTCCAAAGAGTTATTGAAAAACTCTTTCAATGACAACGAGTGGCAACAACGACCCATTATATCATACAATGAGTCATTGTATCCACCTGTGGTGACAAGCCCCAAAATCCTCCAGGATTCCAGTAGCTAGGAAAAGAGGTTACAATGACTCATTGTATCAACCAATGAGTCATGGTGTCACCTATTAGAGAGAGGGTCCTGAGTTTTGTTTGAATCCATGCCATTGGCCACAAGAGGTACTGATGTCCTGTTGGTTCATCAAGTGTGTCATGGTCCCCCTTATTTCCAATTTCCAATGAGTCAAATTTCAAGCCCATGACTAATGACTGGTCCCCATGAGTCATGATATCAACCAACGACTCATTGTGTGACCTGTTGGTTCCTGTCGGGTAATTTTCCAGATTTTCTTTCAAGGGTATTTTAGTAACTTCCCATATTTTGAATCCCTAAACTAAGTTGTTTTGGGCATGTTTTAGAGATAATTAAAGGAATAATCGACTAAGCCCCTTTCATTTTTCACTCAACTTTCGATCTTCAGAGCAAAGAAGTTAAAGACACACTTCTCGGGGCAAAGCTAGGGCATTCAATCTTCTTCTCAAATTCTTAAAGGACTTTCTAAGGTATTCTATGCCATGTATATGAGAATTCAACAAAGGAATTGTTCTTCCCTTGTGTCCCCAAAACCGTTCCATAATCTCCTATTAGTTCTAGCCTTGAGATTTTGAATTAGAGTAATTTTCTGTCAGATTCTAATTAATTCATATGGAATGTTGTTCATATTATTTGTTGCTATATTTCCACCACTTGGTGATCATGCTGATACTTGTTTCCTATAAAATGATTTTAGCCCTAACTCTATAAATGCGGTAATAAGGGTCTTGCATAATTGACTAGAGATTAATGTTGCTTGACTCTTTCAGTGTTGGAATCCCCATGTTATTACTATGACATGAATTCTCAGTCAGTTTCATGATAGTTCAATCTCAGTCATAATGTTAGTATCTTCCGTATCATTCAGTAATGTCAGCTGATCAGTTTGACTATAGTCAGTTCTTGAGATGTTAGTAATGCCTCCCAGTTATTAGTTATTAGTTAGTTGTTTAGACGGTTACGACGCTTCCAGATAAGCAGCTCCGACCGGTCTGAGAACTACCAGTATCCGTTTTAGTTTGTTCTCTAGATGGTTTTAACGCTTTCAGATAAGCAGCTTTGGCTAGTCTTAGAACACTAGTTACAGTTGTTCGATCCAATAAGACTCTCAAGTTACTTCTAGAAAAGTATCCTTGACTTAGTCTTGGGCCCCATCTTCGAGCTATCACCTTAGCAGTCAACCTAGGACTATCCAATGGGATAGGACTTAACACCAAGAGGATTGAGGTTCAAGCGCACGCAGGTTCCCAATTACATGGCCACCGTAGGTTATTTATCCCAACTGGGCCCAAACAGTGATCTCACAGTTCATGCCTTCATACACTGGCAAGGTATATTGGGTCCTATTGATGCAACGTATACATCGAACTGTACGTTTAGCTCACGTGGTTATATGTCAGTTATAGATTCTCCCACTTATCAGTACAATTTCAATTCAGTTCAATAAATTTTAGCTCAGCTCAGTATCTCAGTCCAGGATATGTTCATGACCATCAGCCAGGGTCATTATTGACCATATCATTTCTAGTTCAGTTTTACCAGTTAACAATATTTCAATTGGTCATTTCATGTTATTGCAGTTCAGTTACTTATTTCCTTCATGCTTATTGTATGTCTCACTTACTTAGTACATTCAAAGTACTGACGCATACTTTCTACGTTGTATCATATTATGACATAGGCACAGGTTCTTAGTTCTAGCATTGTCAGTACTTCCCTCAGACGATATCAGCAACAGTGTTTGGTGATTCCTCATCTTCTGAGGATGATATTTGTTTTATTTAGTTCTGTTTTAGACAGATTTTAGAGTTAGCTGGGGGCTTATCCCAATAACTCATTAGTAGTAGTTGGCTTTCAGACACTGTTATGCAATATTGTTTCTTTGATATATTGACTCTTGTAAAATCATTATTTCTTGAATGATTGTATTTTTAAAGATTCTGCTTATGTCACTCAATTTACTATTGTAATGATAGATCATAAGTTAGATTGTGGTCACTTGTGGCACTAAGTACCATGTCTCATCTAGGGTATAGACTCGGGTTGTGACACTGCAACTCGCCCATTCCAGTAGGGCACATCATCTAGTGCCTATGGCAGACATCGCCAAAACCATTTCTATGCACTTTCTTCACTCCAGGAGCATGAGAGCTGACCAGATATGATTACGGGTATGTTACGAGTTTATCACATAGATATTTATGCATTGTTAGATCCAAGGGACATATTATCCTTTGTGATCCCTATATTACTATCAACTTCAGTATCAGTCTCGAATCCTCTAAAAACCCTTCTCAGTCTCTACTCTTATCAATGAGTCAATATTAGAACAAAGGGTATATACAAACTTTCCCATTATAGTTATCCAAAAAGTCATAGTTGATTTAGTAGAGCTAAACATGACCACCTTCAATGTTATCTTTGGCATGGATTGGTTGTGTTCTTGTTATTCTTCAATCAACTAGTGAACCCAAACCATAGAATTCCAATTTTTGGGTAAACCAATCTTAGGATGGAAGGGTGGTTCTGCAATGCCTATAGGTCTCTTTGTCTCCTATCTTAAGGCTAGGAAGGATTTCCAAGGTTTTTTGTATATCATTTAGTTCGGGTTAATATTTCTAAGTCTGAAACCCCCGCTCTTCAGTTTGTCCTAGTTATTTGCTAGTATCCAGAGGTGTTCCTAGATGATCTACCAGGAGTCCCTCCCGAGCGGAATATTGACTTTAGGATAGACCTCTTCCCTGATATACAACCCATATTAATTCCTCCTTACAGAAGGGCTCCAGCTAAGCATAAGTAGTTAAAAGAATAGTTGAAGGATCTCTTAGATAAGGGTTTCATTAGGCCTATTAAGTCACATGGGGTGTTCCAGTCCTTTTGTTGTGAAAGAATGATGGTTATCTCAAGATGTGCACGACTACTACTAGTTAAACAAGGCCACAATCGAGAACAAGTATCCTATCCTCGATATCGATAACTTGTTTGATCAGTTTTAGGGTGCTAGTTATTTCTCAAGATAGACCTCAGATCTGGCTATCATTATCTCAGAGTTAGAGAGTATGACATTCCGAAGAGAGCCTTCAAGACTTGGTATGGTCACTATAAATTTATAGTTATGTCTTTTGGACTAACGAATGCTCCTATAGCTTTTATGGATTTGATAAATAGGGTGTTCAAGCAGTATTTCAATATATTTGTCATTGTCTTCAAACATGATATCCTTGTATACTCTCGGAGTGAGGAGGAGCATGCTGCTCATTTGAAGATTATGCTGCAAACTCTTAAGAACCATTAATTATTTGCTAAGTTCAGCAAGTGTGAGTTTTGGTTGAAGTCAGTTGCATTTCTTGTGCATGTGGTATCTAGTGAGGGTGTGTAGATAGACTCTCAAAAGATTAGGGCAGTTAAGAACTGCTCTAGAACTGTCAACCCCACCGACATTAGGAGCATTTTGGGTTTAGCTGGGTACTACAGGAGAATTGTGGAGGGATTTTCATTCATTGCCTCACCTTTGACCTGGTTGAATCAAAGGAAGGTCATGTTTCAGTGGTCTGATGCATGTGAGAAAAGCTTTCAGGAGTTAAAAGCTCGACTCCTTTTTGCTTTGATTTTGACCTTGCCAGAGAGCACATATGGATTTATAGTGTGTATCAATTCCTCTAGAGTTGGCCTCAGGTGTGTGTTGATATGGCATAGTAAGTTCATCACTTATTCGTAGAGACAGTTTAAGGCTCATGAGAAAAGTTACCCAATGCACGTCCTTGTGGTAGCGGTGGTGGTATTTTCCATGAAGATTTGGAGACACTAATTTTATGGAGTGCATATTGATGTGTTCACGAATCATAAGAGCCTTCAGTATGTGTTTAGTCAAAATGACTTGAATTTGAAACAAAGGAGATGGCTTGAGCTTCTGAATGACTAAAAGGCTAATTTAGAGGCTAACGCTCTTAGCAGGTTATCCATGTGGAGTGTAGCTCATGTGGAAATAGAAAGAAGGATTTAGTTAGAGATGCCCAAAGGCTCGGTCACTTAGGGGTTCGCCTTATGGATTCAGTAGATGGTGGTGTTATTATTTAGAATGGTTGGGAATATTCATTGGTGACAGAGGTTAAGGTGAAATAAGAGGAGGATCCTATCTTGGTTAAGTTGAGGGACGCTTTTCGAAATAAGAAAGTGAAAGTTTTCTCCCAAGGGAAAGAGAGTGTACTCTTATATCATGGTCGATTATGTGTCCAGATATGGATGAATTGAGATAGTAGATGTTGTGAGAGGCTCACAACTCTCGATAATATATCCAACTAGGTGCCACCAAGATGTACCGTGATCTATGGGAAGTATATTGGTGGAATGGCATAAAGAAGGATATTACGTAATTTGAGGCTAAGTGTCAAAATTGCCAACAGGTTAAGATTGAGCACTAGAGATCAAGAGGTATAGTTTAGGATATCAGTTTTCCAATGTGGAAGTGGTAAGAGAGAAACATGAACTTCATTACAGGTTTACTTCGTACATGCTGACAGCATGGTTCGGTATAGGTGATTAGAGATCGGATAACTAAGTAAGCACATATTCTGCCAGTTAAGACCACAAATTCAGCCAAAGATTATGCTACACTTTACATTCAGGAGTTAGTCAGGTTACATGGAGTCCCTTTATCCATCATATTTAATAGGGATACTTAGTTCACCTCATAGTTTTGGAAGTCTTTTTAGAAAGGCGTTGGTACTCAAGATAACCTTAGCATAGCTTTCCACCCACAAACGGATGGTCAGGTCGAGTGGCACATTCAACCTTAGAGGACATATTAAGAGAGCTTGCGTGATTGACTTCAAGGATAATTGGGATGATCATTTTCCTCTTATTGAGGTTGCGTACAATAACAATTATTACTCTAGTATTCAGATGGCTCTATTTGAGGCTCTTTATAGGTGGAGATGTAGATCACCTATCGAATAGTTTGAGGTACTATGATGATAGGGTCAGATTTAGTTCACAAGGAAATGGAGAAGGTTTAGCTTATCAGGGAGAGGATGAAAATAGCTCAAAGTCGTATAAAATCCTATGCGAATGGGAGAAGGAGAGAGCTTGAGTTTGCAGTTGATGATTGGGTGTTTTTGAAGGTTTCATCCATGAAAACAGTGATGAGGTTTGGCAAGAAGGGGAAGCTCAATCCCTGGTATGTTGGTACTTTTAGGATTCTAAGGCGTATTGACAAGGTGGCTTATAAGTTGGAGTTGTCCGCAGTTAGCATCAGTGAATTCAATTTTCCATGTGTCTTTGCTGAAAAAATGCATTGGCTATCCAGCTCTAGTTGTGCCTATAGAGATTATTGGTGTGAAGGATAGCCTCACTTATGAAGAGGTTCTAGTTGAGATTCTTAACCTTCAGGTTTAGAAGTTGAGGAACATGGAGGTTACTTCAGTAAAAGTCCTTTGGAGGAATCAGCTTGTAGAGGGAGCTACTTGGAATGTCGAAGCAGACATAATGGCCAAGTACCCACACCTCTTTTCTTCTAGCTTAGTTCAAGCATGAGGTACAAGTTTCTTCCTTAGAACTCAACTCAGTTTCATGTCAATACCATGTCCTTCAGTCCCTCTCATGATTTAGTATGCATGCATGTTTTATGAATTTAGTTCAATCTATGTGTCTCACTTCAGAGTTAGTCGCTTCATTAGTATTTAGTCTATATCGTTCAATTTAGAGTATTGCAGCTTTTTCCTTATCTTTTCATCTCTATTAGATTCTATTCGAGGACAAATATTTCCAATAGGGAGATAATGTTACACCCCAAAAGTACCTAAGACTAAATCATAGACATGAAGCAAGAAACCAACAAAAAGTGAAAATTTTCCCTCAGAACAAGTGACAGTACGACTTATGGTATCATGAGTCGTGCTCAGACTCATGGTGAGCAGTATATTCTCAGGTTCCAAATGTCATGTCTTATATAACGAGTGTTGTGACGTGTAATGGATCATAATGATGAGTCATGGGATAAACTTCAGAGGGTATGCAACATGATTTCAGTGACCATGGAAGGATGTAATGACTCGTTATGACAAGTACAACCCATGGTGATGATCTGCGCAATGAAGTTCAGAGAATATACAAGACTGGTCCACTGACCATGAGTCACAGGACGACTTATGGTATCGTATGACGGGCCGTATGATCACCCATGATGAGAAGATTAGAAAAGCAAAAAATTGGGTCCAGAAGTAACGAATAGTCACCACGAGTCACGATGACAACCAATGACTCATTGTGTGGCCCATGATGACTAGTTGGCAGATTTTAAGTGTGTGATTTTAGGGGTATTTTCGTAACTTCATATGCTTTTCAATCCAAACCAGGTCATTTAGGATTTCCTAAGAGGGTATTTAATGGTTCTACTTAGTCTAAACTCCTATTCTTCTCTCCTAACACCATAGATTGAAAATCAAGTTGTCAAGGATTCTCAAAAAAGCTAGAGTTCATCTTCTCTGATTCTTTTGGGTCTCAAGTCAAGTTAAGAAATCAGTAAACCCAAGTATGTGGGATCATCAATGGGAATCTTTTTCACCTTCATCCCTAAACTCAAGCTCAATTTCATGAATTCAATTCTTCAATGTCTCTAATTATGATTTTCATTAATTTCTAGGATTAGACCTTTTTGTGCAGAAACTCTATATTCTCTTATGGAATTGATTATTTCATGATTATACATGTGTTTTTAAGTTATTATTACATGTATTTCTATGAAAACTCTCATGATTCTTTATTTTCATGTTAAATGATTTACTCATGTATGTATGATTATCAAGTTTATGTATCATGGATGAATTTTCAGCATTGTTTTCATGCCTAGTTCACGTATGTCAAGCAGTTTATGAATTTACACGATTTTATCTAGCCCATGAAAAACCTATCATGTTTTAAGTATGATTATGAGCACTATGTATGTTTTTGGAGTAGTATTTAACAATGAGTAGGCCGGGGTTTAGCGCCCCTAGGTCTCAAAACTACATGCCACCATAGGATAAGGGGTCCTCACCAGTAGAGTGTCGCCCTTGCCCTTAGATAAGGGGTCCTCTCTAGTTGAGAGTTTCTCGTTTACTCTATTGGGCTCATGAGTGATATTACACCTTCATAGTTCTTACCCTTAGCATGGTATGGACACCCTCCCAGCTAGGGGTACAGCTTGGGTTCCATGATGCTCACTTGGAGTATGTCGATTATAAGAATGTCCCACTACTCCACACATGTTCCATGTTTTCTCATGTTCATGTTTTATGATGCCATGACTTATAGTGTTTCTGACCCATTGATTAGTTTATGAGTATTACTTTTGATTTCTAACATGTTAAGGTTTATGATATTATTTTGATAACCTTAGGTTACTGTACTTCAATATATGATGAAAATCTCATATTTTATAACTATATGATCATGATTGTTTATCCTGTTATCTGTACTTCCATGTTTTACTTATCCTCCATACTTAGTACATTCAAAATATTGATCGCATACTTTTTATGTTATATCATTTCATAATATAGGTTCGAGTGTTCTGTCTCAGCCCCGCTGCTACATTCGCTCTTGTCCCAAATTCAGCTCTGTTTTGGTGACTCCTCATTATTCAAGGATGACAGTTTTGGCTTATGTTTTCTTTCAGTCATTTCAGTTATAGATTTTTGTAGAGCTAATTGGGGGCCTGTCCCTTCAGCTCGTTTTATGTTTAGAGGCTTTTCAGACTATTATGTATACATGTTCAGCAGTTTGACTTTTTGTCTCAGTTTGATTTTTATAATATCTTAGATTTACTTCTTCTTAGTTATATGCCTATTTTTATGTTACGCATGCTTATGCTATGCATGTACCATAGTTTAGCTTGGAGTCGTTTGTGGTTCTAGGTCCCGTCGTGTCTAGGGTCTATGCTCGGATTATTACAGTAGTCAAGAGCAGTCTTCCCTTAATTATGAAAAAGGCATTAGAAAAGTTTCTGATCTTGAAGGAGTAAATTAGGGGAATAAAAGTATTGTGAGTTCTAACCAACTTAATTTTGTGGTCAAGACGCAGACAAAATTCATTCAAACAAATGAATATTCATGAATGTTTAAATTTAGTCCAATTCTTGATAAGTTGTTTTTTCTGGAAGATGGATTTGTATGCTTAATTTTTGTTTACAAATAACAAAGGAAAATTCGTGATTAAAAATTAAAATTTCAAGCATATTGATTTGCAAAAGCAATCCAAGTCTCATTTGTCATATGTATAATCAATTTAGTCCTCTCTAATTTGAAAGTTGGATTCTGCCAATGAAGAATAAATAACTTCTAAATAACAAAGGTGATCATTAACGATACACGTAATCCAGAAGAGTCTTCAAAAATATCATACCACTCCGTTCTCATGTTTTAGAAAGTGTGATGACACACGTGGTCGTTTTGGACTTTTCAATCCATTTCCTTAATTTTGTTACACCTTGTACTTTGTAACGTTAATCCATCGTGTGTATGTGAAGTAAATGAGTTGAATCACCATGTGTTGTACATTAGGAAAAGGTCAGAGGTTGAGGTCGTAGACGAAATTATCGTGTAAAGAAGGACAAATTCCCGGATGCCAGGAAAATGCCCTTGTGCCACCAAGGCTTGGTACTGTTTGCACGTTGTGTTAAGGAAAATTAGAAGCCCTATATTACTTTGTGCCTTATGTTACTTTAGCTGATCCAGCCATTTCCCTAACCTACTAGCTTGCCCCTCTTCTCATTCCCCTAAAGTAAATCAAAGGAAATTCCTCCATGAAAACATAGTCCAAGTTAGAATCAAGTTCAAGAAGGGTGGAGCACATCCAGAACGCATTGTTTTCTGAAATTTTGTGTTGGTTGGACATCTAGAATGCATTGGTTTATGAAATTTTGTGTTGGTTGGCTAAACTTTGGAAGAGGTAAGATATTGGGAACTTAGATCCTTATTGATAAACATCTCTTGGAGATTAAGGTAAGGATTCTATCCTTCCTTATGTTGTTAGATTATGTTTCCATGTCATCATTGAAAACTGGCTAATAGATATTGCCTACTATTGATTTTTTGTGGTTACGGACTATTTTGTCTTGGTACTAGGTTGTATTGACATGTTGCTGCAGTAGCTATTTGAAGGTGTAACGTGAATATATATGGAATTAATGGACAAGGCTTACGAGGTATGTAAAGGCGTAATCTTTCTTAGAATGGCACAAATCTTATGTCGTAAGTTATAGTCGAATTGAACATGTTAATCATTTTTGTTTGATTCTACTCTTAGAAGTCCCTAAAATTGACCATATGATTTGAATAATTGATCATAATCCTTTAGATAAGTATTGACATTCTTACTCTCATAAATCTTGTGAATCGTATATTAGGTTGGGGAATCGTATAAGTTGAATTTGTGACGGGTAGATATGTTGTGGTGTTAGAAGACCCTTGAAAGGGAATTGATGGCTAGTTGTTAGAAAACATATAAGAATATCCATTTGTTAGATTTCTCATAGACCTATTACATAATCATTGTCTTAGCTTTACATCTCATTTTTGTGCTGTCAAAATTGTACATTGTTGAGCTAAAATTGTTGAGGTTAGTTAAGTTACAATTGTTTTGAGGAAATACCCTTGAAAAGGGCATTGGTGGACAGCTTCTACTTTATATAATCTTTCAATAAACTTTAATAGCCTTGTTACGTGATGACTTCTTGTCCATATGGTCTAACTCTGTTACTACTCAAGATGTCATTCATTAATATGTCGCTACTAAGGTTCTTCGTCTCAACTGAATCATTCTGATGAAAGCTTCTAATGTTCATGTTTTCTTACTCATAAAGGTCATAGAATCATATTTATGTTATGAGTTTCATGTCTGAAGTCATTTTACGAGTTACGATTGAATCATATATGTTGTATTCATAAAGTGTATGCGTTATATCATGTAATGACGTATGCATTGACCCACGAGCTATAATTGGGGGATGGGCGTTATTTGGACATATATGTTTATATTATTATTAATTTATTTCTGATCCAAAGGCCTGTCACGACATGAACGTACACCCGGAACATAGACACGGGACAAGGGACCCCGAGAGATCCGAAGTCGACCCATGCCACATGCACACAACTAATCTCATTTAATAAGAGGAATACTTAGCATAAAACAGAGCAAAAACGTAACCATAGTGTAACATCTGAAAGTACTAGACATACACATAAGCTGAGTACTACATACTATTTGAAAGCCTCTATCATAACAGAGGGTTGATGGGACAACACCACCAACTAACCCGACAGAACTGAAATAAAAGAATATCAAGTCTAAACATATGGTCCTCAGAAAATGAGGAGTCACCAAAATACTTATAGTAAACTCCGGGATAGACTATGGATGGAGATAAGCCTGAGAATTGAGTCTTGTATCATGAAACGATACAACATAGAAAGTATGCGGTCAGTACGTGGAATGTACTGAGTATGCAAGGTAAGTAAAATAGACAATTAAAACATAAATAATGTTCATAAAAGATTATAAGAGTAGGTCAGCATGCTCGTATCGTAAATCATCATAACATATCATACGAATCAAGGTTTTCAAAACATTCGTAACATAAACATAGTCATAATCATAATGAAAGAGCATTGCTTAACATAACTTGAGCCAACACACATAATCATAACATGCATAAATCATGAGGAACAATGGGAGATTCTCTTAACCGACATACCCCATATGAGCACACATGAAGCCCAACTTGTAACCCTAGTCAGGAGGGTGTTCGTACCTTGCCAAGGGTAGGAACTATGAAAGTGTGGTATCACCATAAAAAGGGCCATTTGGGCCAGGGACAAACATGAAAGGGGTCCCAACATACCTACGGTGGCACGTAGATCATGAGATTCGGGGCTTAACCTGAGCCCTAAACCTACTCGGTGTTCGATACTACTCCTACAACATATATAGTGCTCATAATAATACATACTTGAGTTAATGGTCTAGTTAAATCATGATAATCATGAACATTCTTGAACATATGTGAACTAGCCAAGACTTGAGGCCCGTGAGTCGGCCAAAACATAATTCATAAATCATAAGGTTCATGCATACTTGTGAAACATGTATATACTTGATATTCATAAATTCATGATGAGTACTTAAAAGAAATCATATCATAAATCATAAATCATAATTTAGGGCTTAAGAAGATGAAGATCATAATGGAACCATAAATGGACATTAGTGAAGCTTACATAATTGGGCATAATTTAATTAGAAGTTGAAACTATAAATTAATAGCAAAAAAATTTATAAAATCTGCCCATAGATCATAAAGAATGATTTGATACGTAAAGGGAATTGACCTATAGATAGATCATAGAAAATTTAACAAGAATTGGAATAAACCTAATAGGATCAGGAAACTTGAATCTAGTATTGGAATTCATGGAATTGAGAGGAATTTTCGGCATGAGAGTGAAAGGAACTCTCATTTATAGCCTTACATACCTGGATTAACGATCTTTTGACTTGTCTTGAAGATCCAAGAGGAATTGAGACGTTGGAGTTGATGAACCCTAGCTCCTTCTTGAGAGAAAATCTAATCTAATCATGTTTGAAGAGAGTAAGGATTTAGACTATGTTAAACCCTTTAATCTGACCTAAAGGAAGATCAAAACGATGTCAATTAAGAGTTAGAAGCATAGGAGTTTACCAAAATGCCCCAAAACTATCGAAATAAAACCCATAACTGACAGTTACCACGACCAAGAATATGAGTCGTAGGTTGCTTGTATGACTCGTACTGAGAGTCGTACCATGCCTATTGTAGCTTCACTAAATCGCGCATAGCCTTTTACTTCGAACTCCGATTGATGAAAGGTTGGATGCATTTGAAGTAAGACTCAAAGGGCTTAAATTTGATATGATAAATCACCAAAAAACATTTTGTAACATGGGAGCTATGATCGGTTGAAGTGGAACCTTATATGAATCAATGCGAAAAACCCAATCGGTAAGAAGGCTCTCAACTCAATTTCATGCTAGAGGTTCCTTATGACCTTAATTTGCATCCAATGCATTTCTTACACTTTGGAATTAATCTTAATACCTGGTTTCCATAAATTCATCGAGTGTGGGTCTATCCATATACCTAGAAGGGTTCCTTACATAGCCCGAAAGTTCGAGGAATTATAATATATCAACTCACGACTGAACCCATGATTCACACCATCATATTATGAATCGTACCATGAGTCGTACCAACAACCTATGGTTTCCTCCATTGACTAATGAGTCCATTTTTCCATAACTCTCTGAATATTTCCATGACTCGTACCACGTCCCGTAACTCTATCCTACGAGTCGAACTATTACCCGTACAATCATTCACATGATAACTCCAAAGACTTGCTACGACTTCAGGCCATGGGTCACACCCACATACTATGGTTCGTAGAGGGGACTCGTGGTTGGGAAACAACTTATCTGATCTGGGCCATGGATCTTTCTATAACCAGTACTACCAACCTACTACTCATAGGTTGAGTCGTACTGAAGAAAAAAAAAATTCTAACTTTTCCTGCTGATCACACTTCAACTCTCAAGTCTAGTCTTAGAAACTTTTGGGGTATTATAATATCTCCTCCTTGGGAACATTCCTCCTCGGATGTGGTTTAAGCATACTGAAAAACTGGGAAAAGAACTGCCATCCCCAAATAATGAACATCTGAAGCTAAAATTTGACGAAGTGATTGACTCCGGGCTGATACACATGATTGAAATGAATTCATGAAACATACATACATTCCAAGACATGAATGGAAATGTTATGCATGACTTAACATAAAACTGAATAGAGTTCTAAGGATGAAATTTATGTCTCCAGGTAGAATTGAGCTGGTTGGAAAAAGATATGGGTATTTAGCCATCAAATCTGCTTCGGCTTCAAACATAGCTTCCTCAACAAGCCGATTCATCCATAAAATGTTCACCGAGGCTACTTCTTTGTTCCTCAACTTACGAACTTGATGATCAAGGATCTCACCTCGTACCTCCTCATAGGTAAGGTTTTCCTTCACCCTAATTTCCTTTACCGGAACCACTAAAGATGGATCTTCGATGCATTTTTTTCTACAAGGACACATAAAACACCGGATGAACCGAAGCTAACTCCACTGGTAGATCCAACTCATCGATCACCTTGCCAACACATATCACAATCGTATATGGCCTGACTTACTTGGGACTAAGCTTCCCCTTCTTTCCAAATCCTAAAAGAATCAAGAAATCTCTACTTGCCTTAAAATGTAGCTCAAGCATCAAATTATGATCTTTCCCTTACGTAACCACTCCGAATGATCAAAATTTGGTCAAATACATATTCTACATAAGAAAATGAAATCATGGACACCCATATTTATATACTTCTATCTTGGGCCCAAAGTCAACCCCGAGCCCACAAGGGCAAAGCTGAAATTTTATTTGAAAATCATGTTACTCATAATGTAAAGAACCCAACTATGAAATTTCATCCAAAATGGAGCTCAAATCGACTTTGAATTCATCAAAATACGGCCTCTTAACTCTAGAGCCAAAATCCTCAATTTTCCTTCAATAAATTCATGGACACAAATAAAAACCAACTGACGAAATCATGGAGAAATACCAAATTAAGGATTAGATACTTACCCCCTTATTAAATAGAGAAGAATGCCGCAAAAATCACTCAATTCTGAACTTTAGAACTCCAGTTATACTCAAAATACCATATAAACACAATCTGTGCAAAAATACATTGTTCAGGCATTTATATAGGGCTGCACCAACAACTTTAATTTTTACTAAAATGGCCATAACTTCATCATACGAACTCAAAATGCGATAATTATTTTTCCTATAGTTAACAAATAATGACATGGACCTATTTATTCAATCAGAACTCCATTTGGTTCTCATTTGCCCAGTCAGACATCATTTTTGCTTGTTCAAGAATTATTTCATCTTTTGTAATAAAACCTGATCTTGACCTATCAAAATTACACCAAACTTTTCAGATAACTCCTATAATTCATGCTAAAAATTTTGATAGTCTCAGAATAATTTTACGATCTCAAAAACTAAAAACGAACATGTGAGTTGTCACATTTTATGCTTAAAATCATGCCAAACACACAAAACATTCAGATCCACCCGAAACTCATTCGGAGTCCTCTCGTCACAAACCAAATATGCAATTCAATCATAAAACACATTTCGAACCTTTTGGAATCATCAATCACCGATAAGAGGCCGTTTTGATCGAAAGTTGACCATGGTCAAACTTAGCTTCCTTAAAGCTTATAAATTTAACCAAAGGTTCAAATCACTCCAAGACACTTCGAGATCCATGCAAACTATGCAACTAACTCATAAATCTCCATACGAAAGTAACAGAACTTTCAGAACCCTAATTTGAGCATGTTAACCTGAAATGTTGACTTTGGTCAAACCTCTCAAACTTCAAACCTTCCAAAAACCAAAAATCTTATCCAATCTTCATTAGATCATCTTGGAAATTATGTCATCCATATATGCAAATCATAAGTAGCAAAATAAAGATACGAAAAGGTTCAAACTCGGGAAACAGGTCAAAAATCACAAAATGACCATGTAGGTTGTTACACTTCCAGGCTTGGCTAATAACTGCGCTTCCTGAACTTTTACATACCTTAAACTTATGGCAGGGATAGGGAGTTATCCTGAACGCACACATTTCCATCATGGGAAAAATTCATCAGGCTTAGAGTCAGGAAATTATGAGCATAAATCATTCAAGAAATCTAAGCTGGGCATGTACTTGATATAACACGATCTTATGAGCTGATGAGACAAATCTTAAGGACTGAGTTCATAGAGCTGAAGATGCTGAGAGACATGAGTCTACATACATAACAAAGGGCATGACCTGAAGTTGAGATTTATGGAATCATGGAACAAGACTGGAATCACCATCTGAAGTAGTTACTTCTCATTCTATAAATCTGAGTACGAATACATGTAAGGAGTACTTGGATCTTAGACATGGGAATATCATGTTCTCATACAACATTAGAGTATCTCATACACTAAAGTACAGAAGGACACATGTATAAGCTTGGATCATCTCCCATAGTTACTAATCCTGGACCTTCACACTTTAAACTCAAGGCATGACCTGGTCCTTCACCTTATAATCTCCCCCTTATCTTAATGGTTATCACTCTGAGGATTGGTCCCCTTCATAAGGCTAGGAAGAAATCACTCTTTCTTGACTTCCCATTTGCCTCTTAGGCTATCATGGAAGGCTTCATACTTCTCCAACCGTACTACCCCACTCTTTTGGTTCTTTACTTCGAGTCCACAAATTCTTCTGCCTTAGCTTTTCTTAACTACTGCAGGGAGAAATGACTTGACAGAGCCTCTTATTCAACTGACTGGAATTATTCTTTGGAGTATGAATACACAAGTTATAAGGATAGAAAGATATTTCATCATGCAACATAGATCATAAAAGAGGGGAACATTTCCTAAAACGTTTTCATAGGCTCTTTGTCATAGGTGTGGCGCGCTTCACACCCATGAAAAAGACTCTACTTAACGCAACTTTCAGATACCCTAAGACACGTCAAACCTATTGCTCTGATGCCATGTTTGTCACGACCCAAACGTACACCCGGATCGTAGACACGGAACAAGGGACCCAAAGAGACCCCAAGTCGACCCATGACACATGCATATAGCTAATCACATTTAATAAGAGGAATACTTAGCATAAAACATAGCAAAAACATAACCATATTATAACATCTAAAAACACTAGACATACACATAAGTTGAGTAATACATACTGTCTGAAAGCCTCTATCATAATAGATGCGTTGATGGGACAACACCCTCAACTAACCCGACAAAACTGAAACAAAAGAACATCAAGTCTGAACATATGGTTCTCAGAACATGAGGACTCACCAAAATGCTGATAGCAAACTTTGCGATGGACTAAGGATGGAGATAATCGTGAGAGCTGGGTCCTGTATCATGAAATGATACAACATAGAAAGTAGGCGGCCAGTACGTGAAATTTACTGAGTATGCAAGGTAAGTAAAAATACAATTAAAACATAAATAATGTTCATAAAAGATTATAAGAGTAGGACAGCATGCTCTTATCATAAATCATCATAATATATCATACAACTCAAGGTTTTCAAAAGATTCGTAACATAAACATAGTCATAATCATAATGGAAGAGCTTTTCTTAACATAACTTAATCCAACACACATAATCATAACATACATAAATCATGAGGAACAGTGCGAGATTCTCTTAACCGACATACCCTATATGAGCACACATGAAACCCAACTTGTAACCCTAGTCGGGAGGGTTTTCGTACCTTGCCAAGGGCAAAAACCATGAAAGTGTGATATCACAAAGAAAAGGGCCATTTTGTCTAGGGACAAACATGAAAGCGGTCCTAACATACCTACCGTGACACGTAGTTCATGAGATCCGGGGCTTAACCTAAGCCCTAAACCTACTCGGTGTTCGATACTACTCTTAAAACATATATAGTGATCATAATAATACATACATGAGTTCATGGGC
Organism: Datura wrightii; assembly: GCA_035772735.1. NCBI lineage: Eukaryota > Viridiplantae > Streptophyta > Magnoliopsida > Solanales > Solanaceae > Datura > Datura wrightii. The sequence continues at coordinate 127,029,887 of JASDFA010000003.1, read as the reverse complement.
TAGTTAAATCATGATAATCGTAAACTTTCTTGAATATACATAAACTAGCCATGACTTGAGGCCCGTGAGTTGGCCAAAACATAATTCGTAAATCATAAGGTTCATGCATACTTGTAAAACATGTATATACTTTATATTCATAAATGCATGATGAGTACTTGAAAGAAATCATATCATAAATCATAAATCATAATTTATGGATTTAGAAGATCAAGATCATAATGGAACCATAAATTGACTTTTCATGAAGCTTACATAATTGGGCATAATTTAATTAGAAGTTGAAACTATAAATTACTAGTAAAAAATTTATAAAATCTGACCATAGATCATAAAATATGATTTGATACATAAAGGGAATTGACCCATAGATAGATCATAGGGGATTTCACAAGAATTGGAATAGACCTCATAGGATCATGAAACTTGAATCTAGGATTGGAATTCATGGAATTGAGAGGAATTTTCGGCATGAGAGTGAAAGGAACTCTCATTATAGCCTTATATACCTGGGTGGACGATCTCTTGACTTGTATTGATGAACCAAGAGGAATTAAGAAGTTGGAGGTGATGAACCCTAGCTCCTTCTGGAGAGAAAATCTAATCTAATCATGTTTGAAGAGAGTAAGGATTTAAGCTATGTTAAACCCTTTAATCTGACCTAAAGAAAGACCAAAACGATGTTATTTAAGAGTTAGAAGCATAGGAGTTTAAAAAAATTCCCCAAAACTATCGAAATAAAACATGTAACCGACAGTTACCACGACCAACAGTACGAGTCGTAGGTTGCTTGTACGACTCGTACTGAGTGTCGTACCATGCCTACTGCAGCTTCACTAAATCGCTCATAACGTTTTACTCCAAACACCAATTGATACAAGTTGGATGAGTTGGAAAGAAGACTAAAAGGGCTTCAATTTCATATGCTAAATCACCCAAAACCATTTTTTAACATGGAGGGTATGATCGGTTGAAGTTGACCCTTATATGAACCAATGAGAAAAACTCAATCGGTAAGAAGGCTCTCAACCCAACTTTATGCTAGAGGTTTCTTATGACCTTAATTTTTATCCAATGCACTTATTACACTTTGGAATTAATATTAACACTTGGTTTTCATAAATTCATCGATTGTGGGTCTATCCGCATACCTAGAAGGGTTCCTAACTTAGCCCAAAAGTCCGATGCATTATTATATAATAACTAATGACTGAACCCATGATTCACACCATCATATTACGACTCGTACCATGAGTCGTACCAACAACCTATGGTTTCCTTCAGTGACTAATGAGTCCATTTTTCCCCAACTCTCTGAATATTTCCACAACTTGTACCATGACTCGTAACTCTATCCTACGAGTCGTACTATTACCCATAGAATCATTCACATGATAACTCCAAAGACATGCTATGACTTCAGGACACGGGTCGCACCCACATACTATGGCTCGTAGTGGGGACTCGTGGTTGGGAAACAACTTATATGATCTAGGCTATAGATCTTTCTACGACCCATACTACAAACCTATGACTCGTAGGTTTAGTCGTACTGAAGTAATTTTTTTTCCAAATTTTCCTGCTAATCCACTTCAAATCTCAAGTCTGGTCTTAGGAACTTTTGGGGTATTATAAGGCCTATGGGCGATGATGATGACATGTATATATATTATATTTTTTTGATCAGCGTATCAAAAGGCCTCTACGTATAGCATAACGACCATTCACATATTTATGCATGCATGTAGATTTACAGGTTCTTAGAGCCTCAAGCTGTCTCTTGCCATTTATATATTATTATCTTTTGATTCAGTTGGTTACATTTGATTCTTTATGATTATTATATTCAGTCTTACATACTAGTACATATTATTTATACTGATGTTCCTTCACCCGGAGATGCTACATTTTATGCTGCATATACATTTATAGGTCTGATCAACCTCTATAATAGGAGCTTTTTTTATTTCAGTTATTAGTTTGGTATGCTCCTTTTTTGGAGCAGTTGGTCTATATAGTCAGTTTCGCATATTATGAGTTCTTGTGTAACTTGAGGGGTAGGTTGGGGCCCTATCCCAACCATTAGTTATTAATACACTTTGAGGCTTTATGGGCTTGTATTGTGGGTTATTTAGGTTATTGTTTATGGCTTTGCTGGCCATATGCATATATTGCCTTGTTGCAGCCTTGTCAACTTGTTGTTATTCGTATTTGTTGAGTTGTGGCCTTGTCGCCTCTATCTTTTTGTTGATTTATTATTGAGACCTTGTCAGTCCATATTATGCGTTTATTTAGCAACTTGTTATGGTGGTATTATTGACACCAATATCTCACTATATAGTTGAGTATAGTGGATTGCTCCATCAGGTAGGTATCAGGTGCCAGTTAGGCTTCCCCAAGCTTAGGACGTGATAAACTTTGTATCAAAGCAATGTCAAGTCCTAGGGAGTCCACAAATCATGTCTAATAGAATCTTGCTTATGTGCATATTGTGTACAATACTTATAATCAAGAGGCTACATGTCATTTAAGAATTGTTTATCTTCTTTCATTGATAAATTATACTATAGAGCAGAGTCATAAGAACATTTGAAATCTAAATCGTGCTTTTGTACCCTTGTTTAAAAAATGCTTGTGACTAGGTAGATGACTAGTAGACAAATTAGCACGATGTTGAGGAAAGCACCAGTCACCCCTCCCTTGATCAAAGGGATAGATTGAAAGCTCAGGGTGAATCTCCTGCTCTAGAAATTCCTATTTCGATAGCACCAAATGTATTAATAAATATCTGGCACCTCTTGCTCCACTTGCTCTGGTGGTTCCTAAGGAAGCTAGAACTATGGATCCTCCAGCACCTGTAATTCCTTCACCTAAATCAGGGGAATAGGATGTTTTAAGTTGTAGTCTGATTATTGACTCTAATGGTAGTTGCATGTGAACAATAGTTGGGGACAGTAATAGGCACCAAAAATAGTAGTTTGGAGAATTCCAAATCTTGGGAATTCTTTTGTTTGAGCCCCCATGTGTTCACAGGGTCTAATCCTATTGAGGACCCTCAAGAGTTCATTGATAATCATTACATAGTGCTACGAGTTGTGCATGATACAACAATAGAGTTAGTAGAGTTAGCATCTTCCAAGCTATATGACATGGCTATTCTGTCGTTTGAGGCATGGGAACTCTCTAGGGGAATGAATAATTAGTTGCTAATTTACCAACTCATTGGGCTTTTAAACATGATTTTTTGCTTGGTTTTCAAGTCATTTGAAAGGGGATAGGACCCATAATCTTGGGCATAAATACGTTCCCAAGTGTTATTTTATAACATACTTTAGTCAAGCTTGTCAATTTAATTAATTGTATTCTCATGTGATTTCGTATAATTTCGTACATAAACTAACCAATGTGATTATCTTTTTGTTTTTTAGGTGAAAAATGATAAAGATAAGCTTAATAGGATTATGCATGAAGATAAAGGAAGTTTGGGATTAAGTGCAAGGAAGATGGCATGAAGAAAACTTAGAAGTACCTTGATCACCTGCAGCATGCCACAACAAGACACTACCGCGATGGGCGCCGTGTCACGCAGGAGTGCACGCGAGGAGTGCCAAGCAGTGTGCCTGCATACAGTGTCGTGCCACGTCAGCCAAGCTTCGTGCCAACAGGAGTGTCATGCCCCATGCCATGCGCGCGCGAGGGGATGTCAATTGCCGAGATTCCAGTGATACTGCACATCCAATGTTACACCCCATAAATTCTCGACATGTAGATGGCCTATTCGCTTGTTGGTTAAGAGTTTTTGAATGCCATAATTGCTAGGAAAAGGCCTGGAGAAAGATCGGATAAGTGACACATTGAACCATCACAAGAGAAGGCTGCCAGACCCCCTCCGCGATGGACAGAGTGTCACGGAGGCTCACCTTCGCGATACACAACGTGTCACGGAGGCTAGGCTCCGCGTTACACAACGTGTCACGGAGGTGAGGTGAAGCCCCAAGTATAAAAGCCTCCAAACTTCGGTTTTTATTTCATTTAACTTATAATTTTCGGAGAACACGACAGAGAACAGAGAGGAATGAAGTTTTACGATATATATTGATCCGATTACGCCATCAAATGCAGCCCAAACTCAAATTAACTCCAGATACCGAGGTATTAAGCAGCAAGGAGCACTCCTACGAATTTAGTTTCATGAAATTCGGCCGGTGAATCGTCATGCTACAGAACTAAGGTAAGTGGAATTGCTCCAAATTAGTGTCAATATACTTCTAGCCCTAAAATGAGTATTTCTCCCTTCTTGAATTCCGAGAAATTGCGAGTTTACGACCGTTTTGCGATAAGCCAAAGTTTTGGCTATATATATATATATTAAAAATGTTATCTTCTTCCAGAATATTAGTGTATTTAGTCCTAATTGATATATATATGGATGCAGTTGGGAGAAATAGAAAAAATACTGATCGAGTTATGCCAGTTAGTCGGGAAATCAGAAGCGAAGGTATGTAAAGCTGGTTTCCTCGGCAAGTTAGTAATGTCGGTATAGTAAGGTAGTTCAAAGGCCAGTAGAATGTTTCAGAAGTTGTGTGTTATGTGTAGTATGAATATTAGTACGATACTGAAAGCATCATGTTATGTATAGCGTGAAACTTGCTAGCATGACATAAATTCTAATACAAAGTATTAGAAACTGTACAGCATGCCCAGTATGTGATTTAGTAAAGTATACTAGGTTATTATCGTGTTCAGTTGAAACTTAGTAAAGAAATATAAGTATCTGTAAGGTATCTCAGAAGTAGAATGGTAGATTAAAATGTAGTTTAGAAAGCATGTTAGAAATAGTAAATCATGTTACTATGAAACTCAGTTATACAGTATGATTCCCAGCAGAAAAACTATATCTTGTTCAACATTAGACTCAGCACAGTATGACAGAAGATTATATACATATACCATTATCAGTCTCAACATGTATTAAATACACATATATCACTATCACTAGTTCAGCATATAGTATGTATAGATATATTATCATCACTAGCTTCAGCGAGTGGTATATGCAGTTAGTATTACTAGTTGAGACCACTGTATTGTTTTGGGGTTGGATTACCTAGCATCCATGACCGCCCCAGGGTTAATAGCTTTATCGACTCATCCGCCAGAGGGAGAGGATACGTCACTCTATGGAGTGGCATGTCGTCCCACAAGGGACAAATATGGGATGCCGGTTTTCCCCATATTGTGCCTTGGTCAGCCTTTATACACCCCCGTCGAGCGGGTACGCCCGGGGTGTTGATTCAGGAGTCCTCCGGACTCAGGTGCAGTTATAGTCAGGGGCTCAGCGAGCCCAAGTGCATACCCAGGGGATCGGCAGGATGCTTATAGTTATTACAGGAGATGGGACGACCGGGGTAGGGGTATAGATTGCGTGTTGATTGTACCTCCCGGCTTATGGGGGACGGTTAAGGTTTGTGTGTGTTATGTTATGAAATGTTACGCTAGATACGAGTAGATCAACAGTAGAGCGATACATTTCTAGGTATGACTCCTACTCCTTTCCAACATAGTTGAGAACAGGCTTAGCTTTACATTTTCAGTCAGTTCCAGTCTATTTCTCTCTGTTTCAGTTCCATCGGTTGTATTGTGGTTTTCAGATATTTTTCAGTTGTTGCTTTACATACTCCGTACCAGCGGTACTGACGCCTGTTGGGGGGCTGCATTACTTGCCTGCAGGTACTCATAGACGAGGAGCCGATACCTCGTGATTCCAGCCATCTCACAGGGTCATCAGCTCCAGTCATTCAAAGCTAGATAGTTAGAGGTTTATCCCTTTTCTTTTGTTGTACAATATGGGTAGGCCGGGGCCCTGTCCCAACCATTTTATCGGTATTCTTAGAGGCTTGCAGTCTGTATATATTTCCCTGTGGTTAGTTGTGCTGGTCGTGTGGGGTCGTGCGTATGCTTAGTTGTCTATGTTGGCTGTGTGAGGCCTTATTCAGTTAGTATTGGTGACCTTATCGGTCACTTAGCTGTTTAGCATCTGTTATATTGATTCAGAAGTAACTAGTCAGCATGGTGGCCTTGTCGGCCCGCTTAGGTTTCCCTATATGTATGTGATTCTGGTTAGCTGATGTTATATTACAGGTGGCTATAGGACTAGTCGGCCGGAGGCTATATTTACAGCCGTTATATAGTCCATCGTTTCCTTGAATCTAGTGTTAGAGCCAGCCAGGCACCAGAAGTGCTTAGGCTCAGCAGTCTAGCAGTTCAGGACCCAGTAGGGCACCAGGTGCCAATCATACCCCCTAAGGCGGGGCGTGACAAACATGGTATCAGAGCACGTCGTATCCCAGGGAGTCTGCAAGCCTTTCTAAGTAGAGTCTTGCCTATGGATGTGTTGTGCACCACATACTATGGGCAGGAGGTTGCCAGGCATGATAGGATGGTTGCCTTTTATTCTAATTAAGTCGTGCTGTAGAGCGGTACAGTATAGGATTGAGTCCCTAGAGCTTACTGTATTCTTTTGTTACAGATAATGTCAGACCAGCATCATCTTATAATAGGCCGGAGCTTGGATATTGCAGCAGGAGAAGGCACCAGCAGGATGCTTCACCCTCTTTTAGAAACAGCCCGATCAGAGGGCAATACAGAGGCATCGTCCCAACCTCCTCAGCAATCTCCACCACATCATGAGCCACTTGGGGAGACACCACCTCCAGCAGTCCCTATACCAATACCTTCTGACCAGGAGGTTAGGAGTGCGGTAGTCGTGTTAGCACAGATGATGGCTGCTCAGCGTCAGCCGATGCTGTCTATAGTTGCGGAGTCATCAGGAAGGCCCGGTAGTTCGAGGGTCAGAGAGTTTCTGGCTCTGAATCCCCCACAGTTTACAGGTACGGACAGGACAGAGGACCCTCAGGATTTTCTAGATCAGATGCAGAGAAATTTCAGGGTTATGCATGCCATGCCTATAGAATCGGTTGAGTTGGCAGCATTTCGGTTACGGGACATCGCCGTGTTGTGGTATGAAGGCTGGGAAAGGTCCCGAGGGAGAGATGTTTCCCCTTCAACCTGGTCCAGCTTCTTAGGAGCTTTTCTGGATCACTATTTACCACAGGAGATTCGACAGGCCTGGGTGGATTAGTTTTTACATTTAGAGCAGGGGGCCATGAGTGTTCGGGATTACCTTTTGCGGTTCGATTCTTTGGCCCAATACGCACTGGCCTTTGTTGATACCATGGAATCCAGAGTACACCGCTTTATCATGGGGTTGAATCCAGAATATGTTGAGACTTGTATTACGGCCACACTGCGAGAGGACATGGATATTGCCCGAGTTCAGGCATTTTCCCAGAATATTGAGGGCACCAGGCAGCGACATCGGGAGATCAGGAGGACCAATCAGGAACAGTGCCGTAGGAATAGGCCAGTTGAGTTACAGAGGGAGGCTTGGGGAGGACCTAGGCCACGATTGTTAGATAGGCCGCCCAGATCCCCGCACCCACCATAGCTGCAGAGGGGCAGATTTAGCCACAGGGGCAGTCAGAGATCGGCAGAGGCTCGCAGATTACAAATTCACCATTACAGAGGAGGGCGGAGCAGAGCAGGTATACCTTACCACTTTGACCTATATGCAGCCGACACCATTACGGAGCATGCAGGTATGGCTCAACCGGATGTTATTTTTGTGGCCAAGAGGGCCATCTGATGAGAGATTGCCCAGCCAGAGGTCAGGAGGATCCGGATAGACAGGACAGGGCATCCGCAGGGTCACGAGTTTCAGCATCCTCGGCAGGGCGCACGCCCTCAATTTCAGCAGGTAGGGGTCGGGGCAGATTAGGGTCTCCAGTGTAGGTGCAGGTCCAAGCTGCACATATGCTTTATCGGGGATGCAGGATTCAGAAGCATCTCCTGATGTTGTGACAGGTATGATGACTATCTGCTCACACCCTGCTTATGTATTGATTGATCCAGGATCTACTTTGTCCTACATTACTCCATTTGTGGCTCGATAGTTTAATGCTGCACCAGAGTTGTTTCAACAACCTTTTTCAGTATCCACCCCCATTGGTGACTCCATTGTAGCTAGAAGGGTCTATCGCGGGTGTATAGTAGAGGTTGCTGAGTGCCAGACCACAGTAGATCTGGTAGAATTAGAAATGGTCGATTTCGACGCCATTATGGGTATGGATTGGTTGGCTCCGTGCTATGCAAATGTAGAATGCTGGACCAAGATAGTCTGATTCCACTTTCCAAGAGAGGCAGTACGAGAGTGGAAGGGCAGCACAGCTACGCCGAATGGTAGGTTTATTTCCTACCTTTAGGCGAGGAAGTTGATAGCTAAGGGGTGCATTTACCTCCTTGTTAGAGTTCAGGATGTTCGGGTAGAGCCTCTGACTCTCCAGTCAATCCCAGTGGTGAATGAATTTCCTGACGTATTTCCAGATGAGCTACCTGGTATTCCACCAGAAAGAGAAATAGACTTCGCAATTGATTTTCTACCGGACACTCAGTCAATATCAATTCCTCCGTATCGTATGGCTCCTGCCAAACTCAGAGAATTAAAAGAGCAGCTGAAAGATCTGTTAGACAAGGGCTTTATGCGGCCGAGTACTTCACTGTGGGGTGCGCCAGTTCTATTTGTGAGAAAGAAGGATGGCTCGCTCCGCATGTGTTTAGATTACCGGTAGTTGAATAAGGTTACAGTTAAGAATAAGTATCTGCTTCCCAGAATAGATGATTTGTTTGACCAGTTACAGGGGGCCAAATATTTCTCCAAGATTGATTTACGGTTCGGATACCATCAGGTTCGAGTCCGTGAAAGAGACATTCCCAAGATAGCCTTCAGGACTAGATACGACCACTTTGAATTTCTAGTTATGTTCTTTGGGCTGACGAATGCCCCAAAAGTATTTATGGACCTGATGAACAGTATCTTCAGACCATACCTGCACCTGTTTGTGATAGTGTGTATCGACGACATTCTGGTGTATTCTCGCTCAGAGACAGACCACCAAAATCATTTATGGACAGTGCTCCAGATTCTCTGGGACCGTCAGTTGTACGCCAAGTTCTCCAAATGTGAATTTTGGCTTAACTCAGTAGCTTTCTTGGGGCATATTGTGTCGGATGCTGGTATACAGGTAGATACGCAGAAAATAGAAGCAGTCAAAACATGGCACAGACCTACCACTCCGACTGAAGTCCGCAGTTTTCTGGGATTAGCAGGATACTATAGAAGGTTTGTTGAGGGATTCTCCACCATAGCGGCACCTCTGACTAAGCTAACGCAAAAAGCAGTAAAGTTCCAGTGGACAGAGGCATGTGAGCAGAGTTTCCAAGAATTGAAAGACAGGTTGACCTCCGCCCCAGTATTAGCGTTGCTAGAAGGTACAGAGGGTTATTCAGTGTATTGTGATGCATCAGGTATTGGGTTGGGATGTGTGTTGATGCAGCACAGTAAAGTTATTGCTTATGCTTCCAGACAGCTGAGGAAACACGAAAGGAATTATCCTACCCATGACCTGGAGTTAGCCGCAGTGATCCACGCCTTAAAGTAATGGAGACATTACTTGTATGGCGTCCTCATGGATATTTTCACAGATCATAAGAGCCTACAGTATATCTTCACTCAGAGGGAGTTGAATTTGCGACAGCGTCGGTGGTTGGAGTTATTGAAAGATTATGACGTGGACATTCTGTATCACCCGGGAAAAGCCAATGTAGTAGCAGATGCTCTCAACTGTAAATCGATGGGGAGTTTGGCGTATTTGTAGCCCGAGCAGTAGGATTTGGTCAAAGAAATACGTCAATTAGCCAGCCTAGCCATTCGTGTAGCAGAGACAGAGGACAATAGAGCGGTAATTCAGAATACCGCTGTGTCGTCATTAGTTGAGGAGGTAAAAGAATGGAAGTATGAAGATCCTGACCTGGTTCAGCTTAAGGACAAAATTCAACAAGGGAAAGCGCCAGATTTTCAGGTAACTGAGGACGAAGTGCTGAGATGCAAGGGTCGTCTCTATGTTCCAGATGTTTCAGGGATCCGCCAGCAAATTATGAGTGAGGTACATTACGCACGCTATTCTCTCCACCCAGGCGCAATGAAAATGTACCACGATATTAAGGAGATCTACTGGTGGCCAGGTATGAAAAGGGAAATAGCCGAATTTGTAGCCCAGTGTCCTAACTGTCAGCAAGTAAAAGCAGAACAGTAGAAACCAGGTGGGTTGACTCAGGACATAGCTGTGCCTCTTTGGAAGTGGGAAGCAGTAAACATGGACTTTCTAGCAGGACTACCCCGTACTAGGCATAGACATCATTCAATTTGGGTAATTGTTGAGAGACTGACGAAATCAACCCATTTCCTTCTAGTAAAAGCCACTTTCTCTACCGAAGATTATGCCGAGCTGTATATCAGAGAAATAGTTAGATTACACGGTGTTCCCGTATCTATTATCTCTGACAGAGGAGCACAATTTACAGCTAGGTTTTGGCAGTCATTTCAGAAAGGTCTGGGAACGCAGATTAATTTGAGCACAGCATTCCACCCTCAGACAGATGGGCATGCTGAACGCACTATTCAGACTCTCGAGGATATGCTACGGGCGTGTGTGCTAGACTTTGGAGGTAGCTGGGATGAGCATTTGCCGCTAATTGAATTTGCTTATAATAATAGTTATCACTCAGCTATCCAGATGGCGCCCTTTGCGTCATTATATGGGCGAAAATGTAGGTCACCAGTTGGCTGGTTTGAAGTGGGAGAGTCAGCACTGATTGGGCCAGATATTATTAAATAGTCAAAGGAGAAGGTAAAGCTTATCAGAGAACGCCTACTGACTGCACAGAGCCGCCATAAATCATATGCTGATGTGCGGTGCAGAGACCTGGAATTTGATGTGAATGACTGGGTATTTTTAAAAGTATCTCCAATGAAAGAGGTGATGAGATTAGGCAAGAAGGGTAGGCTCAGTCCGAGGTTCGTTGGGCCTTATCAGATTCGGCGGAGAATAGGCCAAGTGGCATATGAGTTGAACTTGCCTCCAGAATTAGAATCCGTTCATCCAGTTTTCCATGTATCTATGCTAAGAAAGTACATAGGAGACCCATCCAGAGTAGTCCCAGTATAGGATGTCCAGGTTACGGAGGAGCTGGCCTATGAAGAGGTCCCAGTAGCCATACTAGACAGGCAGATCCGTAGGTTGAGGACTAGAGACGTTACTTCTGTCAAGGTATTGTGGCGTAACAAGAACCGAGAGGAGATGACTTGGGAGGCAGAGGAAGATATGAATATTAGATATCCTCACTTGTTTCAAGCCTAGTCAGTCAAGAGGTATGTTAGTATTGTTATTTTATATAGTGCCTTATGGTATATGTATAAATGAGATAGTCGACTCTAGACTTTTATGAGATGAATACTATAGTATTTTGTGGAGTACCTGTATTGGACTTTTCTGCATTTCAGGTTTTTGAGATAATCCATATTACAGGGGAAACTCTGCCAAAATTTTCCTAGAAAAAAAGTTGAGTAAGTTGAGAATACCTATAAATAGAAGTTTACATTCGAGGAAGAATGTTCTTAAAGGGGGGAGAATGTTACACCTCGTAAATTCTCGACATGTAGATGGCCTATTCGCTTGTTGGTTAAGAGTTTTTGAATTCCATACATGCTAAGAAAAGGCCCGAGGAAAGACCGGATAAGTGACACATCGAACCATCGCAAGAGAAGGTTGGCAGACCCTCTCCGCGATTGCCAGAGTGTCACGGAGGCTCACCTCCACAATACACAGCATGTCACGGAGGCTAGTCTCCGCGTTACACAGCGTGTCACGGAGGTGAGGTGCAGCCCCAAGTATAAAAGCCTCCAAACTTCGATTTTTATTTCATTTAACTTATAATTTCCACAGAACACGACAAAGAACAGAGAGGAATGAAGGTTTATGATATATATTCATCCGATTACGCCATCAAACGCAGCCCAAACTCAAATTAACTCCAGATACCGAGCTATTAAGTAGCAAGGAGCACTCCTACAGATTTAGTTTCGTGAAATTCGGCCGGCGAATCATCGTGCTACCAAACTAAGGTAAGTGGAATTGCTCCAAATTAGTTTCAATATACTCCTAGCCCTAAAGTGAGTATTTCTCCCTTCTGGACTTCCGAGAAATAGCGAGTTTACGACCATTTTTCAATAAGCCAAAGTTTTGGCTATATATATATTAAAATTGTTATCTTCTTCCAGAATATTAGTGTATTTAGTCCTAATTGATATATATATGGATGCAGTTGGGAGAAATAGTGAAAATACTGACCGAGCTATGCCAGTTAGTCGGGAAATCAGAAGCAAAGGTATGTAAAGCTAGTTTCCTTGGCAAGTTAGTAATCTCGGTATAGTAAGGTAGTTCAAAGGCCAGTAGAATGTTTCAGAAGTCGTGTTTTATGTTTAGTATGAATATTAGTACGATATTGAAAGCATCATGTTATGTATAGCGTGAAACTTGCTAGCACGACAAATTCTAATATAAAGTGTTAGAAACTGTACAGCATGCCCAGTATGTGATTTAGTAAAGTATACTAGGATATTAGCGTGTTCAGTTGAAACTTAGTAAAGCAATATAAGTATCTGTAAGGTATCTCAGAAGTAGAATGGTAGATTAAAATGTAGTTTAGAAAGCATGTTAGAAATAGTAAATCATGTTACTATGAAACTCAGTTATACAGTATGATTCCCAGCAGAAAAACTATATCTTGTTCAACATTAGACTCAGCACAGTATGACAGAAGATTATATACATATACCATTATCAGTCTCAACATGTATTAAATACACATATATCACTATCACTAGTTCAGCATATAGTATGTATAGATATATTATCATCACTAGCTTCAGCGAGTGGTATATGCAGTTAGTATTACTAGTTGAGACCACTGTATTGTTTTGGGGTTGGATTACCTAGCATTCATGACCGCCCCAAGGTTAATAGTGGTATCGACTTGTCCGCCAGAGGGCGAGGATACGTCACTCTACGAAGTGGCATGCCGTCCCACAGGGGACGAAGATGGGATGCCGGTTTTCCCTATATTGTGCCTTAGTCGGCCTTTATACACCCCCGTCGAGCGGGTATGCCCGGGGTGTTGATTTAGGAGTCCTCCGGACTCAGGTACAGTTATAGTCAGGGGCTTAGTGAGCCCAAGTGCATACCCAGGGGATTGGAAGGATGCTTATAGTTATTATAGGAGATGGGACAACCAGGGTAGGGGTATAGATTGCGTGTTGATTGTACCTCCCGGCTTATGGGGGTCGGGTAAGGTTTGTGTGTGTTATGTTATTCCATGTTACGCTAGATATGAGTAGATCGATAGTAGAGCAATACATTTCCAGGTATGACTCCTACTCCTTTCCAGCATAGTTGAGAACAGGCTTAGCTTTACATTTTCAGTCAGTTGCAGTCTATTTCTCTCTGTTTCAGTTCTATTGGTTGTATTGTGGTTTTCAGATATTTTTTAGTTGTTGCTTTACATATTCAGTACCAGTGGTACTGACGCCCGTTCGGGGCATTGCATTACTTGCCTGTAGGTACTCATAGACGAGGAGCCGATACCTCGTGATTCCAGCCAGCTCACAAGGTCATCAGCTCCAGCCATTTGGAGCTAGATAGCTAGAGGTTTATCCCTTTTCTTTTGTTGTACAGTATGGGTAGGCGGAGGCCCTGTCCCAACCATTTTATCGGTATTCTTAGAGGCTTGCAGTCTGTATATATTTCGCTATGGTTAGTTGTGCCGGTCATGTGGGGCCGTGCGTATGCTTAGTTGTCTATGTTGGCCGTGTGAGGCCTTATTTAGTTAGTAGTGGTGACCTTGTCGGTCACGTAGCTGTTTAGCATCTGTTATATTGATTCAGAAGTAAGTAGTCAGCATGGTGGCCTTGTTGGCCCGCTTAGGTTCCCCTATATGTATGTGATTTTGGTTAGCTGATGTTGTAGTACAGGTGGCTATAGGCCTAGTTGGCCGAAGGTTGTATTTACAACCATTATATAGCCCGTCGTTTCCTTGAATCCAGAGTTAGAGCTAGCTAGGCACCAGAAGTGCTTAGGCTCAACCGTCTAGCTATTCAGGACACAGTAGGGCACCAGGTGCCAGTCTTACCCCCCAAGGTGGGGCATGACATCCAGTCCGTGCCACGGAGTGGAAGAGGCATGATGGCCTCTATGCCACGCTCAGGGCTCTCGCCTATGCCTTGCCAAGGCCACCCGTCCAGTACACCTACGCAACCAGTCCGTGTCACGCCATAAAACTGCCGCGATTGGGCAGCGTGGCATGGAGCTGGTCCATGGCCATCCAAAATTCTATTTTTCCCATTTAATATAAATAGGACACCTAGCTCCAAAAGTTTTTTTATCTCAAAATTTCTTGAGAACAACAGAAAGGAGGGAAGGGAGAAAGGAAGAACTCTACCTAGGGTTCAATAATTTTCATTCTCTTTTAACTATTCTTGTAAATGCTTTACTTGAATTATGCTTTTAAGTATTTGTACGAACATGAGTGGTTAAAACCTTTCCTCTAGGGTTAAGGTCACATGATATGATTGTAAATGCATGAATTCTTTGTTTGTTTGAGTTTTAGTTGTTGTTTTGTCTTATATTCTTTATTATTATTGTTTTTATGCTTGATCACCATGAAAACAAACTCGTTATGCTAAGGTAAAAGCTCAAGGGAGCAACCCTTGGCTAGAACATAAGAATGTAGGGAGCACGTTCTTATCTTTAGCATAGGATTCGTGATTAGGATATATATTATACCTAATTTACCTTGCTTGGTTAATAAAACGGGATGAGCTAGACATCGACTTAAAAATGTCACATCACCACTCGTAGAAGTAGCTGGGAAGCTAAGTGCAGTTAAATGATTAAAGGTTGGAAAGTCCATAATCAAGGGTACAAACTCCATAAACCACATCCAAGTAGTTAAAATGTTCACGAATTAGGACGTCACATCCCCGCTCAACAACTGGTGAAATTGGTGAATTTCTTATTTTTGTGTTGGTGTAGAATTTTCTAAGTGTTGAGAAAAAAATTATATTTTGTAAATTCTGTTATTTTTATTTTTTAGCTTGATACCCTTCTTGACATGACATCATGGAGTACAAATGGGTTGAATGGTGGATACTCCTATGGCCAATGATTCTTGTCTAAATTGTGGAGGACCCCACTTGTGGCAACATTATACGACGTGCAGTATATGTGGTGGTCAGGATGACTATTGGAATTGTTGTCCAAATTAATATTCCCCTACCCCAAGCCCCTACTATGATCCTTCTATAATTTTTGATGAGTATAGAAATGATGTAGAGGAGGACTTAAAACAGTATGTGCAGATAGAAAATATGTTAAAACAGGTCCTTGAGTAGACAGAAGCGATAAGGGAGTAGATGGAAGTATTAGGAGTTCAAACCAAGGAAAATGGAGAGGCCTTACAAATGATAAGCGCCATGTTCATGGAGATGATGGCTGAGGTTGAAGATTTCTTTGATTTGCAAGTGACGATCTTAGCCAATACTCAAGAGGGACAGCAAGGAGAAGAAAAGGGTGAGTTCTTTGAACAAGCTCAATAGTTAGAAGCTCCTGAAAGTGTTCGTGATGGTCTCACACTATGGCCGATCAATTCATGAAAAGAGAGATAGAGCTCCAACTATTTGACATTCATGTGGAGTCAGATGTTAATGTGGAGAAGGTGTACACAAGTAAGGAGGTCAAGCACAATGCAATTTCAGAGTTGAGGTGTATTGTACCCCACTTTAAGCATTTCTCGACACTAAGTTTGGTGGGCAACCAAGAAATAGTGTCTTCCAAGATTTTAGAGAAAGGTCTAGAGGAGGAACAAGCCCTATATATTCTGATTTTTGTGGATTTCGAGAGACAAAATGACTTAACTTACGTAAGGGCCAATAAGTACCAGAGGCGACATATACTACTTGGTCCTTTCATTTTTTCACCACCACCCCTGGAGCATGAGAGAAAACTGGAGAAGAAATTAGGGGTGAGATTCATATCCTCAAAGTGGAGGAAAAAGTGGTGAAACTTGATGCATCGTGCTGCGACGTAAAATAAGGCGCTACTTGGGAGGCAACCCAAGAGTACCACAAGTACAATTTCTTTTTCTCTATTTGTATTTTGTTTATCTTCACTTTTTGTTTTTGTTTTTGTTGGTGTGACTTAAGCACAAAATGATGGGAAGTCTGAGTACCCATAGAAGAGGGAGTTAAGGAGCATGTGAAAGCACAAGTGTGGGGTTGAGGATCCCCAAGATGAAAAATGGACAACAGATGTTGCTACCTAGGATTAGAGGCCTCATGAAGTATCTCTCACCTTTAGTCTTGCTATTAAATTATGCTTTTGGGACATAGCATAAATTAAGTGTGGGGTTAGGGAAATTTCAGAATTTTCCGCTAAGTTATTTCGAGTGAATGTGGTGCTGGGTATACTGTTTTTGATGAAAACAATTTGAATTGAGCATAGTTCACCCACACTTTGGTTTTTATTTTCGGTTCTTTTCCAAAGGGGGGGGGTCTTTGAATCGGGAAATAAAAATTTTCATTTGTTTGTACATAACTTTTCAGTCATAGTTAGGGACATTTCTCGATGATGGATGGATGATGACCTTCTTGAGGGAAAATTACTCAATAGGTTTTTTGTTTTTGAACCCTTAGCTGATTGATGGCTTGATGTTCGTGTTATGTTCTATACATGATTATTAGATGCAAATGTTGTTAATTTTGAAGCATGCTTAACAGCTGTATAACTCTGTTTGAGACACCTAAGCTCGTGAATGTGACTCGATGTGCTTAAAGCTGAATTATGCATTCTTGTGATTAGCAGAGTTAGGAATCTGCTGAATTTGTCTTGAATTAAGCATGTGCTATGAGTGTAAGGATTTTTAATAGTCCATGCTATTGTGTGGTGTCTAGAACTTTCCTGGTGTGTATACAACATGAAATGAGGGATGTCGATTATAGGAGATGATTTAGGCATTTCTTTGAATGAGAATAACTTTTATCCCTCTCTTTACCTACCTATAATATCTGATCCTAGTTAGTCCCATTGAACCTTTACCCTATTCTTTTCTAGCCACAAATTGAGCTTAATACTTTCTTTTCATTAGCATTGAATTTGATCCAAAACTCCTAACTGCTTAAATGAAAATGCAAAAGAAGTTAAGGAGTGAGAAGTTGGAATGAGAAGGAAAATAGTAGTTGTGGGAGTTGAAGAGAAGACTAGAGGTGAACCTGTTTAAAAAATTGAATAAGAGTTAGTAAGGAGTAAAAGAATAAAAGAGAGAAAAAAATTAGTTTAAGTACTCCTTACTAATAGCTTAAGTGTGCCTAAGGAAATGGGGAAACAAAGAGGAAAAATGATAGTTGAAAAGAATAAGAAAGTGTGATGTATTAAAAGTGCTTAGGGAAGATAGTGACTATTATTGGCCAGAATAGTACCTACCTGTCCCTTAGCTTACATTACAACCCATTATGTCCTATTTGATCTTACGTTCAAAAATTCCTAAATTAGTGGAGTAAAATACTAAATGCAAGCTTATGGGTCAAAATATATTGCATGTGAACTCTTTCTGAGAGTGAGATTATTTGTTTTTCATATACCCATGCATGTTATAATTTGAAAACATATGAGAGAAAAGGGTTACTCTCTTTTGTGAGGACACATGTTTGATGAAGGATAAAATTCATGTCGAATTTCTTGGTAGGTTAATTCGCATGAGTTTGTTGAGGATGAGAGTCGATTCTTGAGGCTAAGAAGTCTTAACGTAGTGATATGTGATTTTAGTGGTTATATCTTGCATGCTCTATTTTTAACTTGCTATCTAAAACAATCGGTGTAGCCTTAGCTTGAATTGTCTTGTTTCAATTAGCTATGTGTGAGTTCTTCATGTGCATGAGATGTAATAGAGTTGTTCGAGGATGAACATGGCTTTAAGTGTAGGGTTGTGATCTTGGGCATAATTACTTGCCCAAGTGCTAGTTTATAACTTAGTTTAGTCAAGTTTGTCAATCTAAGTAATTGTATTCTCATGTGTTTTTTTATAATTTCGTGCATAACCTAACCAATGTGATTAGCTCTTTGTTTTGTAGGTGAAAAATACTAAAGATGAGCTTAATAGGATGATGCACGAAGATAAAGGAAGTTCGGGATTAAGTGCAAGGAAGATGGCATGAAGAAAACTTAAAAGTGCCTTAATCATACCCTGCAGCATGCCGCAGCAAGAGACTGCCGTGATGCGCCGCGAGGAGTGACAGGCAGTGTGCGTACACGAAAGTGTCGTGCCACGCTGGCCAAGCTCCACGCAACAGGCGTGTAATGCCCATTCCATGCGCGCGCGAGGGGATGTCAATTGCCGAGATTCCAGTGATGCTGCACGTCCAGTCCGTGCCACGACGTGCAAGAGGCTCGATGGTTTCCGTGCCACGCCCAAGGCTCTTGCCCATGCCTTGCCAAGGCCACCTATCCAGTACACCTGCGCGACTAGTCCGTGTCACGCCATCAAACTACCGCGATGGGCAGCGTGGCATGGAGATGGTCCATGGCTGGCCAAAATTCTATTTTTCCCATTTAATATAAATAGGACACGTAGCTCCAAAAGTTTTTTAATCTCAAAATTTCTTGAGAATAACGGAAAGGAGCAAAGGGAGAAAGGAAGAACTCTACCTAGGGTTCAATAATTTTCATTCTCTTTTAACTATTCTTGTAAGTGGTTTACTTGAATCATGTTTTTAAGTATTTGTACAAACATGAGTGGGTAAAACCCTTCCTGTAGGGTTGAGGCCACATGATATGATTGTAAATGCATGAATTCTTAAATGGTTTGAGTATTAGTTGTTGTTTTATCTTACATTCTTTATTATTATTATTATTATTTTTATGCTTGATCACCATGAAAACAAACTCGTTAAGCTTTGGTATAAGCTCGAGAGAGTAACCCTAGGCTTGAACATAAGAATGTAGGGAGTAAGTTCTTATATTTACGATAGGATTCGCGATTAGGATAGAAATTATACCTAATTGGCCTTGCTTGGTTACTAAAACGGGATGAGCTAGACACGGACTTAGGATTGTCACATCACCGCTTGTAGAAGTAGTTGGGAAGCTAAGTTCAGTTAAATGATTAGAGGTATGAAAGTCCATAATCAAGGGTACAAACTCCGTAAACCACACCAAGTGGTTAAAATATTCACGAATTAGGATGTCACATCCCAGCTCAACGATGTAGGTGTGAGACTAATTTGTCGTGTGTAGAGGCTCGAAGACCATGAACATCGTATTTCAACTATTTGAGACAATAACTGAAGTTTTCATACTTGAACCGTTGTGAATTGTAGCATTATATGATTATTAGGCCTTAGCTCTAGTTGCTTCTTGTATTGTTTCTCAATTACTTTGTGATCATCCCTAGATTTAATTAGACTTTTTTGAAATTTCGACATTCAACACTTGTGAAGGTTAAAGTAGCACTTGAACTTGAATATTCGTTGAATTAGTTCAGTCCCTGTTGGTTCGATATCCGACTCTGAAAAAGGGCCAAGGTATTACTTAAATGACCGCATACGCTTGCGTGTGTGCTGGTGCGCACAAGTTTTTGGCGCCGTTGCTGTGGACCGTTGAAATTGGTGAATTTCTTATTTTTTTAATTGATGTAGAATTTTCCAAGTGTTGATAAAAAAAATTATATTTTGTAAATTCTATTATTTTTATTTTTTAGCTTTATACCCTTCTTGACATGTATTCATGGAGTAAAAATGGGTTGAATGGTGGATACTCCTATGTCAATGATTCTTGTCTGAATTGTGGAGGACCCCACTTGTGGCAATATTGTGCGACTTGCAGTATATGTGGTGGTCAGGATGGCCATTGGAATGGTTGTCCAAATTAATATTCCTCTACCCCAAGCCCCTTCTATGATCCTTCTATTGTTTTTGATGAGTTCAAGAATGATGTAGAGGACTTAAAACACCAAGTTCAGATAGAAAATATGTTAAAACAGGTCCTTGAGCATACAAAAGCGATGAGGGTGCAGGTGGAAGTATTAGGAGTTTAGACTAAGGAAAATTGAGAGGCCTTACAAATGATAAGCGCCAAGTTCATGGAGATGATGGATTAGGCTAATGCTTGCTTTGATTTGCAGGTGATTGTGTTAGCTAATACTCAAGAGGGACTGCGAGGAGAAGAAAAGGGTGAGTTGTTGGAACAAGCTCAATAGTTAGAAGCTCCTGAGAGTCTCCATGATGGTCTCACACATTGGCCAATCCATTCATGAAAGGAGACATAGAGTTCCAACCATTTGACATTCACGTTGTGTCAGATGTTGATGTGGAGAAGGTGTACATAAGTAAGGAGGTCAAGCACAATGTAGTTTCAGAGTTGAGGTGTATTGTACCCCACTCGAAGAATTTCTCGACATTAAGTTTAGTTGACAACCTAGAAATAGAGTCTTCCAAGCTTTTAGAGAAAGGTCTAGAGGAGGAACAAACCCCGTATATTCTGAAATTTGCTAATTCCGAGAGACAAAATGACTTCACTTACGTAAGGGCCAATAAGTGCCATAGGCGACATATACTACTTGGTCCTTTCATTTTTTCACCAACACCCCTGGAGCATGAGAGGAAACTGGAGAAGAAATTAGGGGTGAGATTCATATCCTCAAAGTGGAGTAAAAAGTGGTGAAACTTGATGCGCCATGCCGCAACGTAAAATAAGGCGTTGCTTGGGAGGCAAGCCAAGAGTACCACAAGTACAATTTCTCTTTCTCTATTTTTATTTTGTTTATGTTCACTTTTTGTTTTTGTTTTTGTGGTGTGACTTAAGCACATATTGAGGGGATGTTTGAGTACCCTTCGAAGAGGAAGCTAAGGAGCATGTCAAAGTGCAAGTGTGGGGTTGAGGATCCCTAAGATGAAAAATGGAAAACACATGCTGCTAGTTATGCCTAGAGGCCTCCGGAAGCATCTCTCACATTTATTCCTTCTTTTAAATTATGCTTTGGGGACATAGCATAAATTAAGTGGGGGTGAGGGAAATTTCAGAATTTTTTGCTATGTTATTTTGGGTGAATGTGGTGCTGGGTATAATGCTTTGGTTGGAAAAATTTGAATTGAGCACAGTTCACCCACCCTTTGGTTTTTCTTTTCGATTTTTTTCCGAAGGGGGACATTTTGAATGGAGAAATAAAAATTTTCATTTGTCTATACATAAATTTTCAGTCATAGTTAGGGACTTTTCCCGACGATGGATGGATGACGACCATCTTGAGGGAAAATTAGTCAATAGGTTTTTGGTTTTGAACCCTTAGCTGCCTGATGTTCTTGTTATATGCTATACATGATTGTGAGATGCAAGTGTTGTTAATTTTGAAGCATGCTTAATAGTTGTATAACTCTATTTGAGATACCTAGGCTTGTGAATGCGACTCGATGTGCTTAAAGTTGAATTCTGCATTCTTCTGATTAGCTATGTTAAGAGTCTGTAGAATTTGTCTTGAATTGAGAGTGTGTTGTGAGTGTAAGGATTTTGAATAGTCCATGCTTTGTTTAATGTCTAGAACTTGCCTGGTGTGTATACAAAACAAAATGAAGGATGTCGATTATAGGAGATAATTTAGGCATTTCTTTAAATAAGCTTAATTTTTATACCTCGCTATACCTACCTTTAATGTCTGATCCTAGTTAGCCCCATTCATCCTTTATCCTATTCTTTGCTAGCCAAAATTGAGCTTAATCCTTTATTTTCATTAGACTTGAATTTGATCCAAAACTCCTTAGCACTTAAGTGAAAATGCAAAAGAAGTTAAGGACTGAGAAGTTGGAATGAGCAGGAAAACAGTAGTTATGGGTGTTGAAGAGAAGACTAGAGGTGCACTTATTTAAAAAATTGAGTAAGAGTTATTAAGGAGTAAAAGAAGAATAGAGCGAAAAAACATTTCTTAAGTACTCTTACTAATAGCTTAAGTGTGCCTAAGGAAATGGGGAACGAAGAGGAAAACTGAGAGTTGAAAAGAATAAAGATGAAGTAAGAGGATAGATATTCGTAATGAAAGTGTGACGTATTAAAAGCGCTTAGGGAAGATAGTCACTATTACTGGCCAAAGTAGTACCAACTGTCCCTTAGCTTACATTACAACCCATTAAGTCCTATTTGATCTTACATTCAAACATTCCTAAATTAGTGGAGTGAAACACTAAAGGCAAGCTTATGGGTCAATACATATTATATGTGAACTCGTTTTGAGAGAGAGTATTTCTTATTAATATACCCATGCATATTATAATTTAACAACATATGAGCAAAAATGGGTAACTCTCTTGTGTAAGGGCACATGTTTGATGAAGGATAAAATTCATGTCGGATTTCGTGATTGGTTAATTTGCATGAGTTTGTTGAGGTTGAGGGTCGATTATTGAGGATAGGAAGTCTTAACGTAGTTATATGTGATTTTAGTGGTTATATCTTGCATGCTCTATTTTTAACTTGCTATCTAAAACAATCGGCATAGACTTAGCTTGAATTGTCTTGTTTCAATTAGCTATGTGTGAGTTCTTCATGTGCATGAGATGTAATAGAGTTGTTTGAGGAAGAACAAGGCTTAAGTGTAGGGTAGTGATCTTGGGAATAATTACGTGCCCAAGGTATATTTTATAACTTAGTTTAGTCAAGTTTTTCAATTTAATTAATTGTACTCTTGAGTAATTTTGTATAATTTCGTGCATAAACTAACCAATGTGATTAGCTCTTTTTTTTGTAGGTGAAAAATTCTAAAGATAAGCTTAATAAGATGATGCACGAAGATGAAGGAAGTTTGGGATTAAGTGCAAGGAAGATGGCATGAAGAAAACTTAGAAGTGCCTTGATCACACCTTGCAGCATGCCGCAACAAGAGACTGCCATGATGGGCACCGTGTCACGCAGTCAAGAGTGCGCGCGAGGAGTGCCAGGAAGTGTGCCTGCATGATAGTGTCGTGCCATGTCGGCCAAGATCTGCGCCAACAGTCGTGTCATGCCCCATGCCATGCGCGCGTGAGAGGATATCAACTGTCGAGATTCCAGTGATGCTGCGCGTCCAGTCCATGCCACGATGTGAAAGAGGCACGATAGCCTCCGTGCCATGCCCAATCGCCCATGTCGTTCCAAGGCCACCCATCTAGTACACCTGCGCGACCAGTCCATGTCACGCCATCAAACTGCCGTGATGTGCAACTTGGCACGGAGCTGGTCCATGGACGGCCAAAATTCTATTTTTCTCATTTAATATAAATAGGACACTGAGCTCAAAAAGTTTTTTTATCTCAAAATTTCTTTAGAACAACGGAAAGGAGTGAACGAAGAAAGGAAGAACTCCACCTAAGGTTCAATAATTTTCATTCTCTTTTAACTATTCTTGTAAGTGCTTTACTTGAATCATGTTTTTAAGTATTTGTATGAACGTGAGTGGCTAAAACCCTTTCTCTAGGGTTGAGGCCACATGATATGATTGCAAATGCATGAATTCTTCGTTGGTTTGAGTTTTAGCTGTTGTTTGTCTTACATTCATTGTTATTATTGTTTTTATGCTTGATCGCCATGAAAACAAACTCGTTAAGCTTAGGTAAAAGCTCAAGATAGTAACCCTACGCTAGAACATAAGAATGTAGGGAGCAAGTTATTATATTTATGATAGGATTCACAATTAGGATAGAAATTATACCTAATTTGCGTTGCTGGGATGAGCTAGACACCGACTTAAGATTGTCACATCACCGCTTGTAGAAGTAGATGGGAAGCTAAGTTCGGTTAATTGATTAGAGGTATGAAAGTCCATAATCAAGGGTACCAACTCCGTAAACCACATCTAAATAGTTAAAATGCTCATGAATTAGGACGTCATATCCCTGTTCAACGATATAGGTTTGAGACTAATTTGTCGGGTTTAGAGGCTCGAAAGACCTTGAACATTGCATTTTAACTATTTGAGACAACAACTGAAGTTTTCATACTCAAACATTGTGAATTGTAGCATTGCATGTTTATTATGCCTTAACCGTAGTTTCTTCTTGTATTTTTTCTCAATTATTTTGTGATCATCCATAAATTTAATTAGACATTTCCGATATTTCTACATTCAACACTTGTGAAGGTTAAAGTATCACTTGGACTTGAATATTCGCTGAATTAGTCCAGTCCCTGTGGGTTTGACATCTGGCTCTGAAAAAGGGCCACTGTGTTACTTGTACGACCGCATGCGCTGGGGTGCAACATTTGGCGCTCCACTGGCTGGGATCAGTGAAACACCGACGGAAAGGAGAAGCATACTAGAAAGAAGTGGAAGGTGCACCGATAGAACGCGAGTCAGCACCTATGAACCACCGGTGCTAACGCCAGCCAGACCCTAGAGTTACTATCCCCAAGTGTGATAGAGAGGCGTCCCACGAATGGGCACTAGCAGAAAGCCAGTGACTCGCAAGTGAGGCAGCCTTTAGGAGGGCAAAATCATCCAACACATAATTTGAGGAGTATTTGTTAACCTATTTCTGTACATTCTCTAGAATGTACTAAATATTCCGTTCCATATTTGGAGAGTTAGAGAGATTAATATTGAATAGCTTTTCTTCTCCTTCCTCAAGGTGTAAAGCACTATTGAAGATAATTTTTGTGCTTTCTATTCTTAATCTTTGTGATGAATTCTATGAATTTGTTTATCAATATGCTTTTATATTAATTCCTGTATGAGTAGCTAGATAATATGCTAGGGGTGTGTACATGATTGAGGATAGATTGGATTGGGTATGGCTATTTTAATAATGTAATTACTCATTTTGTATAAATCTGTTGTTTTCTCCCAAATTAAAACTGAATTATCCATAGTTACAAATGTGGATTATGTCTATTTATTATATTTTTACTTAAAAAAGAGAAATTGAATATGGGTGAGAAAGTATTGGTAGGTAATTGGGTTTTGAGTGTGTGAGGTTGGGATAGAGACAGCCACAACCCATAGTCATGTACCTATTAGATATTTGAGGCTAGAGATAGGTCAAATCTTGCCTAAGCTATAGTGAATTAAATGATTGAGGCCTTGTAGTTGTTTTTAGGATGACGAACCTATGATGCCAGACATAGCAGGTGCCATTCGCCTACCACCCACGGTAGGGAATGCAGTGTTCCATATGGTCAGCACAATGTTACACCTGCTACAAATGAAAGGACTCTTTAGAGGACAGCTAACTAAAGATGCAAATCGATATCTTCCAAATGGGAAATAAATTCTGCTATCGACCAATTACCAAGTAAGAAGCCTATATCCATCCCTCTATACTGAATAACTCTTGTTGAGCTCAGATAATTGAAGGAACAGTTGAAAGATCTTCTGGATAAGGGCTTCATCAAGCTGAGTACTTCACCGTGGAGTGCGCCAGTTTTGTTTGTAAGAAAGAATGATGGCTCCCTCCGCATGTGTATAGATTATCGGCAGTTAAATAAAGTTAGTACTAAGAATAAAAACCTGCTTCCCAGGATAGATGACTTGTTTGATTAGCTACAGGGGGCAAAGTACTTCTCTAAAATATACTTGAGGTCTGGGTACCACCAGGTTCGGGTTCTGGAGAGAGATATCCCGAAAAAGACTTTCAGGAGCAGGTATGGCCATTTTGAATTCCTAGTCACGTCCTTCGGGTTGACGAGTGCTCCTGCATTATTCATGAATCTGATGAACAACATCTTTAGGTTGTATCTAGATTTGTTCGTAATAGTATTCATTGATGATATTTTGGTGTATTCCCGCTCAGAAGCAGAACACCGAGGTCATTCGTGAACAGTTCTCCAGATTCTCAAGGATTGCCAGTTGTATGCAAAATTTTCAAAATGTGAGTTCTAGCTGAATTCAGTAGCCTTTTTGGGTCATATTGTATCAAATACTGGTATTCAAGTAAACTCACAGAAGACTGAGGCAGTAAAGAAATGGCCTAGACCTACAAATCCAACTGAGGTACGCAATTTCTTGGGGTTAGCAGGGATTATAGAAGATTTCTAGAGGGGTTTTCTACTTTATTAGCACCTCTGACCAATTCAACTTAGAAAACAACTAAATTTCACTATACTGAAGCATGTGAACAGAGTTTCTGGGAGTTGAAAAATAGATTGACATCAGCACTAGTGTTAGTTTTGCCAGAAGATTCAAAGGGTTAAGCAGTGTATTGTGATGCTTGGGCATTGGGTTGGGGTGTGTTCTGATGCAACATGATAAGGTAATTGCCTATGCTTCAAGGAAGTTGAGGAATCATGAAAAGAACTATCCCACTTACGACCTGGAGTTAGCGGCATTAGTTCATGCCTTAAAAATCTGGAGACATTACCTGTATGGAGTACATGTGGACATTTTTACTGATAATAAGAGCCTTTAATACAACTTTACATAGAAAGAGTTAAATCTGCGACAACATCGCTGGTTAGAATTGTTGAAGTACTACGACATGAATATTTTATATCATCTAGGGAAGGCTAACATCATAGCAGATGCCCTTAGTCGTAGATCAATGGGGAGTTTAGCACACTTGAGGCCAGAACAGTGGGAGATGGCCTAAGAATTGCACGAGTTAGCCAGTTTAGCCATCCTAATAGTAGACTCGGGAGACAATGGGGCAATGATTCAGAATACCCCAGTATCATCCATGGTTGTAGAAGTAAAAGAGCGGCAGTATGAAGATCCTAACCTAGTACAACTAGAGATAATGTTCAGCGAGGGGAAGCATCAGCTTTTTAGGTTACCGAAGACGGGGTCTTAAGATGTAGAGGTTTCCTCTGCATTCCAAATGTGGTAGGACTTCGCAGCAGATCATGGTGGAGGTATATTATTCCCGTTACTCTCTTCACCCAGGTTCAGCAAAGATGTATCGTGACATAGAAGAGATTTACTAGTGGCCGGGAATTTAAAATGGTGAAGAAGAATTTGTAGCACAATGCCCTAACTGCCAGCAAGTAAAAGCAGAACATCAAAAACTAGGCAGATTGACACAGGAGATAGAGGTACCTATGTGGAAATGGGAAGCGATTAATATGGATTTTGTGATAGCGTTACCCCCTACTAGGTGTAGATTTGATTCTATCTCGGTGATCGTTGACAAATTAACAAAATCAACTCAATTTATACAAGTCAGGACTACCTTCTCAGCCAATGACTATGCTAAATTGTATATCAGAGAAATAGTTCGATTACATGGTGTCCCGACTTCTATCATTTTTGATAGGGGGCACAATTCACAGCTAGATTCTAGCAACATTTCAGAAATGCTTGGGAACACAGGTTAATATAAGTATAGCCTTCCATCCTCAAATAGACAGGCAGGTAGAACGTATAATTCAGACGCTCGAGGATATGTTGGGAGTGTGCGTGTTAGACTTTGGAGGCAGTTGGGACGAGCATTTAACCCTTTTTGAATTTTCTTACAATAACAGTTATCATTCAACAATCCAGATGGCGCCTTATGAGGACTTATATGGGAGGAAATTTAGGTCCCCTGTTGGTTGGTTCGAGGTTGGAGAATCAGAGTTAATTGGACAATACATAATCCACCAGTCAGAGAAAAAAGTGAAGCTTATCAGAGAGCGCTTGTTGACAGCTTAGAGTCGCCAAAAATTTGACTCTGGTGTGCGGCGTAGAGCCTTGGAATTCAGTGTTTGAGATTGGGTGTTTATAAAAGTTTTGCTAATGAAGGGAGTAATGAGGTTTGGTAAGAAGGGCAAGCTTAGCCCCAGATCCTCCGGAGAATAGCCCAAGTGGCATATGAGTTAGACTTACCTCTAGAGTAAAAATCTGTTAAGCCGATTTTTCATGTGTCAATGCTGCGGAAATGTATAAGAGATCCATCCCGATTCATTCTAGTCGAGGACGTCTAGGTTACTGAGGAGTTGGCCTGTGAAGAGATTACAGTGGCCATATTAGATCGTCAAGTTCGTAGGTTGAGAACAAAAGATGTCACCTCTGTTAAAGTTATGGAGGAACAAGAATAAAGAGGAGATGACCTGGGAAGCTAAGAATGATATGAAGTCTAGATATCCTTACCTATTCCTGGATTGGTCCAGCTTATGCAATTAAGGTAAGGTTGTTGTTCAGTTGTTATTTTACTGCTTATGCTATCAGTACTGTTACATACTTATTATTGTGTAATGGTTGTTATAGTATCATGCAAGGCACCTGTGTTGGACATTTTTGCGTTTCAGATTTTCGAATAGTCCATATTAAAGAGGAGACTCTACCGAAATATTTTTAAATCTTGGGTAAGAGAGTTAACTTGAGAATGAAATCCGAGGATGAATGTTCCTTGGGGGAGGGGGAGGATGTTACACCATGTAAATGTTAAAGATTAGTGAGCATACATGTGGATTCGTGATGAATAAAGAGAGTATGACACATGTAGGAAATCCTTGGAAGTAGGGTTGGGTGAGGCGAGGCTGCGAAGGGCCAGCACGACGTGCCAACCGGAAGGGCACCAGCCAGCTCGGCGCGCTAGCCCACTGGCGCGATGAGGGGCGTGACGCAGGGCTGCTATTGGCGCCTTGAGTGGTGTGGTCCCCCGCCCCCACCAGCCTAATATGTATATAAGGTCCCTCCTTTAAATTTTAATCCATTTCCAATAGTTTCCCTCGGCCAGAAAGTGAATATTTCTAGGTCTTCAATAGTTTTTAATCCAATTACACTGTTAAACATCATCCAAATTCAAATAAACTTCAGGTATCGAGTTCTAAGCCTACATGGAGAATTAATATGGAATTATTTTCTTGAAAGTCTCCTAGAAAATCATAACCTCGCCGAGCAAAAGTTGCCAGTATTGCTCCAAACTGATTCCTAAATGATCACAGCAGCAGGTAAGCATTTCTCCCTTTTGAACCCTAGAGAAATTATAGGTTTTCGATCGTATTTTATGTAGTTGAATTATAGTTGCTATTAATATCAAAAGTTATCATTTTAAGCCATATTTGGTACTGGCATTAGTCTCTTTCTCTTAGTATTAACGTTGTAGTTAGAAAGAGCAATTGAATACAAGATGAAACACACCAGTTATTCGAGAAATGGCAAGCGAGGTATGTTAAGGCGAACTTCTTCGACAAGTTAGTTTCTATAGTGCTGTAGTATAGTTTGAATCCCAATAAGAGAGACAAAAGTTTTATTATTGTGAATAGTTGTTGTTGTTAGCTTAGATCTGTACTTATGTTTAGTTTGAGATTCACTTTGCTCTGTATAGCCTTCCACGAACAACTTAGGGTTACTAGCTGTGTCGTTGCCTACTAGAGGATAGATGACATCGCTTAAAAGAGCTGCATGCCATCCACGAGGTACAAAGATGAGGTCCGAGGACCTTATACAGTTCATTCCATAGAAGGACTATTTTTATGCCATATCGGTACCACACCCCCGTCGAGCCTGGTTCCCGGGGTACAGCTAGTAGGAGTCCATCGAACTCAAACAAAACTATAGTTCATGAGCCGAGCGGGCTCAGTTGCAGACCCAGGGGACTAGCAGGAGGGCTATGGTTATTAATTGACTCATTTTGACCTTGTTAGGGGTATATAGATTAAAATGTGCTCGCCAGGGCTTATAGGGGCCCTGAGTGGGTTATCTTGTGCTGACTGTACCTTCTGGCTTATGGGAGCCATGTAAGGTTCTTATGTGCTCTATTTACTATTAGATTAGACAGCAGGAAGTTAAGTTATTCAGGTTATATCTCTATCTCTTTCACTCAGTTACTTTCATTTTCATCTTCAGTTTTATTTAGTTATTCTCAATTATTGCCTTACATATTCGGTACATATTGTACTGACGCCTATCTTAGGGTGCTGCACTACTTTCCTGCAGGTGCGAATAGACACAGATCAGGAACTTCTTAGCTTTCACCCAGAGTTAGCAGTGCAGTCGGCTCCTTTGTTCCGGAGCTAACAAATAGAAGGTTTACTCTTTTTGATTGTACAATTTATAGGTAGGTCGGGGCCCTGTTTAAACCATTATTCCACTCCTAGAGGCTTGCAAATTTTATAGCTTTCCTGCGGTTAGTTTATTGTTGGCTGTGTGGAGCCTATATATGTTTTATCTCATGTGTTGTCCATGTGGGTCCTTTTTTAGCTGCTAGTTAGTAGCCTTCTCGGCCTTAGCATAGTTTAATGCCTGATTTATATTTCAGTTATAACTACACTTCATGGTTGCCTTGTCGACCCGCATAGGATTCCTTTTATTTGCCTATTGCTAGGTAGTTATTTTTTTACAGCTGGCTATAAGGCCTTGTCGGTAGGAGGTTGTGTTTACAGCCGAGATATAGCCCATTATTTTCTTGAGATGAGTTGCAGGCTTGCACCAGACGTGCATAAGCCTTGCCGGGTTAGTCAAATTCCAGTATAGCACTAGGTGCTAGTCATGCCTCCCAAGGTGGGGTGTGACAGCATAAGCACGGTATCGAGTTCGCGGATGGGCGAGGGATGGAGGCAGGCCGCAACGGGCACTGCATCACGGATCCCCTCCTCCGCGATGGGCAGCATGTTACGCCTATGAAACAACGCGATGGGGGTCGTGCCAAATATCCCCCTAGCCACCGCCCATATATATATATATAGCCCCTTTGTTTAATTGTGAAACATCAAAAATGAGATCTCGGCCAGAGAAGAGTGAGAACACAACTTTCACTTTATTTTCGTCCGATTACGCTACCAAACGCCGTCCAAATGCAAATTAACTTCAGGTAACAAGTGCTAAACCTATGGAAAGCAATTCTATGGAGTTATTTCTCGAAAATTCACTTGGAATATCGGAACCCCATTGAGTAAAAGTTGTCAGAATCAGTCCAAATTGAATCCTAAATAGCCACAGACTTTAGGTAAGCATTTTTCCCTTCTGAACTCTCAACAAATTATGGGTTTTTTCCGAGTTATGTAGAGTTGAAGTATAGTTGATATTATTATCAAAAGTTATCATTATTTGCCGAATTTAGTATTGAAATTAGCCCTGTTCTCTCAGTATAGGGGTTGTAGTTGGATAGCCCCTCCGGTTACCAGTTGAAACTCACCAGTTAAACGAAAGTCAACACTCGAGGTATGTAAGGCCATCCTTTTTGGCAAGTTACATTCGTCGTTTAGTTAGTATGACTGAATTATCTATAGTACTCCAAAGTAAACTTATTGTGGTCAGCTGCTATAAATAGAATTGAGATGAAAATAATGCTATAGTAACCCTCGTTAGAGTTAACCCTAGCTAGATTGGTTTTCCTTCTGATGTTTGGGTAGTTAGATGTTAATGCCTAAGGACCATATTGAGTCATACCAGATTAAGGCCGTGAGGTCCATATTGGCTCATACCAGATTGAGGTTGTAAGAATCGTACTGAGTTCAAACCCGATTGAGGGTGTGAGGGCCATACTGAGTGCCACCAGGTTGAGGTCGTGAGGGTTGTCTTGAGTTACACAACATAGAGGCCATGAGGGTTGTATCCAGTTATAGCATTTATATTATGATCCATAGTCGAGCTAAGGCTCGGGATCTAACTACGGTATAACCCAAAGTCAATCCAAGGCTTGGGGTCCAGTTACAGGAGCCTAGATGGATCATACATAGACACAGCTACAGGAGCCTATCAGGCTCGTATATAGCTTCATAGAATGAGTATTCCTGAGTTACAGTATGCTTATGAACTGTTAGTAGCTACATAGCAGAAATGTGCATTGGTTGTACTGGTCAGGGCTTATGGGGTCCTAGGTAGGTTATTTTGTGTTATTTGTACTTTCCAGGCTTATGGGGGCTTGGTTAAGTTCCTTTTTGCATGTGCAAACTTACTAGTTATATATTTCAGATGGTGAAATTTCTCAGGTTAAATTCTTACCCTTCTTCCTAACTATTATAGCTTATTCAGTTTTCATTCAGTGATTACTTTACTGCCTTACATATTCGGTACATATTGTACTAACGCCCATACTTGGGGCGCTGCATTACTTGCCTACAGGTGCGGATAGACGTAGTTCAGGACCTTCCTAGTTATCAGCCAGGGTTAGTAGTCTGGTCAGCTCCTTCCCTCCGGAGTTGATAGCTAGATAAGGTTTGTTCTTTTGTGTATAGTTTACGGGTAGGTCGGGGCTCTGTCTCAACCATTATTACACTCTTAGATGCTAGCACGCTTCAGATTTCTAGTTATTAGTTTTGTTGTTGGCCATATAGGACCTACGTATGTTTTATTTCACGTGATGGCCATGTGGGGCCTAGTTTAGTTATCAGTTAGTGGCCTTTTCGGCTATAGAATAATTATGGATGTCTGATTTCATTCAGTTACAAGTAGATAGCATGGTGGTCTTGTCGTCCCGCATAGGATCCCTATTATTGCGTTGTAGTTGGTTAGTTATTTTCTTTTACAGGTGGACTTGTTGGCCAGAGGTTGTATTTATAGCTGAGATATAGCTTGTTATTTTCTTGAATTAAGTTTCAGGGGTGCACCAGAAGTGCACCTGTCCAGTCAGGTTAGTTCAGATTCTAGTGTTGCACTAGGTGCCAGTCATGCCTCCCAAGGTGGGGCGTGACAAATTTGGTACCAGAGCAGGTCGTATCACAGGGAGTCTGCAAGCAGTGTCAAGTAGAGACTTGTCTATGGATGTGTTGTGCACCACGTTCTATAGATAGGAGGCTACGAGGCATAATAGTGTGGTTACCCTTCTTTCTCCTCCAGTCGTGCTATAAAACTGTGTTGTATAGGGTAACTCCCTAAGTTAATGTTATTCTACTTATTTACAGAGAAATGTATGACGCACGATGGACCGTGACTGGTCAAGAGTTGGATGTGGCGGCAGGAGAGGGCACGAGTAGGGGGCCCCAGGAAGAGTCAGTTCAGTTTGAGGTAGAAAGGGAGACATCACCTTGATCTCCCCAGCACTCACCGCCACGCCTGGAGCCCTCAAGGGCAGCAGATACACCAGTACCACCCCTATCCATTCCTGTGCCATTGGATCATGAGCTCAGGGGTGCATTCTACATGTTGGTTCAAATGATGGTTGCCCAGTGTCAGCCTAGCCAATATTACCAGCTATTGTTGAGCCCGCTGAGGAGCCTAGGAGTTTGAGAGTCCGCAAGTTCCTGGATTTGAGTCCACCGCAGTTTACAGGGACAGACCGTAGAGAGGACCCCCAGAACTTCATAGATCAGCTGTAGAGAATATTCAGAGTTATGCATGCTTCGTCCACATAATCAGTTGAGCTAGAAATATTTCGATTGCGGGAAGTAGCAGTTTTTTGGTATGAGAGTTAGGAAAGATTCCGAGGCAGAGATGCACCTTCAGCTACGTGGCCTAGCTTCTCTAAGGCTTTTATAGACCACTATTTTCCCCGAGAGGTTCGTCAGGCTAGAGTAGAGTAGTTTCTACATTTAGAGCAAGGCAGAATGAGTGTTATGGAATATGCATTGAGATTTGATTTCTTAGCCAGATATTCACCCTCATTTGTCGATACTATGCCATCCAGGGTGCACTAGTTTATTATGGGACTTGCACCAGAATATGTGGAGACTTGCACTGTAGCCACATTGCGAGAGGATATGGATATTTCACGGATCCAGGCCTTCGCTCAGAACATTGAGGAACTAAAACAGTGCAAGTATTCCATGGACAGGGCAAGTTAGGAGTAGTGTTAGATGGCAAGACTTGTAGACTTTCAAGAAAACTTTCAGAGTGTACCCAGGCCTCATTTATCAGGTAAGCCACCTAGGCCCATGTCCATCAGCAGCAGGGCAGCAGATTGGATTGTCGTGGACAATAAGGTCCAGACAAGAGTTCGCAAGCGTCAGGCTCACAACAGTAGAGGGGGCCAGATTAGATGGGGTCAGTGGTACCACGTTGCAGTACTTGTCATAGGCAGCATCTGAAAAGGTGCAGGTATGATTCCACCACCTATTATTCCTATGGACAGGAGGGACACATAACGAAAGGTTGCCCAGCTAGATGTTAGGGCAGTGAAGACCAACAAAATAGATCCTCAACAGGTTCAAATTCCCTAATACCTTCGCCAAGGCGCAGGCCTTTAGCTCCAGCCGGTAGAGGCCGAGGTAGATTAGGGGCATCCAATTCAGGAAGTGGTCAGGATCGCATATATGAACTATCGGGGCAACAGGAGTTAGGGTCGTCACCGGATATTGTGACAGGTATATTAGATGTTTGCTCTCTTTCAGTTTATGCTTTGATAGATCCGGGCTCCACTTTGTCATATGTTACTCTGTTAGTGGACCAAAAGCTTGATATAGTGCAAGAATTGCTTCAGTGACCCTTCTCGATGTCTACACCCATCGATGACTCTATTATTGCTAAAAGAATTTACTGGGGTTGTACAATAGAGATCATTGGTCATCAGACCTTAGCAGATCTAGTAGAACTAAAAATTATTGATTTTGATGCAATTATGGGTATGAATTCTTTGGCACCATGTTATGCCACTGTAGAATGTTGGACCAGAATTGTCTGATTTCACTTTCTAGGAGAGGTAGTACAAGAGTAGAGAGGTAATACAGCTATGCCAAAAGGTAAGTTCATATCCTGTCTTCGGGCGAAATAGTTGATAGTAAAGGGTTGTATCTACCATATTGTTAGGGTTTGGGATATACAAGAAGAATCCCTGACTCTCCAGTCTATTCCAGTGGTTTATGAGTTCCCAAATGTGTTCCCAAATGAACTTATTGGTATTCCCCCAGAGCGGAAAATAGATTTCTCCATAGACTTGCTTCCAAATACTCAGCCTATATCCATCCCTCCGTATCGAATGGCCCCTGCTGAATTGAAAGACTTGAAAGAACATTTGAAAGATTTGTTAGACAAGGGTTTTATTAGGCAGGGTATTTCACCGTGGGGTGTGCTAATTCTGTTTGTAAGAAAGAAGGATGGTTCCTTTCGCATGGGCATATATTATCGGCAGTTGAATAAAGGCACTATTAAGAATAAATACCCTCTTCCAAGAATAGATGATTTGTTCAATCAGCTGCAAGGGGTGAAATATTTTTCTAAAATTGACCTAAGATCTGGGTACCACTAGGTTCGAGTTCGGGAGAAGGATATCCCAAGGACAGCTTTCAGGTCCTGGTATGGTCATTTTGAGTTCCTAGTGATGTCCTTCGGGTTGACAAAAGCACTAGAAGTGTTCATGGACCTAATGAATAGTATCTTTAAGACATACTTAGATATGTTTGTGATAGTGTTCATTGACGATATTCTCGTGTAGTCCCCCTCAGAAGCAGAACACAAAGATCATTTGCAAATTGTACTTCAGATCCTCAGAGACCGCCAGCTGTATGCAAAGTTTTCTAAATGTGAGTTCTGGCTAAATTTTGCAGCTTTCTTGGGCCACATTGTATCGGAGGTTGGTATTTAGGTTGATTTGCAAAAAATAGAGGCAGTAAAGACATGGCGTAGACCTACAACTCCAACGGAGGTTCGCAGTTTCTTGGGTTTAGCCGGGTATTACCGAAGGTCTGTGGAGGAATTTTCTAACCTGTCAGCGCCCTTGACTAAATTGACCCAAAAAGTAGCCAAGTTTCAGTGGACCGAGGCCTGTGAGCAGAGTTTCTAGGAATTGAAAAACATATTGAAATCGACGTCAGTGCTAGCTTTGCCGAAAGGTTCAGAGGGTTATGCTGTATATTGCGACGATTCAGGCATTGGGTTAGGTTGCGTTCTAATACAACATGGAAAGTCAATTGCGTATGCTTTAAGGCAATTGAGGAAACATTAAAAGAACTATCCCATCCATGACTTGGAGTTAGCTGCAATGATTCAATTCCTTAAAAATATGGAGGTACTACTTCTATGGTGTGCATGTGGATATTTTACTAATCATAAAATCCTCAAGTATATTTTCACGCAGAAAGAGCTAAACCTGCGACAGCGTCGTTGCTATAATTGTTGAAAGACTATGATATGAACATTTTGTATCACCCAAGGAGGGCCAATATCACAGTTGATGCCCTTAGCCACAGACTCATGGGCAGTTTAGCACATCTGAGACCAAAACAGTGGGAATTGGCCTGAGAATTGCACGGATTAGCCAGTTTAGCAATTCGGGTAGTGGATTTAAAGGATAATGGGGCTATAATTCAAAATACAACAGTATCATCCCTGGTGGTAGAGGTAAAAGAGCGATAGTATGAGGATTCTCATTTAGCACAAATCAGAGATAAGTTTCAGCAAGGTGAACTATCAACTTTCGAGGTAACCGGAGATGGGGTTTTGAGGTACAGAGGTAGCCTCTGCGTTCCAGATGTAGTAGGGCTCCGCCATAAGATTATGGCAGAGGTACACTACTCTCGTTACTCTCTTCACCTAGGTTTGATGAAGATGTACCACGACATAAAGGAGATATACTAGTGTCCTGGAATGAAGAAAGGTGTAGCCGAGTTCATAGCGTAGTGTCCTAACTGTCAATTGGTAAAGGCTGAACATTGGAAACCACAGATTAACTCAGGAGATGGCTATACCTATGTGAAAATGGGAAGCAGTTAATATGGACTTTGTGATAGGACTACCTCGTACCAGATGCAAATTCGACTCTATTTGGGTGATTGTTGATAGGTTGATGAAATCAACTCACTTCCTGCTAGTCCGGACTACGTTTTCCGCCGAAGATTATGCCGATTTATATATTAAAAAGATAGTCTGGTTGCACTGTGTCCCAGCATCTATCATTTTAGACAGAGGGACATAGTTTATAGCTAGATTCTGCCAATAATTTCATAAAGGTTTGGGAACACAAGTTAATTTGAGTGCCACCTTCCATCCCCAGACAGAGCGCATAATTCAGACGCTCAAGGATATGTTACGAGCATGTGTGCTATATTTTGGAAAATGTTGGGATGAGCATTTGCCCCTTATTGAATTTGCATATAACAACAACTATCATTCCACAATTCAGATGGCGCCTTATAAGGCATTATATTTGTAGAAATGCAGGTCCCCCATCGGATGGTTTGAGGTAGGAGAGGCAGATTTTTAGTCAGACCAGATATGATTCACCATTTAGAAGAAAATGTAAAACTTATCAGAGAGATGTTACTGACGGCCCAGAGTTGTCAGAAGTCCTACTCTGATGTGCAGCGTAGAGACTTGGAATTTAATGTTAACATTTGGGTATTCCTAAAAGTGTCGCCGATGAAGGGCGTGATGAGATTTGGCAAGAAAGGCAAGCTTAGCCCAAGGTTCATTGGGCAATATCGGATCCTCCGAAGGATAGTACAAGTGGCATATGAATTAGATTTTCCTCCAGAGATAAAATCTGTTTACCCAGTTTTTCACGTATCTATGTTGCGGAAGTGTATAGGGGACCCGTATCGGGTTGTTCTAGTAGTGGATATTCAAGTTACTGAAGAGTTAGCCAACAAAGAGGTTCTAGTTTCTATACTAGATAAATAGATTCGTAGACTGAGGACTAAAGATGTAGCCTCTGTTAAAGTACAATTGAGGGATAGAAATAAAGAAGAAATGACCTAGGAGGCTGAGGACGACATGAGATCTAGATACCCTCACTTGTTCCAGGATTGACCCAAAATATGTTATTGAGGTGAGATCGCTACTCAGATGTTACTTTATTACTTATGTTGCTAGTACTATTTAGTTATCTACTTCAATATTGTGGAATAGTTGGTTGTAGTGTCCTGTGAGACACCTGTGTTGGACTTTTCTGTATTTTAGGTTTTCAGATAGTCCATATTATAGAGGAGACTCTGCCGAAATTTTTGTAAGTACTAGTTAAAAGAGTTAACTCTTTTAAGCCTGAAGTTGGCATCCGAGGACGAATGTTCCCGGGGGGATGATGTTACAACTCGTAAGTTCCTATTATTTAATCGGTGCATTTGTATGTAAGTTAAGGCTTTTAGGTACGACGCATACGATAAAGGGCTCGAGGAAGGAACGCATAAGCACGACATCGAGTTAGCAAATGGGAGAGGGCTGGAGGCAGGCCACAGTGGGCACCTTGTCATGGACCCCCTCCTACTTTCACTATATTTTCATCCGATTACACTACCAAACACCGTTCAAATGCAAATTAACTTCCCGTAACAAGTACTAAGCCTAAGGGAATCATTTCTACATAGCTATTTCTCAAAACTTCGCTCGGCATATCAGAACCTCGTCGAGTAAAAGTTTTCAGAATCACTTCAAATTGAATCCTAAACAGCCACATGTATTACGTAAGCATTTCTCCCTTCTAAACTCTCAAGAAATTGTGGGTTTTCACCGAGTTATGCATAGTTGAAGTATAGTTGATATTATTATCAAAAGTTATCATTATTTGTCGAATTCAGTATTGAAATTAGCCTTGTTTTCTCAGTATAGGGGTTGCAGTTGGATAGCACTACCGGTTACCGGTTTAAACTCACCGGTTAAATGAAAGTAGGCACTTGAGGTATGTAAGGCTATCCTTTTCGGCAAGTTACGTTCGTCATATAGTTAGTATGATAGAATTATCTATAGTACTCTAGAGTAGACCTATTATGGTCAGCTGCTAAAAATAGCATTGAGATGACAATAATGATATAGTAACCCTCTTCAGAGTTAACCCTAGTTAGATTGGTTTTTCTTACGAAGTTTGGGTGGTTAGATGTTATTGCCTAAGGTCCATATTGATTCATACCAGATTGAGGCCATGAGGGCCATATTGAGTCATACCAGATTGAGGCCATGAGGGCCAGATTGAGTCATACCAGGTTGAGGCTGTGAGGGCTAAATTGAGTCACACCAGATTGAGGCCATGAGGGTTGTACTAAATTACACCAGATTGAGGTTGTGAGGGCCATATTGAGTTCCACCAGGTTGAGGCCATGAGGGCCGTCTTGAGTTACACCAAATAGAGGTCGCGATGGTCATATCTAGTTACAGTAGTTATATTATGATCCATAGTTGAGCCAAGGCTCGGCATCCAGTTACACCAGTTACAATATGACCCACAGTCGAGCCAAGGCTCGGGGTCTAGTTACAGGAGCCCAGATGGCTCAGACAAAGACACAGCTACAGGAGCCTATTAGGCTCGGATACAACTTCAGAGAATGAGTATTCCTAAGTTACAATATTCTTATGAACTTTTAGTAGCCAGATAGCAGAAGTGTGCATTGTTTGTACTTGTCGGGGCTTATGGGGGGCCAGGTAGGTTATTTTGTGTTATTTGTACCTTCTAGGCTTATGGGGTCCTGGTTAGGTTTCTGTTTGCATATGTATACTTGTTAGTTATATATTTTAGACGGTGATATTTCTCAGGTTAAATTCTTACCCTCCTTCCCGACCACTGCCGCTTATTAAGTTTACATTCAGTGATTAACTGAATGAAATTAGACATCCATAACTATACTACCTTACATATTCAGTACATATTGTATTGACACCCATCCGTAGGGCGCTGCATTACTTGCCTGCAGGTGCAGATAGACGTAGTTCAGGACCATCCTAGTTATCAACTAGGGTCAGTAGTCTGGTCAGCTCCTTCCCTCCGGAGTTGATAGTTAAAGAAGGTTTGTTCTTTTGTTGTACAATTTACGAGTAGGTCGGGGCCTTGTCTCGACCATTATTCCACTCCTAGAGGCTTCTAGACTATAGTTTTCCAGTTATTAGTTTTGTTGTTGGCCGTGTGGAGCCTATGTATGTGTCATTTCGCGTGATGGCCACGTGAGGCCTAGTTTAGCTATCAGTTTGTGGCCTTGTCAGCTATAGCATAGTTATGGATGTCTGATTTCATTCAGTTACAACTAGACAACATCGTGATCTTATCCGACCGCATAGGATCCCTGTTATTGTGTCGTTGTTGGTTAGCTACTTTCTTTTACAGGTGGTCTTGTTGTCCAAAGGCTTTATTTATAGCCAAGATATAGCTCGTCCTTTTCTTGAATTATGTTTCAAGCGTGCACCAGAAGTGCACCAGTCCAGTCAGGTTAGTTCATATTCTAGTGTGGAACTAGGTGCCTGTCATGCCTCCCAAGGTGGGGCGTGACACTCTCAACTCAACTTTGTGTTAAAGGTTCATTATGACATTAATTTGTATCTAACGCACTTCTCACACTTAAGAATTGATATTAAGACCCAGTTTTCTTAGGATTCATCAGGTTTGAGTCTTTCCACATAGTTGGAGTGGATTCAAACTTAGCATGAATGTCCAAGGCGTTAAAATATCTCAAGCCACTAGTCTTAGGTTTAGTGTTAGGGACTCTTTGGGTGTTACATTATCTCCCTCTTGGGAACATTTGTCCTCAAATGTGGGTTAAACATATTGAAAGGCAGGGGAAGGAACTGAAATTTCAAATGCTGATTATCCAAAACTGAAAGTTGATGGAGTGATTGACTCTGGACTGAGATACATGAGTAAAATGAACTTCGGATTCAGGCATACATGCTAAAACATGAAAGGAACTAAGTGAAATGAATTGGACTTGAAACTGAATAGAGTACTAAGGAGGAAACTGATACCTCATGCTGGAACAAAACTGGAAGGAAATAAATGCGGGTATTTAGCCATCATATGTTCTTTTGCTTCCGAGGTAGCTCCCTCGACAAGTTGATTCCTCCACAGAAAAAATTATTAAAGCTACCTCATCATTCCACAACTTTTGAACCTAACTATCAAGGATCTCAACTTGAACCTCATAATAGCTAAGGCTAGATGTCACACCTATGCTTTCCACCGGAACAACCAAGGTCGGGTCACCAATGCACTTCTTCAATAGAGATACATTGAAAATTGGATGTACTGAAGCTAACTCCACTTGTAGCTAAACCTCATAAGCCACCTTGCCAACTTGTCTCAAAATCCTGTATGGGCCAATATATCAGCGACTAAGCTTCCTTTTTTTCTGAGTCTCGTCACTCCCTTCATGGGAGACACTTTCAAAAACACCCAATCATCCACTTCAAACTTAAGCTCTCTCCGTCTAAAATTTGCATAAGACTTTTGTTGACTCTGAGTTATTTTCATCCTTTCTCTAATAAGTTTGACATTCTCCATAGCCTCATGAATTGAATCTGGCCCTATCAATGTAGCCTCACCGACTT
This sequence comes from Datura wrightii, assembly GCA_035772735.1. NCBI lineage: Eukaryota > Viridiplantae > Streptophyta > Magnoliopsida > Solanales > Solanaceae > Datura > Datura wrightii. Next base: position 126,988,832 of record JASDFA010000003.1, on the reverse strand, counting down.
CGAACCAACCAATAGGTGATCTGTACCTCTGCCCATTAAGAGCCTCAAATGGAGCCATCTAAATGCTGGAGTGACAACTGTTGTTGTAGGAAAATTCAATGAGAGGCAAGTGATCATCCTAACTACCTTTGAAATCAATCACACATGCTCTTAACATATCCTCGATAGTCTGAATGGTCAGCTCGGCCTGGCCATCTTTCGAAGGGTGAAAACTTGTGCTAAGCTTCACCTAAGTATCAAATCCCTTCTAAAATGACCTCCAAAACTGAGAGGTGAACTAAGTACCTTTGTCCAAGATGATGATTAATAGCAGTCCATGCAACTAGACTAACTCCTTAATGTATAATCTAGCATAGTCCTCAGCTGAATCGATAGTTTTGATCGGTAAGACAATATGCTATTTTGTTTAGCTTGTCCACAACCACCCAAATAGTGTCATACTATCGGCGAGTACGAGGCAACCCTGTGATGAAGTATATTTTGATCTCTTCCCACTTACAAGTGGGGATACTAATGTATTGTAGCATACCTACAGGTTTCTGATGCACAACATTCACTTGCTGACTATTTGAATACTTAGTCACTAACTCCGCCATGTCCTTGTTCGTGCCATTCCAAAAATAAACTTCCCATAGGTCACGGTACATCTTGGTGGCACCTGGGTGGATAAAATATCGAGAGTCAGGAGCCTCACCCAACATCCACTCCCTCAAGTCATCAACACCTGGAACATATAAGCAATCTTGATATCGAAGTACACCATCTTCCCCTTGGGAGAAGGCCTCCACCTTCTAATTCTAAATCGCTTCCTTCAATTTCACTAATATACGACCCTCATCATTCCTAACCTTGGCCTTAGTCACCAAAGAAGATTTGGAGCTATTCTAAATAATGACACCATCCTCTGTCGAGTTAACAAGGCAAACCCCTAACCGTGCAAGTTGATGCACATCCTTCAACAACTCCTTCCTCCCATCCTATATGTGGGACATGTTCTCCATGGACAATCCACTAAGGGCATCAGCCACTATGTTAGCCTAGCCTAGATGATAAAAGGGCACTCATATCGTGATCCTTGAGAAGCTCTAGATATCCCCTTTGTCATAAATCCCAATCCTTCTAAGTGACCATATTATGAAGGCTCTTGTGATCAGTTGACACATCCACATACGCTCCATGCAAGTAGTGCCTCCAGATTTTCAAGAAGACCCCATGGCCGTCAGCTTTAGGTCATGTGTCAGGTGGTCCTTCTCATGAGTCTTAAGCTATCTATAGGCGTATGCAATGACCTTACCATGTCACGCTAATACACAACCGAGACCAACCCTAGAGACATCACAGTACACAACAAAACCATTTGTCTTCTCTGAAAACCTAAAATTATCCTCTAAGAATCTTATGTCCCCTTAAACAAGAAGATATTACAAGTTTGAGCTCTAATCAAGAGTCACCAGTCACACCATGGAATGGCATGAACAAAGATATTGTAGAAATTCTTCACGACCAGAGCTGAGACCTCGAGCTGAGACACGAAATCTAGAACCACAAATGGCTCCAAGTCGGCCCATGACATGGAAATAATAACTAAAGAACACACATCAAGCGAAATTTGATAACTATAATATGAATACGTAGAAGTTTAAATAGCATAGAAATCATAAACAGAGTTGACACTCGACAAAGCTGATAATTTGTACAATGTCTGATAAGCCTCTACTACTATTTGATGAGTTGATGGGACACCATCCCCAACTAGCTCGATAAAGTTTGAAAACTAAAATAACAATATCAAATACTAAGCTAAAGGTCCCTAGAAAATGAGGACTCACCAAAACAGGAACGGAATTAGACTAAGCTGCGGGAGACTAGATTAACGGCGAAACTGAGTCTGATCGTCTAAATCTGTATCATGAAACGATACATCATGGAGTATGCGGTCAGTACTTGGAATTTATTGAGTACGGAGGTAAGTAATAAAGGGACAAATTAAATATGTAGGGGTATGAAAGTTCAAAACATAAAGTGATTATCATAGCAAAACCATGAGGGCCTAAGGTTTTCAAAACTATTCATAAACTAGTCATAATCATAATCATAATCATAAGAGGAACCTTGTAAATCATAACTTGAGCCAAAGTATCATAAACATGACAATTCATAAATCATAAGGGAATAATGAGAGGACTCTTCTTAACCAACACCATCATGATAGAGTTTACATGATTCCCCAGCTATCTGACTCAAGTGGGCAGAGCCGTCCCAAGCTTGTTAGGCAAGGGACATAAATGGCATGATATCACTATTAGAGACCCGTAGGGCCAACCAAGAATATAAACCTATGGTGGAACATAGTTTGGAGACCTCAAAATTTACCTGAACACTGGGCCTACTCGGTGCTAGACACTACTCCAGAAAACATGCACTTGAGAGCTCGTATAAATATCGTGAAATCATACATGAAGTTCATGGGCTAGTTTAAATCATGATATGCGTGAACATGCTTGAAATACGTGAGCTAGCCATGAAAGAAGGCCCTTAAGTTGGAGATAAACATAAACTTGATAATTATAAAAATCATACATGCTTGAGAAAATCTCCGTATTTGAAAATCATAATTTCATGAAGAATGCTTGTAGGAGATCATATCAAAAATCATAAATCACATATTAAGGCTTGTGAGAATTGAAATCACAATAGATCATAGAATTTCATAAAAAGTAATTTAGCCCTAAAAGTCCATAATCATGCTTGAAACATAATGAATCGTAATTTCATGAAGACTTGAAGAATTCTTATAACCCCAACATGGAAATCATAATTTAATATCAATTCAGTTATACCCATAATAGAATCATGGAGGAATTTCATAACCCAACACATATCCTCTTGAATTTCAAAATTACTATTTTGGGGAATGGGTGATCATGAATTTGATTAGAAAAGAGCATCAGGGTGGAGGAACCCATCATTGAATAAGTTACATACCTGGAAATTGGATGTCAACAAGTCTTGAAATCCCCAATTGATTCTTAGAAGAATCTTGAGCAAGAACTCTAAAAGCCTAAGTGAATTTTGAGGAACTTGAACTTCTAATTTATAGTGTTAGGAAGAGAATCAATATGCTAGGGTAGATTATCCCTATAAAATAGCCTTTTCAAGGCTTAAAATGGCGTAGTTTAGGAGTTTTGAACTTAGAAATTATGATAACGCCCTTAATAACCCAGCTAAAATTTAACTATGCCAAACCTAATGGATCAACCAATGATCCATTAGGCCACTTAACGGGTCGTTAAGACTGCGCGTTGCCACTGGAGACATTTCCAACTTTATGTTCTTTTCTTGACGCCTCACTTGACGATTTCGTCGTGTCTCTTAATAGTAAGTTAACCAGTCATCAAGAGTCTCTGAAACTTGAGTTTTCCATCAATTTTTCCACTTAAAAGGTCACCTAATGATTCTTTAGTTTACTTAACAACTCAATTAATGAATCATTCTATGATATGATGCAGTTTCACTAAACTACTCATGACTTATTACTTCGGACTCCTATTAGCGCAAGGTCATATGCTTTGGAAAGAAGACTCAAAGGGATTTAATTTGATGCATTGAATCATCCAAATTCACTTTGTAAATTGGGATATATGATCATTTAATTTACCCTTGCAAGAACTTATAGGAAAACTCAATTGGTAAGATGACTCTCAATTCAACTTTGTGCTAAAGGTTTTTTATGACTTTAATTTGTATCCAACGCACCAATCACAATTATGAATTTATATTAGGATCCAGTTTTCTTAGGATACACCAGGTTTGGGTCTGTCCGCATACCTAGAATAATTTCAAACATAGCCCAAAAGTCTAAGGCATTAAAATATCTTAACCCACTAGTCTTGGGTTTAGTATTAGCAAATTTTTTGGTGTTAAAAAACTGTACCCCAGTGCTTGAAGTATCAGCAAGTGAATGTTAAACACTAGAGGCCTAGAGAATTAACACAGAATATAGAGATTCTGATATTGAAATATGAGGTGATCTATATGGATTTCATTACTGATTTGCCTCACACTGGCTGGTAGTATGATTCAATTGGGGTGATTATTGTAGACAGATTAACAAAGTCAGCTCATTTTATTTTAGTTAAGACTACTTATGCAACAGAAGATTATGCCACTCTCTACATTCGGGAGATAGTCTGACTATATGGTGTTCCTGTATCCATTTTTCAGATATTGGAGCTCAATTTACAATGAACTTTTAGAAGTATTTCCAGAGAGGTGTAGGTAGACAGGTAAATATTAGTACAAATTTTCAATTAAGATTAATGGACAAGTCCAATGCAGCATTTAGATACTTGAAGATATGTTGTGTGCTTGTGTGCTGGATTTCACAAGAAGTTGGGATGACCACTTACCTCTTATTGAGTTTTCCTATAACAATAGTTTTCATACGAGTATCCAAATTGCCCCATATGAGGCTCTTTATGGATGAAAATATAGATCTTCAGTCAGTTGGTTTGAGGTTTGGTTGGTTTGATGCTGGGGAAGTAGGGTTTTTAGGCCTGCTTGGTTCATCAAGTAATGGATAAAGTAAAACTCATCAAAGAGAGATTGCAGATATTTATAGTAGGCAAAAGTCCTATGCAGATGTACATCACCGGGAATTAGAATCTGATGTTAGTGATTAGGTCTTCATAAAGGTTTCATCTACGAAGGCCGTTATGAAGTGGAAGCTAACTCCAAGGTATGTGACCTTGTAGAATTTTTTGAAGGATAGAAAAGGTAGCATATGAACTTGAGTTTCCTGCATAATCAGAAGCAGTCCATCCTGTACTTTACATATCGATGCTACGAAAGTGCTTAGAAGATCCTTCATGTAGAATGCCTATTAAAGATGTTCAAATATCTAAATGCATGTCCTATGAAGAAGTGCCGATTGCTATCCTAGATCATTGGATCAGAAAGCTTAGGACTAAGAAAGTAGCTTCAGTAAAGGTATTGTGGAAAAACAATAATGTTGAGGAAATACCGTGGGAAGCACAGGAAGAGATAAGGAAGAAATACATCAGTTGTTCACGGCTTGAAAATGCGATGTAGGTACCTCTGAATGTCTTTTGTATTTATGTCAATGATTTAACTTGAAGGAATGTTTATGTCTATATATTGGTCATGTGGAATTGTATCGCCCTCATAAAGCGCTGTGATTGAATCTTTCAAGTTTTAAAGCTATGAGATAGTCCAATTTATAAGGAAACTCAGCAAAATTTTTAGTAAATTCCTAGAAGGACTTTACTTTATAAGCGCAATTCTCATTTGAGGATGAATGATTCTAAGGAGGGGAGGATGTTACACCTTGTATTTTATAACTAATAATCCATCACATGTATGTAAAGTACATGAGTTGAATTACCACGTGTTATATATTTGGAAAAGTTGGGGGTTGAGGTCATAGATGAAATATAACGTAAAGAATGAAAAATTCCCAAATATCCGGAAAATAGCTTGGTGCAATGTAGCATGGTAGCACCCCCGCATCGCGCCAAGGCAAATGGGAAACCCTATATTTCTCTATGCCTTATGTTATTTTAGCTAACCCAAACATTTCTTTAACCTACCAACTCACCCCTCCCAGCATTGCCCTAGGGTTTCAATTGTAAATTCAAAGGAAATCTTCCATGTAAATACGATGCAAGCTAGAATCAAGTTCAAGAAAGTGTGGAGCTCGTCTAGAATGCGTTCTTTTCTGAAATTTAGTGTTGGTTGGCAGAATTTTTGAAGAGATGGCTTCTCAGAGCATAGATCCTTATTGATATATATTTCTTGGAGATTAAAATAAGTATTTTATCCTTCCTTCCATAGTTAGATTACGTTTCTATATCGTCATTGCACACCGGCTTATTAATATTGTGTATTCTTGATTGTAGGTGATTACAGACTATTTTATCTTGGTACTAGGTTGTATTGATATGTTTTTGAAGTAGCTATTGGAGGTGTAACATGAAGATAGTTTTAATTAACGAACAAGGCTTACTAGGTATATAAAGGTGTAATCTTTTATTACAATGGCACAAATCTTATGTCTTAAGTTATAGTCAAATTGAATTTGTTAATCATTTGTTGCATTGATCCTACTCCTAGAATTACTAATATTGACCATATGAATTGAATAATTGATCATAATCCTTTACATAAGTATTGAAATTCTTACTATCGTAAAGCTTGTGAATCGTATATTTGGTTGCGGAATCGCATAAGTTGAATTTGTGACAGGTGGATATGTTGTGGTGTTAGAAGATCCTTGAAAGGGCATTGATAGATGGTTGTTAGCATAAATATATGAATATCCATTTGTTGAATCTCTTCTATCCCTATTACATAAGCATTTCCTTAACTTCATCTCATTTTTGTACTGTCTAAATCTTATATTGTTAAGCTTGAATTGTTGACGTTGGTCATGTTACCATTGTTTTTAGGAAAGACTCTTGAAAACGGCACTAGTTGACAGATGCTAGTCTTTAAATAATCATTCATTGAACTTTGATAGCCTTGTTAGGTGAAGACTTCTTGTATGTACGTGCTAACTCTATTATTACTCGAGATGTCATTCATTCATATGTTGTTACTAAGGTTGTTTCTCTTAATTGAATCATTCCAATGTAATCTTGTAAGATCATGTTGTCTTACATCATAAAGGTCATAGAATCATATTCATGTTAGGAGTTCAAAGTCATTTTACGAGTTACGATTGAGTCATATATGTCATATTCATAGAGTTTATGCATTATATCATGTCACGGCATATGGATTGATCCATGAGCTATAATCAGGGGGATGGGCTCTATTTTTCCACACACACACACACACACACACATATATATATATATATATATGTTATTTACTTATGCTCGATCAAAAGGCCTATAGGCGATTACGATGACATGTATATACTATTATTCCCGATTAAAGTATTAGATGATCTCTATATATCACATGAAGACCATTCATGTACCTTTTTATTCAGTTGTTTACACTTCATGATTTATAATTGTTGTAGTCCTCCTTAGATACTAGTATTTATTATTCATATTGATGTTCCTTCACCTGGGAATACTGCATTTCATGTTGTAGGTACAGACAGAGACCCTGATCAACCTCTATAATAGGATCTTGTTGCTTTCAATGATTGGTTTGGTATGCTCCTTTCTTTTTGGAGAAGTTGTTCTAGATAGTAAGTTTTGCATATTGTGAGTTCTTGTATATAGTTGACAAATAGTCCAAGGACCTATCCAATTATTAGTTGTTAGCACTCCTAGAGGCTTTCTAGGCTTGTTTTGTGGGTTATTCAGCTTACTATTTATTTGCTTGCCAACCTTCTGTATATGTTGTGTTGTTTTGGCCTTGTTATCTACTTGTTACTAATATTTGTTGAGTTCTGGCCTGGTCAATCCTATCATTATTGTTAGTTTATTATTGAGACCTTCCCAATCCATATTTTGTGTTTATATGGAAGCTTGTTATGGTGATCTTATTGACATTGATATCTCTTTACATAGCTGAGTTATAGTAGCTTGTTATGGTGGTCTTATTGACTTTGATATCTCTCTACATAGCTGAGTTACAGTGGCTTGCTTGATGAAGTAGGCACTGGGTGCTACTTATACCTCGCCAGGCTTGGGGTGTGGCAAGTTTAACCCTTTATGTGGGTTCATTATGTTATTTATAACCTTTGGGGATGGGTGATATGATTCTCAAGATGATCAAACGGGTATCAGGAGAGATTTTCAGTTTTGAAAGAAGCAAAGTTTGAGAAGTGTGGCCAGAGTCAACACTTTGAGTTACCGAACTAGGATTCAAATTCTAATAGGACCATACATTTGGGAGGTAATTTTTTACATAGTTGGACGATTGTTATGGATCGTGAGGTGCTCAGAGATTATTCAAGCAATGGGTTTGGAATTTTTGAAGTTTAAGGAATTTAAGATTGACAATGGTCAACTTTTGGTTAAGACGATCTTAGATCGGAGATTTGATAATTTCAATAGGTCTAGAATGTGGATTTTAGTCAATCTACATATTTGGTTTATTTCCATGGGCTCAAGAGTCCATTTGGAATTTTAGTTGAATTTCAAATTTGTTGGTGCTATTGTATCTAGTGTTGTATGCAATTGCAAAATATGAGTTCACAATTGCTAAGTTTATAGTCTTGGGAGAAAACCACAATTGCGAGATTTGGAATTGCAATTGTGAAGTATGATTAACAAGAAGAAAGTTGCAGTCGAAAAATTAGGGATCACATTTCCAATATCGGAGAGTTGACTATTGAGTCATATTTGCAGCATTTGGCTTCACATTTGCGAGGACTGGTAGTGACAGGGCAGGTTTGCAATTGAGACATTTGCAGCTCCCGATTACGATATCATAGGGGCAAACTGAGTCGGGTTGTTCACAATTTTGATAACCCCTTCACAATTATGATAACCCTTGGCAGTTATATGTATCAAATTTCAAACTTTTTGGGGTTCTTCTCTATCTCATTTTTAGAGCTTTGGACCTCAATTGTGGGAGATCTTGGAGGAGTTCTGCTCATATTCTTTATGGGGTAAGATTCTAACCTCCTTATTATATTTTCCCGGCCTATTTATCTTTTTATTAATGTCTTAATGGGTAAAAATTAGTGGTTGTGACCTAAGGTGGGGTTTTTGAGATTTCTTAATTTGGGGGTCGATTAACAATCTATGATTGCTTATTTTCGACATCAAAGCTTTTCAATTTTGAAAGAATTTTCCATATTCGACACGAGGGCTAGGGGTTGACTTTCTAGCCCAATTTTAGACGATTCTTTTTATTAAAATATGGGTTTCTATGGACTCGTATACTTATGTAGATTACATATTTCATCAGATTGGTCCGCTTCGGTTAAAGGAAAGTTGAGACTTTCTTCGACTCTTTATAAATTTTTTAATGCAATTATTGATTGTTTAAAGGGGGTAATGGTTAATGGAAGTCCCGTATAAATGAGATGACGAGCAATTATAGTGTTATGTTATGGAAAATTAGAAACTAATCTTTTTGAATTAATGAATTTAATTAATATGTGAGCATGATTTCTAGTTTATGACATATGTTAGATACAGTGTTCATCACTTGATAAATTATTGAACTTTTTGAATACGTGAACTTGCTTTCTAATTTGTGATGTTAGATGTGGTTTTGCTCACTTGATAAATTGATGAACTCTCTAAATATGTGAGCATAATTTTTAGTTTTTGGCATCGGTTAGATACGATGTTGCTCTCTTCATAGATTGATGAACTTTGCAAATATGTGAGCCCAAATTCTAATTATGATATCAGATAGATGCGGTATTGCTCACATGATATGTATGGATTGTATTCCATTACTATGACATGATTAATTATTGAGGCTTATATTGTGTCATTCTTGATTATATTTTATATTTTTGCATGCTGATAACGTCCAAATCCACTCCTCAAAGTGAAAGAGTATTGTTACACCCCATAAGTTCCTAACATTTAGTCAGCGTCTTCGTACATCAGTAAAGAATTTGAGTTCGACACATAAAAGAAAGGAGCCTGGGGAAAAGTCAAACAAGCGCAGAATCGAGGTTGCAAGGCAGAAGGTCGGACAAGCTACAAAAAGGGGCAACGTGTCACGAACTTCCCCCTCTGTGATGGGCTCCGTGACACGCTCGTAATGTGGCGTGACAGGGTCCATGTCACGAACACCTATGCACCGCCCAAATATTATATAAGTTCATGAATTCATTTGGTTACATTTCATATTAAATACCCTTGGCTGGAGAGAGAAAAGCATGCCATTTTCATTCAAATTTCTTTTGATTACGCTGCTAAACGCTGTGCAAACTCAAATTAACTTCAGGTATTGAGTTCTAAGCCTGCAGGGAGCATTACTACGGAGTTATTTTCTTGAAATTTGCCTGGAAAATCACAACCCCACTGAGTAGAAGTTTTCAGAATTGCTTCAAATTGATTCCTATACAGTCACAAGCTTACGGTAAGAATTTCTCCCTTCTGAACTCTCAGGAAATTATACATTTTCGGTCATATTTCGTTAAGTGGAAGTATAGTTAATATTAGTATTACAAGTTACCATTTCTTCCGATTTAGTATTGAAACTAGTCTCATTCTCCAAGTAAAACAACTACAGTTAGAAAGGGCTATTGAATATGAATTGAAACTCTCCAGTTAATCAGAAATCGGCGATCGAGGTATGTTAAGGCGAATTTCTTCGGCAAGTTAGTTTCTCTAGTATTGTAATAAAGTTTGAATCCTAGTAAGAGAGCCAGAAGTATATCTATTGTGATTAGCTATTGCTATTAGTTGAAACCAGTACTTATATTTAGTTTTGGATTGACTTTTCCCTGTATAGTCTTCCATAACCAACCCCAGGATTACTAGTTGTGTCGACGCCCGCCAGTGGCTAGATGACGTTACTCCAAGGAGTGGTATGCCGTCCGTGAGGGACGAAGTTAGGGTCCGAGGGCCTCATACAATCCATTCTATGGCTGTACTGTTAAATGTCATATCGGTACCACACCCTCGTTTATCCTGGTGCTCGGGGTGCAGATATCAGGAGTCCACTAGACTCAGACATAACTACAGTTTAGGGGCCGAACGGGCTCAAATGAAGACCCAAAGGACTGGTAGGACAAGTATAGTTATTAGTGACTCATTGTGACATTGTTAGGGGTATATAGATTGAAGTGTACTCGCCAGGGCTTATGGGGGCCCAGGTGGGTTATTCTGTGCTGGTTGTACCTTCCACCTTATGGGGGCCAGGTAAGGTTTTGTTTGCATTATTACTGATAGATTCGATAGTAGGAAGTTCAGCTATTCAAATAGTATCTCTATTCTTTTTGTTTACTTACTTTTATTTTCCTTTCAGTTCATTCAGTTATTTACAGTTACTGCCTGACATATTCAGTACATATTGTACTGACGTCCTTCTTGCGGTGCTGCATTACATGCCTATAGGTGCGGATAGATGCGGTTCAAGACCTTCTTAGTCACCAGCCAGGATTAGCAGTGTAGTCGGCTCCTTTCCTCCCGAGCTAACAGTTAGAAGGTTTAATCTTTTGATTATACAGTTTATGGGTAGGTCGGGGCCCTGTCTCGACCATTATATCACTCTTAGAGACTTGCAGATTGTTTCAGATTCCCTGTGGTTAGTTGTTGCTGGCCATATGAGGCCCGTGTATGCTTTATTTTATGTGTTGGTTGTGTGGGGTCTTTTTTAGCTATCAGTTAGTGGCCTTGTCAGCCATAGCTTAGTTTAGTGCTTGATTTACTTTACAGTTATAACTAGACATCATGGTGGTCTTATTGGCCCGCATAAGATTCCCTACTATTACTTGTTTATGCTTGGTTGTTTTCTTTTATAGTTAGCTATAAGGCCTTGTCACCCTAAACTATAGTATTTTCTATATATTCTATATAGAAAATACTATACATGTAGGTGGATAAATATTTTTCTAGGCTGTATTTACAGCCGAGATATAGCCCATTGTTTACTTGATTTGAAGATTAGGCATGCACCAGAAGTGCATAAGCTTAGTCAGTCAGTTCATATCCTAGTAGGGCACCAGGTGTCAGTTTTACCTCCCAAGGTGGGGCATGACAAACTTTGTATCAGAGCAGGTCGTATCCCAGGGAGTCTGCAAGCCATGCTAAGTAGAGTCTTGTCTATGGAAGTGTAGTGCACCACATTCTATAAACAGGAGGTTACGAGGCATGATAGGATGGTTACTCTTCTTTCTCTTCTAGTCGTGCTATAGAGTTGTACAATATAGGGTTGAGAAATGTCGGACATGCGACAGACCACAACTGGCAGGAAATTAGACTTCGCAGCAGGAAGGGGCACTAGATAGGTGTCCAAATCACAGTCAGCCCTTGAGGGCGATAGAGAGACTCCATCTCGGTCTCCTTAGCAGTCTCCACCCTGTCAGGAGCCTCCTAGAGCAGCAGATGCGTCAGCACCACCTCCAATAGTCTCTATACTGATGCCATCATATCAGGAGGTCAGGAGTGTTGTTTTTATGATAGCTCAAATGACGGCTGCACAGCGTCAGCTAGTCGCACCCGTAGTTGCAGAGTCTTTGGGAGGACCTGGTTGTTTGAGGGTTCGAGCGTTTCTCGCATTGAGTCCCCCATAATTCACAGGGACGGACTGAGATGAGGACTCTCAAGACTTCCTAGACCAGTTGCAGCAGATCTTCAGGGTGATGCATGCCACACCTGCAGAATCGGTTGAGTTAGTGGTATTTTGGTTGTGGGACTTAATTATGGTACGAGAGCTGGGAAAGGTCCGCAGGTAGAGATTTTCCCCCTTCGACTTGGTACAACTTTTCAGAGGCCTTCTTGGACCATTATTTTCCGTGAGAAATTCAACAGGCCTGGGTAGATCAGTTTCTGCATCTGGAGCAGGGTTCGATGAGTGTTTGGGAGTATGCTATGAGATTTTACTCCTTGGCTCGATACACACCAGCTTTTGCAGATAATATGCCAGCTAGGGTGCACCGATTCATTATGGGGCAACTCCTAGAGTACATAAAGACTTGTATTACGACTACTCTATGGGAGGACATTGATGTTGCTCGTATTTAGGCATTTCCTTAGAATATTGAGGGAATTCGGCAACGACAGTAGGAGATAGAGAGGGAAAATCAGAAGCAACATCGCAGGGCTAGACCTAGTGATACGCAGGCAGAGTTCCAGGGCGGACCTAGGTCGCGACTATTAGGAAGACCACCTAGACCTCCACCTCCACAACAGCAACAGAGGATTAAACCAGGTCGTCGGGGCCAGTCAAGACCCGACATAGCTCACAACCATCGGGTTAGCAGCAGCAGAGAGGGTAAAAGCAGAGTAGATTCACTGTGCTACTTTGCCCTATCGGTAGTCGATGTCATCCTAGGGCATGCAGGTATGGTTCTTCAGCGTGTTACACCTGTGGACAGGAGGGTCACCTGATGAGAGATTGTCCAGCCAGGGGTCAGAGTAATCGGGACTGACAGGATAGATCTTCAGTAGGGTCATGTGCCCCAGCATCTCCAAGAGGGCGTAGGCCCTCAGCTCTAGCCGGTAGAGGACGAGCCAGGTCAGGGGCATCTAGCTCAGGCACCAGTCCAGATCGCACTTATGCTTTACTGGGGCGACAGGAGTTAGAGTCGTCGTCGGATGTGGTGATAGGTATGCTGGACATTTTCTCTCATTTTGTTTATGTTTTGATACACCCAGGTTCCACTTTGTCTTACATAACGCCACTAGTAGCCCGGAAATTTGGTATCATGCCAGAAGTGCTTCAGCTACCTTTTTAAGTGTCCACACCCATCGGTGATTCTATTATAGTTAAAAGGATCTATCGGTGTTGCACAGTAGAGGTTGTTGGTCACTAGACTTTAGCGGATTTGGTTGAATTAGAAATGATTGACTTTGATGCAATTATGGATATAGACTGGCTAGTGCCACGTTATACGAATATAGAATGTTGGACCAAGACTGTTCGATTCCACTTTCCAGGGGAGGTAATGCAGAAGTGGAAAGGCAATGTAGCCATGCTAAAGGTATGTTTATATCCTATCTTCCGGCGAGAAAATTGATAGCAAAGGGTTGCATCTATCATATTGTCAGGGTTCAGGATGTTCAAGTAGAATCCTCGACTCTTCAGTCTATTCCAGTAGTCAATGAATTTCTAGACGTATTCCTAGATGAAATTCCTGGTATTCCCCCAGAACGGGAAATAGATTTCTCTATCAACCTACTGCTAGGTACTCAGCCTATTTCCATCCCTCCGTACCGAATGGCTCCTGCTGAGCTTAGAGAATTGAAGGAACAACTTAAAGATCTGCTGGATAAGGATTTCATCAAGCCGAGCACTTCACCATGGGGGTGCCAGTTCTGTTTGTAAGGAAGAAGGATGGCTCCTTCCGGATGTGTATAGATTACCGGCAGCTAAATAAAGTCATCATCAAGAATAAATACCCACTTCCCAGGATAGATGATTTGTTTGATCAGCAACAAGGGGAAAACTATTTCTCTAAGATCGACTTAAGGTCTGGGTATCACCACGTGCGGGTTCGGGAGAGAGATATCCTAAAGACGACCTTCAGAACCAGGCATGGCCATTTTGAATACTTAGTTATGTCCTTCGGGTTGACGAATGCTCCTGTAGTGTTCATGGATCCAATGAACAACATCTTCAGACAATATCTGAACTTTTTTTTGATAGTGTTTATTGATGATATTCTTGTGTATTCTTATTCAGAAGCAAAACATCGAGATCATTTGCGAATAGTGCTCTCATATTTTCAGAGATCGCCAGTTATACGGAAAATCTTCTAAATATGAGTTGTGGCTGAATTCTGTGGCCTTTTTGGGCTACATAGTGTCAAAGGAAGGTATTAGGTAGAATCACAGAAGCTCGAGGTAGTAAAGACATAGCCAGACCTACAACTCCGACTGAGGTACGCAGTTTCCTGTGGTTAGCTAGGTATTACAGGAGATTTATAGAGGGGTTTTCTACTTTATCAACACCTTTAACCAAGTTAACTCAGAAGGCAGCTAAATTTCAGTAAACTGAAGTGTGTGAACAGAGTTTCCAAGAATTGAAGAACAGATTGACATCAGTGCTAGTACTAGCGTTTATAGAAGGATCAGAAGGTTATGATGTGTATTGTGATGCTTCAGGTGCTGGGTTAGGGTGTGTTCTGATGCAGCACAGTAAGTTAATTGTTTATGCTTTGAGGTAGTTCAGGAAGCATGAAAAGAACTATCCCACTCATGACCTAGAGTTAGCGACAGTAGTTCACGCTTTAAAAATCTGGAGACACTACCTGTATAGGGTACACGTGGACATTATTACTGATCATAAGAGCCTCCAGTACATCTTTACATAGAAAGAGTTGAATCTGCAGCATCGTCGCTGGTTAGAACTGTTGAAGGAATACGACGTGAATATTTTATACCATCTAGGGAAGGATAACATTGTAGCAGGTTCTCTCAATCATAGATCCATGAGGATTTTAGCACACTTGAGGCCCGAACAGTAGGAGATGGCTTGAGAATTACACCAGTTAGCCAGCTTATCCATCTGAATAGTGGACTCGGGAGACAATGTGGCTATAATTCAGAATACAATAGTATCATCCCTGGTTGCAGAGGTAAAAGAATGGCAGTAAGAAGATCCTCCTTTAGCACAACTTAGAGATAAGGTACAGCAGGGAGAAGTATCAGCTTTTGAGGTAACTGAGGACGGGGTCTTCAGATGTAAAAGTCACCTCTATGTTCCAGATATGGCAGAACTTAGCCAGCAGATCATGGAAGAGGTACATTATTCTCGTTATTCTCTTCACCCAGGTTCAACAAAGATGTATCATGTCATAAAAGAGATTTACTGGTGGACAAGAATGAAAAAGGGTGTACCATAATTTGTAGCACAATGCCCTAACTACCAGCAAGTAAAGGCTGAACATCAATAACCCGACGGATTGACATAGAAAATAGCAGTAACTATGTGGAAGTGGGAAGAAATAAAGATGGATTTTGTGACTGTTTTACCCAATAGTAGATGAGGATTTGATTTCATCGAGGTAATCATTGATAGATTGACGAAGACAGCTCATTTCCTGCCATTCTGGACTACTTTCTTAGTCGAGGACTATGCTGAGATATACATCGGGGAAATAGTTAGACTAAATGGTATTCCAGTATCAATCATTTCTAACAGAGGAGCACATTTCACAGCTAGATTCTGCCAGTCCTTCTAGAAAGGCTTGGGAACGCAGGTTAACCTGTGTACAGCATTCCATCCTCAAACAGACGGGCAGGCAAAATAGACAATTCAGACACTTGAAGACATGTTGCGAGCTTGTTTGTTAGACTTTGGGTCATTTGGGATGAACATTTACCCCCGTATTGAATTTTCTTACAATAACAGTTATCATTCGGCAATCCAGATGGCGTCTTATGAGGCCTTATATGGGCAGAAATGCAAGTCCCCGATTGGTTGGTTTAAGGTCAGCGAATCAGGGTTAATTGGATAAGACATAATCCATCAATCAGAGGAGAAAGTGAAGCTTATCAGAGAGCGCTTATTGACAGCATAAGCCTCCTGAAATCTTAATCCGATGTATGACATAGAAACCTGGAACTCAATGTAAATGTTTGGGTATTTCTGAAAGTTTCACCAATGAAGGGCATGATTAGGTTTTGTAAAAAGGGCAAGCTTAGACCGAGGTTTATTGGGTCGTACCAGATCCTCCGAAGGATAGGCCAAGTGGCATATGAGTTGGATTTTCCTTCATAGTTAGATGTTGTTCACCCGGTCATTCATGTATCGATGCTACGAAAGTGTATAGGGGATCAATCCCGAGTTGTTCCAGTTGAGGATGTCCAGATCACTGAGGAGTTGGCCTATGAAGAAGTTCCAATAGCCATATTAGATCAGCAGGTTCGACAAAAATAGACCTCTCCTTTGTTAAAGTATTATGGAGGAACATGAATAAAGAAGAGATGACTTCGCAAGCTGAGGATGATATGAATTCTAGATATCCTCACCTGTTCCAGTGTTAGTCAGGACTACGCAATTAAGGTAAGGTTGTTGTTCAACTATTACTTTATAATTTATGTTGTTTATACTGTTAAGTTGACTACCATTTTGTTGTGACATAGTTGTTATAGTATTATGTGAAGTGCTTGTATTTGCCTTTTCTGTATTTTAGGGTTTTCAGATAGTCCATATTACAGGGGAAACTCTGCCGAAATTTTTCCAGAGTAATAGTTAAAAGAGTTAAACTCATGTAAGTTGAAGTTGACATTTGAGGACGAATGTTCCTAAGGGGGGAGGATGTTACACCCCGTAAGTTTTTAACATTTAGTCAGCGTATTCTACATTATTCAAGAGTTTTAGAGCTCGATGCGTACAAGAAAGGGCCTGGGAAAAAGTCAAATGAGCGCAGAATCGAGGTTGCAAGGGAGAAGGCCGGACAAACTGCCAAAAGGGGCAACGTGTCAAGGATCCTCCCCCTCTGCGATAGGCTCCGTGACACACCCGTAATGTGGCGCGACAGTGTCCGTGTCATGGACCCCTTATCCATTGCCCAAATATTATATAAGTTCATGAATTCATTTGGTTTCATTTCATATTAAATACCCTCGTCCAGAGAGAGAAGCACGCCATTTTCATTCAAATTTCTTTTGATTACACTACTAAACACTGCCCAAACTCAAATTAACATCAGGTATTCAGTTCTAATCCTGTAGGGAGCATTAATACGGAGTTATTTTCTGGAAATTTGCCCGGCAAATCATAACCCCACCGAGTAGAAGTTGTAAGAATTGCTTCAAATTGATTCCTATATTGTTACAAGCTTCAAGTAAGCATTTCTCGCTTCTGAAATCTCAGGATATTATACGTTTTCGGCTGTATTTCATTAAGTGAAAGTATAGTTAATATTAGTATTCTAAGTCACTGTTTCTGTTGAATTTAGTATTGAAACTAGTTTCATTCTCCTAGTAATATAATTACAGTTGGAAAGGTGTATTGAATGTGAATTGAAACTCGCTAGTTAATCAAAAATCGGCAATCGTGGTATGTTAAGGAAAATTCCTTCGACAAGTTAGTTTCTTTAGCATTGTAATACAGTTTGAATCCTAGTAAGAGAGGCAGAAGTATATCTATTGTGATTAGCTATTTCTATTAGTTGAAATCAGTACTTATGTTTAGTTAGGGATTGATTTTGCCTTGTATAGACTTCCATAACCATCCCCAGGTTTACTAGCTATATCGACGCCCGCCAGGGGCGAGATGAAGTCGCTCCAAGGAACGGTATGCCGTCCACTAGGGTGAATCTAGGGTTCGAGGGCCTCATATAGTCCATTCCATGGCTAGACTATTATATGCCGTATCGGCACCACACCCCCGTCGAGCCTGGTTCTCGAGGTGCAGACATTAGGAGTCCACTAGACTCAGACACAGCTATAGTTCAGGGGACGAGCAGGCTCTGTTACAGACCCAGGGAACTGGTAGGACAACTATAGTTATTAGATGACTCAGTGTGACCTTGTTAGGGGTATATGGATTGAAGTGTACTCGAAAGGGCTTATAGGGGCCCTAGGTGGGTTATTCTATGCTGGTTGTTGTTCGGTCTGCGTTATATGGGTATATAACTACACGCAAGTGCACGTGGTCGAACAAGTAGTAAAGTGGCTTAAGTAAGCCAAGTATCGATCCCACAGGGACTGGGATGAATTGCAATCTGCTCAAGTGTACTATATTTCGATTCTAAAAAATGCAAACAACAGTGTAACCAAGAAGTTGATATTTTGATTTCTAATAATTATGCTAAGTCTAAAACAATTATCTAATGTGAGTCTAAACTATGGATGTGAGAATGCTGAGGTTAAACGAACATGTAATGAAATTAATTATCGACATAAGTTTCTATGATTTATTTTGGGTTGAGCTTTGCATGATTTAAAAGCTGGTTCTAAATTGTTATTTTCCAGGGGCTATTATCTGCCTATAAATTTTTAGTATGAATGTTTCAAGTTAAAATTAGTATATTCAGATTATAGGTATACTTATTATTCTTTAAATATGTCAGTTGATCACTTTGTCCCTTTATTAGTCTATTTTTAAATTTAGTATCTTCAGTTATCAGATCCCTTAGACTTTTAGGATATTTTTAGATAAGTTGTTCTGTCTTAACCGTAGAACATTATTCTTGAGCTAATCAGTCCTATTAGATATAACTAGAATTTCAATTAGGAGTAATACTTAGCACCGAGCGAGCTTGGTTTCAGCGCACCCAGGATCCCAGAACTATATGCCACCAAAGGTTATTAGCCTGAATGGGCCCTAGACAGTGATCGCACAGCTCAACCACTATACACTGTCAAGGTACAGTGGGATCTTTTTGATAGGGTGTATAAATCAAACTCCACGTTTAGCTCACATGGTTATATTTCGGTTAAGAGTCTCTTCCATAGTACAGTTAAATATCAGATCTTAGAATATGTTTATGACCCTTATGTCATTTTTACCAATTTTTAGTACTCTCAGATTTCAGTTATCTGCAGCATGTATAATTTCAGTCAGGCAAATTTCATGTTATTCAACATGTTTATGTATAATATTCATTTAGCATGATTATATTTGATGCTTTCCACTGTCTTGTCCCTTTCTCACGTCCGAGTCCAACCCCGCTATCTTCCAACATGCATTTAAGCTTCCCAAAATTACATTTTACCTGCAAAACAATGCTAATAATGTTGGTTAGTATAAATTCACATTTTATTACCAATTACATGAGAATGTATACACATTGATAGATAAACAAGGCTAAAATTCCACATTTGAGTATCACTTGGGCATATAAATTTGCCCAAGATCACTTACCCCACACTTAAATCCTTGTTCGTCCTCGAACAACAATCCTACACCTCATGCAATTTACATCCCAACCTCGCTACTTTGGTTCGACAATTTAGGCTACCGTCCTACCGATTATTCAATACAGCAAATCATCAAGAAAACATGCATGGTCCTATCAATGCAATGACCTTCAATACATCAAGACCTCCTAGACTTAAGAATCGACTCTCGATATTGGCAAACTCATGCAAATCAGCTGATCAAGATATCCGACACGAAAATTAATCTCTCATCAAGCATGTGCCCTCACAACACAAGAAAGTCTTCCCCTTTTTGCTCATATGAACTCACAAAATTTCAGGCAGGGGCATGTAAACACAATTTTGCTCTCTCTCCCAAAAGAATTCACATGCATCATGTCATGACCCATAAGCTTGCCCTTAGTGTATTACTCCACTAATATAAAGAAGTGCGATGTAAGATCACATAGGACTTTAACTGGTTGTAATGGAAGCTACGGAACTAGTAAATATTGGGTTAGCCAATAATAGCCACTAACATCCTTAAGCGCCTTTTCAACACATCCCATCAACTCATGAACATTGTTTCTTTTTTTTTTCTTTTTCATCCTCCCATTCTTGACGTTTTTCTTTAGTTTAGTCCATCTTATAAGCACACTTGACACAACAACAAAGATTATTCATGCACCTTCATTATAGTTTATTTATAACAAGTGCACCTTCAACATTTTCTTTTCTTCCAGCACTCGGCTTTTCTTTTCTTTTCACCATTCTCACTCTTTGACACTTTGGGAAAATGATTTTCTCTTCTTAAGCGCTTAAGAGTTTTGTATAGACTTTATGGCTAATGAAAAGAAAGGATTAAGGACGGTTTACACTTTTCGACAAAAGAAAAAAATAATAGGCTAAAGGCTCAACGGGCTGACTAGGGTATACAATCAAGGTGGGTACGACAATGAAAAATAGAAACTTTCGGTTAAAACAAAGAAATGCCTACATCCTCTCCTACAATACACCTCCTTCATTTCGTTTTGTACACACACCAGGAAAGTTCTAGACACTTCACAATAGCACGGAATAACAAAACCTCACTTCACACTTATTGCACATGCTCAATTCAAGATGTATTCACAGACTCTTCAATCAGCTAATTACAGGAATTCAAACATTAAGCCTCAATCACACTGAATCGAACTCTATGGCCTAGGTATCTAAACATATTTACAAAGTTGCATGCTTTCATACGAATCACCTTTGCATTTTAAATATCATGTACAACACGCAACCAGAATTTCGCAACCATAAAGTAACTCCAGGTTTTGGGATGCAACCCACAAAAGAAAACAACTGAAAAATAATTGAAAAAAACTACTCCTAACGACTACATTTCCCTTAAGACGGTCGTCATCCATCCATCATAGAGAACGGTCACTAACTATGACTTCGGTTCAATGGGACCATTCTCGGTAAAAGAACCGAAAACAAACGCCGAGAAACCCAAGAATTGAAAAAAATATTTTAAAAATATCGATCATTTCGATAACAAAAATATGTACAAAATCAGCTAGCAACATTCAGCAACACACGTCAATTTCACATAAATTTACAATACAGAACAACAACTTAACAATTCACAAATCACAGGGAACAACAAAATTTCACAAGCACGACAACAGATTAGGACATACATACATAACAACACAGCCCAGCACCCAACTACTCCCACCCCACACATAGCTCGAACACTGTCCCCAGTGTTCACAAAAATTAAAATAGCACAAAAATCGGGTGGTGGAACTCCCTGATCAATCAAAGTACTCCACTTCTTCGTCAGGTGCTGCTGCTTCATCTCCCATGTCTGAATCACCCCTGTCGTCATCATCGGACTCCACATTGGAGTCCTCCCGACGTGTCTCCTCGTCTGTGGGGACATCCTCATCCGTGGGCTCTACAAATGCTGGCCCCACTAGGCATAGAGCCCTGACGTTCTCGCCGAAGGGGTAGTCTAGCTCGAGCTGCCATAGCTCCTCCTCTGTCGCCGGCCTCCCGCCTATCCTCAGCTGGAGCATCTGCATCCCATACATGCGAACCATATACTGATCATCACGAGCATGTCGCTCGCCAAGTGTAAGCACTGGCCCGTGGGTGGTGTCGGGTGCCTTAGTTTTAGTAACATCTAAGGCCCGCCGCTCCATCTGCGGGATATAATCAAGGGCCTCTTCCTCAACATCTAAGCCCCTGAGGAAGGTGATGAGTAGTCCACCAAAGTCGTACTTGTGCCCCTGATGCAACCGGGCTCTTTTCATGGCAGAGATAATCACCGCCCCCACGTTGATCTCCAGCCCTTTCATCAGGGCATACACCAGGCATACACGATCCCGAGTTACATCTGTCATATGTACCCCCGAGATTAGGCAGGAACAGAGGATCTTTAGCCATATTCTGGCTTCCTTGTTCATCTATGAATAGGGCAAAGTCTGATGGTAGCCCCTCTCTTTGTGTCTGCTCCACCTAGCTGTCGATCGGGTCCCACACAATGTGCGTCTGATGTCCGCATATGGTGGAGTGATGTTCAACTGTCGAAGCACGTGGGCGTTTGTGTCCCGCGCCCCTATTATAGCATTGAGGTGGTGGGGCTCAAATGTGACTATTTTCCCTCTGATTTTTATGGTGTGACTTCTTAGGGTCGGGTTCCAATTGGCATAGAATTCCCGAATCAGGTGCAAGCTGCATTCCTTGGGCTCTTCAAAGATGAAGTTGAGCCCAGCTGCCTCGATCCGGTGGACAATCCTAAGGAACTCTTGTGCCAATGGTTCCCGTGCGATATGTTCCTCGGGGAAGTACTTGTTTTCTTTGTGCTTTGCGTACCACTTCTTCCCCTCATCTGTCACCCATCTGGTTCTGTATTGGCGGCGTTGGCCGTGTGGAACTGCTGGTGCTGCTGGGACTGCTGTGCCCAGTCTGATTCGCTTTCTTCTGGCGCCAGATGTTGATGCGCCTTTCCCTTTTTCTTGCCTGCTTGCCATTTTACCTGTCAACCCTAGTAGACAAGATCAATGTTAAGCCAAAGGATATTAACTTCGACTAAGGTCGGGTTAAGCTAGGCCCACCCCACACTTAGTCCATAGCTACAGTTACAACATACCGACAAGATCATCTTTATTTCCACACATAAACAACCAACTATACAGACATGCTTAGTGCATACGAAGAATTCGACGGTATATATTCTATGTACTACTCAGACTTCGTACAGCTAACAACAATCATTACCATCGATAACCTTTTATCCATTGCACTTAACGAGGAAAAAAACAACGAAACGAAAAACAACAAGAATTTATCTACACGAACCTATACAACCAACCCAATTCTTGCAAATTTCAATATTCCCCTAACCCGAGAATCCGTCATTCTATTAACATCATAACAATTAGCACATCGACTCATATCATTCAACATGTACATCCCGGCATGAATTTCACAAGTTCACTACATTTTCCACTTCAACTTCAAAAACAAGCCCTAGAAATGATGATACCAAGAAAATTCGATTAAATTATGCAATTAATGAGTTCAAGCAATCATAAGGATATTCTGAACATTCATCAACAACAATTCAATTGAATTCATGATTAATTTCTACTTAGGGCAAACTTAGCTCACCTCACATGCTCAATATCGAAGAAAATTGACAAGAAATGAGATGAAATCGAAGAACATACCTTGAAGTTGAAGAATTGAAGAAAACTCAGTGATTTTCTTGGCCTATTCCGTGTCACGTTGAAGAGGGATGGGTTTTAGGTAGTTTGGTCGCGGAGTGATTGAAAAATAAGGAAAAGTGAGGGGGTTTCGGGGTTTAAAAGTGGGAAAATCGCGCGGGTCACCCGGCGACGCGGTGTGACCCGTCGCGATATACACGACAACGTGTCACGGAGTGCATCGCAGTGCACTGCCTCCGTGACACGGAGCTGTCGCAAGGGTACTCAAGAATTTTTTCAAATTTCGGATTTATACCTCAACGTGTCACGGAGGGTAACGCGGAGGTCCTCCTCCATGACACGGAGCTATCTCCCTAGCTCACTGTTTTGCCACTTTTTATTAATTTTCATACCTCAAATTTTCCTTTGCGATTCCGTGCATATTTTCCTCCGTTTGACCTGAAATTCATCTCACTACACGAAATTGGTTAGAATTATAGGTTTCACTCTAAATAAAAATGAAAACAAAAACAAAAACTAAAAATTTTGTAGTAAATCAAGAAAAAAGAAAAAGAAGAATCTATTCACACTTTTCAAAGAAAATTTTTTTTTTCACGGGTTGCCTCCCGTGCAGCGCCTGGTTTACCGTCGCGGCTCGACGTCGTTAAGCTCAGTTGTCCTCTAGGGTGATGGACAATTTCTCTCGATCACCGTCCTCCCCCCAGTAGTGCTTACACCGTTCCGGTGGTTTTCCCAATAACTCTCGTGAATCCTTAATCTGCTCATTATCGCCTTGATCAATCACATTGATCACCGAGAGTTCTTCATGCACCATCGGGAGCTTGGGTGCCTTGTACACATCGAACACTCTACCTTGTCATGTGCTCGCATTGTTAGCTGCCCCGCAGCTACGTCAATCAGTGCTTTCCTGGTTGCCAAGAAGGGACGTCCCAAAATAAATGGGACTTCCGCATCTGGTTCAAAATCCAGCACGACAAAATCTACCGGGAAAATCAGGGAACCAACTTGCACCAGGACGTCCTCCACAATGCCATCAGGTCTGGCTAAGAACCGATCCGCCAATTGCAAGATCATTGTTGTGGGTCTAGGACTCCCTAGACCCAACTTTTTGAATACCGATGACGGCATCAAATTTATGCTCGCTCCCAAATCACACAATCCACGAGCTCGGATGCTCTGACCAGGGTCTTTGAGCTTTGTGGGCAGTCGGTTTTGAATCCGGGAAGTGCACTCCTCCGTTAGAGCCACCGTAGCATACTCAGTCAACCGACTTTTGTTTGCCACGATGTCCTTTAGATACTTGGCATATTTCGGCACTCCCTGCAAAACATCAACAAGAGGTAAGTTAATATGTACCTGTTTCAGCACCTCCATGAATTTCTTGAAACACGCCTCCTCCTTGTGTTTCTTTAATCGTTGAGGGAACGAGGGTGGTGGTCTTTCTGATTCAACTGCCTTAGTCTTCCCCCTTTCAGTACTTTGCTCCCTCTCGACTTCTGTTGCTCCCGATTGTTGAGGTGGTCTTTCTGGTTCCACCTCTTTCAGCTGCAAACCACTCCTTGTGGTCACTGCATTCACCTGCTTGGGATTGGGATCTGTGTCGCTCAGAAGTCCTCTTCTAGGCCTGGTGTTTTGGGCTCCAGCAAATTGCCCAAATTGATATTCAAGTGCCTTGGTAGCTAACTGATTGTTTTTCACTTCGGCTGCCAATTTCACATAGTCAGCCTACAATTGAGCTTGGTTAGCTATCATGGTCTTGAACATCTCCTCAATGTTGGGTGTTGGCGGTGGAGGAGGTGCATTGTTGTTTCTGAATTGTGCTTGATAATTCTGCTGCCCTCCTTGGTTCCTTTGCACACCCTGACCCAAACTTTGCCCCTGATGGTTGTTGCTACCCCAGGAGAAATTAGGGTGATTCCTCCAATTGGAATTATAGCTATTACCATACTGTTGGTGGTTGTTCCTTTGTACATTTCCCACAAAGTTTACCGAGTCATGATTTGCTCCACAACACTCAGCTGAGTGCTCACTGCTTCCGCACACTTCACACGACATCTGCTGCACTGCATTCACTGGGGCTTGGGGCTGGTTCATTATCATGTTGCTGAAGTGGGTGTTAAGTTGATTTTGTAATGCAGCTATCTGTGCAGCAATAGCTGTAAACCCATCCACTTCTAGCACTCCTGCTGCTTTCCTTGTCCCGCCTCTTGATGAATCAGCATTCCATTCCGGATTGCCCTGCGAAATACGGCTCAACAAGGTATACAACTCCTCATAAGTTTTCTCCAGCGCTTGTCCCCCAGCTGCTGAGTCTAGCAATATTTTTGTATGGGGTTCTAAACCCTCTATAAAAGTATGCACGAGCACATCATTGGACTGATGATGATGAGGACAATCCCGCAACATGGACTTGAATCTCTCCCAAGCCCGATATAAATTTTCTCCCTCTCTCTATTTGAAACTTAGAATCTGACTTCCAAGTCTTGCTGTTTTACCGGAGGGAAAAAATCTTATCAAGAATTTCCTCGCAAGATCATCCCACGTAGAAATAGAATTCAGTGGCTCAGCTTTCAACCACCTCTTGGCTTCTCCCAATAGTGAAAATGGGAACAATGTATGCCGGACATAATCTGATGACACTCCAGCGGGGATGTAAGTGTCACTTATCTCCAAAAAATTTTGGAGATGCTGTTGTGGATCTTCATGATGGAGACCTGTAAACTGCCCACTAGTGTGCAACAATTGCACCATATTCTGCTTAAGTCAAACCTCCCTCCTGGATCAGGTTTGCGGATGCTAGATGTGACATTATTAGCATGTGGGATTGCCACCTCGCGAACCAGCCGCGCTGGTACTTCTTCGGGCACCAACAATGCCCGTACTATTGGTGGATTCTGTTGTTGCTCCATGATCATCTGTCTGAGCAACTGCAACTTTCTTTGTAGAGCTTCTCTCCGCTTACTATGAAATATTCTTTCTGGCTCTATATACGAGTCCACCAGCTCCTTGTCACTTGCCAGTGTTCAACAGAAATTAAATCTGCAAAATACAGGCTAAGACCAAGTTGTTAACACTAAGAAAACAAAAATATAGTAAATAAACACTTAAAACAAATTCACCAATTGCTAGTCCCCGGCAATGGTGCCAAAAACTTGTTCGGTCTGCGTTATATGGGTATATAACTACACGCAAGTGCACGTGGTCGAACAAGTAGTAAAGTGGCTTAAGTAAGCCAAGTATCGATCCACCAGGGACTGGGATGAAGTGCAATCTGCTCAAGTGTACTATATTTCAATTCTAAAAAATGAAAACAACAGTGTAACCAAGAAGTTGATATTTTGATTTCTAATAATTATGCTAAGTCTAAAACAATTATCTAATGTGAGTCTGAACTATGGATGTGAGCATGCTGAGGTTAAACGAACATGTAATGAAATTAATTATCGACATAATTTGGTTAGTCTTTTCCTTCAGTTGCTAGTCAAAAACTATTTCCAAGGGATTAAAACTCTCGTATTTAACCCTACTTAAGAATCATGAACCATCCACCTACATTTCTGTGATTAAATGCAATTCATATTCTAGCCATATAAACCCGGTTCCTAAATTGACTAATACGACTTTCAGGTATATTTCTATCCTGAAAGTAAATCAATTCTCAATTTTCCCAAATTAAGAAAAGATCATATCCTATTAATTCACAACTTTCCAATTTCTTGCTCTCTCGAGTGAAACTGGACTTTTTAGATGTACATTAACGTAGGCCACACATTAATGCAGTAAGAACAAGAATTAATAGAACAACCATGGAAGAAAAGGTGAAAAACCAAAGAATCAATGATCACATTTCATTACAAGTGTTCATAACCTCAGCAAGAAGATGAATTAGCCACTCATTTGTGGATTAAACATCATTAAATGAGTGTTCAACATACAAGCAATTGAATACAAGAAGAAGCAAAGAGAGAAAAACCTTGATAATTTCGTCCCCTCAACTGCCTGTAACCCACGTTCTTGCTCCACCAAGTCAGAATATTGAAAAATGAACCTAAGTGTTCCATTTATACTAGTGGAAATTTTTCCCGGAATAACAAGAAACGTGTCACGGAGTGCATCGCGGAGCATTGCCTCCGTGACACGCTACCGACGCGGGCCTTCACTGGAACTGGGGGTCCAGGAAATAAGGCCCAACGTGGCACGGCGTTCAATGCGGAGCCATGCCACCGTGCCACCGACCCATCACGGACCCTCTGTAGAAATTGGACGAAAATTCCCTATCCAGGCAGAAGGTCTCCGTGATAGCAGTGTGACACGGCTCCATCGCGGAGCCCCTTTATTTGATGCTTTCCACTGCCTTGTCCCTTGCTCACGTCCGAGTCCAACCCCGATATCTTCCAACAGGCATTTAAGCTTCCAAAAATTACATTTTACCTGCAAAACAATGCTAATCATGTTGGTTAGTATAAATTCACATTTTATTACCAATTACATGCGAATGTATACACATTGATAGATAAACAAGGCTAAAATTCCATATTTGAGTATCACTTGGGCATATAAATTTGCCCTAGATCTGTTGTACCTTCTGGCTTATGGAGGCCAGGTAAGATTTTGTTAGCATTAGTACTAATAGATTAGATAGCAGGAAGTTTAGCTATTCAGGTAGTATCTCTATTCCTTTCGTTCAGTTACTTTTAGTTTCCTTTCAGTTCATTTTGTTATTTATAGTTACTGCCTTACATATTGGTTACATATTGTACTGACGCCCTTCTTGCAGTGTTGCATTACTTGCCTACAGGTGTGGATAGACACGATTCAAGACCTTCTTAGTAGCCAGCCAGGATTAGTAGTGCAGTCGGCTCCTTTCCTCCGAAGCTAATAGTTAGAAGGTTTACTCTTTTGATTGTATAGTTTGTGGGTATGTCAGGGCCCTATATTGACCATTATATCACTCCTAGAGGCTTGTAGATTGTTTCATATTCCTTGTTGTTAGTTGTTGTTGGCCGCATGGTGCCCGTGTATGCTTTATTTTACGTGTTGGCCGTGTGGGGCCTTGTTTAGTTGTCGTTAGCGGCCTTGTCGGCCATAGCTTAGTTTAGTGCTGGATTTACTTTATAGTTATAACTATACATCAATGTGGTCTTATCTTCCCGCATAGGATTCCCTGCTATTTCTTGTTTCTTGTTGGTTGTTTTCTTTTACAGGTGGCTATAAGGCCTTTTCAGCCGGGGGTTGTATTTACAACTGACATATAGCCCATTGTTTTCTTGATTTAAAGATTAGGCATGCACCAGAAGTGTATAAGCTCAGTCAGATCAGTTTAGATCCTAGTAGGACACCAGGTGCAGGTCATGCCTCCGTATAAGTCAGGGTCACATTCATAGAGAGTTGGAATAGATCAACCAAAAGTTGTAGAGTAAATCAATTTAGCATGCATCATTTTTTATATTATAAAAAGAGGAAAATTGGGGGACAATGAGTAAGCTATATAATTCTAATGTCAAATTAAAAACAAAGCAAGTTGATTGCTGGAAGTAATGAGAATGAACTAGGGATGTGCTTTTGATAGGGGTGTTGATTGGATTGTGGTTAATTAACTAGTCTTACATATCAACTACAGTATGAATAGCAGTGGAAAAGGCTTCACCCGATGTTTCTCAACCACTTGGGTGAATTTAATGGTCAATAATATCGATTAGCCACCAAAAGCTTGAGGAAGAGCTGAAGTATCTCTAGCTTCAGCCCTTAATGGGTAATGAAAATGGGTTTTGACTATCTCTAGCTCAACCCCACATATCCTTCACCCAAATCCTCACTAATGCGTTCTTACCCATATCTTACTCCTCTCTCTCAAGTAAAAGCAAGATTTTGAAAAAGTAAATCAATATTTGCGACCATCAATTATAGCATTCAAACTTGAAGAAAACACTAGATTTAAGCTTTATAATAAAGTTAAGACTAAATCAACAACACCTAATTCATTCTAAACTCCAATCATGCATACACCCCTAGTAATCAAATTAGCTACTCATGCATGAAGTTAAAGAAGAAATACCCATGGGTGATTCACTAACATTCATCATACTTGAATAAAAGCTTAAGCTTACAAATCTACAGTAATTGTGGTTTTTCGCCCAAGATAGCGAAGAAGAAGAAGAAGAACAATGTACTTTTATACTTCTCTCTACGATTTTTCTTTCGTAAGATATGATATCTGAGTTATGACAAATATGAGTACTTTTAGGATAATTTTGCATATTAACTTTTTGTATAGCTTTTCGCAAATACCCTTGGAAGCTTCTACATTAATTTGTGCCAGAGTTGGATAATTTTACCTAATCAGCATTCTGCCACTTGTGCGGCACCTGCATTCCTCAGGTGCCTATCCATGGTTCGCCTGTCTCACGCAGGTCATTAACTGAATTACTAGACTCCATCTATGGTTGCACCTATGTTTCGTAGGTTTCTACCTGTGTTTCGCAGGTACCCTTCAGCTCACGACAAGTGCTTTTCTGCGCTGCACCTGCATTTCACAAGTAACAACCTACGAAATGCAGATTCTTTCTTCCAGCTGACTCATTCTTTGTTTAATTCCTTTGTTTCTCTTGTCTTAATCCAATACCTGCAAAATCAAATAGAAAAGGCATAAAACATTCCTAATTGATGTGAAAATCATGCAAATGCTCATGCTTAAGAGTCTAATGAGTTGGTAAATTACAAACTCATCAAATTCCCAAACTTGAACCATTGATTGTCCTTAAGCAAGGGATTCTTTAACAACTAAGAATTGAATTCATTCTCATCACAAGATCTATACAAGGAACTTCTAAAGCTTAAGATTGTAATACCTCAGATCCTGGAGTGAATTATTACACTAAAAGGATAAAAATTTCAGACTCGGTGCCGGGGTAATGGAGGAAGTGACAGCCCATCACACCTCTGGCAGTGGAGCTGAGGGCACTCATCCAGATATCAAACCTTCAATGGTACAACCAAGGTCTGGTCCCTTCAGCTTGAGGATGGAGGAGATGGCGATGGACCATTAAGTGAGTGACGGCCCATCACGACAACGGTCACCTAGATCAAGATTTCCAGGCCCTCTATTTAACGTCGACAAAGTGGATGATGGTCCATTAGGCAAGTGATGGCCCATTACCCTAACCATCACTTAGGAAAAAGTTTTGAGCAACTCTATACAAGCCAGATAGTGAAGACAATAGACCGTCAGGCTTGCGACGTACCATCACCTGTCCCATCAGATGCACAGCGACCCAAAATTTTTAGATTTTTAAATATTCTCTCAGGGTTAGTTTCTTATATTCCCACTCTTTTAGTACCTAAACTATGTACTTTTGAAGATATTCTCAAAGGATTTAGAGGGTTAAGCAGTTCTTCTCCTTCATTCTTCACTTAGATTTCCAAAACACCATAGTAGAATCCAAAGCTCTTCTCTTAAGCAAGAACTAGGGCTCTTCATGAGGTGTAGAGTTTTGGGTTGTCTTACGAGATTTCTTCAGGTATGTGGGGATTCACCAAGGGAATTTTCTCAGCCTTGTGCCCCAATTCATCTTCAAAAACCTTCTCTATTGTAGCCCTGTAAGAGCTACGAGTTAGGGCTCTTTCAGACAAATTATGCATGTTCAGTTAATTCGATATATATTTTCAAGTTTCTATAATTCTAGCATGTGATCTTCATATTCTTGATCTGAACTTCATAGTATGACTAGTAGCCCTAATTTTCTATGATTTATTTTGGGTTGAGCTTTGCATGATTTAAAAGCTGGTTCTAAATTGTTATTTTCCAGGGGCTATTATCTGCCTATAAATTTTTAGTATGAATGTTTCAAGTTAAAATTAGTATATTCAGATTATAGGTATACTTATTATTCTTTAAATATGTCAGTTGATCACTTTGTCCCTTTATTAGTCTATTTTTAAATTTAGTATCTTCAGTTATCAGATCCCTTAGACTTTTAGGATATTTTTAGATAAGTTGTTCTGTCTTAACCGTAGAACATTATTCTTGAGCTAATCAGTCCTATTAGATATAACTAGAATTTCAATTAGGAGTAATACTTAGCACCGAGCGAGCTTGGTTTCAGCGCACCCAGGATCCCAGAACTATATGCCACCAAAGGTTATTAGCCTGAATGGGCCCTAGACAGTGATCGCACAGCTCAACCACTATACACTGTCAAGGTACAGTGGGATCTTTTTGATAGGGTGTATAAATCAAACTCCACGTTTAGCTCACATGGTTATATTTCGGTTAAGAGTCTCTTCCATAGTACAGTTAAATATCAGATCTTAGAATATGTTTATGACCCTTATGTCATTTTTACCAATTTTTAGTACTCTCAGATTTCAGTTATCTGCAGCATGTATAATTTTAGTCAGGCAAATTTCATGTTATTCAACATGTTTATGTATAATATTCATTTAGCATGATTATATTTGATGCTTTCCACTGTCTTGTCCCTTTCTCACGTCCGAGTCCAACCCCGCTATCTTCCAACATGCATTTAAGCTTCCCAAAATTACATTTTACCTGCAAAACAATGCTAATAATGTTGGTTAGTATAAATTCACATTTTATTACCAATTACATGAGAATGTATACACATTGATAGATAAACAAGGCTAAAATTCCACATTTGAGTATCACTTGGGCATATAAATTTGCCCAAGATCACTTACCCCACACTTAAATCCTTGTTCGTCCTCGAACAACAATCCTACACCTCATGCAATTTACATCCCAACCTCGCTACTTTGGTTCGACAATTTAGGCTACCGTCCTACCGATTATTCAATACAGCAAATCATCAAGAAAACATGCATGGTCCTATCAATGCAATGACCTTCAATACATCAAGACCTCCTAGACTTAAGAATCGACTCTCGATATTGGCAAACTCATGCAAATCAGCTGATCAAGATATCCGACACGAAAATTAATCTCTCATCAAGCATGTGCCCTCACAACACAATAAAGTCTTCCCCTTTTTGCTCATATGAACTCACAAAATTTCAGGCAGGGGCATGTAAACACAATTTTGCTCTCTCTCCCAAAAGAATTCACATGCATCATGTCATGACCCATAAGCTTGCCCTTAGTGTATTACTCCACTAATATAAAGAAGTGCGATGTAAGATCACATAGGACTTTAACTGGTTGTAATGGAAGCTACGGAACTAGTAAATATTGGGTTAGCCAATAATAGCCACTAACATCCTTAAGCGCCTTTTCAACACATCCCATCAACTCATGAACATTGTTTCTTTTTTTTTTCTTTTTCATCCTCCCATTCTTGACGTTTTTCTTTAGTTTAGCCCATCTTATAAGCACACTTGACACAACAACAAAGATTATTCATGCACCTTCATTATAGTTTATTTATAACAAGTGCACCTTCAACCTTTTCTTTTCTTCCAGCACTCGGCTTTTCTTTTCTTTTCACCATTCTCACTCTTTGACACTTTGGGAAAATGATTTTCTCTTCTTAAGCGCTTAAGAGTTTTGTATAGACTTTATGGCTAATGAAAAGAAAGGATTAAGGACGGTTTACACTTTTCGACAAAAGAAAAAAATAATAGGCTAAAGGCTCAACGGGCTGACTAGGGTATACAATCAAGGTGGGTACGACAATGAAAAATAGAAACTTTCGGTTAAAACAAAGAAATGCCTACATCCTCTCCTACAATACACCTCCTTCATTTCGTTTTGTACACACACCAGGAAAGTTCTAGACACTTCACAATAGCACGGAATAACAAAACCTCACTTCACACTTATTGCACATGCTCAATTCAAGATGTATTCACAGACTCTTCAATCAGCTAATTACAGGAATTCAAACATTAAGCCTCAATCACACTGAATCGAACTCTATGGCCTAGGTATCTAAACATATTTACAAAGTTGCATGCTTTCATACGAATCACCTTTGCATTTTAAATATCATGTACAACACGCAACCAGAATTTCGCAACCATAAAGTAACTCCAGGTTTTGGGATGCAACCCACAAAAGAAAACAACTGAAAAATAATTGAAAAAAACTACTCCTAACGACTACATTTCCCTTAAGACGGTCGTCATCCATCCATCATAGAGAACGGTCACTAACTATGACTTCGGTTCAATGGGACCATTCTCGGTAAAAGAACCGAAAACAAACGCCGAGAAACCCAAGAATTGAAAAAAATATTTTAAAAATATCGATCATTTCGATAACAAAAATATGTACAAAATCAGCTAGCAACATTCAGCAACACACGTCAATTTCACATAAATTTACAATACAGAACAACAACTTAACAATTCACAAATCACAGGGAACAACAAAATTTCACAGGCACGACAACAGATTAGGACATACATACATAACAACACAGCCCAGCACCCAACTACTCCCACCCCACACATAGCTCGAACACTGTCCCCAGTGTTCACAAAAATTAAAATAGCACAAAAATCGGGTGGTGGAACTCCCTGATCAATCAAAGTACTCCACTTCTTCGTCAGGTGCTGCTGCTTCATCTCCCATGTCTGAATCACCCCTGTCGTCATCATCGGACTCCACATTGGAGTCCTCCCGACGTGTCTCCTCGTCTGTGGGGACATCCTCATCCGTGGGCTCTACAAATTCTGGCCCCACTAGGCATAGAGCCCTGACGTTCTCGCCGAAGGGGTAGTCTAGCTCGAGCTGCCATAGCTCCTCCTCTGTCGCCGGCCTCCCGCCTATCCTCAGCTGGAGCATCTGCATCCCATACATGCGAACCATATACTGATCATCACGAGCATGTCGCTCGCCAAGTGTAAGCACTGGCCCGTGGGTGGTGTCGGGTGCCTTAGTTTTAGTAACATCTAAGGCCCGCCGCTCCATCTGCGGGATATAATCAAGGGCCTCTTCCTCAACATCTAAGCCCCTGAGGAAGGTGATGAGTAGTCCACCAAAGCCGTACTTGTGCCCCTGATGCAACCGGGCTCTTTTCATGGCAGAGATAATCACCGCCCCCACGTTGATCTCCAGCCCTTTCATCAGGGCATACACCAGGCATACACGATCCCGAGTTACATCTGTCATATGTACCCCCGAGATTAGGCAGGAACAGACGATCTTTAGCCATATTCTGGCTTCCTTGTTCATCTATGAATAGGGCAAAGTCTGATGGTAGCCCCTCTCTTTGTGTCTGCTCCACCTAGCTGTCGATTGGGTCCCACACAATGTGCGTCTGATGTCCGCATATGGTGGAGTGATGTTCAACTGTCGAAGCACGTGGGCGTTTGTGTCCCGCGCCCCTATTATAGCATTGAGGTGGTGGGGCTCAAATGTGACTATTTTCCCTCTGATTTTTATGGTGTGACTTCTTAGGGTCGGGTTCCAATTGGCATAGAA
The DNA here is from genome assembly GCA_035772735.1 of Datura wrightii. Lineage (NCBI taxonomy): Eukaryota > Viridiplantae > Streptophyta > Magnoliopsida > Solanales > Solanaceae > Datura > Datura wrightii. Next base: position 126,954,282 of record JASDFA010000003.1, on the reverse strand, counting down.
TTCCCGAATCAGGTGCAAGCTGCATTCCTTGGGCTCTTCAAAGATGAAGTTGAGCCCAGCTGCCTCGATCCGGTGGACAATCCTAAGGAACTCTTGTGCCAATGGTTCCCGTGCGATATGTTCCTCGGGGAAGTACTTGTTTTCTTTGTGCTTTGCGTACCACTTCTTCCCCTCATCTGTCACCCATCTGGTTCTGTATTGGCGGCGTTGGCCGTGTGGAACTGCTGGTGCTGCTGGGACTGCTGTGCCCAGTCTGATTCGCTTTCTTCTGGCGCCAGATGTTGATGCGCCTTTCCCTTTTTCTTGCCTGCTTGCCATTTTACCTGTCAACCCTAGTAGACAAGATCAATGTTAAGCCAAAGGATATTAACTTCGACTAAGGTCGGGTTAAGCTAGGCCCACCCCACACTTAGTCCATAGCTACAGTTACAACATACCGACAAGATCATCTTTATTTCCACACATAAACAACCAACTATACAGACATGCTTAGTGCATACGAAGAATTCGACGGTATATATTCTATGTGCTACTCAGACTTCGTACAGCTAACAACAATCATTACCATCGATAACCTTTTATCCATTGCACTTAACGAGGAAAAAAACAACGAAACGAAAAACAACAAGAATTTATCTACACGAACCTATACAACCAACCCAATTCTTGCAAATTTCAATATTCCCCTAACCCGAGAATCCGTCATTCTATTAACATCATAACAATTAGCACATCGACTCATATCATTCAACATGTACATCCCGGCATGAATTTCACAAGTTCACTACATTTTCCACTTCAACTTCAAAAACAAGCCCTAGAAATGATGATATCAAGAAAATTCGATTAAATTATGCAATTAATGAGTTCAAGCAATCATAAGGATATTCTGAACATTCATCAACAACAATTCAATTGAATTCATGATTAATTTCTACTTAGGGCAAACTTAGCTCACCTCACATGCTCAATATCGAAGAAAATTGACAAGAAATGAGATGAAATCGAAGAACATACCTTGAAGTTGAAGAATTGAAGAAAACTCAGTGATTTTCTTGGCCTATTCCGTGTCACGTTGAAGAGGGATGGGTTTTAGGTAGTTTGGTCGCGGAGTGATTGAAAAATAAGGAAAAGTGAGGGGGTTTCGGGGTTTAAAAGTGGGAAAATCGCGCGGGTCACCCGGCGACGCGGTGTGACCCGTCGCGATATACACGACAACGTGTCACGGAGTGCATCGCAGTGCACTGCCTCCGTGACACGGAGCTGTCGTAAGGGTACTCTAGAATTTTTTCAAATTTCGGATTTATACCTCAACGTGTCACGGAGGGTAACGCGGAGGTCCTCCTCCGTGACACGGAGCTATCTCCCTAGCTCACTATTTTGCCACTTTTTATTAATTTTCATACCTCAAATTTTCCTTTGCGATTCCGTGCATATTTTCCTCCGTTTGACCTGAAATTCATCTCACTACACGAAATTGGTTAGAATTATAGGTTTCACTCTAAATAAAAATGAAAACAAAAACAAAAACTAAAAATTTTGTAGTAAATCAAGAAAAAAGAAAAAGAAGAATCTATTCACACTTTTCAAAGAAAATTTTTTTTTTCACGGGTTGCCTCCCGTGCAGCGCCTGGTTTACCGTCGCGGCTCGACGTCGTTAAGCTCAGTTGTCCTCTAGGGTGATGGACAATTTCTCTCGATCACCGTCCTCCCCCCAGTAGTGCTTACACCGTTCCGGTGGTTTTCCCAATAACTCTCGTGAATCCTTAATCTGCTCATTATCGCCTTGATCAATCACATTGATCACCGAGAGTTCTTCATGCACCATCGGGAGCTTGGGTGCCTTGTACACATCGAACACTCTACCTTGTCATGTGCTCGCATTGTTAGCTGCCCCGCAGCTACGTCAATCAGTGCTTTCCTGGTTGCCAAGAAGGGACGTCCCAAAATAAATGGGACTTCCGCATCTGGTTCAAAATCCAGCACGACAAAATCTACCGGGAAAATCAGGGAACCAACTTGCACCAGGACGTCCTCCACAATGCCATCAGGTCTGGCTAAGGACCGATCCGCCAATTGCAAGATCATTGTTGTGGGTCTAGGACTCCCTAGACCCAACTTTTTGAATACCGATGACGGCATCAAATTTATGCTCTCTCCCAAATCACACAATCCACGAGCTCGGATGCTCTGACCAGGGTCTTTGAGCTTTGTGGGCAGTCGGTTTTGAATCCGGGAAGTGCACTCCTCCGTTAGAGCCACCGTAGCATACTCAGTCAACCGACTTTTGTTTGCCACGATGTCCTTTAGATACTTGGCATATTTCGGCACTCCCTGCAAAACATCAACAAGAGGTAAGTTAATATGTACCTGTTTCAGCACCTCCATGAATTTCTTGAAACACGCCTCCTCCTTGTGTTTCTTTAATCGTTGAGGGAACGAGGGTGGTGGTCTTTCTGATTCAACTGCCTTAGTCTTCCCCCTTTCAGTACTTTGCTCCCTCTCGACTTCTGTTGCTCCCGATTGTTGAGGTGGTCTTTCTGGTTCCACCTCTTTCAGCTGCAAACCACTCCTTGTGGTCACTGCATTCACCTGCTTGGGATTGGGATCTGTGTCGCTCAGAAGTCCTCTTCTAGGCCTGGTGTTTTGGGCTCCAGCAAATTGCCCAAATTGATATTCAAGTGCCTTGGTAGCTAACTGATTGTTTTTCACTTCGGCTGCCAATTTCACATAGTCAGCCTACAATTGAGCTTGGTTAGCTATCATGGTCTTGAACATCTCCTCAATGTTGGGTGTTGGCGGTGGATGAGGTGCATTGTTGTTTCTGAATTGTGCTTGATAATTCTGCTGCCCTCCTTGGTTCCTTTGCACACCCTGACCCAAACTTTGCCCCTGATGGTTGTTGCTACCCCAGGAGAAATTAGGGTGATTCCTCCAATTGGAATTTTAGCTATTACCATACTGTTGGTGGTTGTTCCTTTGTACATTTCCCACAAAGTTTACCGAGTCATGATTTGCTCCACAACACTCAGCTGAGTGCTCACTGCTTCCGCACACTTCACACGACATCTGCTGCACTGCATTCACTGGGGCTTGGGGCTGGTTCATTATCATGTTGCTGAAGTGGGTGTTAAGTTGATTTTGTAATGCAGCTATCTGTGCAGCAATAGCTGTAAACCCATCCACTTCTAGCACTCCTGCTGCTTTCCTTGTCCCGCCTCTTGATGAATCAGCATTCCATTCCGGATTGCCCTGCGAAATACGGCTCAACAAGGTATACAACTCCTCATAAGTTTTCTCCAGCGCTTGTCCCCCAGCTGCTGAGTCTAGCAATATTTTTGTATGGGGTTCTAAACCCTCTATAAAAGTATGCACGAGCACATCATTGGACTGATGATGATGAGGACAATCCCGCAACATGGACTTGAATCTCTCCCAAGCCCAATATAAATTTTCTCCCTCTCTCTATTTGAAACTTAGAATCTGACTTCCAAGTCTTGCTGTTTTACCGGAGGGAAAAAATCTTATCAAGAATTTCCTCGCAAGATCATCCCACGTAGAAATAGAATTCAGTGGCTCAGCTTTCAACCACCTCTTGGCTTCTCCCAATAGTGAAAATGGGAACAATGTATGCCGGACATAATCTGATGACACTCCAGCGGGGATGTAAGTGTCACTTATCTCCAAAAAATTTTGGAGATGCTGTTGTGGATCTTCATGATGGAGACCTGTAAACTGCCCACTAGTGTGCAACAATTGCACCATATTCTGCTTAAGTCAAACCTCCCTCCTGGATCAGGTTTGCGGATGCTAGATGTGACATTATTAGCATGTGGGATTGCCACCTCGCGAACCAGCCGCGCTGGTACTTCTTCGGGCACCAACAATGCCCGTACTATTGGTGGATTCTGTTGTTGCTCCATGATCATCTGTCTGAGCAAGTGCAGCTTTCTTTGTAGAGCTTCTCTCCGCTTACTATGAAATATTCTTTCTGGCTCTATATACGAGTCCACCAGCTCCTTGTCACTTGCCAGTGTTCAACAGAAATTAAATCTGCAAAATACAGGCTAAGACCAAGTTGTTAACACTAAGAAAACAAAAATATAGTAAATAAACACTTAAAACAAATTCACCAATTGCTAGTCCCCGGCAATGGTGCCAAAAACTTGTTCGGTCTGCGTTATATGGGTATATAACTACACGCAAGTGCACGTGGTCGAACAAGTAGTAAAGTGGCTTAAGTAAGCCAAGTATCGATCCACCAGGGACTGGGATGAAGTGCAATCTGCTCAAGTGTACTATATTTCAATTCTAAAAAATGAAAACAACAGTGTAACCAAGAAGTTGATATTTTGATTTCTAATAATTATGCTAAGTCTAAAACAATTATCTAATGTGAGTCTGAACTATGGATGTGAGCATGCTGAGGTTAAACGAACATGTAATGAAATTAATTATCGACATAATTTGGTTAGTCTTTTCCTTCAGTTGCTAGTCAAAAACTATTGCCAAGGGATTAAAACTCTCGTATTTAACCCTACTTAAGAATCATGAACCATCCACCTACATTTCTGTGATTAAATGCAATTCATATTCTAGCCATATAAACCCGGTTCCTAAATTGACTAATACGACTTTCAGGTATATTTCTATCCTGAAAGTAAATCAATTCTCAATTTTTCCAAATTAAGAAAAGATCATATCCTATTAATTCACAACTTTCCAATTTCTTGCTCTCTCGAGTGAAACTGGACTTTTTAGATGTACATTAACGTAGGCCACACATTAATGCAGTAAGAACAAGAATTAATAGAACAACCATGGAAGAAAAGGTGAAAAACCAAAGAATCAATGATCACATTTCATTACAAGTGTTCATAACCTCAGCAAGAAGATGAATTAGCCACTCATTTGTGGATTAAACATCATTAAATGAGTGTTCAACATACAAGCAATTGAATACAAGAAGAAGCAAAGAGAGAAAAACCTTGATAATTTCGTCCCCTCAACTGCCTGTAACCCACGTTCTTGCTCCACCAAGTCAGAATATTGAAAAATGAACCTAAGTGTTCCATTTATACTAGTGGAAATTTTTCCCGGAATAACAAGCAACGTGTCACGGAGTGCATCGCGGAGCATTGCCTCCGTGACACGCTACCGACGCGGGCCTTCACTGGAACTGGGGGTCCAGGAAATAAGGCCCAACGTGGCACGGCGTTCAATGCGGAGCCATGCCACCGTGCCACGGACCCATCACGGACCCTCTGTAGAAATTGGACGAAAATTCCCTATTCAGGCAGAAGGTCTCCGTGATAGCGGTGTGACACGGCTCCATCGCGGAGCCCCTTTATTTGATGCTTTCCACTGCCTTGTCCCTTGCTCACGTCCGAGTCCAACCCCGATATCTTCCAACATGCATTTAAGCTTCCAAAAATTACATTTTACCTGCAAAACAATGCTAATCATGTTGGTTAGTATAAATTCACATTTTATTACCAATTACATGCGAATGTATACACATTGATAGATAAACAAGGCTAAAATTCCATATTTGAGTATCACTTGGGCATATAAATTTGCCCTAGATCTGTTGTACCTTCTGGCTTATGGAGGCCAGGTAAGATTTTGTTAGCATTAGTACTAATAGATTAGATAGCAGGAAGTTTAGCTATTCAGGTAGTATCTCTATTCCTTTCGTTCAGTTACTTTTAGTTTCCTTTCAGTTCATTTTGTTATTTATAGTTACTGCCTTACATATTGGTTACATATTGTACTGACGCCCTTCTTGCAGTGTTGCATTACTTGCCTACAGGTGTGGATAGACGCGATTCAAGACCTTCTTAGTAGCCAGCCAGGATTAGCAGTGCAGTCGGCTCCTTTCCTCCGAAGCTAATAGTTAGAAGGTTTACTCTTTTGATTGTATAGTTTGTGGGTATGTCAGGGCCCTATATTGACCATTATATCACTCCTAGAGGCTTGTAGATTGTTTCATATTCCTTGTTGTTAGTTGTTGTTGGCCGCATGGGGCCCGTGTATGCTTTATTTTACGTGTTGGCCGTGTGGGGCCTTGTTTAGTTGTCGTTAGCGGCCTTGTCGGCCATAGCTTAGTTTAGTGCTGGATTTACTTTATAGTTATAACTATACATCAATGTGGTCTTATCTTCCCGCATAGGATTCCCTGCTATTTCTTGTTTCTTGTTGGTTGTTTTCTTTTACAGGTGGCTATAAGGCCTTTTCAGCCGGGGGTTGTATTTACAACTGACATATAGCCCATTGTTTTCTTGATTTAAAGATTAGGCATGCACCAGAAGTGTATAAGCTCAGTCAGATCAGTTTAGATCCTAGTAGGACACCAGGTGCAGGTCATGCCTCCGTATAAGTCAGGGTCACATTCATAGAGAGTTGGAATAGATCAACCAAAAGTTGTAGAGTAAATCAATTTAGCATGCATCATTTTTTATATTATAAAAAGAGGAAAATTGGGGGACAATGAGTAAGCTATATAATTCTAATGTCAAATTAAAAACAAAGCAAGTTGATTGCTGGAAGTAATGAGAATGAACTAGGGATGTGCTTTTGATAGGGGTGTTGATTGGATTGTGGTTAATTAACTAGTCTTACATATCAACTACAGTATGAATAGCAGTGGAAAAGGCTTCACCCGATGTTTCTCAACCACTTGGGTGAATTTAATGGTCAATAATATCGATTAGCCACCAAAAGCTTGAGGAAGAGCTGAAGTATCTCTAGCTTCAACCCTTAATGGGTAATGAAAATGGGTTTTGACTATCTCTAGCTCAACCCCACATATCCTTCACCCAAATCCTCACTAATGCGTTCTTACCCATATCTTACTCCTCTCTCTCAAGTAAAAGCAAGATTTTGAAAAAGTAAATCAATATTTGCGACCATCAATTATAGCATTCAAACTTGAAGAAAACACTAGATTTAAGCTTTATAATAAAGTTAAGACTAAATCAACAACACCTAATTCATTCTAAACTCCAATCATGCATACACCCCTAGTAATCAAATTAGCTACTCATGCATGAAGTTAAAGAAGAAATACCCATGGGTGATTCACTAACATTCATCATACTTGAATAAAAGCTTAAGCTTACAAATCTACAGTAATTGTGGTTTTTCGCCCAAGATAGCGAAGAAGAAGAAGAAGAACAATGTACTTTTATACTTCTCTCTACGATTTTTCTTTCGTAAGATATGATATCTGAGTTATGACAAATATGAGTACTTTTAGGATAATTTTGCATATTAACTTTTTGTATAGCTTTTCGCAAATACCCTTGGAAGCTTCTACATTAATTTGTGCCAGAGTTGGATAATTTTACCTAATCAGCATTCTGCCACTTGTGCGGCACCTGCATTCCTCAGGTGCCTATCCATGGTTCGCCTGTCTCACGCAGGTCATTAACTGAATTACTAGACTCCATCTGTGGTTGCACCTATGTTTCGTAGGTTTCTACCTGTGTTTCGCAGGTACCCTTCAGCTCACGACAAGTGCTTTTCTGCGCTGCACCTGCATTTCACAAGTAACAACCTACGAAATGCAGATTCTTTCTTCCAGCTGACTCATTCTTTGTTTAATTCCTTTGTTTCTCTTGTCTTAATCCAATACCTGCAAAATCAAATAGAAAAGGCATAAAACATTCCTAATTGATGTGAAAATCATGCAAATGCTCATGCTTAAGAGTCTAATGAGTTGGTAAATTACAAACTCATCAAATTCCCAAACTTGAACCATTGATTGTCCTTAAGCAAGGGATTCTTTAACAACTAAGAATTGAATTCATTCTCAGCACAAGATCTATACAAGGAACTTCTAAAGCTTAAGATTGTAATACCTCAGATCCTGGAGTGAATTATTACACTAAAAGGATAAAAATTTCAGACTCGGTGCCGGGGTAATGGAGGAAGTGACAGCCCATCACACCTCTGGCAGTGGAGCTGAGGGCACTCATCCAGATATCAAACCTTCAATGGTACAACCAAGGTCTGGTCCCTTCAGCTTGAGGATGGAGGAGATGGCGATGGACCATTAAGTGAGTGACGGCCCATCACGACAACTGTCACCTAGATCAAGATTTCCAGGCCCTCTATTTAACGTCGACAAAGTGGATGATGGTCCATTAGGCAAGTGATGGCCCATTACCCTAACCATCACTTAGGAAAAAGTTTTGAGCAACTCTATACAAGCCAGATAGTGAAGACAATAGACCGTCAGGCTTGCGACGTACCATCACCTGTCCCATCAGATGCACAGCGACCCAAAATTTTTAGATTTTTAAATATTCTCTCAGGGTTAGTTTCTTATATTCCCACTCTTTTAGTACCTAAACTATGTACTTTTGAAGATATTCTCAAAGGATTTAGAGGGTTAAGCAGTTCTTCTCCTTCATTCTTCACTTAGATTTCCAAAACACCATAGTAGAATCCAAAGCTCTTCTCTTAAGCAAGAACTAGGGCTCTTCATGAGGTGTAGAGTTTTGGGTTGTCTTACGAGATTTCTTCAGGTATGTGGGGATTCACCAAGGGAATTTTCTCAGCCTTGTGCCCCAATTCATCTTCAAAAACCTTCTCTATTGTAGCCCTGTAAGAGCTACGAGTTAGGGCTCTTTCAGACAAATTATGCATGTTCAGTTAATTCGATATATATTTTCAAGTTTCTATAATTCTAGCATGTGATCTTCATATTCTTGATCTGAACTTCATAGTATGACTAGTAGCCCTAATTTTCTATGATTTATTTTGGGTTGAGCTTTGCATGATTTAAAAGCTGGTTCTAAATTGTTATTTTCCAGGGGCTATTATCTGCCTATAAATTTTTAGTATGAATGTTTCAAGTTAAAATTAGTATATTCAGATTATAGGTATACTTATTATTCTTTAAATATGTCAGTTGATCACTTTGTCCCTTTATTAGTCTATTTTTAAATTTAGTATCTTCAGTTATCAGATCCCTTAGACTTTTAGGATATTTTTAGATAAGTTGTTCTGTCTTAACCGTAGAACATTATTCTTGAGCTAATCAGTCCTATTAGATATAACTAGAATTTCAATTAGGAGTAATACTTAGCACCGAGCGAGCTTGGTTTCAGCGCACCCAGGATCCCAGAACTATATGCCACCAAAGGTTATTAGCCTGAATGGGCCCTAGACAGTGATCGCACAGCTCAACCACTATACACTGTCAAGGTACAGTGGGATCTTTTTGATAGGGTGTATAAATCAAACTCCACGTTTAGCTCACATGGTTATATTTCGGTTAAGAGTCTCTTCCATAGTACAGTTAAATATCAGATCTTAGAATATGTTTATGACCCTTATGTCATTTTTACCAATTTTTAGTACTCTCAGATTTCAGTTATCTGCAGCATGTATAATTTCAGTCAGGCAAATTTCATGTTATTAAACATGTTTATGTATAATATTCATTTAGCATGATTATATTTTAAACTTTCATTACCTCACTTACTTAGTACATTCAAAGTACTGATCACATATTCCCATGTGCTATATCATTTTATGATATAGGCTCAAGTACCCAGCCTCAGCATTGTAGTAAGTTATTCCCGACGATTTCCAGCATTTGGCAGTGGTGAGTCCTCATCTTTCGAGGATCGGAGATGTGATGTCAACTATTGATTTTATAGCTTTTCAGACTTTAGAGTTAGCTGGGGGCCCTTCCTAGCACTAAAACTGCCCTAACAACTGGTGGATTTGGTTGCTCCATCATAGACTGTTTAAGCAACTGCAGCTTCTTTCGAAGAGCTTCTCTACGTTGACTATGAAATTCCCGTTCAGGCTCTAAGTAAGATTCCACCAGATCTTTGTCCCTTGCCAGTGTTCACAGAAACAAAATCTGCAAAATACAGGCTAAGACCAAGTTGTTAACACTTAAGAAAATAAAAATACAAATACAGTAAATTTACACTAAACAAAATTTTACAAATCGCCTAGCCTCCCCGGCAACGGCGCCAAAAACTTACTCGGTGCTTTGGGCTACGGGTAAAAACCAACACGCAAGTGCACGTGGTCAAACAAGTAATAAAGTGGCTAAGTAGCCAAGTATCGATCCAATGAGGCTCAAGATATGTAAAATTGCCTAATTTACTATATTTCTATTTAACTTCTAATTATGCTAACAACAACGTAACCAAGGGTTAATTGAGTTTTTGCTTCTAAACTATATACTACAATTAATAACACTATTTACTTGTGAATTCAGACAATGGATATGAACATGCCAAGGTTAAGAACAAGTAATGAACTTGATAATCATGATAATTTTGGTTAATTCTCTTCTTCAAGTTGCTAGCCAAGGACATTTGCCTAGAAATTAAAACTCTCGTATTTAATTTCACTTTAGAATCATAAACCATCCGTCTACATTTCTCTGATCAAATGCAATTTATGACCTAGCACTACAATTCAGGTTCCTAAATTGACTAATACGGCTTTCAAGTATATTTCTATCAGGAAAGCACATCAAAACCCAATTTTCCCAAATCAAGTTAAGAACAATACCCTATTAATTCACAACTTTCCAATTTCTTGCTCTTTCGAGTGAAATTGGACTTTTTAGATATACATTAATGTTGGCCAATCACTAATGCAGTAAAGAACAAGAATTAATAGAACAACATTAAAGAAGAAGAATAAAACCATATCATTTACAATCAAAATTCATTACACATGTTCAAAACCTCAGCAAGAAAGAGAATTAGCCACTCATTCTTGGATTGATCATCCTAAAATGAGTGTAAATTATACTTACAATTGATAGAAAGAAGAAAAGAAGAGAAGAAATCCCTTAGCTTTTCCAATCTTCAACTGCTACTAACCCACGTTCCTGCTCTCCACTTCTGAACTCAGTCTAAAAACTAAAATCTAATTAAAATAAACCTAAGTGTGCTATTTATACTAGTGGGAAATTTTTCCTGGAATAACAAGCAACGTGTCACGGAGGCCAACGCGGAGCCTTGCCTCCGTCACACGGCGTGGACGCGGACCCTCACTGGAATTTCCAGGGTCCGGTAATTTAACCTCAACGTGGCACGGAGGCCATCGCGGAGGCCTATCTCCGTGCCACGGAGCTGACGCGCAGGTACACTGGAAATTGCCAAATTAATTCATGCTCAAGCAGTGTGCTACCGCGATGGTAGCGTGGCACGGAGCCATCGCGGAGCCCCTATAAATCCTGCATTCCAAGGTCTTTTCCACGCTCGCATCCAAGTCCAACTCCGACATAGTTCCAACATGCATTTTAGCTCCTAAAAATCACCTTTATCTGCAAAACAAATGCTAATCATGTTGGTTAGTATAAATTCGCATTTTATTACCAATTACATGATATTATATACACATTGCACAACAAACAAGGTAAAAATGATACGTTTGAGTATCACTTGGGCATATAAATCTGCCCAAGATCAAGCTACCTTTACAAACTATGGCAAGGATAACTCAATTTACACCAAAACAATCAACTATACAATTTATGCTTAGTGCGTTCACAAAAATTTCGACAGCATAACGCTTAGCGTACTACTCAGACTTCATATAGCTAATCCCAATCCTACTATCACTAACAATTCAACCATCGCACTAAGAAACAAAAACAACAAATAAAAACAACGACAAAAGTTCTATATATACATACAAATCCAAATAATCAAACCAATTTGCACAATTTCCACATTTTCCCCAAAAATTCGCGAATTCGTCGTCTTTTACATTCAAACAATATTTACACCGACTAATCTCAATTCCAAAACACACCCCGACATCTCATTCACCAAATTATCAAATTACCCAAGTCAATTTGAACAACCTAAGCCCCAGAATTCAATTTAACAATCAATTTCGAATTATTCACGTAGTCGACAAGTTCAAACGCTAATAACAACATTCCGAACATTCATCAATTACAAATAATTCAATTTCATGCTCAATTGCTACTTAGGATGATATATCTCACCTCACCTGCCCAAATTCGACTAAAATTGCCAAAATTGAGAGAGAAACGAGGAAAACATACCTTTACATTGAAGAACCGAAGAAACTTGATGATTTCTTTGCTTAGTGGCGTGGCACGTTGATTGGGGAGGGGGATTTGGGATGTTTGGTCGCGGAGAGGAAAAGAAATGGGGAGAAAGGGGCAATAATCGGGGTTAATTTAAAGAAAAACACGCGGGTCACCCAGTAACCCGGTGTAACCCGACACCAAATGTAAGGCAACGTGTCACGGAGGGTAACGCGGAGCCCCTCCTCCGTGACACGGAGCCAACGCGTTTGCTTACTGGAAATTTTAAAAATCCAGATTTTACCTTCAACGTGTCACGGAGGGTAACGCGGAGCCCTTCCTCCGTGACACTGAGCCAACGCCCCAGTGCACTGTTTCTTCATTTTAATTATTTTTTCATACCTTGCCTTAGTCTTCCCGATTCCATGCATATTTGTCTCTGTTTGACCTGAAAAGTCACCTCACTAAACAAAATTGGTTAGATTAATAGATTTCCCTAACTAAAATGAAAAATATTAACTAAAACAAAAAAATATATACCAAATCAAGAAAAGAAAAATAAAAATAAAAATTATTTATACTTAAAAAAAAAAGAAAGAAAATATTTTTCACGGGTTGCCTCCCGTGCAGCGCCTGGTTTACCGTCGCGGCTCGATGTCCTTTATGCTCAAGTATCTACTAGGGTGATGGACGATTTGTCACGATCATTGTCCTCCCCCCAGTAGTTCTCAACCTTATCAGGTGGCCTTCCTATTAACTCTCGGGAATCATTTATTCGATTAGCGTTCCCATGATCAATCACATTGATCATCGAGAGTTCTTCATTCACTGTCGGGAGCTTAGGTGCTTTGTACACATCGAACACTTCGACCTTGTCATGTGCTCGCATTGTAAGTTGACCCGCAGCGTCGATTAATGCTTTTCCGGTTGCCAAAAAGGGTCGTCCCAAAATAAATGGGACTTCAGCATCTAGTTCAAAATCAAGAACAATAAAATCGACCGGAAAAATAAGGGAGCCCACTTGCACTAGAACATCCTCAACAATGCCATCCGGCTTAGCTAAGGATCTGTCTGCTAATTGCAAGATTACAGTTGTAGGTCTAGGACTCCCCAGACCTAACTTTCTGAATACCGAAGATAGCATCAGATTTATGCTCGCCCCCAAGTCACATAATCCACGAGCTCGGATACTCTGCCCAATAGTAAGCTGGATAGTAAAACTTCCAGGATCTTTCAGCTTCGTGGGCAGTCTATTTTGAATTCGGGAAGTGCATTCCTCCATCAATGCTACCGTGGCATACTCAGTCAAGCGACTTTTGTTAGCCACGATGTCTTTAATATATTTTGCATATTTGGGCACTCCCTGCAAGACATCAACAAGAGGTAAATTAACATGTACCTGTTTAAGCACCTCCATAAATTTCTTGAAACACGCCTCCTCCTTGTGTTTCTTGAGTCGTTGAGGGAACGGGGGTGGAGGTATTTCTGCTTCTGCTTCTTTGGTCTTCCCCCTATCAGAACTTTGTTCCTCCTCAACATCTGCTGCTCCTGACTTTTGAGGCGGTCTTTCTGGTTCCACCTCCTTCAACTGTAAACCACTCCTCGTGGTCACTGCATTTACCTGCTTCGGATTAGGATCCGTGTCGCTAGGCAGTCCTCCTCTGGGTCTTGTATTTTGGGCACTAGCAAATTGCCCAAACTGATATTCAAGAGCCTTGGTCGCTAACTGATTATTCTTCACTTCGACTGCCAATTTAACATAGTCAGCCTGCAATTGTGCCTGATTAGCGATCATGGTTTTGAACATCTCCTCAATGGTAGGTGATGGTGGTGGAGGAGGGGCATTGTGATTTCTGAATTGAGCTTGATAGTTTTGTTGCCCTCCTTGATTTCTCTGCATACCCTGACCAGAACCTTGGCCTTGTTGGTTGTTGCTACCCCACGAAAAATTTGGATGATTCCTCCAATTTGAGTTGTAGCCACTACCAAACTGCTGCTGATTTCTTTGTGCATTGCCCACAAAGTTAACAGAATCAGGATTTGCACCACAGCACTCAGCTGAGTGCTCACTACTACCACACACTTCTCAGCACATTTGCTGGACCGCATTGACTGAAACTGAAGGCTGGTTCAAGTTCATATTACTGAAGTGATTATTCAACTGATTCTGCAAGGCAGCTATCTGTGCAGCGACAACTGTGAATCCATCCACTTCAAGCACCCCTGCTGCTTTCCTTGCTCCACCTCTTGATGAATCTGCATTCCATTCTGGATTGCCCTGTGAAATTCGGTTGAGCAAAGTGTACAGCTCCTCATAAGTCTTTTCCAGCGCTTGCCCTCCAGCTGTTGAGTCTAACAAAATTTTAGTATGGGGTTCCAAACCCTCAATAAATGTGTGTACCAACACCTCATTGGACTGATGATGATGAGGACAGTCCCGCAACATGGATTTAAATCTTTCCCAGGCTTGATATAGATTTTCTCCCTCCCTCTGTTTAAAACATAGAATTTGACTTCTAAGTCTGGCTGTTTTACCAGAAGGGAAAAATCTGATCAAAAACTTCTGTGCTAGATCATCCCACGTTGATATAGAATTTGGTGGTTCAGCTTTTAACCACCTCTTGGCTTCACCAAGTAAGGAAAACGGAAATAAGGTGAGGCGAACATAATCAGGTGACACTCCAGCGGGTATATAAGTGTCACTTATCTCCAAAAAATTCTGGAGATGTTGTTGTGGGTCTTCATGAGGGAGACCGGTAAATTGCCCGCTTGTGTGCAAAAGTTGCACCATATTCTGCTTTAATTCAAACCTCCCTCCAGGCTTTGGTTTGCGGATACTAGAATGTACATTGTTGGCATGTGGGATTGCCACCTCGCGGACCGGCCTTGCTGCTGCTTCATCGGGCACTAACACTGCCCGTACAACTGGTGGATGTTGTTTCTCCATAATAGACTGTCTAAGCAACCGCAACTTCTTTTGTAGAGCTTCTCTACGTTGACTGTGAAATTCACGTTCAAGCTCTAAGTAAGATTCCACCAGCTCTTTGTCCCTTGCCAGTGTTCACAGAAATCAAGTCTGCAAAATATAGGCTAAGACCAAGTTGTCAACACTTAAGAAAATAAAACAAAAATACAGTAAATTTACACTTAACACAATTTCACCAATTGCCTAGTGTCCCCGGCAACGGCGCCAAAAACTTGTTCGGTGCTTTGGTAGGGGTTAAAACTGACACACAAGTGCACGTGGTCAAACAAGTCATAAAGTGGCTAAGTAAGCCAAGTATCGATCCAAGGAGACTCTGGGTAAGTAAAATTGCCTAAGTACACTATATTCTTATCTTACTTCTAATTATGCTAACAACAACGTAACCAATAGTTAAATAAGTTTTTGTTTAGAAATTATATATACTAAAACTATTAACAATTATTTACTGTGAATTGAAACTATGGATATGAGCATGCCAAGGTTAAGAACAAGTAATGAATTTGACAATAATCAAAATTTGGTTAATCTTCTCTTCATGTTGCTAGACAAGAACATTAGCCTAGAAATTAAAACTCTCGTATTTAATTTCACTTTAGAATCATAAACCATTCGTCTACATTTCTGTGATCAAATGCAATTTATGACCTAGCACTACAATTCCGGTTCCTAAATTAACTAATACGGCTTTCAAGTATATTTCTATCAGGAAAGCACATCAAAACCCAATTTTCCCAAACCAAGTTAAGAACAATACCCTATTAATTCACAACTTTCCAATTTCTTGGTCTCTCGAGTGAAATTGGAATTTTTAGATGTACATTAATGTCGGCCACACACTAATGCATTAGAAACAAGAATTAATAGAACAACATAGAAGAAGAAGAAAACCATATCATTAACAATCAAAATTCATCACAATTGTTCAAAACCTTAGCAAGGAAGAGAATTAGCCACTCATTTGTGGATTAATCATCCTAAAACAAGTGTAAATCATACATACAATTGATTGAAAGAAGAAAGGAAGAGAAGAAATCCCTTAGCTTTTTCGTCCCTCAACTGCTTCTAACCCACGTCCTTGCTCCACCAAGTCTGAATTAATTAAAATAAACCTAAGTGTTCTATTTATACTAGTGGGAATTGTTCCCAAAATAACAAGCAACGTGTCACGGAGGCCAACGTGGAGCACTGCCTCCGTGACACGGCGTGGACGCGGACCCTCTCTGGAATTCCAGGGTCCGTGATTATAGCCTCAACGTGGCACGGAGGCCAACGCGGAGGCCTATCTCCGTTCCACGGAGCTGTCGCGAGGCCTCACTGGAATTTGCCAATTAATTTCCCCTCCAGGCAGTGTGCCTCCGCGATGGTAGCGTGGCACGGCTCCATCGCGGAGCCCCTATACTTTGTGCATTCCAATGTCTTTTCCACTCTCGCATCCAAGTCCAACTCCGCTATAGTTCCAACATGCATTTTAGCTCCTAAAAATCATATTTACCTGCAAAACAAATGCTAATCATGTTGGTTAGTATAAATTTGCATTTTATTACCAATTACATGAGAATATATACATATTGCATAATAAACAAGGCAAAAATGATACGTTTGAGTATCACTTGGGCATATAAACCTGCCCAAGATCAGACATGTTCATTATTTTCTTTATAGAAGATATTCTAGTTCACTCCAGAAAAGAGGAGGAGCATGCAAACCATCTAAGGATATTGTTGTAGACTCCCAGAGAACGCCAGTTATTCGCTAAATTTTGCAAGTGTGAATCTGGCTGAAATTAGTTGCATTCCTCGGTCATGTGGTCTCTAGTGAGGGTATTTAGGTGGATCCTCAAAATATAGCAGCAGTCAAAGACAGGCTAAGACCCACCTCTTCATCAGACCTTAGGAGATTCTTGGGCATAGTCGATTATTATAGACGATTCATAGAAGAGTTCTCCTTCATTACCTCTCCTTTGACCAGACTAACTCAAAAGAAGATAAAGTTTCAGTGGTCTGATGCATGTGAGAAGAGTTGTTAAGAGTTGAAGACTCGACTCATTACAACCCCAGTTCTGACTTTAGTAGAAGGTTCTGACGGGTTTGTGATCTATTGTGATGCCTCTAAAGTTGGCCTTGATTGTATTCTGATGCAGTATGGTAAAGTCATAGCTTACACTTCCAGACAGCTCAAAGTTCATTATAAGAATTATGCGACTCATGATATTGAGCTGGCGGTAGTAGTATTTTCTTTAAAGATTTGGAGGCACTACCATTATGGGGTTTATGTGTATGTTTTTATAGACCACAAGAGCCTACAGTATGTGTTCATTCAGAAGCACCTGAATCTGCATCAGTGAAGATGGCTAGAATTATTAAAGGATTATGATATGAGTGTGTTGTATCACACGAGCAAGGCGAGCGTAGTGGTTGATTCAATTAGCAGGATGTTTTTGGGGAGTGTTTCTCATGTAGAAGAGGATAAAAATGAGCTGGCAAAGGAAATTCACAGACTAGCTCATTCAGGGGTCCAGTTGGTTGATTCAGCAAAAGGAGGAGTTATGGTCCAGAACAGGTCAAAATCCTCCCTGGTGGTAGAGGCTAAGTCAAAGCAGGATGAAGACCCAATTCTACTTAAGTTGAAGGAAGCAGTCCTAAAGAAGAAGGTGGAAGCATTCTCCGAAGGGGGATATGGTGTGCTCCGTTATCAATGCAGGTTGTGTGCAACCAATTTCGATAATTTGAATTAATAGATATTAATGAAATTTTACAGCACCAGGTACTCTATCCACCCAGGTGCCACCAAGATGTACCGTGATCTATGGGAAGTCTACTGGTGGAATGGCATGAAGGACATTGCATAATTTGTGACTATGTGTCCAAATTACCAACAGGTCAAGGTTGAACATCAGAGACCTGGGGGTATGACACAGGATATTAGCTTTCTTACTTACAAGTGGGAAGAAGTGAATATGGATTTCATTACAAGTCTACCTCGTACGCACGGACAATATGACTCAATTTGGGTGGTTGTAGACTGGATACTAAGTCAGCATATTTTCTACCAGTTAAGACCATAGACTCAGTAGAGGATTATGCTAGAATATACATCCTGGAGTTAGTCATACTGCATGGAGTTCCCTTTTCCATCATTTCAAATCGGGGTACTCACTTCACCTCGCACTGCTGGAAGTCATTTCAAAAAGGACTTGGTACTCAAGTCAAGCTTAGAACAACTTTTCACTCATAGACAGATGGATAGGCTGAGCAGACCATTTAGACTCTGAAGGATATGTTGAGGGCTTATGTGATCGATTTCAAGGGCATTTGGGATGATTACCTACCTCTCATCTACTTTACATAGAACAACAGCTACCACTCCAGTATTTAGATGTCCCCATTCGAGGCATTATATTGTCGGAGGTTAGATCAACTATAGGGTGGTTTGTGGTTGGTGAAGCTACCTTAATAGGACCTGACTTAGTACATGAGTCCATGTAGAAGGTTTAGCTCATCAGGGAATAGATGAAAACAGCTCAAAGCCGACAGAAATCACATGCAGATGTAAGGAGAAGGAAGCTGGAGTTTGTTGTGGATGATTGGGTATATTTGAAAATTTCACCTGTAAAAGGGTTGATGTGCTTCAAAAAGAAAGGAAAGCTCAGTCCTAGATATGTTGGTCCTTACAAAATCCTAAGACGCATTAGTAATGTGGTATATGAGTTAGATTACCAACAGAGTTAGCATCGGTTCATCTAGTCTTCCATGTGTTCTTTTGAAGAAATGTGTCGGTGATCCGATGTCAATTGTTCCTTTAGAGTGTGTTGGTGTGAAAGATATTTTCTCTTAAAAAGAGGTTCCAGTTCAGATTCTATACCGTCAAGTTCATAGTACGAGGAACAAAGAGGTAGCTTCGGTGAAGGTTTTATGGAGAAACCAGCTAGTTAAGAGAGCTACTTGGGAAGCCAAAGTAGATATGGTAGCTAAATACCCTCATCTTTTTCCTTAAAACTCAAATCCAACATCGGGTACCAGTTTCCTCCTTAGTGCTCTATTCGCATGTACATAGCATGAATTCATTTCAGTTTTGTATTGTAACACCCCAAAACTTTCCTAGACAAAAACTAAGACTCAACAGAGAAAATAGAAAATTTTACCTCAGATGACCTAGGCAATGAGCCGTTGGTGGTGCCAAAGGACCGTTATAAGGTTCGTGGTTTTCCCAGTAGGTGTTCCCCCCACCTACAGAAAGAACAAGATATTCAACGAGTCGTTGGTAGCTCCACTGACCCATTGTAGCCAATCATTGTTGGAATTCAAGTGAAGGTTGAAAAGATTCCCAAAAGCAACAAGCGGAGTCAACAACTCATGGTTACCACCAACGACCAATCATTTCCACCCGTCACCAAGCTCCAGGCCTAAGCAGTGTCGACCACAAGCTAATACAATTACCCATTGGTTCGACCAATTAGTCGTTGTGTTGCCCATTGTCTTAGGGCTCAGGCTCCCCTACCAGTGACAACGAGAGGAACCAACGACCCGATGGTTCGTCCAACGAGTCGTGGTAACCTCCATAGTCCAATTCTAGTAAGTCGAGTTTTTGGGAACAGTACCAATTTATGATTCCAACGGGCCGTGGTTTCGATCAACGACCCATTGTGAGGCCCATCGTTCAGTGTCGACTAGTTTTTAATTTTGTCTTCCACTGGTACGTTGGTAATTTCCCACCTTTTTAATTCATACACCCCATCATTTTAAGGTATGTATAGGAGGGAATTAAAGGGTTAGAATGACCTTTTCCTCTTTATTCCACTCTTTCCTCAAAGTCTAAGCATTGAAAGTAGTCAGAAAGCACATAGCAGGAGCAAGGGTTCGATTTTTCTTCTCAGAATTTGTCAAAGACTTTTTCCAGAATTTCTTCTTCAGGTATGTGGGAATTCAACAAAGGAATAGTTCTTCCCCTGTGTCCCCAAAATTCTTCCTATTTTTCTTTATCAATCCTAGCCTTGAAACTATCGTATGTTGAGAAACTATTAGTCAGACTTCGTTTAATACATGTGAAATATTATTTTATGGTAGTTGTAAATATTTTTCCACCAGTTTGTAATTGTATTGGTGCTTGTCCCTGTATGGTAGACTCTAGCCCTAGCTCTCGAATGCAGAAAACTAAAATCCTACAATAGGGCCTAATATCGAAATTTTGCTTGAATTCATTAGTGTTAGGGACTCCCATGTTGTTAGTTGTATTGAAACTCAGCCAGATTATTGTCATTTCAATTTAAGCTAAAATTTTAGAATACTCAGTGTCAGTCAGATATGTCAGCTGATCAATTTGACTACAGAAATTCCCGAGGTGTCAGTACTACCTCTCAGTTATCAGAATTATACTCAATATCAATTTTAGTGGTTCGTTAGGCGGTAATGACACTTTCATATATGAAGCTCTAACCAGCCTTAGGACCTCAGGTTCATATTACAGTTTGTTCTTCAGGCGGTTCCGATGCTTCCAGATAAGCAGTTTTGACTAGTCTTAGAACACCAATTTCCAGATGCGGTTCGAGCTATCAGCTTAGCAGTAGTAGTCATGTTAGGGTTATCCAGTGGGAGTAGGACTTAGCACCGAGTGGACCGGGGTTCCAGTGCACCTAGGGTTATCCGAAAGACGTGTTAAGTAGAGTCTTTTTCATGGGTGTTTAGTGCTCTACACTTATGACGAAGAGGATATGAAACGTTTAGGAAATGTTCCCTTCTTTCATGATCTATGTCATGCGGTGAAATGTGCCTCCATCCTTCTAACTCGTGCTATTCTTAATTACAGAATTATGCCTCCCACAGAATTAATGGCAAAAGGAATGTACATGGAAATGGCCACAAGGATGGCAATGGGGACGAGCACCCAACATTGGAGCCGATTGTCCACGCTGAATTTAGGGCATCCATCTAAATGCTAGCACAGGCCTTGACTGCCTAAGTCAACCAATAGGAAGTGGCGTATGTCCCGCAAAACGGGAATGCGGCGACAGCTCGAGTCAGAGATTTCTTAAGGATGAACCCACCAGAGTTTCTTGGGTCCAAGGTGGATGAGGACATGAGTTTATTAATGAGATTGTAAAGATCACCCAGGTCATGGGGGTGAATGGAGTAGAGTGTACTTATTTGGTTTAGATCACTACAACATTTTAGGTCTAAGGCCACATCAAATCTGAATAACACTTTTAAAGTATTGCCAAAAGTATTTTTGGGAACGCTTTTAAGGCGTGGCCTTAATTTTGAACTTTAGGCCTCGAAAATTTTGGCAACGCTTCTAAAGTGTGCTTTTTAAAATTATAGGCTATGCTTTATAAGTGTTTCTAACCAAAAAAATATTTAGCAACGCATATTTATATATATGACTACACTTTTAAGTGTTTTATTTTTATAATTCTAAAAACAACATTTTACAAGTGTGGTCTAATAATTCTAAAATTTTCTCTCAAATAATATTAGTTCCCTCCACATATCTGAATTTTCCTCGAACTTATGCTAGAAGAAGGAATATAATATTAGCAGGAAGGGTTTCTATCAGCAAAACGGGAATTGCTTTGAAATTGGGAATTACTGCAAAATTAGCGTGAAGGATTTCTATTAAGGAAAAGGGAATTTATGTGAAATATATCTATCACTTCCAATGAAATTATGGTGGTGTTAAATTGGGTAGCGAAATTCTGGTGGTGTAAAATTGGGTGGCGGCGAAATATATCTGTCACTACCTCTCTAATAAAATCTCACTGCTTACTGGTGAAATTGCTGCAAACATAGGGTTTTCTGTAAGCTTCAGCATCTCTGTAAGATTCAAAATTTGATCATTGTTTCTATAAGCTTTATTTCCGGCGAAATTGGTGCGCCAACAGGTTTTTTTGTCACTTCAGGTAGTGTTTTCCAGTTTCTTACAAGCTTATATATTGAAATTTCTATACTTTCTTATGAATTTTAATTACAGACGTCCATCACATCACCCCGATAAAAGCTCTTGGCCAGTTTTCTGAAGACCCATGGTAAGCTCTATTTTTGTGATTTCATTATAAGTTTGTTGACAAAAGCTACAGTTGTAGGATAGTCATAGTCATTTCACAAAGTGTTTACTATTGAGCTAGGCAATAATTTTATTTGGGGTGGGCATAGGTCCAGATTATAATCCTTTTAGGAAATTAATAGTGGAGTAAATTGAGCCAGATGAGATGGATACTGTTACTGAATTAGTCTCTGAAGTTATTGCGGTTGAAAGCCTAAAATATACATAATGTATGTTTAGGTTTATTAAATTGCATTTTTCTATTTGATATAAAAAGATAGATTAAAATGTTAAAGTGTATGTTTGGTATTCTTGAAGATTTCCTTTGAATTTAGTCGGAGCAGTTCGATGAGTTATTAGTGTAAATCCTTATTGATTACGGAAGAACTATCTGTACGTCATCTTTGTTATAAAAGCGACATATTACTTTTTTCCATAAACAAATGTTTCCTGGTTCTCATGTATGTTCTCTCATATACTATTTGCATTTCTCAGAAAAATGTGTGTTTAAGTAGTGTAATTCTTGAAGTATTCAGTTATTGGGGAAAAATTAATATACTTCTAATGTCGAATCAGGATCAACTAGGACAGAAATAAAGCATTGAATCATAAGTCGATCATTTAATGAAAGTCATGCTTATAGGAATGAAATATAACTTGTTTAAAAATATTATATAGTCTTCACATGCTCAAGTTTGAGACAATTTTTGAGTTCATTTTCTGCTACCTTGATTCTAGTTTCACTAGGCATGTTTGGTAGGTTTCATGAATGTCTACATACTATGCCTATAGGTCGAAAAATGAGATATTTAGACATATGGTACTTGTAAGTCTGTTGTCTGTCATAAATCTAGTTAATGTCTACAAGAATGTGTGTCGGATTGGATCTTTTATTACATAAAAGGAATATCTAGATATCATGAAGTCTAAAAACAAACTGGATAAGTTGAGTAAGTATCTTTAACACTTTAATTGCTTTAATCTGGTATCAAAATCTCTACCGTTCTTCCCATTGTTATATTTCATAAACCTTAACTTGTAAGCATCGATATATTCAAAGATTCATATATCTAGACAATGAACATGAATGTTTTAACCTCGATGAAATGGGAAGACAAGAAACATGAAATTGTTAAAAGATAAGATTCATAAATGGAAGAAAGCTAGTTGATCGCTCTCTAAAGTTGAAGTGACAAGTAGGTTTTCAGAGTTATTATAAACAGGAAGGTTTATGGAGGTTATCAGGTTCACAGGCCCATGTATAACCTCTTCCAACTAGAACAAATTGTTTACTATGACCTTCTTCTATTTGTCTCTCTATTTTCAGCTTAACTTCCTCTGAACTTAACTTTTCCTCGACCCTTAATTTCTTTGCAGTTTCCTCTTCTAATTGCTTGAGTTCTGCCTCTAGCCGTAGCCTGAAAGTTATTCAATTAGTTCAAAATACAGAGAGCACATGAAATAAAAGCTTAACTTTTCAACACTTCCCAAGTTTGAATATAAGAAACAAGTATGTTAAAGAAACAAGCATACTGCACTATGTATCATGAAACATAATAGCCTGGAATGCGAAGAAATAACACCAATGATCAAGATGTAAGACAAAAATGTACAACACACTTTTCAGAGGGCTTCAGACCCACATACAATCAAGTCTCCTCTATTCATAATCTATTTCTAGAATGTAATTCTTGAAATATAGAGATCTCAAATAAACGATGATAATTCGATCATTTAATAAAGTCATGTGCCTGATTATCTCTTTAAAGTATCCCTTTTTCTTTGTTGTTTAATTCCATGGAAATTTCATGGAAATTTGTTAGAAGCAGATGTTCCTCTGTCTTAACCATACATCATCATTCTTGTGTTACGTACCTTTTATATAACTTTAATGTTTCTTTCATATTGTCAATCCTCATATTATGATCTAATTTTGGATTCCAAAACTACCATCTTTTCTTTAAGTTACTTTTACTCTACTTGTAATTAGATGCACGTTTGCGATTCTTTAAGAATGCTTGTGCATTTAATTTAATGAGTATTGAGGGCTTCTGTAACTGATTTTACTTCACTTGTCCTCTTGCTGAATACTTGCTTTATAGTGCCACTGCCCTTCTGTTTATTTCTAACAAATTAGTATATTCAGAAGGTATTGGGTTAATCTCATAGTTGAATGACGAGGTGTTCTGTTTTCATGATTGTGATTCTAAAGTTTTATTTGTTTCATTTCATCTTTGTGTTCTGGATCATATTTTGATTTAATAAAGTAGTGTGGCAGGAAAGGGTGAATGGTTGGCCATTGAATGCAGGGAGAGTTGCTGAGAAGTATTATATCAAATGATTGCAAAGATACCTGATTTAATTGCTCTATTCGATGTTGATGGAACTCTTACAATACCTGGGAAGGTATGATTTCACCTTCTTGTATTTGTTGGTTTAGTTTGATTCTTCCTATTGTTTCTTTTAGTAATTGTGGACTTGACTTTATGGACAATTTCCATCCTTGTTGACCGGCTTAAATAAAGAAGATAGTATAGATGAATGATTTGTTTATTTAGCTGAATCCATCCTGTTTGAGATGGAGGCACCATTGATTGATACACTACATTCTTTGTAGCCTTTACAGTTATTTTCAAAAAATTGTCATGATTTTTACTGTTGTGGTTCTTATTTCTCTCTATTATTTCATCTTTTTCTCATAAGATTTAGCAACTTATAGTGTGCCTCAATTCAGGTGTATAATTGTATAAATGTGTGCTCTACGTTGCAATTTGATAAATAAAGCAAAAATTTAAGAGGAAAGGACCTCTATGATGTAAATGCCAAATTTTTTAAAAAAATGATAATGATGAGATAACCACTGGAGACTTCGGATACCAATGCACATGAAAACTCCAATTGGTTCTAGCTGATAATTCAGAGACACTCTGAAAAAGTTAAACAATACAACAATTAGTACTTCTTCAATGCTTTCCATATAACATCAAAAAAATAAGCAACAACTCACTAGTTCAAGAACCTTAACCACAAAGTGAAGGTCAATTTTTGCTTTCTTTAAAGAATGGACAATTTTTCGGAATAACTATATGTAAATGTCGCCATTTTATGTTATAATGTTTGGAAAAAGTGAGGAAATGTATTTTCCTTAACTTGTCTCTTAGAGAAAAAAATAATAAATAGAAAAAAACTCTTTTCTTCCCCAATTCATTTTCCAACAGATTGTACAACATCCAAATAATAAAATTGGTAATTTGGCATATAAAATTTAAGTAGACTCCATCAAAAGGCACAGTAAACTGCTTCAAACCGTGGGTTGACATTTTCCTTAGATCTTCTTGAGAAACAAACACAGTTAATACTAGGACCACTCTACTGTATTGGGGCAAATTTAAGTTAAAGTGGAATCAATAGATTTAACTAAGAATTGGAGTAGCAAAGTGAAATATTTCAACTATTTAAAAAGATTACACTTTATAAATAATGTCATAGAGGAAGTATAAAAGGCAATGCTTTAGAAGTGTGGCCAATAACTAAGCAAAGACCACGCTTGAAGGTGTAGTTTTATTAAATCAAGTGTTGCTAATGAGGTACTTATAAAGAATTGTCTATGTACCTCATGGGCAATGGTTTTTTATGCGTAGCTACTATGGTAACACTTGAAAAACGTGCCCTAAAGTCAAAGGTTATGCCTCTCTAGGCCACCCCGAGAAAGCGTTGCCTAAAGTCAAAAAGCGTGGAGTTTGATTAAAGGCCAGACTTTTTGCTAGTTTAGGCCACAGTTTACCGGGGTGGCTAAAAGCCTAAAATATTGTAGTAGATAGTGGAAGGATAGTAGGGTAGCCAAAGCAGGCCCTATTAGTTGGGAGTAATTCCACGTTGCTTTTCTAGATCAGTTTTTCCCTCGTGAGATGAGGGAGTTGAAGGCAACCGAGTTCTTGAACCTAAAGAAGGGGAAGATGATGGTGCAGGACTATGCCCTAGAGTTCACTCATTTTTTCAAAGTACTCCCCAGAATAGGTGGTTGATTAGAGGGCACGAGTGAGTAGGTTTGTCATAGGGTGGCAGACTATTTAGACAACGATTGCAGGACCGCTATGCTCCATCAGGACATGGATTTAACTCGGAAAGTCTTATATGCAAGAAGATGGAGGCGATCCATATGAGAGAGAGAGAGGCCAAGAGGGCCAAGACAGACAGCTATAGATTCTCTCAGCCAAGGCCAGGTGGTGGGCACGACAGCAGACCCACCAGAGATCTTCAGCCCTAGCATCTTCAGCGATGAGTCTGACACCTAGACTTAGGCACAACAAGAGAGGGAGAGCATCAGGATCAGGGGTCAGAGCAGCAGGCCCGTAGATTCCAGTATCCCAGTTTGCTGCAGGTGTGGTTGGGGGCACACGTGTCAGTGTTTGGCAGGTACAGGTGCTTTCTTCGGGTGTAGAAAGCCCGGACATATGCTCAGAGATTTTCCAACAGCTAGACAGAGCCATGATAGGGGCTGAGGCCCATCTTCTAGTTTAGCAGCTCCATCCGCACACCCAGCACAACAGTGGGCATTTACTAGAACAGGTGGCGGTCAGCACTAAAACAGATTCTATGCCTTAGTATCTCGCCAGGAGCAAGAGGTCTCCCCGGATGTAGTCACTGGTATGTTACGAGTTTTCCATCTTTATGTATGTTTTTTGTCAGATCCAGGGTTTACCTTGTCTTTTGTGACACCTTACGTGGCTAGTAGTTTTGGAGTCAGTCCCAAAAAATTGTCAGAACCCTTCTCAGTCTCTACTCCAGTGGGTGACTCAGTTGTAGCTAGACGGGTATGTAGAAGTTTCCCAGTCATAGTCCTTCAGAAATTCACCACAACAGACTTAGTAGAGTTAGCCATGACCGATTTTGATGTTATCCTGAGCATCGATTGGCTATTTGCATGTTATACCTCCATTAATTGTAGAACCCAGATAGTAGAGTTCAGATTTTCGGGTGAGCAAGTCATAGAATGGGAGGGTAGTTCAGCTGTGCATGTAGGTCGTTTCATTTCTTACCTTAAAGTCAGAAAGATGATCTCCAAAGGTTGTGTATACCATCTAGTTAGGGTTAAGGAAGCAACGTCCGAGACCCCAACTATCCAGTCAGCCCCAGTAGTATGTGAGTATGCATAAGTTTTTCCTGATGATCTACTAGGAATCCCTCCTGAGCGGGAGATTGATTTTTATATTGACCTTCTTCCTGATACACAACCTATGTCTATTCCTCCTTATAGAATGGCCCCTACCGAGTTAAAAGAGTTGAAGAAGCAGTTGAAGGACCTGTTAGAAAAGGGTTTCATTAGACCAACCAAATCCCCATGGGGTGCACCAGTTCTGTTTGTCCGAAAGAAAGATGGTCTGTTTGTATGTGTATTGATTATCGACAATTGAACAAGGTCACCATCAAGAATAGGTACCATCTTTCTAGGATTGACGATTTGTTTGACCAGCTTCAGGGTGCCAACTGCTTTTCAAAGATAGACCTCTGATCCAAATACCGTCAGCTCAGGGTGCAGGAGAGTGACATCCCACAGACAACCTTCAGGACGCGGTATGATCATTATGAATTTGTAGTTATGTATTTTGGACTAACGAATGCTCCTACAGCTTTTATGGACTTGATGAACAGGGTGTTCAAGCCATATTTGGATATTTTTGTGATCGTGTTTATTAATGACATCCTGATATACTCTCGGAGCAAGGAGGAACATGCCTCTCATTTGAGGGTGGTACTACAGACTCTCAAGGATCGCCAACTATATTCCAAATTCAACAAGTGCATGTTTTGGTTGAACTTAGTGGCACTTTTGGGCCATGTGGTGACAAGTGAGGTAATAAAGGTGGACTCTCAGAAAATAGAAGCGGTGAAGAATTGGCCTAGACCGATGAATCCTTCAGATATCAGGAGTTTTTTGGGTTTAACTGGGTACTATCGGAGATTTGTTGCGGGTTTTTATATATTGCAGCGCCATTGACCAAATTTACCCAAAAGAAAGTGAAATTCCAATGGTCGGATGCTTGTGAGAGGAGCTTCCAGGAGTTGAAGACTCTCAGCACTGATGTTAACCCTATTCGAGGGTACCGATGGGTTTGTAGTGTATTACAATGCTTCTAGAATTGTCCTTGGTTGTGTATTGATACAACATGGCAAGGTTATAGCATATGCTTTCCAATAGCGAAAGTTCATGAGAAGAATTACCCGACCCATGATCTTGAATTGGCAGCGGTGGTATTCTCCTTGAAGATAGGAGACATTATTTGTACAGGGTCCATGTAGATGTGTTTACGTACCATAAGAGTCTTCAATATGCGTTTACACCGAAAGATCTAAATCTACGGCAAAAGAGGTGGTTGGAGCTACATAAGGATTATGACATGAGTGTCCTTTACCATCTGGGCAAGGCCAATCTATTAGCAAATGCACTTAGTAGACTCTCTATGGAGAGTGTGTCCCATGTGGATGAGGGAAGAAAGGAACTGGTGAAGGATGTGCATCGACTTGCAAGGTTGGGAGTTCATTTGGTTGACTTCGACTGATGGTGGTGTTATAGTTCAGAACGGGTCAAAATAATCCTTGGTGACTGATGCAAAAGTTAGAAAAGATGAGGATCCCATTTTGGTAAAGTTAAAGGAAGTCGTTCAGAATTAGAAGGTAGAGGTCTTCTCCAAAAGGGGAGATTGTGTGCTTCAATATCAGGATCGCTTGCGCGTCTCGTACATTGATGATTTGAGAAATCAGATATTGCATGAGGCTCACGGTTCCAGATACTCAATCCATCTAGGTGCCACCAAGATGTACCGCAACTTACGGAAGTCTATTGGTGGAATGGCATGAACAAATACATCACAGAATTTGTAGCTAAGTGTCCAAACTGTCCGCAAGTGAAGGTTGAGCATCAGAGACCAGGAGGTGTGCTTAAGGATATCAGTATTCCTACTTGGAAGTGGAAAGAAATCAACATGGACGTCATCACAGTGTTGCCTCGCACTCGTCGGCAATATGACTCCATTTGGGTGATTGTGGACAGGTTGACCAAAGCCACTCACTTTCTACCGATCAAAATCAAAAATTCAATGGAGGATTATGCCAAACTATACATCCGAGAGCTAGTTCGGCTGCATGTAGTGCCCTTGTCCATCATATCATACAGAGGAACCCAATTTAACTCTCAGTTTTTGAGGTCGTTTCAAAGAGGAATTGGTACTTAGGTTAAGATTAGTACAACATTTCACCTGCAGACGGTTGGTCAAGCAGAGCGGAAAATTCAGACTCTCGAGGACATTTTGAGAGCATGTGTGATTGACCTCAAGGGTAGTTGGAATGACCATTTGTATCTTATTGAGTTTGCATACAATAACAACTATTGTTCCAGTATTCAGATGGCTCTGTTTGAGGCTCCCTATGGGTGGAGATGTAGATCGCCTATTGGTTGGTTTGAAGTCGGTGAAGCTGTGATGATTGGACCAGATTCAGTCCATGAGGCCATGGAGAAGGTTTAGCTCATACGGGACAGGTTGAAAACATCTCAAAGTCACCAAAACTCCTATGCCGATGTGAGAAGGAGGGAACTAGAGTTCGAACTGGATGATTGGGTGTTTCTGAAGGTGTCTCCCATGAAGGGAGTGATGAGGTTTGGAAAGAAAGTAAAATCAGTCCTTGTTATGTTGGCCCCTACCGGATTGTGAAGCGGGTTGGCAAGGTGGCATACGAATTGGAATTGCCTTCAAAATTAGCTTTTGTGCATCTTGTTTTCCATGTATCTCTCTTAAAGAAGTGTTTGGGTGAACCATCTCTAGTTGTCCTGGTGGACAGTGTCAGTGTGAGAGACAACCTTAGTTACGAGGAGGTTTCGGTGGAAATACTGCATCGACAGGTTCGAAGGCTAAGGAATAAGGAAGTAGCTTCAGCTAAAGTTTTATGGAGGAATCAACATGTTGAGAGAGCTATGTGAGAAGACGAAGAAGACATGATGGCAAGATACCCACATTTATTCTCTACCGGCTTAACTCCAACTTGAGGTATTAGTTTTTCCCCTAAAAAACACTATTCAGTTTATTTTTCAGTTCATGTGGCCAAGTTTCTTTCATGTAAATGGAAATAAGTATGATTCATGTATTCAGTTCAGTCAGGTAGTTTAAATCGAAGTTAGTCATCCCATCGATTTTCAGCTTATATGATCAGTATTTGTGTATTTTGATTTCATTTCTCTGCTTTTCTGTATGATTTTCAACGTTCTAGGATGAATATTTCCAAGGAGGAGATATTGTTATACCCCGAAAGCCCAAAGATCAGACCTGGGAATTGAAACAGAGAAAATTAGAAATCTGGCACCAGGTCACAGAACGAGTCGTTCTGTGATCCGTGGGTTAGACCACGAGTCGTGAGTGACTCATGGTGAGGTACTGGACTTGAGTTGAAATTTTGAGTTTTGAAGTCACCACGGAAATGACCACGAGTCGTGGTTAGCCTCCACGATTTGTCGGATGAGTCGTGGTCAGTTGGTTTCTAATGATTTGAGATTTTGGGCAGTGAAGGTTATGAGTGGTGACCACGAGTCGTGGTCACCAGTATTGACTCGTAGGGTCCCCCGTGGAGAGCCCCAGATGAATTTTGGACAGTGCACAGGATGACTGATGCCACAAGTTGTGTTCTTTGGTAACAATTCGTCCAGTCCCTCGTGGGGACTGACAGTCGGTTATATTCTGTGAATTTAGTAAGGGCTCTTCCGTAATTCCTGTTCGGTTGGTTCCTTAGGTATCTAAACCGACACACAAGTGCACGTGGTCGAACAAGTAGTAAGTGGCTTTAGTAATTCAAGTATCGATCCCTCAGAGACTCGGATTAAGTGAAGTTTGCTTAAGTATACTATACTATATTTTAATTAACTTCTAAATATGCTGACAACAACGTAACCAAAAAGTGAATAATTTGTTTTCTAATTCTATACTAAAACTTATAACAATTATCTACTTTGAATTTGGACTATGGATAAAAGCATGCCGAGGTTAAAGAACATGTAATGAACTTGATTATCATCATAAATTAGTTAATCATTTCTTCCAGTTTCTAGCCAAGAACATTAACCAAGAGATTAAAACTCTCGTATTTAATCTAACTTAAGAATCATAAACCATTCGTCTACATTTCTGTGATCAAATGCAATTCATGACCTAGCAATACAATTCCAGTTCCTAAATTGACTAATACGGCTTTCAAGTATATTTCTATCAGGAAAGCACATCAAGACTCAATTTTCCCAAATCAAGTAAAGAACAATATCCTATTAATTCACAACTTTCCGATTTCGTGCTCTCTCGAGTGAAATCGGACTTTTTAGATATACATTAATGTAGGCCACACACCAATGCAGTAAGAACAAGAATTAATAGAACAACATGGAAGAAAAAGATGAAAAACCATATAATTAATAATCAAAATTCATCACAAGTGTTCATAACCTCAGCAAGGAAGGGAATTAGCCACTCATTTGTGGATTAATCATCCTAAAACAAGTGTTAATCATACAAACAATTGAGTTAAAGAAGAAAGAAAGAGAGAAAAAACCCTGAACTTTTCGTCCCTCAACTGCCTGTAACCCACGTCCTTACTCCACCAAGTCTGAATTATGAAAAATGAACCTAAGTGTTCTATCTATACTAGTGGGAATTTTTCCCGGAATAACAAGCAACGTGTCATGGAGTGCATCGCGGAGCACTGCCTCCGTGACACGCCGTGGACGCGGACCCTCACTGGAATTTGGGGGTCCAAGAATAAAGCACCAATGTGGCACGGCGTGCAATGCGGAGGCTAGCCACCGTGCCACGGAGCTGTCGCGAGCCTCCACTGGAAATTGAGGAATTTTTCACCCTCCAGGCAGAGTGCCTCCGCGATGGCAGCATGACACGGCTCCATCGCGGAGCCCCTTTAATTTGTGCAGTCCAATGCTTTTTCCCTTGCTCGCATCCAAGTCCAACTCCGATATCATCCCACATGCATATTAGCTTCCCGAAATCACATTTTACCTTTAAAACAATGCTAATCATGTTGGTTAGTATAAATTCACATTTTATTACCAATTACATGAAAATGTATACACATTGCTAGATAAACAAGGCGAAAATGATACTTTTGAGTATCACTTGGGCATATAAATCTGCCCAAGATCACTTACCCCACACTTAAATCCTTGTTCGTCCTCGAACAACAAACATACAATTCATGCAATTTACATCCCAACCTTCGCTACTATGGTGCGACAATTTAAGCTACGGTCATACCGATCATTCAATATCGCAAATCATCAAGAAAACATGCATGGTCTCAATAATGCAATAACCTTCAATACATTAAGACTTCCTAGACTTAAAGAATTGATTCTCGATATCGGCAAACTCATGCAAATCAGCTAATCAAGATATCCGACAAGAAAATCAGTCTTTTCTCAAGCATGTGCCCTCACAACTCAAGAGAATCTTCCCCTTTTTGCTCATGTGACACACAAACATTCAAGTAGGGGCATGTAAAAAATAATTTCACTCTCTCTCCCAAAAGAATTCACATGCATCATGTCATGACCCATAAGCTTGCCCTTAGTGTATTACTCCACTAATATAAAGAAATGCAATGTAAGATCACGTAGGACTTTAATGGGTTGTAATGGAAGCTATGGAACTAGTATATATTGGATTAGCCAATAATAGCCACTAGCATCCTTAAGCGCCTTTGCAACACATTCCCATCAACTCATGGACATTGTTTCTCTCTTTTCTTTTTTTTTCATCATCCCATTCTTGATGATTTACCTTAGTATGGCCCATTTCATTAAGCACACTTGACACAATAACAAAGATTATTCATGCACCTTCATTATCGTTTATTTATAACCAGTGCACCTTCAACCTCTTCTTTTCTTTCCTCACTCTGCTTTTCTTTTCTTTTTTCACCACTCTCACTCTTTGACACTTTGGGAACCTTATTTTCACTTCTTAAGCGCTTAAGAGTTTTGTATAGACTTTACGGCTAACGAAAAGAAAGAATTAACCTCAGTTTATACTTTTGGACAACAGAAAGAAATAATAGGCTAAAGGCTCAAAGGGCTGACTAGGGTATGCAATCACATAAAGGGGGAGTATGACAAGAAAAAAATAGAAACTCTCGGTTAAAACAAAGAAATGCCTACATCATTTCCTACAATACACCTCCTTCATTTCGTTTTGTACACACACCAGGCAAGTTCTAGTCACTTCACAATAGCATGGAATAACAATACCTCACTTCACACTTTATGCACATGCTCGATTCAAGATGTATTCACAGACTCTTCAATCAGCTCATTACATGAATTCAAACGTTAAGCCTCAATCACACCAAATCGAACTCTACAACCTAGGTATCTCAACATATTTACAAGATTGCATGCTTTTATACGAATCACTTTTGCATTTTGAATATCAGGTACAACACGCAGCCAAAAATGCACAACTATATAGTAACTACAGGTTCCGGGATGCAATCCACCAAAAAAAAAACTGAAAATAAATTAAAATCACTACTCCTACCGACTACATTTCCCTTAAGACGGTCATCATCCATCCATCATAGGGAACAGTCAATAACTATGACGTCGGTTCAATGGGACTATTCTCGGTAAAGGAATTGAAAACAAACGCCGAGAAACCCAAAAGTTAAAAAAAATTGAAAAACTTTTGCAAAACATCGATCATTTCGATAGAAAAATTATTTACAAAATATTTTAAATATGAACAAAATATTTTCGCAAAATTTTAAAAATATCGATCATTTCGGTAAGCAAAAATATTTACAAAAATTTTACAGACTCAGCTGGCAACATCAACATTCCACAACACAAATCAATTCCACAAACATGTATAGATACAGAACAATTTAAAAATTCACAACCACAGGGAAACATACAAGCAAACCAGCCCAGCCCAGCACCTAACTACTCCCCACCACACACTTAAACCGAACACTGTCCCCTGTGTTCACAAAAATTAAATAGCACAAAGTCGGGTGGTGGAACTCCCTGATCAGTCAAAGTATTCCACTTCTTCATCAGGTGCTGCTGCCTCATCTCCCATGTCCGAGTCGCCTCCGTCGTCGTCATCGGACTCCACATCGGAGTCCTCCTGACGTGTATCCTCGTTCGTGGGGACATCATCGTCAGTGGGCTCTACAAAGGCTGGCCCCACTCGGCATAGAGCCCTGGCGTTTTCGCCAAATGGGTAATCTAGCTCGAGCTGCCATAGCTCCTCCTCCGTGGCTAGTCTCCCACCTATCCTGAGATGAAGCATTTGCATCACATACATCCGCGCCATGTACTGGTCATCACGAGCATGTCGCTCGCCAAGTGTCAGCACTGGCCCGTGGGTGGTGTCGGGAGCCTTAGTTTTGGTCACGTCCAAGGCCCGCCGCTCCAACTGCGGGATGTAATCCAAAGCCTCCTCCTCGACGTCGAGGCCTCTGAGAAAGGTGGTGAGTAGTCCACCGAACCCATACCTGTGGCCCTGGTGTAGTCGGGCTCTCTTCATGGCGGATATAATGACCGCCCCAACATTAATTTCCAGCCCTTTCATCAGGGCGTACACCAGGCAAACACGGTCCCGGGTCACATTAGTCATGTGTACCCCCAGGATTAGGCACGAGCAGACTATCTTCAGCCAGATTCGGGCTTCCCTGTTCATTTGAGAATAAGGCAGAGTCTGGTGGTAGCCCCTTTCTTTGTGTCTGCTCCATCTAGCTGTAGATCGAGCCCCACACAGTGTGCGTCTGATGTCGGCATACGGTGGGGTAATATTCAGCTGGCAGAGAACGTGGGCGTCTGTGTCCTGC
Organism: Datura wrightii; assembly: GCA_035772735.1. Classification (NCBI taxonomy): domain Eukaryota; kingdom Viridiplantae; phylum Streptophyta; class Magnoliopsida; order Solanales; family Solanaceae; genus Datura; species Datura wrightii. Next base: position 126,919,342 of record JASDFA010000003.1, on the reverse strand, counting down.
GCTCCTATGATGGCATTTAGCTGTTTGGGTTCCAGAGTGACTATCTGCCCTCTGATCTTGATAGTGTGGCTTCTGATTGCCGGGTTCCAATTAGCATAGAACTCCCGGACCAAGTGTAGGTTGCATTCTTTGGGCTCCTGAAATATGAAACTTAGCCCAGCAGCCTCGATCCGTTGAACTATTTTGGGGAACTCCTGTGCTAATGGCTCCCGTGCTATATGCTCCTTGAGGAAATATTTGTTTTCTTTGTGCTTAGCATACCACTTCTTCCCCTCATCAATCACCCATCTCGTTCCGTATTGGCGGCGCTGGCCGCGTGGAACTGCTGGTGCCGCTGGGACTGCTGTGCCCAGTCTGAGTCTTTTCCTTCCGGTGCCTGAAGTTGATGCACCCTTACCTTTATCTTGCCTGCTTGCCATTTTACCTGTCAACACAAGTAAACAAGCTTAATGTCAAGCTAAATGAATATTAACTTCGGCTAAGGTCGGGTTACGCTAAGTTTACCCCACACTTAGTCCTTAGCTACAGTTACGATACTACGGCAAGAATAACTTTATTTACACCAATCAACCAACTATACAATCATGCTTAGTGCGTTCAAACGAAAATTCGATGGTATAACTTCTGCGTACTACTCAGAATTCGTACAGCTAATCCCAATCACTACCATCGCTAGCATTTCAACCATCGCACTTAGCAAAGAAAAACAACGAATCAAAACAACAACAAAAATTCTATACATATGAACCTATACAACCAACCCAATTTGAACAAATTTCGACATTTTCCCCAAAACTCGAGAATTCGTCGTCTACTAACATTCAAACACTTCTTACAATGATTCATCTCATTCAACAAGTACACCCCGGCATAGAATTCACGAATTCAACACATTACCAACTTCAAATTCAACAACAAAGCCCTAGAATTGATTTTCTCAATCAACTTCGAATAATTCATGTAATCGACAAGTTCAAACAATCATTACAACATTCTGAACTTTTATCAATCAATAAATGACTCGAATTCATGCTTAATTTCGACTTAGGGTGATTTATCTCACCTCCCATGCTTAATTTCGAATGAAATCGACAAAAACTTGAGAGAGAATCGGAAAACATACCTTGTCGTTGAATAAGCGAAGAAAACTTGGTAATTTGTTGCCTTAAGCCGTGGCACGTTGATGGGAGAGGGGTTTTGGGACGTTTGGTCGCGGAGGAAAATGAAAATGGGGGAAAAAAAGGGAGAAATCGGGTTTTAAAAGGTAGAAAACACGCGGGTCACCCGGCAACCCGGTGTGACCCGTCACAATTTATACGACAACGTGTCACGGAGTGCATCGCGGTGCACTGCCTCCGTGACACGGACCCATCGCGATAGCCTTCTTGAAATTTTGAAATTTCTGGATTACACCTCAACGTGTCACGGAGGGTAACGCGGAGGTCCTCCTCCGTGACACGGAGCTATCGCCCCAGCTCACTGTCTTCTACATTTTATTAACTTTTCATACCTCGCCTTTTCCTTCACAATTCCGTGCACATTTTTCTCCGTTTGACCTGAAAATCATCTCACTAAACAAAATTGGTTAGAATAATAGGTTTCACCTAACTAAAACAACAAATACTAACTAAAACGAAAATTTTTTGTACTAAATCAAGAAAAAGAAGAAAAAAAAAAGAAAAATCTATTTACACTTTACAAAATGAAAGAAAGAAAAAAAAAACAAATTTTCACGGGTTGCCTCCCGTGCAGCGCCTGGTTTACCGTCGCGGCTCGACGTTATTTACGCTCAATTGTCCGCTAGGGTGATGGACGATTTCTCACGATCATTGTCCTCCCCCCAGTAGTTCTTACACCTTTGGCCATTTACTAAGAACGTGGCACTCCGATCTTCTTGCCACAATTCTACAGCCCCATGAGGGGTCATTCTTACCACTTCAAATGGTCCCGACCATTTAGACCTCAGCTTCCCAGGAAACAACTTCAATCTCGAATTGAAGAGCAAAACTTTTTGTCCCGGCTCGAAAATGCGATGCACCACATGCTTATCATGCCATCTTTTGGTTCTTTCCTTGTAGTACTTGGCACTCTCATAGGCATGCCAGCAGAACTCATCAAGTTCACTGAGCTGCATTAGTCTCTTTTTGCCCGCCAGCTCTAAGTCCATATTTAGCTTTCTGACAGCCCAGAAAGCTCGGTGCTCTAATTCCACCGGGAGATGACATGCTTTGCCATAGACCAATCGGTATGGTGAGGTTCCAATCGGTTTCTTGTAAGCAGTTCTGTAAGCCCACAATGCATCATCGAGCTTGCTCGACCAATCATTTCGTTGTGTATTCACCATTTTCTGAAGAATCTGCTTCACCTCCCTATTTGACACCTCTACTTGCCCACTAGTTTGGGGGTGGTATGCTGTTGCCACCTTATGACGCACCCCATACTTGGCTAGTAATTTCTTGAAACTTGCATTGACAAAATGAGCCCCTCCATCACTGATAATGGCTCGGGGTGTCCCGAACCTTGTGAGGATGTGTTTTTTCGCAAACTTCGTTACTGCCTTGTTGTCATTTCTGGGGAAAGCTATTGCTTCCACCCATTTTGATACATAATCTACAGCTACCAAGATGTAACGATTACCAAATGACGGTGGGAATGGACCCATGAAGTCAATGCCCCATACATCAAAGGGCTCAACTTACAGTATATTCTGCGGTGGCATCTCTTGTCTTCTGCCAATTGATCCTGTACGCTGACATCTATCACACATTTTGACATACGCCATAGAGTCTCTGAACAGTGTTGGCCAAAAGAAACCTAACTGTAGAACCTTGTGCGTTGTTCTCTCGCCTCCGTGATGCCCTCCATACAATGAAGAATGGCAGCCCCTCAACACCTCTGGATTTGACTCTCTGGGATGCATCTTCTCATTACCTGATCTGGTCCCTGTTTGAACAAATATGGTCCATCCCAAACATAGTGCCGGCTATCATGCCTCAATTTCCTTCTTTGCTGGTCTATTGCCTTAGGTGGGTAGACTCCGCTCACCGGAAAGTTGACTATGTCTACATACCAGGGAACTTCAACTTCTCCTACTGCCAAGAGTTGCTCATCTGGGAGCTCTTCATTTATGTTATCACTTTCCATCACATGCGACCGACTTTCCAGTCGTGATAGGTGATCTGCTACTTGGTTCTCGCTCCCCTTTCTGTCTCTAATCTCAAGGTCGAACTCTTGCAACAATAAGATCCATCTAATCAACCTAGGCTTAGCATCCTTCTTGTCGAATAGGTACCGAATAGCTGCATGATCGGTGTACACCACAACTTTTGAACCCACTAAATAGGACCTGAATTTGTCAAATGCAAACACCAGAGCTAGCATTTCCTTCTCTATGACTGTGTAATTGCTTTGGGCCGTATTCAGTGTTTTGCTTGCATAATAAATAGAATGGAAAATTCTATTTTTTCTTTGTCCCAATACGGCTCCCACAACCACATCACTAGCATCACACATCAGCTCAAATGGTTGTTCCCAGTCAGGAGAAGTAAGTATAGGTGCTTCTATCAATTTCTGCTTCAACTTTCCGAATGTTGTAACACACTCATCATTCAACTCGAACTTTACCTCTTTTTCTAGTAGTCGGCATAGTGGTCGAGAAATGTTGGGAAAGTTTTTGATGAATCGTTTGTATAATCCTGCATGCCCAAGAAAACTGCGCACACCTTTCACTGACACTGGTGGTGGCAACTTTTCAATAACCTCGATCTTAGCACGATTGACTTCCAACCCCTTTTTAGATACTTTGTGGCCAAGGACAATGCCCTCCTTCACTACGAAGTGGCATTTCTCCCAGTTTAATACAAGGTTGGATTCCTCACAGCGAGCCAGCACCATGTCAAGATTCTGCAAACAAGTAGCAAATGAATTACCGAAAACAGAAAAATCATCCATAAATACCTCAACGAAATCCTCCACCATGTCATGGAAAATAGCCATCATGCATCTCTAGAATGTGGCGGGTGCATTGCATAACCCAAACGACATTCGCCTAAAAGCATATGTCCCATAAGGACAGGTGAAAGTAGTCTTCTTTTGATACTCCGGAGCTATGGCTATTTGGTTATAACCAGAGTACCCATCAAGGAAGCAATAATATTCCTGTCCTGCCAACCTATCTAGTATTTGATCAATAAAAGGGATGGGGTAATGATCTTTCCTCGTGGCTTCGTTTAACTTTCTGTAGTCCATGCAAATCCGCTAGCCTGTGACGGTTCGAGTATGGATCAACTCATTTTTCTCGTTGGTGACTACAGTCGTCCCCCCTTTCTTTGGAACACATTGAACGGGGTTGACCCATTCACTGTCTGAAATTGGGTAGACCACACCTGCATCAAGCCACTTGATTATTTCTTTCCTTACCACATCCTTCATTGCTGGATTAAGTCTTCGTTGCGGCTGAATGGTTGGTTTGGCTCCTGTCTCCATGAATATCCTGTGTGTGCAGAAAGATGGATTGATACCCTGAATGTCTGACATCTGCCAACCCATTGCTTTCTTCCTCTTTCTAAGGACACCCAATGCTTCCTTTTCCTGTGCCTCCGTCAAGTCTGCAGAGATGATAACTGGTAATGTCTCCCCCTCCCCCAAAAAGATATATTTTAAATGGGGAGGCAATTCTTTCAGCTCCAGCTTCGGACTTTTTAGATATACATTAATGTAGGCCACACACCAATGCAGTAAGAACAAGAATTAATAGAACAACATGGAAGAAAAAGATGAAAAACCATATAATTAATAATCAAAATTCATCACAAGTGTTCATAACCTCAGCAAGGAAGGGAATTAGCCACTCATTTATGGATTAATCATCCTAAAACAAGTGTTAATCATACAAACAATTGAGTTAAAGAAGAAAGAAAGAGAGAAAAAACCCTGAACTTTTCGTCCCTCAACTGCCTGTAACCCACGTCCTTACTCCACCAAGTCTGAATTATGAAAAATGAACCTAAGTGTTCTATTTATACTAGTGGGAATTTTTCCCTGAATAACAAGCAACGTGTCACGGAGTGCATCGCGGAGCACTGCCTCCGTGACACGCCGTGGACGCGGACCCTCACTGGAATTTGGGGGTCCAGGAATAAAGCACCAATGTGGCACGGCGTGCAACGCGGAGGCTAGCCACCGTGCCAAAGAGCTGTCGCGAGCCTCCACTGGAAATTGAGGAATTTTTCACCCTCCATGCAGAGTGCCTCTGCGATGGCAGCGTGACACGTCTCCATCGCGGAGCCCCTTTAATTTGTGTAGTCCAATGCTTTTTCCCTTGCTCGCATCCAAGTCCAACTCCGATATCGTCCAACATGCATATTAGCTTCCCGAAATCACATTTTACCTACAAAACAATGCTAATCATGTTGGTTAATAGATTCACATTTTATTTCCAATTACATGAAAATGTATACACATTGCTAGATAAACAAGGCGAAAATGATACTTTTGAGTATCACTTGGGCATATAAATCTGCCCAAGATCAATTCCTATGATCCTAAGGCCTAAATTACATCGTTTTGAGCTCCAAATAGGTAGTTTTATGAGGGGTAAGTTCATTTTAGGCTCATTTACATCCATGCATGCAAATTGAAGGGGGTTTAGAAGGTGATCAAGTGTAGGTTTACTTCAAGTTTTTTTCAAATCTTCATGGGGCAATCAGAAAAGTGGTAGAATCAGATCCTATAAGGTATGTAGGGTTATGAATGAGTGAGTTCGTTCACACCCATGCCCAATCTCTCTCCAAATCATGAAAATTCCTATGTTGATTATATGGGGTTTTAGCCCGATGAATGAAATTCCAACATTTTCTACATGGGTAGGATCTAAATATGTTTCTACTATTGAATTATGATTCATGGGCAAGTTTCACATTTTTTTCAATTATAATCATGTTTCAAGCTTTATAAACTTAAATGGCCATCTATGAGAAGTTCATGAAAGTTGAGATTTATGATGAATGTTCAAGTGTGATGAGATATTATTGATGAAAAGCATGTTTTCAAGTTACTAATGTTTATAATCATGTTTTCCATTGAATTAAGTATTTTTAAGTATGCTAAAGTATTGGGCAATGCCCATATGTTCAAGTATGATTTATGCTTTCCCGAATTGAGCTTACCACATGGTTGGCAAGGTGGCATATGAATTGGAGTTGCCTTCAAATTTAGCTTCGATGCATCTTGTTTTTCATGTATCTCTCTTAATGAAGTGTTTGGGTGAACCAGCTCTAGCTGTCCCAATGGACAGTGTCGATGCGAGAGACACCTTTATTTATGAGGAGGTTTACGAAGAGGTTCCGGTGGAAATATTGGATCAGCAGGTTCAAAGGCTAAGGAATAAGGAAGTAGCTTCAGTTAAAGTTTTATGGAGGAATTAGCATGTTGAGGGGGCAATGTGAGAAGCCGAAGAAGACATGATGGCAAGATAACCACATTTATTATCTACCGGCTAAGCTCCAGCTTGAGGTATCAGTTCTTGCCCGAAAAGAACTCTATTAAGTTTCATTTTCACTTCATGTGGCCCAGTTTCTTTCATGTAAATGGACATGTGTTTGATTCATGTATTCAGTTCAGTCAGGTAGTTTAAATCGGAGTTAGTCATCCCATCGATTTTCAACTTATATGATCAGTATTTGTGTATAGTGATTTCATTTCTCTACTTTTCTGTATGATTTTCAACATTCAAGGACAAATGTTACCAAGGGGGAGATATTGTTATACCCCAAAAGCCCAAAGATCAGACCCGGGAGTTGAAATAGAGAAAATTAGAAATCTGGCACCAGGTCATAGAATGAGTCGTTCTGTGACCTGTGGGTTTGACCACGAGTCGTGAAGTGACTCTTGGTGAGGTACTGGACTTGAGTTGAAATTTTGAGTTTTGAAGTCATCATGGAAATGACCACGAGTCGTGTTCAGCCACCACGATTCGTGGGATGAGTCGTGGTCAGCCACCACAATTCATGGGATGAGTCGTGGTCAGTCGGTTGCTAATGATTTGAGATTTTTGGCAATGAAGGTGATGAGTAGTGACCATGAGTCGTGGTCACCAGTAATGACTCGTAGGGTCTCCCATGGAGAGCCCTAGATGAATTTTGGATAGTGCACACAATGACTGATGCCAGGAGTTGTGGTCTTTGGTAATGATTCATCAAGTCCCTCATTGGGACGGACAGTCAGTTATTTTCTGTGAATTTAGTAAGGGCTCTTCCATAATCCCTATGATCCTAAGGCCTAAACTACATCGTTTTAAGCCCGAAATAGGCAGTTTTATGAGGGGTAAGTTCATTTTAGGCTCATTGACATCCATGCATGCAAATTGACGGGGTTTAGAAGGTGATCAAGTGTAGGTTTTCTTCAAGTTTTCTTCAAATCTTCATTGGGCAATCAGAAAAGTGGTAGAATCAGATCCTATCAGGTATGTAGGGTTATTAATGGGTGATTTCATTCACACCCATGCCCAATCCCTCTCTAAATCATGAAAATTCCTATGTTGATTCTATGGGGTTTTAGCCCGATGCATGAAATTCCTAAATTTTATACATGAGAGGTAGGATGTAAATACGTTTCTACTATTAAATTATGATTCATGGGAAAGTTTTACATTGTTTTCAATTATAATCATGTTTCAATCTTAATAAACTAAAATCCCTATTTATGAGAAGTTCATGAAAGTTGAGATTTATGATGTATGTTCAAGTTAGATGAGATATTATTGATGAAAAACATGTTTTTAAGTTACCAATGTTTATAATCATGTTTTCAAGTGAATTAAGTATTTTCAAGCATGTTAAAGTATTGGGCAATGCCCATATGTTGAAGTATGATTTATGATTTCCCGAATTAAGCTTACTACTCGGTTTTGAAGTTAAGAGTCCCAGTTATGTTCATCTTGTGGTATGGTTTGAGAAAAAGCTCCTCATATATGATTTCAGATTTGATATGTAGTTGATTATTAAGCTTCGTCAATAGATGATGGTAAGCTTCGTTGAAAAATGTTGGAGAACATATGAATGTTTTTAGGAGTAGTGTCTAGAACCGAGTAGGCTAAGGGTTGGATGACCCTATGACTCAGAAATACGCACTAACGTAGGTTTTGTCACATCCCGAGTCTACACCCTAGACGGGACACGGTATTAGAGTCACAAGTAACCCCATGTCAACCCCTAGTCTATCATACACTGGTATACTGAGTAAAACACACATAGCGGAAGCATGAAATAATAGTATAAAGCGTTTATGAGAAAATAAAAAAAACTAAATTGTAAACATCAAAATAGTTTGAACACCGATAGTCTGAAAAAACCAAGTCTATATCTAAAAGCCATCTAACTGATGAGCCGTTGGGACAAGTCCCCAGCTAACTCTAAGTCTAACTGAATGTAACAAACATAACTGGGATAAATGAAATAATGTCCTTCAAAGATGAGGATTCACACTTCTGCTACTGAGAGAGGGAGATCTGAACAAAGTCGACTAACGGAGCTGGGTATGAGAACCTGTGGCTGTATCATGAAATGATACAACATTAAAGTATGCGTCAGTACTTCGAATGTACTGAGTAAGAAGGAGAAAAATATAACTGAATATAAAAGATTGAATTGAAACTGACATGCAATGACCAACTGATATATACTAAGCTGAATAACTGTCCTAAACTGAGATAGTCACGATTACCCTGTCTAATGGTCAAAGACATGCCTTAAGTCTGAAATTCTGAGTTTGAGATACTGTATTGAACTGATCTAAACTGATAGAGCTGAAACAGAACTGAACTGATTAGCCTGAGACTATATCGAGCTGATTAGTGGGAGAGTCTATAACCGACATATAACTACGTGAGCTAAACATGGGGTCCGATGTATACGCCCCACTGTAGGATCCAATATACCTTGCAAAGGTATAGAGTCATGAAAGGGGTAATCACAAAAGTCTTGTGCTAATCAGGCCAATAAATATTGTAACCTATGCTAGTGACGTAGTTTTGGGAACCTGGTTCGCTGGAACCCCGGTCCGTTCGGTGCTAAGTCTTGCTCCTACCTGAATACCTAAACTGGATACTAAGTTGATAACTCAAAATGGGGTCCAAGACTAGTCCGGGATATATAACTAAAGGTACCGTGAGAGTCTTATCGGACCAGATTCTGAAACTGGGTTTTAGACTGGTTAGAGTTACTTATCTAGTAGCGTCGTAAGTCTAAGAACAAATTGTAATCTGACTAGGGTCCTAAGGCTAATCATAACTATCTGTCTAAGTGTCATGACCGCCTAGTGGACCAATAAACTGTGTTCTGGATCCGATTCTTATAATTGGGATGTGATACTGATACCTCTGGAATTTCTGTAGTCAAACTGATCAGCTGACATTATTATGGTCAACTCGGAGGTTGCTAAAAATCTTACTGAGACTAGGCTGACATTTATGAGTATATGAACTTTATTACTGAAAATGTCTAACATACATTTAATTGATTTTCTAACACATACAAATGTTATAGAAACCCCTAACTTTGAAAGATTCAAGCAAATTTTGAGAATTCGATACTTATGCAGGATTCTAGTTTCTGTTTTCAAGAGTTAGAGCTGAAATTAACATTCAACAGAATAGACATTATCTTGGTTACAAATTGGTGGAAAACATCTAAATTAGCATACGATAATATTCCTCAAGAATTAAACAAAGTCTGATAGCAATATCTTCCCAATCAAAAATCCAGGGCTAGAACTGATAGGGAACTGAGGAGGAGTTTAGGGGACACAAGGGAAGGAAAATCCCCTTGTTGAATTCCCACATACCTGGGCATGGAAATCCCTGAGAAGATTCCTTGGAAAATCTGTGATGAATCGTTCTTCCTAACTTCTTCTCTGAGCCTTTCTGAGAGAAACTTTGCGCTTAACTGTGGAGAGATGGAAAAGAATGAGAGAACCCATCGATTTTCCCTTTATAAAACCCCTAATCTAACCTAAAACGACGTATTTTAGAGACTAAATAGGTGAGAAATTACAAAAGTAACCATGGGATTTAAATTTGAAATCTAGTTGATAGGGTCCTAAGGGGTCACTCGATGAGTCGTTGGTTGAGACCATAACTCATTAGGACCAGTCATTGGTTTCACTTTCCATGTCCTAGGGTCACTGGATCTTGCAACAGGAGATACCACGACTCATTGGATAAACCAAAGGGTCAATGGTTCCTCCATGGTCACTAGACGAGGAAACTAGAAGGGCTGACGATGGGTGACACAATGACTCGTTGGTGGACCTAACGGGTCATTATGTCTAGTCGTTAGGTTCATTGGAAGATTTTCTCAAAAAGTCTCCTGGGCTCTTAATAGGATACATGACGATTCAATACCTGGTGACCATGAGTCGTGGTCACCACTTGTCAGGTACACTGCCTCAACCCCAAATGATTTTTATATCTGGCTGACCACGACTCGCCCCCATGAATCATGGTGCCTGAGCTTGACTCGTTGATAAAGGGTGTATTTATGCTCTTCATAGACATATTTTGCCCGTGCTTTATATGTTTTGGGAACAAATTTATGTGCGTTTGCATGTATTTATGTTATGCATTGGTGAAAAGAGCTAACGTATGTGATTAGATGCTTTTAGGGCTAAAAATGATGGATTTAAATGTATTTGAGGCTTGTGGAATGAATATGAGGAAGTAGGAATGAATAATGCAAAAAGAAAGGCATATTGCACTACATGCACTGCTGCACAATTAGATGCGCGAGGCACTGGCCTTCTGAGCTACCAGATGCATGACGCGGCCCTTGTGCTGCGCGATTCCATGCATGAGGCACCGGTCTCCTTGTGTGACTATGTGTACGACGCGGTGCAGAAGCTGCACGATGACATGTGTGAGGCGCAGCCTTTCTAGAGCTACAGCAGGAGTGAGGCACCATTCAACCTACGCGATGCGGCAAGACGTTCAAATGCTCAACAACAAGCAAATCCCACTTAAACTATGAAAAGGAGTTTCCAATCCCAAATCAAACCAGTAAAGGAATAAGAAAAGCATAAATCTACTACTATAAATACCCTTTTATTTTTATGTTTTAGAGAAGTTGGAAGAGTTCTTGAGCGTTAAGACTTAACACGTTTTGAAGACATAAGTTAAGAGATACGATTGTAAGGCTTGATTTCATATTTTGAGATAACTTTTGAATTGTTCTTCCTTATATTTGCATTATTCAAGTAAAGTTTCTTCCGATCATTGTTGTAAGTATTAATTTTTTATTTTGCCTATGAATACTATTAATTTACTTATGACCACGATAGGTGAAAACTTCCACAACTAGGGTTGTGGGAACCATGACAAATTAACACACATAGGTAAAATACTTAGTGATTCTTGAACGGAGTTTATGCATGTATTATTTTTCCCTTCGTTTTAATTATTCATTAATGGTTCCAAACATTAGAACTTGCCTTATTCTTACTTACCAGATCAAGGGGATAGTGAATGAAAAAAGGGATTAACAACAGAGATTTGAGGCTATCAACCCTCATTTAATAGCTTGAACTTGTCCGAGAATAGCTAATCGGATATCAAGGGGAAGGGTTAGTCAATTATACACCCGTAGATGGACCAAGTTGCGTGGTTATAATCATCTAAATAGGGCACCAACCATTTAGGTGAAGTTAACTTACCAATATTGCATACTAAGCACCAGAATAGATCACTAGTATAATATGCCTTGTGGTTATGATGTCATGGGGAATACTTACCCTAGTTAGTTGCATTAATTTGGAATCAATCTTCACTTTCCCTCAACGACATTGTTTGTTACTTTATAACCCCCCCCCCCCCCGCCGTTAAGAAATAACTGACTAAAAAGTTTAAGCACCAGGGTTCTTCTACATCCTTCCATATTCCTTGTGGGATCGACCCAAACCTTTTTGGGTTCTATATTTGACATCGACCGCGTTATATCTCATTACAAGGTGTAATTTGAGCAACATCACTCGTGGGGTCTTCCATTGGGTACACTGACTCCTCCCTTCCATTTCTCAATCACCCTTCCTCAACTAGCCTAACGAATCATTAGATCTCATAACGACTTGTTAGGAAAGTTGTTCTGAGGCATTTCTGCATATTTTTAATTTTCTCTAAGTCCCCGATCTAGTCTTTGAGTTTCCGAGGAATTACAATATCTCCCCCTAGGAAATATTTGTCCTTGAATGTTGGAAAAAACCTAGAAAAGCAGAGAATTGCAATCACTATGTTCAAATACTGACCGTAAAGGCTGAAAACTAATGGAATGACTACCTCCGAACTGAACTACAAGTCTGAACTGAATTCACTAATCAAACTCATGACTAATCACATGAAAGAAATTGGAATACATTAATTGAATAGTGTTTTACGGAGGAAATTAGTATCTTAAACTGAAACTGAGCCGGAAGGGAACAAGTGTGGGTATCTGGCCATAATATCTACTTCAGCCTCCCACGTAGCTCCCTCAACCTGCTGATTGCTCCACAAGACTTTGACTAAAGCTACTTCTATGTTTCTCAACTTAAGTACCTAACGGTTAAGAATCTGGACTTGGACTTCTTCATAAGAGAGACTATCTTTCACTCCTACACTTTCTAATGGAACACCTGAAGTTGGATTACCAATGCACTTCTTCAATAACGACACATGGAATACTGGGTGCACAACTGCTAATTCAGAAGGTAATTCTAGCTCATAGGCTACATTGCCAATACACCTCAAAATTCTATAGGGTCCCACATACCTGAGACTTAGTTTGCCTTTCTTCCCAAATCTCATCACCCCCTTCACAGGAAAAAATTTCAAATAAACCCAGTCATCAACTACAAACTCCAACTCTCTTCTCCTCACATCGGCATATGATTTCTGACGGGTCTGAGCTGTTTTCAATCTTACTCGAATGAGTTGAACTTTCTGCATTACCTCGTGAACTGAGTCTGGCCCTATCAACGTAGCTTCACCAACCTGAAACCACCCTATAGGAGATCTACACCTTCTACCATATAATGACTCAAATGGGGCCATTTGAATGCTAGAGTGGTAGTTGTTGTTGTACACAAACTCGATAAGAGGCAAATGGTCATCCCAATTGCCCTTAAAATCGATCGCGCACACTCTCAACATATCTTCTAGGGTCTGAATGGTCCGCTCATCTTGCTCATTTGTCTGCGGGTGAAAAGTTGTGCTGAGTTTAACTTGGGTACCAAGTCCCCTCTTAAAAGACCTCTAGAAATGAGAGGTGAATTGGGTACCTCTGTTTGAGATAATAGATAGGGGTACCCCATGAAGTCTGACTAACTCTCGGATGTAATGTCTGGCATAGTTCTCAGCTGAGTCCGTGGTTTTAACTAGGAGGAAGTGAGTTGACTTAGTCATCAGGTCCACTATTACCCAAATTTAGTCCTGTGCCGATGAGTTTGAGGTAGACCTATAATAAAGTCCATATTTACTTCTTCCCTCTTCCATGTAGGTATACTGATATCCTAAGTCATACCTCCTAGTCTCTAGTGTTCTACTTTAACTTGTTGGCAGTTCAGGTACTTGGCTACAAATTCAGCAATATCTCTTTTCATTTCGTACCACAAGTAAATATCCTGCAGATCATGGTACATATTGGTAGCACCAGGGTGAATGGAATATCTAGAACTGTGTGCTTCAGCCAATATCTACTGTCTCAACTCGTCTACTTCCGGTCACATAACCTACCCTGGTAATGGAGCACACCATCTCCCCCTTTGGAGAAAACTTTTATTTCTTTTCTGAGAAATGCTTCCTTAAACTTGAGTAAGATGGGATCTTCGTCCTATTTGGACTTCACTTCAACTACTAAGGAAGAATCTGACCCACTTTGCATTACCACTCCACTTTCGGCAGAATCCACCAACTGTACTCCCAACCGAGCTAGCTTGTTAATTTCCTTTACCATTTCATTCTTTCCCTCTTCAACATGAGGTACGCTCCCTATAGACAACCTGCTTAGTGCATCAGCCACCACATTGGCCTTGCCCAGGTGACACAACACACTCATGTCGTAGTCTTTCAGTAGCTCCGACCACCTTCTCTGTCAAAGATTTAGGTCCTTTTGACAGAACACATACTGAAGGCTCTTGTGATCTGTGAACACATCCACGTGAGCCCTATACAAGTAATGTCTCCATAATTTCAGCACACACACCACCACTACCAACTCCAATTCATGGGTTGAATAATTCTTCTCATGAACCTTAAGTTGTCTGGAGGTGTAGGCTATCACTTTAACCCGCTGCATCAAAACGCAACTGAGTCCAACTTTGGAAGCATCACAATAAACAACCAACCCCTCTGTTGCTTATGGAAAGATCAAAACTGGAGCGGTAGTGAGTCGAGTCTTCAACTCCTAGAAACTCTTTTCACATGCATCCGACCACTGCAATTTCACTTTCTTCTAAGTTAACTTAGTCAGAGGAGATGCTATAGAGGAGAAGCCTTCCACAAATCATCGGTAATAACCAGCTAAACCCAGGAAAATCTTGATTTTAGTCGGAGAGGTAGGTCTGGGCCAATCTTTCACTACTGCTATCTTTTGAGGATCAACCTGAATACCTTCGCCCGAGACCACGTGACCCAGGAAAGTCATGGACTTCAACCAGAATTCACACTTGCTGAACTTGGCAAACAACTGGCGGTCTCTGAGCGTCTAAAGCACTATCCTCAGGTGATAAGCATGCTCTTCCTCATTTCTGGAGTATACCAGAATGTCGTTGATAAATATAATAATGAACATATCTAGATACTACTTGAAGACTCTATTAGTCAAGTCCATGAAGGCTGCGGGGGAATTTGTTAGTCCGAAGGACATAACCACAAACTCGTAGTCACCATACCAAATTTTGAATGTTATTTTCGGTATGTCACACTCTCTGACCCTTCACTAATGATATCCCAACCAGAGATTGATTTTTGAGAAATAACTTGCTCTCTAAAGTTGGTCAAATAGGTCGTCAATTCTGGGTAGGGGATACCTTTTCTTGACTATAACTTTGTTCAGCTGATGGTAATCTATGCACATTCTGAGGGTAACGTCTTTCTTACGCGTGAATAGTACTGAAACACCCCAGGGAGAGATGCTGGCTCTGATAAAACCCTTGTCAAGAAGATCATTTAGTTGCTCATTTAACTTCTCAAGCTCAGCTGGAGCCATTTTGTAAGGAGGGATAGAGTTGGGATGAGTATCTGTGAGGAGCTCTATTCTGAAGTCTATTTCCTATTCATTGGGGACTTTGGGAAGATCCTCAGGAAATACATCTGGAAACTCGCTGACCACCGAAACTGACTGGATAGTTGGGGTCTTAGAGTTGGAATCCTTGACCCGAACTAGATGATAAATACATCCCTTGGAAATGATCTTTTGGGTCTTAAAGTAGGAAATAAACTGACCCTTAGGTGCTGAACTACTGCCCGTCAATTCTAACACAGGTTCATTTGAATACTGAAACTTGACAACTCTAGTTCTACAGTCAACTGAGGCATAATAAGAGTGTTACCAATCCATGCCGAGGATAAGGTCAAAATCTACCATGTCTAACTCTATGAGATCAGTTGGAATAACTTTATTCAAGATTGAGACTGTACAGTTTCTATACACCTGGCTGGCTCTAACTGACTCGTCAACAAGGGTGGAGACTGAGAATGGTTCTGAGAGGACCTCTGGACTGATATTTTTGACTGGACTGCAATGTAGGGAGTCACGAATGAGAGGGTGGCTCCTACATCTAGGAGGGCATACATGTCTAGATGAAAGAGGCGTAACATACCTGTGACTACGTCAGGTGAGCTCTCCTGATACTGATGGGAAGACAATGCATAAAACCAGTTTTGGCACTAATTGCCATCCGTACCTGATGTGTTGGCCTGTTGAACTGGTCGGCCTACTGGAGCAGCTGATGTGGTGGATTGTGCTATCCCCCGTCATGGTGACGGGCAATCTTTAAGCCAATGATCAAGCTTTCCACAACCAAAACAGCCTTCTTGACACTAAAGACACTCTCCCAGGTGGTTCTTGCTGCACTTGGGGCAAGCTGGATATTTGTGCACGGCATTGTAGATTTCAGACTGAGAGCCAGATGCTTCACCCCTCTGATCCTGGTGAGACCGGAAGGTTGGGGTGCTGGCTGAGCTAGGTGATGAGGCTCTCAACTATTGTTGTTGTTGCTGCTGTGGGCAGCTACTACCGCTAGACCTCTAATGACCGTAATTTGACTGGCCAGTCCTTGCCTATTTATTCTTTCACTCCATTCCTTCAGTTTTTCGGCCTCAATCTATTGGGCATAGACAATCAGGCTGGAGAGGTCCATATCCCTAATTAGAATCGTTGTCCTGCACTCCTTAAGGACCAAGTTCGACACTCCATTCAAAAACTTTAACATGCAAGCCCTTAGCCAGGATACCATCTCTGGAGCATACTTAGACAACCTGGTAAACTCCAATGTGTATTCTAATACGGTCATGTTGCCTTGTCTCAAGTTCATAAACTCAGCCACTTTTGCCACCCTTAGCTCCCGAGGAAAAAATCTATCCAGAAATACTATGTTCAACTCCTCCCACTCATGCTCCCATTAGCCTCCCCTCTTTGCACTGTTCATACTAGACCTGGACTACTCCTTTTAGCTGGTAGGTAGCCAGATCAGCATTCTCATAGGAGCTGACACCCATAATGCGGGTAATCTTTTTGATCTCGTCCATAAACTCATGGGGTTCCTCCCCCACCTTGGATCCCTAAAATGATGGAGGGTTCATTTGGGTTAAGTCCTGCACCCTAGCAGCTGCTGTGGACCCACTTGTGTTAACCGGAACCACCTGCTGGGTCACTTGATTGGTGACTGCTTGAGCGAGCAGCTGGATAGCCACCCTGAACTCCGCGGTGAACACTGTGTCATTTTGAGGGGCTATAGGGGCTGGTAGGGCAGGTCTCTTGGCATTGACGGCCCTTCATCTGTTACTGCATCTAGGAGGCATAATTCATTGAAACGAAATAGAGCACGAGTTAGAAGGATGCTTCTGGGATTGAACTTTAATGCACGATAAAGAGTATGAACAAAAGAGAGTTTTCCTAGTAACATCTTGTAGCCTCCTCGTCAAAAGTGTGGCGCGCTCCACACCTATGAAAAGGAATCTACTCGATATGGCTTTCAAATATTCCTAGGATACTCTAAACCTAGTGCTCTAGTACCAAGTTGGTCAGGCCCCGAGTCTACACGCTAGATGGGGCACGGTACTTGGAGTCACGAGTAACGCCAAGTCAATCTCTGGTCTATCATACACTGGTATACTGAGTAAAACACAAATAGCAAAAGCTTTAGATAATAGCATAAAGAGATTGTGAGAAAATTTAAAAAAAAAATTGAATCATAAACATCAAAATAGTTTGAACAACACTGGTAGTCTGAAAAAAAAACCAAGTCTATATCTTAAAGCCATCTAACTGATGAGTTACTGGGACAAGTCCCCAACTAACTCTAAGTCTAACTGAATATAAGAAACATAACTGGGATAAATGAAATAATGTCCTCAAAAGATGAGGACTCACACTTCTGCTACTGAGAGAGGGAGATCTGAACAAACTCGGCTGGGTCTGAGAACCTACATTTGTATCATGAAATGATACAACATAAAAGTATGTATCAGTACTTTGAATGTACTGAGTAAGCAGGAGAAAACATAACTGAATATAAAAGACTGAATTGAAAATGACATGTAACGACCAACTGATATACTGAGTTGAATAACTCTACTAAACTGAGATGGTCAAGATGACCCTGTTTAATGGTAAAAGTCACGCCCTAAGTGTGAAATTCAGAGTCTGAGATACTGTAATGAAATGATCTAAACTGATAGAGCTGAAACTAAACTAAATTGATTAGCCTGAGACTGGACCGAGCTGACTAGTGGGAGAGTCTATAACCGACATGTAACCACGTGAGCTAAACATGGAGTCCAATGTATACGCCCCATCGGTAGGACCCAAATGCCTTGTCAGGGTATCGAGGCATGAACTGGGTGATCATAAAAGTCAGGGGATAATCAAGCCAATAAATACTATAACCTACACTGGCAATGTAGTTCTGGAAACTTGGGTGCACTGGAATCCCTGTCCGCTCGGTGCTAAGTCTGGCTCCCACTGGAATACCCAAACTGTACATTAAGTTGATAGCTCGAAACTGGGGTCCAAAACTAGTCAGGGATATATAACTGAAGGTACCCTAAGAGTCTTATCAGTCTAGATTCTGAAATTGGGTTCTAGACTGGTTAGAGCTGCTTATCTAGAAGCGTCGTAACTATCTAATAAAAAACTATGATCTGACTGGGGTCCTAAGTCTAGTCAAAACTATCTGTCTAAGTGTCATGACTGCCTAGTGGACCAATAAACTGAGTTTTGGATCTGATTCTGATAACTGGGAGATGATACTAACACCTTAGGAATTTCTGTAGTCAAACTGATCAGCTGACATTATTATGATCAACCCGGAGGTTGCTAAAAATCTGACTGAGACTAGGATGACATTTCAAAGTATATCAACTTTCTAACTGAAATTGTCTAACATACATTTAACTGAGCTTCTAACATATACAAATATTATATAAACCCCTAACTCTTAAAGATTCAAGAAAATTTTGAGAATTCGATACTTATGCAGGATCCTAGTCTCTATTTTCAAGAGTTAGGGATGGAATTCACATTCAATAGAATAGAAATTATCTTGGTTACAAATTGGTGGAAAACATATAAATTAGCATAGGATAATAATCCTCAAGAATTAAAAAAATCTGATAGCAATATCTTCACAATTGAAAATTCAGGGCTAGAACTGATAGTAAACTGCGAAGGAGTTCCAGGGTACACAAGGGAAGGACAATACCCTTGTTAAATTCCCACATACTTGGGGACAGAAATCCCTGAGAAGATTCCTTGAAAAATCTATGAATAATTGTTCTTCCTAACTTCCGCTCTAAGCCTTTCTGAGAGAAACTTTGCGCTTAACTGTGGAGAGATGGAAAAGAAAGAGAGAAACCGTCAGTTTTACCCCTCTAAAAACCCTAATCAAACCAAAAATGAGTAGTTTAGGGACTTAATAGGTAAAAAATTACAAAAGTAACCCTGTGATTTAAATCTAAAATCTGGTCGACAGGGTCCCAACGGGTCACTCAATGAGTCGTTAGTTGAGACCATGACTCGTTGGGACAAATAATTGGTTTCACTATATAAGTCCTGGGGTCACTGGATTTGGAAACCGGAGATACCACGACTTGTCGTATGAACCGAAGGGTCGTTTGTTCCTCCCATGGTCACTGGACGAGAAAAATGGAGGGGCTGATGAATGGTGATACAACGACTCATTGGTGGACCTAATAGGTCGTTGTGTCCTGTCGTTAGGTTCACTGGAAGATTTTCTGAAAAAGTCTCCTGGGCTCTTAATAGGAGACATGACAATTCGTTACCTGGTGACCACGACTCGTGGTCACCACTCATCAGGTACACTACCTCAACCCCAAATGATTTTTATATCTGGCTGACCACGACTCCCCCCAAGAATCGTGGTGCCTGACCATGAATCGTGGGGTCTTCGGTTGGGTACATTGAATCCTCCCTTCCATTTCTCAATCTCCCTTCCCATGACTGGCCTAACGAGTCGTTAAATCTCATAACAACTCATTAGGTGAGTCGTTCTGAGGCATTTCTGTAGATTTCCAGTTTTCTTTGTTTTAAGTCCTGAATCTAGTCTTTGAGTTTTCGGGGCATTAAAGGTTTATACATATCATATATACTTTGGGACCTTCCTTTTGAGCTATCCCATTCACCTATTTGGCCTCGACTTGATATTGATATCATGGTATCATCCTTAGCCCTGGCAAAGCTTTAGATGGCTCTACCCACTTGAGTATGATAGCTGGGACCACGTAAGCTCTATCGTGGTATGTCGATTAAATGATGAGTCTTCCATTGTTCCTCATAATTTTAGTTATGCATGTTTATCATTCTTGATATATATATATATATACATATATGTTCTAAAGCAAGTTTGACCCAATGTTCAATTTTACTTATGATTATCAGATTCAGCTTTGGGTCAATCGATTCGATTATGATTTTATGTTATGTTCAAATCATGATTTTAGAAAATAGCAAGCAAGCCCTACTCTTAGTTCTTATCTTGATTATGTTTGATATTATGCATGTTTTAAATGATTTTACTTATCTAAGAGGTTGTACTTACCTTGGATACTCGGTACATTCCATGTATTGACCGCATACTCTATGTTGTATCGTTTTATGATACAGGCACCGATCATCAGACTCAGCCCTACCACTAGCCAACTTTCAGAGTTAACATCAGTTGTTGTTGGTGAGTCCTTATCTTTCAAAGTCACCTCTTTTATTCAATTATGCTCACGTATTTCCAATTTAAGACTTAGAGAGTTAGTTGGGGTCTTGTCCCATCAACTCATCAGACTTAGAGGCTTTTTAGACAATAGATTGTATTCATCTTTAGACTCGTGTTGTATTTTTTTGGATTATATGTTATGCTAGACTTCCACTATTTTGTTATGTTAAATCTTCCACTTTATTTGATTGAGTTAGATGTACGTTCATGTCATGGGTCGACTTGGAGTCTCTTGGGGCTCCTTGTCCTGTGTCTCAATCCGGGCCTATGTTCGTATTGTGACAGCATGCCATATATAAAGTGGACAGAAACGGAAGTGAATGATATGAATGCAATTGAAAACCTCCAAAATGCTATGGTTGGAAAATTCTCATATGGATGGCCTGATTTAGAAGAACTCAGGTCTACCATTCGAATGCAGTGTAATATTAAAGGAGAATGTCAAATAGGTTTTTTTAGAAGCCGTCATGTGTTGATCGGATTATCTTTAATAAGAAGACTTCATAAACCTAACATCAATGGTTGCATATAACATACAGGCAAAGAATGGGAACTCATATCAGATGAGACCATTAATTTATGATGCTAAGTTTATGGTGGAGGAGAAAACACCAAAGGCTATGGCATGGATTTCTTTCCAAACCTACTGCCAACGTATTTTGTTAAGGAATCCCTATTTTCATTGGCAACTGCAGTAGGAACGCCAATTCATCTTGATATGGTAACCATTAACAAAACAAGGTCGAGCTGTGTGAAAGTTAAGTTACTTATAGAGCTTACAGCCAATTTACCAGAGCATGTGAGAATGGATATTGAGGATGAACAAAACTGAGGCAATTCGAACCGACAAGGTGGAAATACAGTATGACTACTTGCCCAAGTACTGCAAGGAATGTAAATTACAAGGTCACGAAATATATGAATGTCATATACTTTATCCGGAGTTGAATCAGAGAACAAATATGGATAATGGGGACATACAGGGTACATCGGAGAAGGGAAAGGACAGAAAGCTATAGCATCAGAAGGAAGGAAGAAAGAGGAAAGTCAAAGAATTAATAGTCAACCCATAGGTTCATTCCCAAGAAAATTGGCTAGTGGGAAAATAGTTGTAAATACTAATGATTAGAATGTTGTAACAAATATGAAAGGCAGTAACAAGGAGGGCCATATCAATAATACACAAAATAAGAAGGTAGAGAATACAGAGATGAGAGATAAAGGTCAAGAGCAGAATCAAAATGTGATCAGAGTTTAGAACATTTATGAGGCTTTAGACAATGAAAATGGTCAAATGAAAGGGGAAGAATAGGAAATTGAGAAATCTGGAGAACAGGGGAGCAACAGACTAAAAACAAATACACCAGTCGGTGCACTCCAGTCGAACAGAGAATACGAGGAAAATCCAAGCTATGAAAGTGTAACTAGACAAGAGGAGGAGGAACAAGAATTAAAGAACCAGGTGCAGCTATAGTCACATGAAATATCAGAAAAATTGCAGCCTGATCCAACTGAACAGAGGAGTTGGGACGAAAGTGTAGGGAGAATAATAAGAGAAGAGAACACAGGGAAGGGGAAAAAGAAAAACAGGACACACAAGTGCAGGGAGAATAATAAGAGAAGAGAACACAGGGAAGGGGAAAAAGAAAAATAGGACACACAAGTGCAGGGAGAAGGAAAGACACCTATTCGACTGGAGTTATCCACATCAGAGGAGAAAGAGGTGGACGTAACCCACACCTCTACATCAGAATACAGTGCAACACTAGGGGATAAGCATGAGCAAAGGGGTTGGAATATTTGGCAAGTTATAAAGCCAATTCTCCCAATAAAACACTACATGAAATTGCCTCAGGTAGTAGAATAGAGAAAGAAAAAGGCAGCAGTCAAATTCATAGTTAAAGGATGGGAACAGAAGTAGACATCAATAGTGAAGTAGGAACATACCCTAAAACCAAAGGATCTAAGAAGATTAAAGATGGGACCACAGGAGATCAAATTCCAACGAGAATCTTGCCAAAAAGGTGTCTCAAACCAACAGTTAAATGATGTTAAAAACTCTATTTTGGAATATCAGATCTGTTAATACACAACAAGGATTCCACAAGGTACAAATTCTACATAGACATCACAAATTTTTCTTTGTAGATTTGACGGATCCATTTCAGAATTCAAGATATATTTAGAAATACAAAAGCAGATTGGGCATGAATAAAGCTTTTTTTAACACAAATGGGAAGATTTAGGTGATTGTGGAAGAAAAAATAGATGCAGAGATATTGATGAATACAGAGCAACAAATCATTGGTAGGATGCAATTATTTAACACTGGACAGACCATGGTTACCACAATTGTATATGCAAAGTGTAATACCAAATAAAGAGTAGAATTGTGGGATAGCATAGACAAAATGGCTAGCAACATGGAAGAGGCTTAGTTGGTAATGAAGAAGAGAAGATTAGAGGTCTACCAGTACAACCCTATGAATATGAAGATTTTGCTCAATGTGTGAATTCATCTAAACTATCTGAGATAGCATACAGGGGGAGTCCTTTTACATGGTGGAATGGAAGAATAGATGAGGAATGCATATTTGAGAGATTAATAGAAGGTTAATGAATCAGAAGTTCCAGGACTGTTTTGGACTAATTGAGATGGAGCATTTATCCAGAACCGAATCAGATCATGCACCAATGCTGGTAACATACAGGGAGTAATCACAAAGCTTTAGAAAGTCATTCAAATTCCTGAAATTTTAGGTGCAACATGAAACTTTCTTGCATGTAGTGCAAGAGAACTGGATAGCAGCAGAGGACACAAATATTTTTATTAGTGTGAAACAAAAGATGAAAGGATTAAAAAATGCTTTGTTTAAATGGAGCAGGGAAAGTTATGGTGATATCTTCAAGTAGTTGATAAATACAGAAGAAATTGTCAGAATTAAAAAAGCATTATTTGAAGAAGCTCCAACCACAATCAATAGAATTGTATTGCAACAGGCCCAGGCAGATGATCTTGGGCATATTTACATGCCCAAGTGCTATTTTATAACTTAATTTAGTCAAGTTTGTAAATTTAATTAATTACATTCTCATGTGATTTTGAATATTTTGGTGTATGAACTAACTGACATGATTAGTCTTTGTGTTGTAGGTTTAAAATTCTTAGGAGGGACTAAATATGATGGTTAATGCACAAAAAAGAAGTTGGAAAAGCATTGCAAGGAAGATGGCATGAAGTTGCAAAGGAGAGGGGCTGCCTAGGCTACTAGCATGCGATGCTAGGCAATTAGCGCGCCCAACGTCGTGTCACGCAGGAAGGAGTGTGCGCGAGATGCTGCCAGGCAGTGCGCCTATGCATTGGCGTCATGCCATGCAAGGCCTTTCTATGTGCTAGGGGCTCAGTCACTCTATGTGCCGCGCGCGAGAAGTAGCGTGCAATGCCAGGCGATGCGCACAAGCCTCGCATAGGGACTGCCAATGCTATCTGTCCAGTGGGCATGCGCGACCAATTCGTGTCACACAATCAAACTGCCACGATGGGCATCGTGGCACGAGCTGGTCCATGGCCGACCCAAATTTATATTTTTCCACTTTATATTTTTTCGACTTAGTATAAATTTAACACTCAGCTCCTAAAATCATTTATCAGGAAATATTTTGAGAACAACAAAAAGGAATGAAGGGAGAAGTGAAGAAATCAACCTAGGGTTCATTAGTTTTATTCTATTTTAACTACTCTTGTAAGTACTTTACTTTAATTATGTTTTTGAGTAGTTGTACGAACATGAGTGGCTAAAACCCTTCCTCTAGGGTTGAGGCTACATGATATGATTGTAAATGCATGAATTCTTCTTTGGTTTGAGTTTTTAGTTGTTGTTTTGTCTTACTTTCTTAATTATCATTGTTTTCAATGCTTGATCACCATGAAAACAAATTCATTAAGCTTAGGTAAAAGCTCGAAAAAGTAACCCTAGTATAGAACACAAGAATGTAGGAAGCAAGTTCTTATCTTTACGATAGTATTCGCGGTTAGGATAGAAACTATACCTAATTTGCTTTGCTTGGTTAATAAAATGGGATGATAGTGAGACACCGATTTAGAATTGTCACATCACCACTCGTAGAAGTAGTTATGAAGCTAAGTCAGTTTAAATGATTAGAGGTACGAAAGTCCATAATCGAGGACACAAACCCCATAAACCACATCTACATAGTTAAATGGCTCACGAATTAGGACGTCACATCCCCTCTCAACGATATAGGTGTGATACTAGTTTGTCGTGTTTAGAGGCTCGAGAGACCATGAACACCGCATTTTAACTATGTGAGACAAAAACTGATGTTTTCATACTACAACCATTGTGAATTGTAGCACTGCATGATTATCAGGCCTTAACTCTAGTTGCTTCTTGTATTTTTTCTAGATTATTTTGTGATCACCTCTATATTTAAATATCAATCTTCAAAATGTCTACAATTAATAATTATGAAGGTTAACTTGAAACTTGAACTTGACAATTTACTGAAGTATTCCAGTCCTTGCGGGTTCGACATCTGGCTCTTAAAAAGGCCATTGTATTACTTGTACGATCACGTGCACTTCCACGTGGGCTGGGGCGCAACAAGTGTTTGGTGCCGTGTTCGGGGACTAGTAGCATTTAGTGAACCTTTAGTCTTTGTGTGATTTTTATTTTCCTTAAGCATTGAGAAACTTAGTCTTAGTCTGCTATATTGCAGGTAACAGGTTGTCCTTGAAGACCTAGCAAGGAATAGAGAGCTGGTGGAACCTTTGTTGGAACCTGAATGCCAACTACATTTACTCAGGAGAGAAGCTCTAGAGTGAAATTTGAAATGGTTACAAGAGCAGTTACAATAACATCCACCAGTTGGGCAAGCAGAGTTGTTGCCTAATCAGATGGCAGCCCGATCAATTCGCGAAGTGGCAATCCCACTAGCGACGAATGTGACCTCCAGTGTCTGCAAATCAGAGCCCAGAGGAAACTTTGAGCTGAAACAGAATATGGTGCAGCTGTTATATTCTAGTGGCCAGTTCACTAGGATGACACATGAGGACCCACAATAGCACTTACAGTTCCTGGAGATTAATGACACTTTCATCCCCACCGTAGTGTCAACTGACTATGTCTGACTCACCCTCTTCCCATTTTAACTGTTGGGAGAGGCAAAGAGGTGGTTGAAGGCTGAGCCAATGAATTCCATTAATTCTTGGGATGACCTAGCATGGAAGTTCCTCATCAGATTCTTCCCTTCAGGCAAGACTGCCAAGCTCAGGAGTGAAATATTAAGCTTCAAGCAAAGACTGGAGGAAAACTTATATTTGGCTTAGGAGAGATTCAAGTCATTGTTGAGAGACTTCCCCCATCATTAGCAGTCCAATGAGGTGTTAGCCCACACCTTTCTGGAGAATCTAGACTCACATACAAAAATCCTATTAGACTCTGCATCGGGTGGCCAAGCACAGGAGAATACATATGATGATCTGTACGCTCTAATAAACAGAATTGCTCAAGGAAACCCGGAGTGGCATAGTGAATCATCAAGAGGGGCAGGAAAGAGAGCAGAATGGTTGATAGAAGTGGATAGTGTCAATGCCTTGGCAGCACAACTAGCATCATTACAGCACCAGATGATAACACAGTTCAGTAAACTGAGTATAAACCAACCGCAGGGATAGGTGAATGGAATTCAGTAGGCTCCTAGCTGGTGTGAAATTTGTGGTAATAATGGGCACAATGCAGAATCTTGGGGGGACAATCCTAAATCTGTCAATTTTTTGGGGAATGTTCAATGAAATAATCAGACTCATAGGAACACCTACAATAAAAGTTGGCAGCGTCACCCAAATTTTTCTTGGGGTGGCAATCAGAGTAAGAGCTACCAACAGCCTCTGCAGCAGCAGTATCAGTAGCAAAACAAGAAAAATAGTAACCAGTCAAGTTGTATCAACATTGAGGAGATGTTGCAGAACATCATGGCTACTCAGACCCAATTGGCAGAGAATCGGGCACGGATGGCTTTATATTTGAAAAATCAGTAGTTTGCACCCACAATCTAGAGAAGCAGATGAGTCAATTAGAAGCTGCTCAGCACACCAAACCTCGGGGAGGGTTACCCAGTGACATAGATACAAACCCCCGATAGATCAATGCCATTAGTCTAAGGAGTGGCAAGCAATTGGCTGATGCACCACCAAAGGAAAAGAAATGAGGTGCAGTTGGAGCTGGTTAGATGGGGTCCATCAATTAACAAGGGAGATAATTAGAGTGCGGTAAAACACAATGCATAATTATCATTGCATCCAACACATAAACCACCACCACCATTCCCACAACGGCTCAAGAAGAGAAAGGAAGAAGAATGTTTTAAGAAGTTCTTTGATATTTTCAAAGAACTTCACATCAATTTTCCTTTACTTGATCTCTTGCAGCGAATACCAAAGTACACTAAGTACTTGAAAGATGTGGTGGCCAATAAAGTTAGGTTGGTAGATGTCCAGACAGTGGAACTGACTAAGGAGTGCAGCTACATGGTGGTGAGCACGATGCTGAAAAAGCTCAAGGACCCAGGGAGTTTCACCCTCCCCATATAAATAGGTGAACCCGAAGTTATAAGGGTTCTTTGTGACTTAGGGGTAGTAGAAAATATAATTACTCTATCACTGTTCAACCACTTGGGGTTGGGTCAGCAGAGGCCCACACGTGTAATGTTGCAACTAGCAAACAAGTCCAAAGTGGCAGTAGAGGGAATAATTGAGGACCTTCTCATCAAAGTGGGTAAGTCATCATACCCGCTGATTTCATCATTCTTGACTTTAAAGGGATGATAAGGTGCCCCTAATTTTGGGACGGCCATTCTTGGCCACTGGAGGAGAAATCATAAATGTAAGAGCAGGTACTCTTAAAATGAGCATCAATGATGAAGAAGAGATCTTCAGAGTCTACCAAGAGATCAACCCACCCATACACTATAGAGATCTTTGTAAGATCAGTATGTTGTCAAATGTTAAGTGTGGGGTGGTAGATTCCATGGATCCACTACTGTAACACATGATGACATTTCAGCCCGAGTCTAATGGAGGGCTAAAATTAAAGAAGAAGATGGAAGAAGAGAGGGACAGAGTGGAGGTTGTTCCCTAGAAAAACAAAGAGAGAAGAAGATGGTTCTCAAAAGGGAACACTTGTTTGAGGATATACCGAAAAGGATAGTCCACATCGTGCCACGACGTAAAATCAGGCACTACTTTGAAGGCAACCCAAGAGTACCACAGGTACAATTTCCTTTCAGTCAGTTGTTATTTTAATTATTTTTCACTTGTTGTTGTTTGTTTTGTTGGATAAGTACAGATTCAGGGGAAGTTTGAGTACCCAGGAAAGTAAGAGCTAGAGAGCATGCCAAGAGGATGAGTGTGGGGTCAATGCCCCGCGTAGTCGAAAAGTGATGAAAACATGTTGTTAGCTAGGCCTAGAGGCCTTAGGGAGTATTTGTGACCCTTGTATTATTTTTATTTGATGCTTTTGGGACATAGCATGATTCAAGTGTGGGGTGAGGGAAATTCCAAAAATTTTGTGCTTAGTGAATTTGGGTGAAGTTGGTGCTTGGTATAATATGTTTTTGTTGAAAAAGTTTAAATTGAGCAAAGTTCACCCACCCTTTGGTTTTTCTTTTCGGTTCTTTTTAGAAGAGAGGCACTTTGAACTGATGAATAAAATTTTTCTTTGTCTATACATAATTGGTGTTAGTCATAATTAGGGACTTTTCCCGATGATGGATGGATGACGACCGTCTTGAGTGAAAATTAGTCAATAGGTTTTGGTTTTTGAACCCTTAGCTGATTGATGGCTCGATGTTCATGTTATGTTCTGTATCTAATAGTGAGATGCAAGAAAGTTAATTTTTAAGTATGGTAGCAATTTAATAGCTCTGTTGAGACACCTAGGCTCTTGAATTGAGCATGTGCTGTGAGTATAAGATTTTTAAATATTCCATGCTATTGTGCAGTATCTAGAACTTGTCTGGTGTGTATACAAAGTTAAATGAGGGATGTTGATTGTAGGAGATGATTTAGGCATTTCTTTGAATGAGCCTAATTTTTATCCCTCGCTTTACCTAACTTGAATATCTAATCCTAGTTATCCCCATTAAGCCTTAAGCCTATTTTTTGATAGCTGCAACACAAGCTTAATCCTTTTCTTTCAATAGCCTTGAAGTTGATCCAAAACTCCTAAGCGCTTAAGTGAAAAATGCAAAAGAGTAAAGGAGTGAAATCATGAAAGGAAAAATAATGGTTGTGGGAGTTGAAGAAAAGATTAAAGGTGCTCTTGTTTGAAAAAACATAAGTATTGGTAGGGAGTAAGAGAACAAAAGAATGAAAAAGTTGCTTAAGTACTCCTTACTGATAAGCTAAGTGTGCATTAATGAAATGCGGAAACAAAAGAGGAAATTGATTAGTGAAAAGAATAAAGGTGAAGTAACAGGATAGATATTTGTAATGAAAGGGTGATGTATTAAAAGCGCTTAGGGAAGATTGTCACTATTACTGGCCAGAATAGTACCTACCCGTACCTTAGCCTACATTACAACCCACTAAGTCCTACTTGATCGTACTATCAGACATTCCTAAATTAGTAGAGCAAAACACTAAATGCAAGCTTATGGTTCAATACATGTTGCATGTAAATTCTTTGTGAGAGTGAGCTTATTTCTTATTCATACACCCATATATGTCACAATTCGAAAACTTATGAGTGAAAGAAAATTGGTAACTTGCTTGTTGTGAGGGCACATGTTTGATGAAGGATAAAATTCATTTAGGATTTCTTGATTGGTTAATTTACATGAGTTTGTTGAGTTTGAGAGTCTATTCTTGAGGCTAGGAAGTCTTAATGTAGTTATATGTTCTTTTAATGGTTATATCTTGCATGCTCTATTTTTAACTTGCTATCTAAAACAATCATTGTAGCCTTTGCTTGATTGTCTTGCTTCAATAAGTTATATGTGAGTTCTCTATGTGCATGAGATGTAATAGAGTTGTTCGAGGACGAACAAGTCTTTAAGTATGGGGTAGTGATCTTGGGCATATTTACGTGCCCAAGTGTTATTTTATAACTTAATTTAGTGAAGTTTGTCAATTTAATTAATTACATTCTCATGTGATTTTGAATATTTCGTCTATGAACTAACCGACATGATTAGTCTTTTTTTTTGTAGGTTTAAAACACTAAGGAGGGACTAAATATGATGGTTAAGGCACAAGAAAGAAGTTGGAAAAGCATTGCAAGGAAGATGGCATGAAGTTGCAAAGGAGAGGGGCTTCCTAGGCTACTAGCATGCCATGCTAGGCCATTGGCGCACCCAACGCCGTGTCACGCAGGCAGGAGTGTGCGAGAGATGCTTCCAGGCAATGCTCCTGCGCATTCGCGTTGTGCCACGCCAGGCTTTGCTGTGCGCTAGGGGCTATGTCACGCCATGTGCTGCGCGCGAGAAGCAGCGTGCCACGCCAGGCGACGCGCACAAGCCTTTCCACAGGAACTACCGATGCCATCCGTCCAGTGGGCACGCGCGACCAGTCTGTGTCATGTCATCAAACTACCACGATGGGTAGCGTGGCACGGAGCTGGTCCATGGCCGGCCAAAATCTGTATTTTTTCCACTTAGTATAAATTTAACACTTAGGTCCTAAAATCATTTATCACGAAATATTTTGAGAACAACAAAAAGGAGCGAAGGGAGAAGTGAAGAACTCTACCTAGGGTTCATTAGTTTTCATTCTCTTTTAACTACTCTTGTAAGTATCTTACTTTGATTATGTTTTTGAGTATTTGTACGAATATGAGTGGCTAAAACCCTTCCTCTAGGGTTGAGGTCACATGATATAATTGTAAATGCATGAAATTCTTCTTTGGTTTGAGTTTTTAGTTGTTGCTTTTCCTTACATTCTTAATTACCATTATTTTCAATGCATGATCACCATGAAAACAAACTCATAAAGCTTAGGTAAAAGCTCAAAAGAGTAACCCTATGCTAGAACACAAGAATATAGGAAGCAAGTTCTTATCTTTACGATAGGATTCACGGTTAGGATAGAAACTATACCTAATTATCTTTGCTTGATTAATAAAACGGGATGATAGAGAGACACCGATTTAGAATTGTCACATCATCGCTCGTAGAAGTAATTGTGAAGCTAAGTAAGGTTAAATGATTAGAGATACGAAAGTCCATAATCAAGGGCACAAACCTCGTAAACCACATCCACGTAGTTAAATGGCTCACGAATTAGGACATCACATCCCCGCTCAGAAATGTAGGTGTGAGACTAGTTTGTCATGTTTAGAGACTCGAGAGACCATGAACACTGCATTTTAACTATGTGAGACAACAACTAAAGTTTTCATATTTAAACCATTGTGAATTGTAGCATTGCATTATTATTAGGCCTTAACTCTAGTTCCTTCGTAGATTGTTTCTTGATTATTTTGTGATCACCCCTAGATTTAAATATCAATCTTCAAAACGTCTACAATCAACACTTGTGATGGTTAACTTGACACTTGAACTTGATAATTCACTAGAGTAGTCCAGTCCCTGCGAGTTCAACATTCGGCTCTTAAAAGGGCCACTGTATTACTTGTATGATCAAGTGCACTTGAACGTGTGCTGATGTTATACCCCGGGAGCTCAAAATTTGGACCAGGGAGTTGAAATGGGAAATGTAAAATTTATGTTGCAGACCCAGGATGAGTCGTGGGAGGACTCGTGAGGACAACCCACGAGTCGTCAGGTGACTCGTGGGGAGGCCATTGAGGTGTATGGGGAGCTTGAAGAAAAGGGTCCCCACTGGCATGGCATCGACTCGTGGTCAGACCCTATGAGTCATTAGGTCAGCCATGGGGTAAGGGAGAAGGAAAAGAGAAGAAGGTAAAATAGTATACTTAACGAAAGCTGACCACGACTCGTTGGAAGAAGTAACGAGTCGTGGTGAGAGTTGTGGGATGAGGTAAGTGAGAAGTGATGAAGTAAGGCAGTGTACTCAAAGACTGGTGATCACGAGCCGTGGTCACCCCTAACGAGTCGTTATGTTTGCCATTACAATCCCAGGAGATCAGACAAGTAGTGCACTTGACGAGCTACGTGAAGATTTGATGTCTTGGACCACGAGGCGTCAGGTCATCCATTAGAACCACCTAGCAGTAATTTCCTGCGAATTTAGTAAGGGCCTTTTCATAATTCCTAAGTTTTTAAAGCCTATATTGCATCGTTTAAGGCTAATTTTAGTGTGTTTAAAGAGGGGAAAACCTATTTTAAGTTAATTCTTTCCATGCATGCAAGCTTGAGAGGTTGAAGAGGTGACCTAGAGCAATTCTTCAAGGTTTCCGTTCAAACCTCTCTTGGGCAATCAGAGAAGTGGTAGAATCAATCCCTTCCAGGTATATAGGGTTATGAGTGGTGTCTTCTTCCACACCCATGCCCAATTTTTGTCTAAATATGAGAATGTCCTATGATCAAGTATGGGCTTTCTACCCAAACGCATGAATCTTCAATTTCTTTAAATGGGTATGCATTAATTATGATTTTATTATGGGATTGTGAAGCATGGGCTGATTTTATAATGATTTCAACTACGATTATCTTTCTAGCCTTATGAATGTGGAAGCCCATTAATGATATGATCATGAAAAGTGTGATTTGTGAAATAAATATGATAATGACGAGATAGTATGATGAAAAGCATGATTTGAAGTTGCCCATGTCTATAA
This sequence comes from Datura wrightii, assembly GCA_035772735.1. Taxonomy (NCBI): domain Eukaryota; kingdom Viridiplantae; phylum Streptophyta; class Magnoliopsida; order Solanales; family Solanaceae; genus Datura; species Datura wrightii. The sequence continues at coordinate 126,887,093 of JASDFA010000003.1, read as the reverse complement.
CTATATTTTTTATGAGAATTGAGTATTTCTAGGTATATTTTCAGCTTGTGGTATATTTTGAACTAAAGCTTCTCATATGCACGAGTTCGTATTGAGATGTATTTGATTATTGAGATTCGTCCATAGATGATGTTGAGCTTCGTTATATACGATGTAGAGCATTGCATGTTTTTGGGAGAAGAGTCTAGCACCAAGTGGGCTAAGGGTCAATCACCCTATATCCCAGAACTATGCGCCAATGTAAGTTGATACTATTATATGACATGGGACCTCCCTTGTGAGCTTCCCTTTCCCAAATGGGTCTTCAGCTTGTTATCGATGTCATGGTAGCATCCTTAGCCCTGGATAGTTTTTGGATGGCTCTGCCCATTTGAGAGTGATAGTTGGGACCACGTAAGCTCTATCTTGGTATGTCGGTTAAGTGACGAGTCTCCCATTTTTCTATATTATTCAGATATGCATATTCATTACTCATGTTTATTATATGCACATGCATGCTCTAAAAGCAAGGTTTGACTCAATGTTCATCTTTTCTATAAATGTCATATTTCAGCTTTGAGTCATTCGAGTCAGTTTGACGTTATAAAGCTACGTATCGTATGTTATGAATAGATCATGATTTTAGAAAGAATGCATGCGAGCCCTACTTCAGTTAATGATGTCTATGTTTGGACTATTGCACTGTCAACTTAGAGTGATTTTACTTACTTTAGCGGTTCTACTTACCTTGCATACTCAGTACATTCCACGTATTGAACGTATATTTTTTTTGCTGTATCATTTTATGATACAAGACTCGGCTCCTTGGTTCCGCCCCGCTCCTAGACAGCTTATTAGTGTTAGAATCTGCATATCGGTGAGTCCTCATCGTTCGAGGACCACCCTATCTATCTTTCCTTATGTATTTTAGTTTTCAGCTTGTTGAGTTAGTTGGGGTCTTGTCCCATCAACTCGTCATTTTTAGAGGCTATTTATACATATGTATGTATTCATCTTCATATTTTCTATTCGGATGTAGTATTTAAGTTAGACTTCCGCTATGATTGTGTTGATGGTTTTTCAATTCTTGACCGAGTTACATGTATGCTTATTCTATGGGTCGACTTGGGGTCTCACGGGACTCCTTGTCCTGTGTTATGATACGAGCCTCTGTTCAGGTCGTGAAAAACTTGGTATCAGGGCCAGGTTTGAAGTGTCCTAGGGTGTCTGAAAGCTGCGTTAAGTAGAGTCTTTTTCATTAGTATGAAGCGCACCACACTTATGACAAAGAGGCTACGAGACATCTAGGAAATGTTCCCTTCTTTCATGATCTATGTCATGCGATAAAAAGTCTTTCTATCCTTCTAATTCGTGCTATTCGCGATTGCAAAATCATGGCTACTCGAAGAATAAACAAAAGGAGGAATGGAGATGGTGAAGGCCACGAGGATGGAAATGGTCATGGGCATCAGCAAGCCCCAGGCGCCGGAGCCAACTACCCATTTTGAGTTTTGAGCCGCTATTCAAATGCTTGCACAGGCCTTGACCACGCAGTTCAATAAGCAGGTCGTTGCGCATGTTTCATAAAATTGAAATACAATGGCGGCTCGAGTTAGGGACTTCTTGAGGATGAACCCGTCGAAGTTCCTTGGTTCCAAGGTAGATGAGGACCCACATGAGTTTGTTGTTGAGATTGTCAAAATCACCCAGGTCATGGGGGTGAATGGGGTTGAGTGCGCCGAGTTGGTCTCTTATCAGCTAAAAGGGGTCGCGCATATTTGGTTTCGGCAGTGGAAGGATAGTAGGGTCACAGGAGCATGTCTACTCACTTGGGAAGAGTTCCACGTTGCATTTCTAGATTGGTTCTTTCCTCGAGAGATGAGGGAGTTGAAAAAAGCTGAGTTTGTGAATTTGAAGCAAGGGAAAATGACTGTACAAGAGTACGCCCTTGAGTTCACTAGCCTTTCAAAATATGCCCCAGAGTTGGTAATCGATCAAAGGATGCGAGTGAGTAGATTCATTGACGAGATAGCAGGTTATTTAACAAGGATTGCAGGACTGCAATGCTCCACCAGGATATGGACCTTCCTTGCATAGTGTTGTACACCCAGCAGATGGAGGCGGCACGGCCAGGACCGAGGACCACAGGTTCTCTCAGCAGAGGTCCGGTGATGGGCACCGATAATAGACTCGCCAGAGATCTTCCACCCTGGCTTCATCAGCATTGAGTGTGCCATCTAGGTGTAGACATGATTAGGGAGGGCGAGCATCAGTCTAGAGGGGTTAGAGCAGCAGACCCGCAGATTCTAGCATCCTAGCTTGTCGCAGATGTGGTCAGGGGCACACAGGTTAGTGCTTGGCAGGTTCAGGTGCTTGTTTCGGGTGTGGGAAGCCCGAACACATGCAGAGAGATTGTCCATCTATGATGGCAGGATCAGGTTGGGGGCCGAGGCCCATTTTCTAGTTCAGCAGCTCCTCTCACACGCTCAGCACATCAAGGGGCATCTACTAGCACAGCTAACGGTCAGCGCCAGAATAGGTTGTATGCTTTAGCATCCCATCAGGAGCAGGAGGCTTCCACAGATGTGGTCACTGGTATGTTGTGAATTTTCCATACTGATATTTATTCTTTTCTAGATCCGGGGCCTACCTTGTCTTTTATGGTACCTTATGTGGCCAGTCGCTTCGAAGTCAGTCCCAATGTCTTCTCAGAACCCTTCTTAGTTTCTACTCCAGTAGGTGACTCAATTATAGCTAGACGGGTATATAGAGGTTGCCCAGCCTTAGTCCTTCATATGGTCACCTCAGCAGATTTGGTAGAGTTAGCCATGACCGATTTTGATGTTATTCTCATCATGGATTGGCTATTTGCATGCTATGCTTCAGTAAATTTTAGAACCCGAGCAGTAGAGTTCAGATTTTTGGGTGAGCCAGTCTTAGAATGGAAGGGTAGTTCAGCTGTGCTTGTAGGTCATTTCATTTCCTATCATAAGGCCAGGAAGATGATTCCTAAAGGTTGCATGCACCATCTAGTTAGGGTTAAGGATGTTGAGTTTGAAACTCCGACTATCCAGTCAGTTCCAGTAGTATGTGAGTACCCCGAGGTCTTTCCCTACGACTTGACAGGTGTTCCTCCCAAGCAGGAGATTGATTTCAGTATACCATCTTCCCGACACACAACCTATATCTATTGCTCCCTACAAGATGGCTCCATCAGAGCTAAAAAAGTTAAAAGAGTAGTTGAAGGACTTGTTAGATAAGGATTTTATTAGACCGCGTAAGTCTCCATGGGGTGTGCCAGTGTTATTTGTCCAAAAGAAGGATGATTTTCTTTGAATGTGCATTGAGTATCGACAATTTAACAAGTTCACCATTAAGAACAAGTGTCCTTTACCCCGGATTGATGATTTGTTTGACCAGCTTCAGGGTGTCAAGTATTTCTCCAAGATTGATCTCAGGTCTGGGTACCATCAGCTCAGGGTTCGGGAGAGTGATATTTCGAATATAGCCTTCAGGACGCAGTATGGTCATTATGAGTTTGTAGTTATATCTTTTGGACTAACGAAGGCTCCTGCAGCTTTCATGGAGCTGATGAATAGGGTGTTTAAGCAATATCTGGACATGTTTGTGATTGTGTTCATTGATGACATCCTTATATATTCGTGGAGGGAGGAGGACCATGCCACTCATTTGTGAAAAGTGCTTCAGACCCTCAAGGATCACCAATTCTATGCCAAGTTCAGCAAGTGTGACTTTTGGTTGAACTCTGTGGCATTTTTGGGCCATGTGGTATTGAGTGAGGCGTAATGGTAGATTCTCAAAAATTGAGGTGGTGCGAATTGGCCTAGGCCGGTGAATCCTTCAGATATTTGGAGTTTCTTCGGTTTAGCTGGCTACTACCGGAGGTTTGTGGAGGGCTTCTTATCTATTGCAGCACCTTTGACCAAGTTGACTCAGAAAAAGGTGAAGTTCCAATAATCGGAGGCTTGTGAGAAAAGCTTCCAAGAGTTGAAGACTCGACTCACTTCAGCACTGGTATCGACCCTACCGAGGGCACCGATGGATTTGTGGTGTACTATGATACTTCAAGGAATGAACTTGGTTGGGTATTGATGTAGCATGGGAAAGTGATAACATATGCCTCTAGACAGTCGAAAGTCCATGAGAAGAATTATCCAACTCATGACCTTGAATTGGTTGTAGTGGTATTCGCCTTGAAAATATGGCGAAATTATTTATATGGGGTCCATGTGGATGTGTTACGAACCACAAGAGCTTACAATATGTGTTCACATAGAAAGACCTTAATCTACGGCATAGGAAGTGGTTAGAGTTACTCAATCTACGATATGATGTGTTCTTTACCATTCAAGTAAGGCTAATGTGGTGGCAGATGCACTTAGTAGGGTCTCTATGGAGAGTGTGTCTTATGTGGATGAAGGAAAGAAGGAGTTGGTGAAAGATGTACATCGACTCGCAAGGTTGGGAGTTAGGTTGGTCAACTCGACCGATGGCGGCGTTGTTGTCTAGAATGGGTCAGAATCATCCTTGGTGACTGATGTGAAAGCTAGACAAGACGAGGATCTAATTTTGATAAAGCTGAAGGAAGTTGTTCGAAGTCAGAAGGTGGAAGTCCTCTCCCAAGGGGGAGATAGTGTGCTGTGGTACTAGGTAGGGGTGGGCATTCAGTTTTTCAATTTGTTTTTTTAAATGTCGGTTCGGTTTTTTTGGTTTTCGGTTTTTCATGTGGTGTACCGAACACCGAACCAAACTAATTCAGTTCGGTTCGATTTTTTTCAAATTCGATTTGGTTTGGTTCGGTTTTTCTAATTTGGTTTTTTCGGTTATGGGCCTAATTAATGGGCTATTTTTTAACTTACAAAATAAGCTACTTTTTTAATTAAAAATGAGTTGTTTTATCTTTTTAAATTCAAAATAAATTACTTTAAGTTTGACTTCTAAAGTTTAATTCAACTAAGCTTAATTTTAACTTTTTAAATAAAGAAAATAGCGGAATCAATTGATTTACATTTAGTAGTACAGACATAACATTTGAATTTTTTATAATAAATTTTCTCATATGCTTAATATCCTTATAACAAAACCAATAAAAAGTTAAGGGTCTTTTAAGATTTCAATAATCTATGGTCCCTAATTTCTTGTTAAATAAATATTATATATTTCATTTTTCTTTCAAAGCATATTAATAATAGTAAGAATTTTCTTAACATGCTAAAACTATTATAAAACTTGTTATTTGTAAAAAAAAAATTAAGCAATTGTATCAATTATATAAATAATTCTCTAAATGGGCTTCGAGATTTGGGTTGGGTGTAGTATTTTTATTTTTTTAAAATTAAGTTATAATTTTTTTTAAAAAAATATGTAAAATTTTGGTTAAAATGAAAAACCAAAATTTTAAAACCGAAAACCGAACCAAAAAAATGAAATTTTAAAAAAAACTGAAACCGAACCGAAAAATCGAATTAGTTTGGTTCGGTTCGATTTTTCCGTTTTTATGCCCACCCCTAGTACTAGGGCCATTTATGTGTTCCAGATGTGGATGATTTAAGGAACCGAATACTGCATGAGGCACACAGAACCAGGTATTCTATTCATCCAGGTGAAACCAAGATGTATCATGACTTGCGAGAAATATATTGGTGGAATGGCATGAAGGGGGATAATTGCAGAATTCGTAGACAAATGCCTGAATTGTCAACAAGTAAAGGTCGAGCATCAAAGGTCATAAGGCATACTTCAGGATATCAACATTCCTACTTGGAAGTGCGAAGAGATTAACATGGATTTGATTGCATACCTACCTCGTACCCGTCGACACTATGATTCTATTTGGGTGGTGGTAGATAGGTTGACCAAGGCTACACATTTCCTACCGGTGAAAACCACAAACTCATTGATGATTATGTGAAGCTTTATATCCAGGAGTTGGTTCGGTTTCATGGAGTGCCCTTGTCGATTATTTTGGATCGAGGTTCTCAGTTTACCTCCCAGTTTTGGCGTTCTTTTCAGAAGGGGCTTGGGACCCAAGTTAAGCTCATCACAGCCTTTCATCTGCAAACGAATGGCCAAGTGGAATGAACAATCCAGACTCTCGAGGATATATTGAGAGCATGTGTGATGGACTTCAAAGGTAGTTAGGATGATCACTTGCCCCTGATCAAGTTTGCTTATAATAACAACTATCATTCTAGTATCCAAATGGCACCGTTCGAGGCTCTTTATGGGCGGAGATGTAGGTCCCCATCAGATGGTTTGAAGTTGGTGAGGCAGTTATGATCGGGCCTGAATCGGTTCATAAGGCTATGGTGAAGGTTTAGTTGATAAGAGACATGATGAAAATCACCTAGAGTCATCAAAATTCATATGTAGATGTAAGGAGAAGAGAGTTGGAGTTTGAGGTGGACGATTGGGTATTTCTGAAGGTATGTCCCATGAAGGGAGTCATACGGTTTGGAAAGAAAGGAAAACTCAGTCCTCGCTATGTTGGTCTCTACCGGGTTATGAGAAGAGTTGGTAAGGTAGTGTATGAGTTGGACTTTCCCTCAGAGTTATATTTCGTGCATCCTGTGTTTCATGTGTCGCTTTTGAAGAAATGTTTGGGAGATCCAGCTCTAGTAGTCCCAGTGGGCAATGTTTGAGTAAAGGATAGCCTTAGCTATGAGGAGGTTCCAGTAGAAATATTGGATCGGTAGGTTCGGAGGCTGAGGAATAAGACAGTGGCTTCAGTAAAGGTGTTTTGGAGAATTCAGCATGTTGAAGGAGCTACGTGGGAAGCCGAAGCGGATGTGATGGCTAAATACCCACTCTTATTCACTACCGGCTCAGTTCCGACTTGAGGTATCAGTTTTGCTCTATGACTCCATTTAGTTTTCATGTTCAGTTTATGTGTTCTAGTTTCTTTCATGTGTATGGATGTGTATGTGAAGCATGAGAACGGTTCAGCTATTTGATATGAATCTGAGGTAGTCATTCCGTTAGTTTTCAGTTTAAATGATCAGTATTTGAGTATGATAATTATATGTTTCTATTTTCTGCTTGTTTCCAACATTCGAGGATGAATGTCCCCAAGGGGGAGATATTGTTATACCCCCGGAGCTCAAAGATCGAACCCGGGAGTTGAAACGGGAAAATTGTGAAATTGATGTTGTAGGCACAAACGGAGTCATTGGATGACTCCTGAGGACAGCCCACGAGTCGTCAGGGGATATTTGGAGGAAAAGGGGTCCCCACGGGCGTGGGAACGACTTGTGGTCAGACACGATGAGTTGTTAGGTCAGTCGTGGGGTAAGGGAGAAGGAAAATAGAAGAAGGAAAGACAGTTCACTTAACGGAAGCTGACCACGACTCGTTGGTTGTGGTAACCAGTTGTGGCGTGAGTCATGGGGTGATATAAGTGCAAAGTGATGAGTTGAGGTAGTGAACCTGATAACTGGTGACCACGAGTCGTGGTCATCCCTAACAAGTCGTTATGTTAGCCGTTACGAGCACAGGAGATTTGGCAAGCAGTGTACCTAACGAGCTAGGCGACGAATCGTTGCCTTGGACCACGATCTGTCAGGTCGTCTGTTAAGACCACCTGGAAGTATTCTCCTACGAATTCAGTAATGGTCTTTTCATGATTCCTAAGTTTCTAAAGCCTTTACTACGTCATTTAAGGCTTGTTTTGAAGGGTTTTAATAGGGGAAAACCTATTCTAAGTCATTTCATTCCATGCATGCAAGCTTGAGAGGTTGAAGAGGTGATCTAGAGTAATTCTTCAAGGTTTCCATTCAAACCTCTCTTGGGCAATCATAGAAGTGGTAGAATCAATCCCTTCCAGGTACGTAGGGTTATGAGTGGGTGTCTTGTTCCACACTCAGGCCCACTTTCTATCTAAATATGAGAATTTCCTAAGATTAAGTATGGGGTTTCTACCCAAATGTATGAATCTTCAATTTCTTTACATGGGTATGCATTGATTATGATTTTATTATGGGTTTGTGAAGCATGGGCTGATTTTAAAATGATTTCAACTAAGATTATCTTTCTAGCCTTATGAATTTGGAAGCCCATTGATGATATGATCATGAAAAGTGAAATTTGTGAAATAAATATGATAATGATGAGATAGTATGATGAAAAGCATGATTTGAAGTTACTCATGTCTATAATTCTGTTTTCTATGAGAATTGAGTATTTCTAAGTATGATAATGCTTTGGGAAATGCCCATATGTTAAGTTGAAATGATGATTTTCTCAAATTAAGCTTACCACATTTTTTTGGAGTGAAGACTCCCAAATTTTATATTCTAACTTGTGATATCTTTTGAGTTAAGTCCTCCTATGCATAGCTTATCACATGGTTTTGGAGCAAAGGCTCCCATGTATGTTTTCAGCTTGCGGTATATTTTGAACTAAAGCTTCTCATATGCATGATCTCGTATTGAGATGTATTTGATTATTGTGCTTCGTACATAGACGATGTTTAACTTTGTTATATACGATGTAGAGCATTACGTGTTTTTAGGAGAAGAGTCTAGCACCGAGTGGGCTAAGGGTCGATCACCCTATACCTCAGAACTACGCGTCAACATTTGTTGATACTATTATATGACATGGAACCTCTCTTGTGAGCTTCCCCTTTCCCGAATGGGCCTTCATCTTGATATCAATATCATGGTAGTAACCTTAGTCTTGACAAGGCTTTGGACGGCTCTGCCCACTTGAGTGTGATAGTCGGGACCACTAAGTTCTATCGTGGTATGTCGGTTAAGTGATGAGTATCCCATTGTTTTATATCATTCATATATGCATATTCATTACTCATGTTTATTATATGCACATGCATGTTCTAAAAGTGAGGTCTGACTCAATGTTCAGCTTTTCTATAAATGTCATATTTTAGCTTTGAGTCATTCGAGTCAGTTTGATGTTATAAAGCTACATATCGTATGTTATGAAAAGATCATGATTTAAGAAAGAATGCATGCGAGCCCTACTCTTAGTTAATGATGTATAGGTTTGACTATTGCACTGTCTTAAAGTGATTTTACTTACCTTGCATACTTGGTACATTGCACGTACTAACCGCATACTTTCTATGTTGTATCGTTTTATGATACAAGACCTGGCTCTCAGGTTCAGCCCCGCTCTTAGACAGCTCATCGTCCGAGGACCATACTATCTATCTTTCCTTATGTATTTCAGTTTTCAGCTTGTTGAGTTATTTGGGGTCTTGTCCCATCAACTCGTCATGTTTAGAGGCTATTCAGACATATGTATGTATTTAGCTTCAGATTTTCTATTCGGATGTAGTATTTAAGTAAGATTTCCGCTACGATTGTGTTGATGGTTGTTCAGTTCTTGATTAAGTTAGATGTATGCTTATCCCATGGGTCAGCTTGGGGTCTCTCAGGACTTCTTGTCCCATGTTATGATCCGAGCCTCCGTTCGGGTCGTGACAACTGGAGCACAACGACAGAAATGATAAGATACTTGCTTTATGAAGAAGATTTTCTAAGGCAAAAAGTAGGAATATCTTGGTTCTCAGAAGGTGACAGAAACACCAAGTTTTTTCATAACTTGGTAAATGGAAGAAGAAGGAAATTACAATTAAAAAAAATGTAGGATTATGAAGGAATTTGGCTGGAAGAGGAGAGTCAACTGGCAGATGGGGCAATCAAATTTTTCCAGAAGCAATTTCACCAAGAGGAGGAAAGTCATAATGCATCCTTGTTAAGGCATATTCCTAGACTATTCTCACAAGATGATAATTTATGGTTGAATGAGTTGCCAATGAAAGCTAAAATTAAAAAGGTAGTTTTTGAGTTATATGGAGATAGTGACAGTGGTCCCGATGGGTTAAGATGGCTATTTTATCAGACCTATTGGGAGATTGTAGGGGAGATGTTAGTAAGGTGGTGACTACATTCTTTCAAGGGCATACTCTTCCTAAGTCTATTACCCACACTAATTTTATTCTTTTGCCCTAAAAAAATGGTGACTACTTTCTCAGATATGAGACCAATTAGTCTTAATAATTTATTGAACAAAATTATTTCTAGGGTGATGCATGATAGGCTGGAGAACATACTTCCCAAACTGATTTCTAAAAATCAATTTGAATTTCTAAAGGGAAGGAACATCATAGAGAATGTAGTTCTAGCTCAGGAAGTGATCACTGATATAAGACTCAGAGATAAACCTGATAATGTGGCCATTAAACTGAATATGAAGAAGGCATATGATAGGGTATCACGGAGATATATTATGTCTATGTTGAGGAAAATGTGTTTTTCAAAGATCTATCTGGATAAGGTCTGGAGGCTCATATCTAATAACTGGTACACTATCATAGTCAATGGACAAGCGCATGGCTTCTTTCATTCTACTAGAGGGGTGAAGCAGGGGGACCTATTATCACCTACCTTGTTTATACTAGCAACAGAAGTTTTTTCAAGGTCATTGAATGCATTATTTGAAGATGAAGCATTTAAGGGATTTGGAATGCTTAAATGGAGTTCAGATGTAAATCACCTAGCATATGCAGATGACACAATCATTTTTGTATCATCAGACAAACACTCAATGAAGATGGTAATGAATACTCTAAAGGAGTACGAGGAGATATCAGTAAAGAGAAGAGTTCATTTTACATGTATAGCAAGGCAGTCAGTAGGAGTTGTCAAGATGTAGCACAGATCAGATGATTTTCTAGAAGACAATTCTCTTTTATATATCTGGGATGTCCAATCTTTCACTCTAGAAAGAGACAGATATAATAAAATTATATTATTAAAAAGGTGAAGAACAAGATTGAAGCATGCAAAGGGAAGATTCTGTCATATAGAGGTAAAGCTGTCTTAATTAATAATGTGTTACAAAGTATGCCTATCTATCGGTCTATTATCAGTTGTAAATCCTCCAAATGTGTAGTACATGAGCTCCATAAATTATTTGCAATATTTTATTGGAACAATAAAGAGAAAAATAGATACAAGCACTGGGTAGCTTGGCAGAATATATGCCTACCAAAGCAGGAAGGGGTTTGGGATTCAGATGGTTATTTGATGAATCAAAAGCTTTATTTGCAATGATGTGGTGGAGATTTAGGACCCAAAAGTCTCTTTCCGCTAATTACATGTGGAATAACACTGCAAGAAACAATGTCCTTAAATTATGGAGTGGAAAGGAGGATCACAATTATGGAAGATGATGTTTGAGGCCAAAGACAACATTAATCAGGAGATATAGTGGGAAACTAAGTGTGGGCATTCCAATTTTGGTTTGATAATTGGACAAAATGAGGATCATTATACTATGTAATACCTCCTACCTTTCCTATTGATAGATCAGTGGAAGATTTCCATGATTTGATCTATCTAGGTGATTGAAATGTAGCCAAATTATAGGATCTGTTTCCGGAAGACATAGTAAGCCATATTCAAAAGGAGATACTTCTCAATGGAGAAATAGAAGAATGGGATAAACCTTGGTGGATGCCGACCAGTTCTGGGAAGTTCACAGTCTCAAGTGCTTGGTCCATCTTGAGACAGAGAGAGGAAGAGAAACAGTGGTGGTACAATATGTGGAGCAAAGGAATTCGTTTCAAGATTTCCTTTTTCATTTGGAGATTATGGAAACAGAGATTACCAATTGATGAATTTCTGGCTAGAATGGGTTTTGTCAATGGTTTCTAAGTGTAGATGTAATGATGGAAGATGTCAGGAAACCATCAATCATCTCTTCATTAAATGCCCATTTGCAAAGAAAATCTGGAGTTTATTTGCTGGTGCAATAGGCATAAAAGGAAATTTTCTACAATTATTTTAGACTATTAATTTGTGGTGGACAACAGGGTGTAATACCAAGTTGAAACCTATATACAAAGCTATCCCACTATTCATTTTATGGCAGATATGGAAAAGGAGGAACACTATCATACATGGGAACAAGATGTTGATCCTGGGCATATTTATATGCCCAAGTGATACTCAAAGGTATCATTTTAGCCTTGTTTATCTATCAATGTTTATATATTCTCATGTGATTTGTAATAAAATGTGAATTTATACTAACCAACATGATTAGCATTGTTTTGCAAGACAAATGTAATTTCGGGAAGCTAAAATGCATGTTGGAAAAGATCGGGTTTGGACTCGGATGCGAGCAAGGGACAAGGAATTGGAAAGCACAAAATAAAGGGGCTCCGCGATGGAGCCGTGTCACGCTGCCATCGCAGAGGCCTTCTGCCTGGAGAGGGAATTTTCAGCCTAATTCCAGTGAGGGTTCGCGATAGGTCCGTGGCACGGTAGCATGGCTCCGCGTTGCACGCCGTGCCACGTTGGGCCTTATTCCCTGGACCCCCAATTTATAGTGAGGGTACGCGTCGGTAGCGTGTCACAGAGGCAGTGCTCCGCGATGCACTCCGTGACACGTTGCTTGTTATTTCGGGAAAAATTCCCACCAGTATAAATAGAACACTTAGGTTAATTTTTCAATATTCTGACTGGGTGGAGCAAGAACGTGGGTTACAGGCAGTTGAGGGGACGAAATTATCAGGGTTTTTCTCTCTTTCCTTCTCCTTGTATTCAATTGCTTGTATGTTTAACACTCATTTAACGATGTTTAATCCACAAATGAGTGGCTAATTCCTCTTCTTGTTGAGGTTATGAACACTTGTAATGAAATGTGATTATTGATTCTTTGGTTTTTCATCTTTTCTTCCATGGTTGTTCTATTGATTCTTGTTCTTACTGCATTAATGTGTGGCCTACGTTAATGTACATCTAAAAAGTCCGGTTTCACTCGAGAGAGCACGAAATTGGAAAGTTGTGAATTAATAGGATATGATCCTTTCTTGGTTTGGGAAAATTGGGAATTGATTTACTTTCAGGATAGAAATATACCTGAAAGTCGTATTAGTCAATATAGGAATCGGTTTTGTATGGCTAGAACATGAATTGCATTTAATCACAGAAATGTAGGTGGATGGTTCATGATTCTTAAGTTGGGTTAAATACGAGAGTTTTAATCCATTGGCAGTAGTTCTTGACTAGCAACCGGAGGAAAAGACTAACCAAACGATATTGATAATTAATTTCATTACATGTTCGTTAACCTCAGCATGCTCACCTTCATAGTCAGACTCACATTAGATAATTGTTTAGACTTAGCATAATTATTAGAAATCAAAAATATCAAACTCTTGGTTACACTGTTGTCTGCATTGTAGAATTGAAATATAGTACACTTGAGCAGATTGCACTTCATCCCAGTCCCTGTGGGATCGATACTTGGCTTACTTAAGCCACTTTACTACTTGTTTGACCACGTGCACTTGCGTGTAGTTATATACCCATATAACGCGAACCGAACAAGTTTTTGGCGCCGTTGCCGGGGATTGGCAATTAATGAATTTGTTTTAAGTGTTAAGTTACTATATTTTTATTTTCTTAGTGTTGACAACTTGGTCTTAGCCTGTATTTTGCAGATTTAATCTCTGTTGAACACTGGCAAGAGACAAGGAGCTGGTGGACTCGAATTTGGAGCCAGAAAGATTATTTCATCGACAGCGGAGAGAAGCTCTAGAAAGAAAGCGGCAGTTGCTCAGACAGACAATCATGGAGCAACAACAGAATCCACCGGTAGTACGGGCAATGTTAGTGCCCGAAGAAGTAGCAGCTCGGCTGGTTCGCGAGGTTGCAATCCCACATGCTAATAATGTCACATCTAGCATCCGCAAACCTGAGCCAGGAGGGAGGTTTGAACTTAAGCAGAACATGGTGCAATTGCTGCACACGAGCGGGCAGTTTACAGGTCTCCCTCATGAAGATCCATAGCAGCATCTCCAAAATTTTTTGGAGATAAGTGACACTTATATCCCCGCTGGAGTGTCATCGGATTATGTCGGGCTTACATTGTTCCCATTCTCACTATTGGGAGAAGCCAAGAGGTGGTTGAAGGCTGAGCCACCTAATTCTATTTCGATGTGGGATGATCTTGCAAGGAAATTCTTGATACGATTTTTTCCCTCTGGTAAAACAACAAGACTTAGAAGTCAAATTCTAAGTTTCAAACAGAGAGAGGGAGAGAATCTATATCAGGCTTAGGAGAGATTCAAGTCCATGTTGCGGGATTGTCCTCATCATCATCAATCCAATGATGTGTTGGTGCACACTTTTATAGAGGGTTTGGAACCCCATACAAAAATATTGCTAGACTCAGCAGCTGGGGGACAAGCGCTGGAGAAAACTTATGAGGAGCTGTATACCTTGTTGAACCGTATTTCGCTGGGCAATCCGGAATGGAATACTGATTCGTCAAGAGGCGGAACAAGGAAAGCAGCAGGAGTTCTAGAAGTGGATGGGTTTACAGCTATTGCTTCACAGGTAGCTGCTTTACAGAATCAACTCAACACCCACTTCAGTAACATGACAATGAACCATCCTCAAGCCCCAGTGAATGCAGTGTAGCAGATTTGGTGTGAAGTGTGCGGAAGCAGTGAGCACTCAGCTGAGTGTTGTGGAGCAAATCCTGACTCGGTAAACTTTGTGGGAAATGTACAAAGGAACAACCACCAATAGTATGGCAACAACTACAATTCCAATTGGAGGAATCACCCGAATTTCTCCTGGGGTAGCAACAACCATCAGGGGCAGGGTTCAAGTCAGGGTGTGCAAAGGAATGAAGGAGGGCAGCAGAATTATCAAGCACAATTCAGAAACAACAACGCACCTCCTCCACCACCATCACCCAGCATTAAGGAGATGTTCAAGACTATGATAGCTAATCAAGCTCAATTGCAGGCTGACTATGTGAAATTGGCAGCCGAGGTGAAAAACAACCAGTTAGCTACAAAGGCACTTGAATATCGATTTGGGCAATTTGCTGGAGCCCAAAACACCAGACCTAGAGGAGGACTTCCGAGCAACACAGATCCCAACCCCAAGCAGGTGAATGCAGTGACCACAAGGAGTGGTTTGCAGCTGAAAGAGGTGGAACCAGAAAGACCACCTCAACAATCGGGAGCAGCAGCAGTCGAGAGGGAGCAAAGTGAAGAGAGGGGGAAGACTAAGGAAGCAGAATCAGAAAGACCACCACCCCCGTTCCCTCAACTATTAAAGAAACACAAGGAGGAGGCGTGTTTCAAGAAATTCATGGAAGTGTTGAGACAGGTACATATTAACTTACCTCTTGTTGATGGTTTGCAGGGAGTGCCGAAATATGCCAAGTATATAAAGGACATCGTGGCAAACAAAAGTCGGTTGACTGAGTATGCTACGGTGGCTCTCACGGAGGAGTGCACTTCCTGGATACAAAACCGGCTGCCCACAAAGCTCAAAGATATTGGGAGCTTTACTATACAAATCACTATTGGGCAGAGTATCCGAGCTCGTGGGTTATGTGATCTGGGAGCGAGCATTAATTTGATGCCGTCATCGGTATTTAGAAGGCTGGGTCTAGGGAGTCCTAGACCCACAACAGTGATCTTGCAATTGGCAGATCGGTCCTTAGCCAGACCTGATGGCATTGTGGAGGACGTTTTGGTGCAAGTTGGCTCCCTGATCTTCCCGGTAGATTTTGTTGTGCTGGATTTTGATCCAGAAGCGGAAGTCCCATTTATTTTGGGACGTCCTTTCTTGGTGACTGGGAAAGCGCTGATTGATGTAGCTGTGGGGCAGCTAACAATGCGAGCACACGATAAGGTGGAAGTGTTCGATGTGTACAAGGCACCCAAGCTCCCGACTATGTACGAAGAACTCTCAGTGATCAATGTGATTGATCAAGTCGATAATGAGCAGATTAAGGATTCACGAGAATTATTGGGAAAACCACCGGAGAGGTGTAAGCACTACTAGGGGGAGGACGGTTTACGAGACAAAACGTCCATCACCCTAGAGGACAATTGAGCTGAATGACGTCGAGCCGAGATGGTAACCAGGCGCTGCACGGGAGGCAACCCGTGAAAAATTTTTCTTTGTAAATTGTGAATAGATTTTTCTTTTTCTTTTTCTTGTTTAACAACAAAATTTTTAGTTTTGTTTTATTTTTATTTTGAGTGAAACCTATAATTCTAACCAATTTTTTGTAGTAGAATGAATTTCAGGTCGAACAGAGGGAAATTATGCTAGGAATCGCAAAGGAAAATTCGAGGTATGAAAATCAATAAAAAGTGGCAAAACAGTGAGCTAGGGCGATAGCTCCGTGTCACGGAGGAGGACATCCGCGTTACCCTCCATGACACGTTGAGGTATAAATCCGGAATTTTAAAAAAAATTCTAGAAGACCCTCGCGACAGCTCCGTGTCACGGAGGCAGTGCTCCGCGATGCACTCCATGACACGTTGTTGTGTATATCGCGATGGGTCACATCGGGTCACCGGGTGACCCGCGTGATTTTTTCACTTTTAAACCCCGAATCCCCCTCAATTTTTCCTTATTTCTCACACAGTCCACGACCAAAGCCCCTAAAACCCCTCCCCCTTCAGTGTGACACGGAATAGGCCAAGAAATTCATCACGTTTCCTTCACTTCTTAAATCTCAAGGTATGTTCTTCGATTCCATCTCATTTCTTATCGATTTTCTTCGATATTGAGCATGTGATGTGAGCTAAGTTCGCCCTAAGTAGAAATTAAACGTAAATTCAATTGAATTAGTGTTGATGGATGTTTAGAATATCATTATGATTCCTTGAACTCGTTAATTGCATAATTTAATCGAATTTTGTTGATACAATCATATTTAGGGCTTGTTTTTGAATTTGAAGTGGAAAAATGTAGTGAACGTGTGAAATTCATGTCAGGTTGTACATGTTGAGTGAGATGAGTCGATGTGCTAATTGTTATGATGTTAAACGACCGACGAATTCTCGGGTTAGGGGAATATTGAAATTTGCAAGAATTGGGTGAATTGTATAGGTTCGTGTAGATAAATTCTTGTTGTTTTCATTTCTTTTTTTTTCCTTGCTAAGTGCGATGGGATAAAATGTGATTGATGGTAATGATGGTGGTTAGCTGTACGAAGTCTGAGTAGTACATAGAATATATACCGTCGAATTCTTCATATGCACTAAGCATGTTTGCATAGTTGGTTGTTTATTTGTGTAAATAAAGATGATCTTGCCGGAATGTTGTAAATTTGGCTAAGGACTAAGTGTGGGGTAGCCTAGCTTAACCCGACCTTAGTCAAAGTTAATATTCATTGGCTTAACATTGATCTTGTCTACTTGGGTTGACAGGTAAGATGGCAAGCAGGCAAGAAAAAGGGAAAGGCGCATCAACATCTGGCGCCGGAAGAAAGTGAATCAGTCTGGGCACAGCAGTCCCAGCAGCACCAGCGGTTCCATGCGGCTAATGCCGCCAATGTGGAACCAGGTGGGTGACGGATGAGGGGAAGAAGTGGTATGCAAAGCACAAGGAAAACAAGTACTTCCCCGAAGAACACATAGCACGGGAACCATTGGCACAGGAGTTCCCTAGGATTGTCCACCGGATCGAGGCAGCTGGGCTCAACTTTTTCTTTGAAGAGCCCAAGGAATGCAACTTGCACCTGATTCGGGAATTAAATGCCAATTGGAACTCGACTCTAAGAAGTCACACCATAAAAATCAGAGGGAAAATAGTCACATTTGAGCCCCACCACCTCAATGCTATCATAGGGGCACGGGACACAGACGCCCACGTGCTTCGACAGTTGAACATCACTCCACCGTATACGGACATCAGACGCACATTGTGTGGGACCCGATCGACAGCTAGATGGAGCAGGCACAAGGAGAGGGGCTACCATCAGACTTTGCCCTATTCACAGATGAACAGGGAAGCCAGAATATGGCTTAAGATTGTCTGTTTTTGCCTAATCCCGGGGGTACATATGACAGATGTAACCCGGGATCGTGTATGCCTGGTGTACGCCCTGATGAAAGGGCTGGAGATCAACGTGGGGGCAGTTATTATCTCTGCCATGAAGAGAGCCCGGTTGCATCAGGGGCACAGATATGGATTTGGTGGGCTACTCACCACATTCCTGAGGGGCCTAGATGTTGAGGAAGAGGCCCTTGACTATATCCCGCAGATGGAGCGGCGGGCCTTAGATGTCACTAAAACTAAGGCACCCGACACCACCCACGGGCCAGTGCTTACACTTGGCGAGCGACATGCTCGTGATGATCAGTATATGGCTCGCATGTATGGGATGCAAATGCTCCAGCTGAGGATAGGCGGGAGGCCAACAACAGAGGAGGAGCTATGGCAGCTCGAGCTAGACTACCCTTTTGGCAAAAATGCCAGGGCTCTATGCCGAGTGGGACCAGCATTTGTAGAGCCCACGCATGATGATGTCCCCACAGACAAGGAGACACGTCGGGAGGACTCCGATGTGGAGTCCGATGATGACGACGGGGGTGATTCAGACATGGGAGATGAAGCAGCAGCACCTGATGAAGAAGTGGAGTACTTTGATTGATCAGGGAGTTCCACCACCCGATTTTTGTGCTATTTTAATTTTTGTGAACACTGGGGACAGTGTTCGAGCTAAGTGTGGGTTGGGAGTAGTTAGGTACTGGTTGTGCTGTTATGTATGTATGTCCTAATCTGTTGTTATGCCTGTGAACAAATTTTTCTGACCCTGTGATTTGTGATTGTAAGTTGTTGTTCTGTATTGCAAATATATGTGAACCTATTGTGTGTTGCTGAATGTTGCTAGCTAATTTTGTACATATTTTGGTTATCGAATTGATCGATATTTTTGTTAATCGAAATGATCGATATTTTTAAAATTTTTTCAATTCTTGGGTTTCTCGGCGTTTGTTTTCGGTTCTTTTACCGAGAATGGTCCCATTGAACCGAAGTCATAGTTAGTGACCGTTCCCTATGATGGATGGATGACGACCGTCTTAAGGGAAATGTAGTCGTTAGGAGTAGATTTTTCAATTATTTTTCAGTTGTTTTTCTTTTGTGGGTTGCATCCCAAAACCTGTAGTTACTTTATGGTTGCGTAATTATGGTTGCGTGTCGTACGTGATATGTGAAATGCAAAGGTGATTCGTATGAAAGCATGCAACTTTGTAAATATGTTGAGATACCTAGTCCATAGAGTTCGATTCAGTGTGATTGAGGCTTAATTTGAATTCCTATAATTAGCTGATTGAAGAGTCTATGAATATATCTTGAATTGAGCATGTGCAATAACTGTGAAGTGAGGTTTTGTTATTCCATGATATTGTGAAGTGTCTAGAACTTGCCTGGTGTGTGTACAAAACAAAATGAAGGAGGTGTATTGTAGGAAAGGATGTAGGCATTTCTTTGTTTTTAACCAAAAGTTTCTATTTTTCATTATCATACCCACCTGGATTGTGTACCCTAGTCAGCCCGTTGAGCCTTTAGCCTATTAATTTTTTCTTTCGTCAATAAGTATAAACTGAGCTTAATCCCTTCTTTTCATTAGCCGTAAGTTTGATCCAAAACTCTTAAGCGCTTAAGAAGAGACAATCATTTTCCCAAAGTATCAAAGAGTGAGAATGGTGAAAAGAAAAGAAAAGCCGAGTGATGGAGGAAAAGAAAAGGTTGAAGGTGCACTTGTTATAAATAAACTATAATGAAGGTGCATGAATAGTCTTTGTTGTTGTGTCAAGTGTGCTTAATAAGATGGGCCAAACTAAAGAAATACTTCAAGAATGGGAGGATGAAGAAAGAAACAATGTCCATGAGTTTGATGGGATGTGTTGAAAAAGCGCTTAAGGATGCTAGTGGCTAGTATAGGCTAGCCTAATATTGACTAGTTCCGTAGCTTCCACTACAACCCGTTAAAGTCCTACGTGATCTTACATCACACTTCTTTATATTAGTGAAGTAGTACACTAAAGGCAAGCTTATGGGTCATGACATGATGCATGTGAATTCTTTTGGGAGAGAGAGCGAAATTGTGTTTATATGCCTCTGTTTGAAATTTTGTGAGTTCATATAATCAAAAAGGGAAAAATTCTCTTGTGTTGTGAGGGCACATGCTTGATGAGAGATTAACTTTCGTGTCGGATGTCTTGATCAGCTGATTTGCATGAGTTTGCCAATATCGAGAGTCGATTCTTAAGTCTAGGAGGTCTTGATGTATTGAAGGTCATTGCATTGATAGGACCATGCATGTTTTCTTGATGATTTGTTGTATTGAATAATCGGTATGACTGTAACCTAAATTTTCGAACCAAAGTAGCGAGGGTGGGATTTAAATTGCATGAGGTGTAAGATTGTTGTTCGAGGACGAACAAGGATTTAAGTGTGGGGTAAGTGATCTTGGGCAAATTTATATGCCCAAGTGATACTCAAAGGTGTCATTTTAGCCTTGTTTATCTATCAATGTTTATATATTCTCATGTGATTGGTAATAAAATGTGAATTTATACTAACCAACATGATTAGCATTGTTTTGCAGGAAAAATGTAATTTCGGGAAGCTAAAATGCATGTTGGAAGAGATCGGGTTTGGACTCGGATGCGAGCAAGGGACAAGGCATTGGAAAGCACAAAATAAAGGGGCTCCACGATGGAGCCGTGTCACGCTGCCATCGCGGAGGCCTTCTGCTTGGAGAGGGAATTTTCAGCCTAATTCCAGTGAGGGTTCGCGATAGGTTTGTGGCACGGTAGCATGGCTCCGCATTGCACGTCGTTCCACGTTGGGCCTTATTCCCTGGACCCCCAGTTTCCATTGAAGGTCCGTGTCGGTAGTGTGTCACGGAGGCAGTGCTCCGCGATGCACTCCGTGACACGTTGCTTGTCATTCCGGGAAAAATTCCCACCAGTATAAATAGAACACATAGGTTCATTTTTCAATATTCTGACTGGGTGGAGCAAGAACGTGGGTTACAGGCAGTTGAGGGGATGAATTTATCAGGGTTTTTCTCTCTTTCCTTCTCCTTGTATTCAATTGCTTGTATGTTTAACACTCATTTAACGATGTTTAATCTACAAATGAGTGGCTAATTCCTCTTCTTGTTGAGGTTATGAACACTTGTAATGAAATGTGATTATTGATTCTTTGGTTTTTCATCTTTTCTTCCATGGTTGTTCTATTGATTCTTGTTCTTGCTGCATTAATGTGTGGCCTACGTTAATGTACATCTAAAAAGTCCGGTTTCACTCGAGAGAGCACGAAATTGGAAAGTTGTGAATTAATAGGATATTATCCTTTCTTGGTTTGGGAAAATTGGGAATTGATTTACTTTCAGGATAGAAATATACCTGAAAGTCGTATTAGTCAATTTAGGAATCGGTTTTGTATGGCTAGAACATGAATTGCATTTAATCACAGAAATGTAGGTGGATGGTTCATGATTCTTAAGTTGGGTTAAATACGAGAGTTTTAATCCATTGGCAGTAGTTCTTGACTAGCAACCGGAGGAAAAGACTAACCAAACGATATTGATAATTAATTTCATTACATGTTCGTTAACCTCAGCATGCTCACCTTCATAGTCAGACTCACATTAGATAATTGTTTAGACTTAGCATAATTATTAGAAATCAAAAATATCAAACTCTTGGTTACACTGTTGACAACACAGGATTAAAGTAGATTTCAACAAAAACAAAATCAGCCACATGCATCAACAGGTACATCTATTGCTAAGTTTTGTCACAAGGCTGGACTTTTTTCTAATAATATCCTATCCGAAGTGTGGTATCAATCTTCTTGGAAGATTCAGTCTCTTGGAAGGATGTTAATAGACTAATAGTTGTAGTGGGTTGTTGTGCTAAGGAAATGAACTAACTCATCTGCAAGATAAAATAACGGATTTGCGACTGATTCTGAAGAATACTTTGTGGGATATCATTGACATAGCACCTGGTGAGAGCTTGGAGGTTTTTAAAATGCAATGATCCAAGAACTAGTTAAGACGACGTATATTGCTAGTAGATAAATGTTCATACCAAGTTGTGGGCTATGAATTTATTGAGGCATATTGTTCTGAAACTAAACTTATGCCTTGTAAGGCATAACTTATGGATTACGATTTTGGTCATGCATACTTTTTTCCTTGTAAGTGTGGAATTTTAGGTATAGAGAATATTTTTCATTAGTGACTTTAATTCATGTAAAAATAGAGCGAGCGCGCGGGCGCGCGTGTGTCTATATATAAGTAGTATTTTGTCAACTAGTAGAATTATAGCAGAATTAGAACATATACTTTACCCTTAGTCTAAAAAATACATGTTTACACAATAATGCTAACATTAATGCTTCCTATCAAGGAGGTGTGTAAATGTACATCATGCCCAACTTACCAATCATCATGTGGAACATCTTAGTTGATACAACCTTGGTGAGTACACTTGCCATTTGAATTTCAGAATTGACAAATGCTCCTTATTGAAATATCATTCAATTTCAACATGCTTAGTGCGATCATGTAGAAGATGATTCTGTGATATTTGAATTGTGGATTCTCTATCACCGAAAAAGTTCATGCATCATATAAATTTAATTTCCAAATCCTTTAGAATAGATTTAATCCATCACACAGTCCATGTGGCATCCCTCAAAATTCTATTTCTACACTCCACCTCGTTACAACCTTTTGCTTCTTACCTCTTCACGTGACATTATTGCCTTTGATAAAAATGATATAACCCATGATTTATTTCTTGACTAATCCGCAACTATATATCCTTTGGTGATAGTTTTCTCATTCTCAAAAAAGATAGCCCTCTTGTTGGATCTTTTATCAAATATCACAAAATTCTATAAACAACTTCCATCTGATCTTTTGTGGGCTTTTGCATGAACTAACTAAAAACACTTATAACATATTTTTTATCTCTGTATGAGTTAGATAGATTAACTTCCCTTCTTGACATTAATATCTACATACATCCTTTATCTTAACTCACGAAAAGTTCCCGAGTATATGGTTTGTCTCGATATGAATGAGTTCAAACAGGAGAAAAGAGATAGATATTACAAAATGACCATGAGAGTCATTACATCATCCACTACTAAAACACACATCCTTTCTCAAATACGAAGAGAAATAGAGTACCTGAAAAGTAAAAATGACATGGATATATGCTCCACATGTTTAACATAGTCTCTAAGGTGGCTTTGTCTACTGAGTGATGCCTCTACTGCACCATCAGAGATGCTATCTACTTTGATCTCAATTTCAAAATTTGCCTATCAAAAATAGTATAGGCTCCTTCTCAAAGGCCAAAATATGACCCATCTACAATGAGTTCTATTGGATTAATTGAGATCCATCAGAATAATTTTTTCAGCATTACAAAATGAAACACTTGATAAACACATGATAATCCTAGAGATAAAGTTAACTCATAGGCCACTTCGCCAATATGCTGTAGCACCTCAAATGGGCCAATGAACCTAGGGATAAACTTTCCCTTCTACAAAAACCTCATAACACCATTCATGGGTGATACATCGTGTCACAATCGGGGCTGGTACCTCGGACCGAGACACGGGATCTAGAAACACAAATGGCTAATTCATCCCATGGCATGAACATAGCAACTAAAGAGCATACATCAAAGCGAAAACTAATAACTGAAACATGAATGAGCAAATTTCTGAATAACATAACATATAACAACGATCATAAACAAAGTCAACACTCGACAAAGCTAAAAATCTACATAATGTCTTATAATGCTCTAAACTGTCTGATGAGTTGATGGGACGACACCCCCAACTAGCACGCTAAAGTCTGAAACTGAAATATCATAATCAAATGCTAAACTAAATGTCCTCCAAAAGATTAGCACTCACTAACATTGGGAACTGAGGTAAACTACGGAGAGCTAGACTAATGGTGGAACTGGGTCGGATATCTCGGACCTATATCATGAAACGATATAGCATAGAGTATGCAGTAAGTACTTGAAATGTACTGAGTACACAAGATAAGTAAACCATGCTGAGTAACTGTTAACTAAATCATGCACATAAATTTAAATCAGTAGATCATGAGAGTAATGACTGCATGTTGATATCTGAACATTAGACATATATAGTCATAAGTTGAATATCATATCTCAACAGAATGACCCAAAGCTAAAATAGAAATTATATGACTTGTCATCGCTGAAATCATAAGTAAAAGATCATAAAAAATCGTTGGGTCAAACCTACTGTAAAACATAATACCATAAGTCATGAACATGAATAACTGAAATCATGAGGAACAATGGGAGACTCATCATAACCGACACCATCATGATAGAGCTTACGTAATGTCTCAACTATCACACTCAAGTGGGTAGAATCGTCTAAAACCTTGTCAGGGATAAGGATGATACCATGATATCAGATCAAGCTAAGGCCCCTTTCGGGCGGGGAAACTCTCAAGGGAGATTCCAATATAAATATATAAACTGACGTTGGAGCGTAGTTCTGAGACTGGGGAACCTAGGAACCCCAAGCCTACTCAGTGCTAGACACAACTCCTAAAAGTGTTTATAGTGCTCCCATCGTATTTCAACGAAGCTTAAATCATAATTACATGCGTAGTCTGAAATTTGAACATGGGGAATCCTGGCTCCAAACATACCGTAAGCTAAATTAGCAGTATTGACTCCAAACCATATGGTAAGCTGATCTTATAAAACTTAGCTAAATAATGAAACATGTTTAACTTGTGTAGGCTTGCCCAAATCATATAATCATGCATACTTGAAGTAGACTTCATAAGTCAAAAACATGGATGCATACATGTGTAATTTATAAATATTAATTCAAGCTAGATATCTCATCATACTTGAAATCAGAAATCATAAACTTGACTTTTCATAAAATTTGCACAATAGGTTATAATTTCTATCAACTTGAAATCATGAATTTATAATTAATTTGTGTATAAAATCTTCCTATAAATCATAAATTGGTGTAAAAAATGAAGGGAATTGACCCATAGATGTATCATAGAGAATTTAATAAAATTGGGTTAAAAGCCCTTAAGATCATATACTTAAGTTAGAACATGAATTCATGGAATTTGAAGAGAAATTTGGTCATGAGAGTGAAAGAAACTCTCATTCATATCCCTACATAATTAGGTAAACTGATTATCAACTTGTCTTTTAAATCCCAAGGGAACTGGGAATAATTGAGGGAATTCTAGATTGATCTTCCAAGAGAATTCAAAGCTTTGCATGCATGGGAAAGTCTAATGACTTTATATTTGCTAAATCCTCTTCAAATACTCCTTTCACGGCTTAAAACGACGTAGTTTAAGACTTAGGAGCTTAGAAATTATGAAAACTCCCTAGATGATTCGCTTGGAAAAGTGATCCTGCCAGTCCCAACGAGGGACTGTACGACTCGTTACCCCACTGTACGACTCGTCGTTCCATCTACTCGTCACCACTAGAAGTTCCATCCTCCTTTCTCAACCAACCTGACAATGACCCACTCGTCGAGTCATGAAGTGAAATCACGACTTGTTCCTTCAACCGTTAAGAGTCCTGGACCGCAATTTACTCAGCACACAATAGGCTACTAACGACTCATTGGATCACACAATGAGTCGTCACACCATCCGTAGTGACCCCTTGACAAACGACTCTTTTCCAGTCTAGCACCCCTTAACAGGTCACTCAACGATCCTTCAAGTGACCCGACGAGTCATTCTATGACCTAATGCAGATTTTCTAGATTCTTTTGATTCAACCCTCAGGTCTGATCTTAAGGACTTTTGGAGTATTACATTATCTTCACCTTAGGAACATTCATCATCGAATGTGAATTCAGCATATTAAAGGGCTAGGGGAAAACCGAAAACCCCAAATACTCAACATCTGAAGCTGAAAACTAACGGAGTGACTGACTCTGGACTGATACCCATGACTGAACTGAATTCATGAATCATACATACATGCTAAAACATGAGAGGAACTGAGAGATATGAATTTGAAATGAAACTAAATAGAGTACTAAGGAGGAAACCGATATCGTATGTTGGAACTAAGCCGGAAGGGAAAAGATGTGGGTATCTGGCCATTATATCTGCTTTCGCTTCCCACAGCTCCCTCAACAAGTTGATTCCTCCACAAAACCTTCACTAAAGCTACTTCTTTGTTTCTCAACTTTCGAACCTGACGATTGAGGATATCAACTGGAACCTCCTCATAGGTAAGCCTATCCTTCATACCTATGTTCTCCACTAGGACAACTAAGGCTGGGTCACCGATGCACTTCTTCAATAGAGATACAGGAAACACTAGATATACCGAGGCTAACTCCGCTGGTAGCTCCAACTCATATGCCACTTTGCTAACTCGGCTCAGAATCCTATAAGGACCAATATATCAGGGACTAAGCTTCCCTTTCTTTCCAAACCTCATCACTCACTTCATGAGAGAGACCTTAAAAAACACCCTATCATTAACTGCAAACTCAAGATCTCTCCATCTAATATTCGCATAAGTCTTCTGACGACTCCGAGTTGTTTTCAGCCTTTCCCTATTAAGCTGAACTTTCTCTATAGCCTCATGAACTGAATCTGGCCCTTTCAACATAGCATAACCTACTTCAAACTAATTAACTAGTAATCAACACCTCCGCCCATAGATTGCCTCAAACGGAGCCATCTGAATGCTGGACTGGCAACTATTATTGTAAGAAAATTCAATGAGAGGAAACTGATCATCCCAACTACCCTTGAAATCAATCATACACGCTCTCAACATATCCTCAAGATTCTAAATGGTCCGCTCAGCCTGACCATCTGTATACGGGTGAAAAGTCATGCCAAGCTTGACCTGACTACCAAGTCCCTTCTGAAACGATCTCCAAAACTGTGAGGTAATCTGAGTACCCCTATCTGAGATGATGGACAAGGGAACTCCATGCAACTCAAATAACTCCCCAATGCATAGTCTATCATAATCCTTGGCTGAATTGGTAGATTTGATCGGTAAGAAATGAGTTGTTTTGGTCAACCTGTCCACAACCACCCAAATAGAATCATATTGTCGGCGTGTACGAGACAACACTGTGATGAAGTCCATATTGATCTCTTCCCACTTCCAAGTAGGGATACTAATGTTTGTATCATACCTCCAGGTCTATGATGTTCCACTTTCACATGTTGACAATTCGGACATTTAGCCACAAACTCCGCTATGCCCTTCTTCACGCCATTCCACCAATAGACCTTCCATAGGTCATCATATATCTTGGTGGCACCTGGGTGGATAGAATAATAAGATCCATGAGCCTCGCACAACATTTTTTCTCTCAAGTCATCAATTCAGAACACATAAATAACCATGATAACGAAGTACACCATCTCCCCCTTGGGAGAAGACCTCCACCTTTTGATTCTGGACAACTTCCTTTAGCTTTACCAAGATAGGATCCTCATCTTTCCTAGCCTTGATCTCGGTCACCAATGAAGATTCTGAATTATTCTGAACAATGACACCACCATCTGTTGAGTCAACAAGGTGAACCCCTAAACGAGGAAGCCTACGCACATCCTTTGCTTACTCCTTCTTCCCACCCATCACATGAGACACACTCTCCATGGACAGCCTGCTAAGGGCATCCACCACTACATTGGTCTTCTCCGGATGATAAAGGACACTCATGTCATAGTCCTTAAGAAGCTCTAGCCACCTCTTTTGTCGCAAATTCAGGTCCTTTTGTGTGAGCACATACTAAAGGCTCTTGTGGTCCATGAACACATCCACATGCACCCCATACAAGTAGCGTCTCCAAATTTTCAATGCAAACACCACTGCTAGCAACTCTAGGTCATGCATTGGGTAATTTTTCTCCTGAGTCTTAAGTTGTCTAGAGGCATACACAATGACCACAGCATGCTGCATCAACACACAACCAAGACCAACCCTAGAGGCATCACAATACACAATAAAACCATTTGTTCCCTCTGGTAGAGTCAATACTGGGGCTAATGTGGGTTGAGTCTTTAACTCCTGAAAACTCTTATCACAAGCATTTAACCACTGAAATTTGACCTTCTTGTAGGTCAACTTAGTAAACGTGCTGCAATGGATGAAAATCCTTCTACAAACCTCTTGTAATATCTAGCTAAACCCAAGAAGCTCCTAATATCCGAAGGATTAACTATTCTAGGCCAATTCTTCATTGCCTCTATCTTTTCAAAGTCCACCTGCACATCCTCTCTTAACACCAATGACCCAAATATGTTGTTAAGTTCAACCAAAATTCACACTTTCTGAATTTAGCAAACAGCTGGCGGACCTTGAAAGTCTAGCATAATTCTCTAATGAGCAGAATGCTACTCCTCGCTCTGAGAGTATATGAGAATATCATCTATGAAGACAATCATAAACATATTGAAGTACGGATTAAATACCCTATTCATTAAGTCTATAAAAGTTATAGGATCATTTGTTAGTCCAAAAGACACAACTACAAACTCATAGTAATCGTACCGAGTCCTGAAGGTTGTCTTCGAAATGTCACTCTCTCTAACTCTGAGCTGATGATAGCTGGATCTAAGGTCTATCTTTGAGAAACACTTAGCACCTTGAAGTTGGTCAAAAAAGTCATTAGTTCTGGTGAGGGGATACTTGTTCTTGATTGTAACCTTGCTTAACTACCAATAATCAATACACATTCTAAGGGAACCATCCATCTTCCAGAAAAAGAGAACTGCTACACCTAACAGGGATTTACTAGGCCTGATGAAACCCTTATCTTGGAGATCTTTAACTGCTCTTTCAACTCCTATAGCTCTCCTGGAGCCATTGTATAAGGAGGAATGGATATAGGCTGCGTATCAGGGAGAAGCTGAATTCCAAAGTCAATCTCCATCTCGGGAGGGACTCCTGGTAGATCATTAGGAAACACCTCTGAATACTCACACACTATAGGAACTGACTGAAAAGTTGGGGTCTCAAATGTCGCATCCTTAACCCATACTAAATGGTATACACAGCCTTTAGAAATCATCTTCTTGGCCTTGAGGTAAGAAACGAAGCGACCTACAGGCACAACTGAACTACCTTTCCATTCTAGGATTGGTTCACCCAGAAATCGAAACTCTACTGTATAGGTTCTACCATTTACTGAGGCATAACAGCATGCACCAATCCATACCGAAGATACCATCAAAATCAGTCATGCCTAACTTTACTAAGTGGGCTATGGTGTCTTTCTGAAGGACTGTGATAGGGCAATTTCTATATATCGGTCGAGCTATAACTGAGTTGCCGATTGGAGTAGAGACTAAGAATGGTTTATCTAGGATTTCGGGACTAACTCCGAAACTAATAGCAATATATGGAGTCACAAAATATAAGGTAGCCCCTGGATCTAACAAGCATACATATCAAGATGGAATACTCATAACATACCAGTGACCACATCTAGTGAGACCTCCTACTTCTAACGAGATGAGAGGGCATAAAATCTGTTCTGACACTGACCACTACCTGCACTAGTGGATGTACCTTGCTGAGCTGAGCGTGCTGGTGGAGCTACTAAACTGGTGGCTAGGTCATGACCTCTACTATTGTGCTGTCTAGTTGAAGGGAAGTCTTTGAGTAGATGTCCGGGGTTCCCACACCTAAAACACATGCCTGAAACCGCTAGGCACTCTCCGGTGTTCCTCCTACTACACCTTCCACAAACTGGAATGTTGGGCTCTCCTGACATGCTCCTCTGACCTCTAAATCCTAATGCTTTACCCCTATGATCACAGCTAAGTCTAGATGGAACATTGGTTGATGATGGCACTGGGGCTGGTGACCTCTAGTGGGACTACTGGTGATGTATTCCACTAGACCTCTACTAGATCTGCCCATAACTCCCTGTCCTGGCCCTCTTGGCCTCTCTCTCCTTATCCTTCATTTGATCTGCCTCTATCTATCAGGTGTATATGAACAATCATGAGAAGTCTAGATAACTATTGTGGACCTATACTTATCTAGCAAGACTAATACTCCTTTCACAAACCTACTCATACGAGCCCTTAGATCTGCAACAATCTCTGGCACATATTTGGATAGCCGGATAAACTCTAAGGCATAGTCTTGGACATTCCTGTGCTGCTACTTAAAGTTAATGAACTCCGCCGCCTTTGCCTCCCCCAACTCTCTAGGGAAGAATCTATCCAAGAAAGTAATCACAGACTCATCTAAACTCACGGGAACTGCTCCCATTGCTCTACAATCCTTCCACTAGCGGTCCCGTATATAAGCAACCCCATTCTGCTGATAGGAGGCTAAGTCCAAGCTCACCTCTCAACTCACCGCCATAATATGGTTGATCTTCTACACCTCCTCAATAAACTCATGGAGGTCCTCATCCTCTCTCAACCCCAAGAACTCAGATGGATTCATCTTGAGAAAGTATCAAACTCTAGACGCTGTTGTGTTCCCATTCCTAGGAACATGAGCCACTGCTTGCTGATTGACCTGAGCGGTTGTTGCATGTTCCAACATTTGAAATGCCGCTCTAAAATAGGCATGAGTGACTTGCTCGGGAAAAGGATCTACTGGTGCTTGCGGGGCTTGCTGATGCCAATCTCCATTGCCATTTTTATGGCCATTTCCATTGTCATTCTTTCTTCCATTCACTTTGCGTGGAGACATATTTCTGCAAATGCATATAGCACGAGTTAGAAGGAATAGAGAGATACTTCATCGCACGATATAGATCCTGAAAGAAGGGAAATTTCCTAAAATGCCTTATAGCCTTTACCCTATAAGTGTGGTGCGCTTCAAACCCATGGAAAAGATTCTACTCAATGCGTCTTTATACACCCTAGAACACTCTAAACTTTTGCCCTTATATCAAGTTTTTCACGACCCGATCTGGGACCCTAGACTGAGATATAGGACCTAGAACCACGAAAGGCTCTAAGTCAAACAATGAAATGAACATAACAACTAAAGAGCATATATTAAAGAAAAATTTGTTAATTGAAACATGAATAAGAGGATGTCTAAATAACATAACATATAACAATGATCATAAAAAGAGTCAACACATGATAAAGATGAAAATCTACATAATGTCTAATAAGCCTCTAAACTATATGATGAGTTGATGAGACAACACCACTAACTAGCTCTCTAAAGTTTGAAGCTGAAATAGCATAATCAAATTCTAAACTTAATGTCCTCAGAAGATGAGGAATCACCAACTATGGGAACCAAACTAAACAACAGAGACCTGGACTAGCAACTAAACTGGGTCTGATCGCTCGAACCTGTATCATGAAACGATACAACATAGAGTATGCCATCAGTACTTGGAATGTACTGAGTATGCAAGGTAAGTAAAATATGCTGAGTAACTGTTAACTGAAATCATACATATAAATTTAAATCAGTAGATCATGACAGTAAGGACTGCATGCTAAAATCTGAATTTGTTACATATATAGTCATAAACTGAATATCATATCTTAATCGAATGACCCAAATATAAAATAGAAATTATATGACTTGTCATAGCTAAAATAATAAGTAAAAGCTCATAAACTGATCATTGGGTCAAACTTGCCGTAAAACATAATATCATAAGTCATGATCATGAATAACTGAAATTAGTAAATTACTTAAAATCTAGACAAGACAATGATCTTTTTATATTCACATTTTTAGCATGATAATATATATAATTCTCTTCTTTTACTTTTTGAATGTTATTATTGTGGTTTTTCAATTCTTGTATATCACCAATAATTTTAACCATGACTATTAATTTCATCCATTATTTTTCCTCCATGTCTCTTTTATATATTCTTAGTACTTATATGCTTGAAAATATTTGATGTAAATACTTAATAGTACTATTATGTAACCAACTTAGGGGTCATCTACTCACTAGCTTACTTGGATATTTTTTTTGCAGGAAATTTAGGAGTCATATAATATACTCATTAACTATGATAGTTAAGGTGATGTCACACCCCGCCTTGGGGGGGGGTACGACTGGCACCTGGTGCCCTACTAAGATCTGACCTGCTAGACTGTTAAGCCTGGGCGCGTCTGGCGCCTGGCTGGCTCTAACTCAGATTTCTGGAAACAAAGGGCTATATAACGGCTGTAAATACAGCCCCTGGCCCATTGGCCTATAGCCTTCTGTACCTGTCTTGGCAGCTACCCAGAAATATAGTAACTCAGGGAAACCTATACGGGCCGACAAGGCCACCATGCTGTCTAGTTATCTGCTGCTTAATCAAAAAGCACAAAAAGAAGCTACGTGACCGGCAAGGTCACCACTACTGACAACTATGGCCTCACACGACCATCACAGAAGTAAGGAAGAGTAAGGACAACTATACAACTGCACGGCCCCACACGACCGGCTCATCTAACCACAGGGATTTCATACAGAATGCAAGCCTCTAGGAATAGTAATAGAACTGATCGGGACAGGGCCTCGACCTACCCATTCTATACACAACAAAAGGAACTGAACTACACCTCTGAAATTCAGCCTCCAGATGACTGGAGCTGAATACTCAACCGCTGACAGGGAGTCACGTAGAATCGCCTGCTCGTCTAGGAGTACCTGCAGGCAAGTAATGCAGCGCCCCACTGGGCCTCAGTACCACAGGTACTGAGTATGTAAAGCAACTGAAATAATATAACTGAAAACAACATCTGAAAGCAATAATATGACTGATGAAGCTGAAGTAGGAGGAATAACTTAACTGTCTGATGATGTAGATCGCACATGTTCTTACTGATACCGAAGGAACTAGGAATCATACCTGGAAGCGTATCATTCTACTACCAACCCAATCGCGTCTAATATAACATGGCATAGTATACATAACATAACACATCACATACAAACCTTACCCGGCCCTCATAAGCCGGGAGGTACAATCAACACAGAATCTATGCCCCTACCCCGGTCATCCCATCTCCTATAGTGGCTGTAAGCATCCTGTCGGTCCCTGGGTATGCACTTGGGCTCGCTGAGCCCCTGACTATAACTGTACCTGAGTCCGAAGGACTCTAAATCAACACCCCGGGCGTACCTGCTCGACGGGGGTGTATAAGGGCCGACCAAGGCACAATATGGGGAAACTGGCATCCCATCTTCGTCCCCTTGCGGGACGGCATATCACTCCGTAGAGTGACGTATCCTCGTCCTCTGGCGGACGAGTCGATACAGCTATTAACCCTGGGCGGTCAGGGATGCTAGGTAATCCAACCCCAATCAATACAATGGTCTCAACTAATCATGCTGTCTGTGTATCTCATAAGCCAAAACTAATAGGCGTAAGGTATTATATAAATCATATACTGGGCTAATAATAGAAATCTGTAGGTGTCTGATACATGGTGAGACAGGTAAGTATAAATATGAATATAGTTCCCTGTCTAACTGTACTGGGGCAAAGGCTATACAAGCGGGTGTTTCTGCTGAAGGATATGCTGTTCACTAGGTTTCTGTATTAACATGATTTCCTATTTCTAACATGCTTTCTAAACTATATATACAGTTACTATTCTATATCTGGAATGCTTTACTGATGCTGTACTACCTTGCGAGGTTTCAGCTAAACACAACAATATCTTGGCAGGGCATTTTACATCACATACTGAATATACTGGGCAACCTTACTCATTTATATTCGAATCTATATCATACGGATAGGTATCGTACATGTTACGGCCCAAAACTGCTCATATTGCACCAATATTCAAAATAACACGATAATCGATTTCTAAACATGCAACTGGTCTGTAAATTACTATACTGCTTCGATGTCACTCAACTTGCCGAGGAAACTTTACTTTACATACCTTATCTTTGAATATTCGTCCGTCGGACGAGGCTCGGCCGGTACTTCTACTGTTTTCTCCCAACTGCATTCATAAATACGTCAATCAATACTAAATACAACGTTATTTCAAAAGGCAACGTCACTTTCGATATAGTTTATAGCCTAAACTTAGGCTTATCGAAAGACGGTCGAAAACTCGCTATTTTGCAGCGGCCCAGAAGGGAGAAATATTTACTTCTCAACTAGGAACACATAGACATTAATTTAGAGCAATTCTACTTACTTTAGTTCGGCGGCTCGCCGATTCATCGGCCGTATTTCGTGAAACTAATTCCGTAGCAATGCTCTCTGCTGCTAAATACCTTGGTATCTAGGATTAATTTGGGTTTGGGCAGCGTTTGGCAGCGTAATCGGATGAAAATATTTAATTTTCCTACGTTTT
Source organism: Datura wrightii (assembly GCA_035772735.1). Lineage (NCBI taxonomy): Eukaryota > Viridiplantae > Streptophyta > Magnoliopsida > Solanales > Solanaceae > Datura > Datura wrightii. Next base: position 126,852,922 of record JASDFA010000003.1, on the reverse strand, counting down.
CTCTCTACTTCTGCGCTATTCTGGAAAATTTATAAGGATTAATAAGTTTCAACCGAAGTGGGGGCTTTATATACTTGGGCCTGGACAAGGGCAACGTGGCACGGAGCCATCGCGGAGGCCTCCCCTCCGTGACACGCTGCCATCGCGGAGGGGCTCTGCCTCGGCTCCTCCCGCGATGGTTCGACAGGTTTCTTGTCCGATCTTTTCTCGGGCCTTTCCCTAGCACGTATGGCTTTTAAATATGCTTAACCAACGTGCGAGTAGGTCGTCTAAGTGCCGGGAATTCTACGGGGTATAACATTCTCCCCCCCTTAGGAACATTCGTCCTCGAATGTATACTGCTATCTAGAGGACTGTTTACTTTACTTTCTGGGAAAATTTTGGCAGAGTTTCCCCTATAATACGGACTATCGCAACGCCCTGAAACGCAGAAAAAGTCCAACACAGGCACTGCGCACGATATTCTACAATCCACTGGACAACTGAATACCATTTCTTTCTTTATTATTTACAACATACATACCATAAAGTACTGTGTAAATAGTAATACGGACATACCTGTCGTCTGACTAGGTCTGAAATAAGTGAGGATATCTGATTTTCATGTCTTCTTCAGCCTCCCACGTCATTTCTTCCCGATTTCTGTTACGCCACAATACCTTGACAGATGCAACATCTTTAGTTCTCAGCCTGCGAATCTGTCTGTCTAGGATAGCTACGGGAACCTCTTCGTAGGCTAACCCCTCTGTGATCTGAACATCTTGGACTGGAACTACTGTAGAAGGGTCCCCTACGAACTTTCTTAACATGGAAACGTGGAATACTGGATGAACAGATGCTAATTCTGGAGGCAAGTTTAACTCATATGCCACGCGGCCTATTCTTCGCCGAATTTGGTACGGCCCAATGAATCTTGGGCTAAGCTTGCCTTTCTTGCCAAACCTCATTACCCCTTTCATCGGGGACACTTTCAGATATACCCAGTCGTTTACCGAAAATTCTAGATTTCTACGCCGTCTATCTGCGTATGACTTCTGATGACTCTGAGCGGTCAGTAAACGTTCCCGGACAAGCTTTATCTTTTCTTCGGACCGCCGAACGATATCTGGGCCAACTAATGCTGATTCTCCTGTTTCAAACCAGCCCACCGGTGATCTACATTTTCGCCCGTACAATGCCTCGAAAGGCGCCATCTGAATAGCTGAATGGTAGCTGTTATTATAAGCAAATTCGATTAACGAAAGATGTTCATCCCAGCTACCCCCAAAATCTAACACACACGCTCGTAGCATATCTTCGAGCGTCTGAATTGTACGTTCAGCTTGCCCGTCTGTCTGAGGATGGAATGCTGTGCTCAAATTAATCTGCGTCCCCAGACCTTTTTGAAATGACTGCCAGAATCTAGCTGTAAACTGTGCCCCTCTGTCTGAAATGATAGATGCCGGCACTCCATGTAATCTAACTACTTCTCTGATATATAATTCGGCGTAATTCTCAGCTGAGAAGGTAGCCCTCACTGGCAGGAAATGAGCTGATTTTGTCAGCCTATCAACTATTACCCAAATGGAATCATTTCTACGTCTAGTACGGGGTAACCCTGTTACAAAATCCATGTTTATTGCTTCCCATTTCCACATAGGTACCATTATCTCTTGCGTTAAACTGCCCGGTTTCTGGTGCTCGGCTTTTACCTGCTGACAATTAGAACATCTAGACACAAATTCAGCTATCTCAGCTTTCATACCTGGCCACCAATAGATGTCTCTGATATCGTGGTACATTTTCGTCGCCCCTAGATGAAGGGAATAGCGAGCGTAGTGTACCTCGTGCATAATCTGCCCACGAAGGCCTGAGACGTTCGGGACACAAAGGCGGCCCTTACAGCGTAGCACACCATCCTCAGTTGTCTGAAAATCTGGCTCCTTACCCTTCTGAACTCTATCTCTGAGCTGGACTAAATCGGGATCCTCATACTGTCGTTCTTCTACCTCCGCAACTAGCGATGATACTGCAGAATTCTGAATTACGGCCCCATTATCTCCTGTTTCCATTACCCGAACGGCTATCCCAGCTAACTGATGAATTTCTTTAACTAATTTCTACTTCTCAGGTCGCAAATACGCTAAACTCCCCATTGACTTACGGCTCAGGGCATCTGCTACAACATTAGCTTTTCCGGGGTGGTATAGAATATTCACATCATAGTCTTTTAACAACTCCAACCAGCGGCGTTGCCGCAGATTCAACTCTCTCTGAGTGAAAATGTACTGTAGGCTCTTATGATCTGTATAAATATCAACATGAACTCCGTACAGATAATGCCTCCACATCTTCAAGGCATGAATTACTGCGGCCAACTCTAGATCATGGGTGGGGTAATTCTTCTCATGTTTCCTCAGCTGCCTGGAAGCATATGCAATTACTCTACCATGCTGCATCAACACACATCCCAATCTGACACCTGACGCATCGCAATAGATTGAATAACCTTCTGTGCCTTTCGGCAGTGCTAATACGGGAGCGGAGGTCAATCTATCTTTCAGTTCCTGGAAACTCTGCTCACATGCCTCCGTCCACTGAAACTTTGTTGTTTTCTGTGTCAATTTAGTCAAAGGTGCTGCAATGGTTGAGAATCCCTCAACGAATCTCCGATAATACCCTGCTAGCCCCAGAAAGCTACGAACTTCAGTCAGGGTGGTAGGCCTAGGCCATGACTTAACTGCTTCTATCTTCTGTTTGTCTACCTGTATACCAGTATCTGAGACAATATGCCCTAAAAAGGCTACTGAGTTAAGCCAGAATTCACACTTAGAAAATTTTGCGTACAACTGGCGGTCCCTGAGAATCTGGAGCACTGTCCGCAAATGAGTTAGGTGATCTGCTTCGGAGCGAGAATACACCAGAATATCATCAATGAATACTATCGCGAACAAGTCCAGGAAGGGTCTGAAAATACTGTTCATCAGGTCCATAAAAACTGCTGGGGCATTTGTTAGCCCGAAGGACATAACCAGAAATTCAAAATGTCCATATCGGGTCCTGAATGCTGTCTTAGGGATGTCCCTCTCACGTACTCGGACCTGGTGATATCCGGACCGCAAGTCAATCTTAGAAAAGTATCTGGCTCCCTGTAACTGATCAAATAGGTCATCAATCCTAGGAAGCGGATACTTATTCTTTACTGTACTTTATTGAGCTGCCGATAGTCTATGCACATTCGGAGCGAGCCATCTTTCTTTCTCACGAACAAGACTGGCGCACCCCACGGGGAAGTACTCGGCCTGATAAAACCTTTATCTAACAAGTCTTTCAACTGCTCCTTTAATTCTCTGAGTTCTGCAGGAGCCATACGATAAGGAGATATTGATATTGGCTGAGTGCCTGGTAGCAAGTCAATAGCGAAGTCTATTTCCCTTTCTGGGGGAATACCAGGTAACTCATCAGGAAATACATCTGGGAATTCATTTACCACTGGAACAGACTGGAGTGTCGGAAATTCTGCTTGGACATCCTGAACTCTGACAAGATGGTAAATGCACCCCTTAGATATCAACTTTCTCGCCCGAAGGTAGGAAATAAACCTACCTTTTGGCGTCGTGGTGCTGCCCTTCCACTCCCCTACTGCCTCCCCCGGGAAGTGGAATCGGACCGTTTTGGTCCAACATTCAACATTAGCAAAACATGGCACTAACCAATCCATACCCATTATGGCATCGAAATCTATCATCTCTAACTCGACCAGATCTACTGTGGTCTGACGATCAGCAACCTCTACTGTACACCCGCGGTAAATTCGGCTAGCTATGATAGAGTCACCGACGGGCGTAGATACTAAGAAGGGCTGCTGTAATGGTTCTGGTACAATACTAAACTTCCGTGCCACAAATGGAGTAATATAGGACAAAGTAGACCCTGGATCAATTAGCACATAAGCAGGGTGTGAGCAGATAGTTAGCATACCTGTCACAACATCAGGCGATGCCTCTGAATCTTGCCTCCCTGGTAAGGCATATGTGCGGCTTGGACCCGCACCTGTACTGGAGGCCCCTGATCTGCCTCGACCCCTGCCTGCTGAAACTGGGGGCCTGCGCCCAGTCGAGGATACTGTAGCTCGTGATCCTGTTGATGCCCTATCCTGTCTGTCCCGGTCCTCACGACCTCTGGCTGGGCAATCTCTCATCAAATGGCCTTCTTGGCCACAAATATAGCATGCGGTTGAACCATACCTGCATGCTCCAGAATGGCGTCGACTGCATATAGGACAAAGTGGTAGGGTATACCTACTCTGCTCCGCCCTCCTCTGTAACGGTGAGTCTGCCGTCTGCGAACCTCTACCAGCCTCTAACTGCCCCTGCGGTTGGATCTACCTCCCTGTGACTGTGGCGGAGGCGGGGGCCTGGGCGGCCTATCTGACAATCGTGGCCTGGGTCCTCCCCGGGCCTCTCTTTGTAACTCAGCTGGCCTATCCCGGCGACGCTGCTCCTGATTAACCCTTCTGATTTCCCGATGTCGCTGTCTGATGCCCTCAATATTCTGGGCAAATGCCTGGATTCAGGAAATATCCATATCCTCTCGCAGTGTGGCCGTGACACAAGTCTCGACATACTCTGGGTTCAACCCCATAATAAAACGGTGCACTCTGGATGCCATGGTATCCACGAAAGCCGGTGCATATCGAGCCAAGGAGTCAAATCGCAAGGAATATTCCCGAACACTCATGGCCCCCTGTTCCAGATGTAGGAACTGGTCTACCCGGGCCTGTCGGATCTCCCGCGGCAAATAGTGATCCAGAAAGGCTCCTGAAAAGCTGGACCAGGTAGGAGGGGGAACATCTCTCCCTCGGGACCTCTCCCAGCTTTCATACCATAACACCGCAATATCTCGCAACTGAAATGCGGCCAATTCAACTGACTCAGTAGGTGTAGCATGCATAACCCTGAAGATTCTCTGCATCTGATCCAGAAAATCCTGGGGGTCCTCGGTGCGGTCCGTGCCTGTAAACTGTGGGGGATTCAAGGCTAAGAACTCTCGGACCCTCGAACTACCGGGCCCTCCTGATGCTTCTGCAACTGTGGATGGCATTTGCTGCCACTGAGCAGCCATCACCTGAGCTATCATAACTACAGCACTCCTAACTTCCTGATCGGAAGGCATCGGTATAGGGACTGCTGAAGATACTGTCGCTCCAAACGGCTCCTGACGTGGTGGAGACTGCTGAGGAGGCTGAGATGAAGCCTCTGTAGGGCCCTCTGATCGGGCTGTCTCCAAATGAGGGGGAGGCATCCTGCTGGTGCCTTCCCCTGCTGCAATGTCTAAGCTCCGACCTGTGACGGGATGGCGCTGGTCTGACATTATCTGTAGCCAAAGAATATGATAAGAATTTAGGAATTCAACCCTATACTGTACCGCTCTATGGCACGACTGAATCAGAATAAAAGACAACCATCCTATCATGCCTTGCAGCCTCCTACCCATAGTATGTGGTGCACAACACATCCATGGACAGGACTCTACTTAGCACGGCTTGCAGAGTCCCTGGGATACGACCTGCTCTGATACCAAGTTTGTCACACCCCGCCTTGGGGGGGGGGGGGGTACGACTGGCACCTGGTGCCCTACTAAGATCTGACCTGCTAGACTGTTAAGCCTGGGTGCGTCTGGCGCCTGGCTGGCTCTAACTCAGATTTCTGGAAACAAAGGGCTATATAACGGCTGTAAATACAGCCCCCGGCCCATTGGCCTATAGCCTTCTGTACCTGTCTTGGCAGCTACCCAGAAATATAGTAACTCAGGGAAACCTATACGGGCCGACAAGGCCACCATGCTGTCTAGTTATCTGCTGCTTAATCAAAAAGCACAAAAAGAAGCTACGTGACCGGCAAGGTCACCACTACTGACAACTATGGCCTCACACGACCATCACAGAAGTAAGGAAGAGTAAGGACAACTATACAACTGCACGGCCCCACACGACCGGCTCATCTAACCACAGGGATTTCATACAGAATGCAAGCCTCTAGGAATAGTAATAGAACTGATCGGGACAGGGCCCCGACCTACCCATTCTATACACAACAAAAGGAACTGAACTACACCTCTGAAATTCAGCCTCCGGATGACTGGAGCTGAATACTCAACCGCTGACAGGGAGTCACGTAGAATCGCCTGCTCGTCTAGGAGTACCTGCAGGCAAGTAATGCAGCGCCCCACTAGGCGTCAGTACCACAGGTACTGAGTATGTAAAGCAACTGAAATAATATAACTGAAAACAACATCTGAAAGCAATAATATGACTGATGAAGCTGAAGTAGGAGGAATAACTTAACTGTCTGATGATGTAGATCGCACTTGTTCTTACTGATACCGAAGGAACTAGGAATCATACCTGGAAGCGTATCATTCTACTACCAACCCACTCGCGTCTAATATAACATGGCATAGTATACATAACATAACACATCACATACAAACCTTACCCGGCCCCCATAAGCCGGGAGGTACAATCAACACAGAATCTATGCCCCTACCCCGGTCATCCCATCTCCTATAGTGGCTGTAAGCATCCTGTCGGTCCCTGGGTATGCACTTGGGCTCGCTGAGCCCCTGACTATAACTGTACCTGAGTCCGAAGGACTCTAAATCAACACCCCGGGCGTACCCGCTCGACGGGGGTGTATAAGGGCCGACCAAGGCACAATATGGGGAAACTGGCATCCCATCTTCGTCCCCTTGCGGGACGGCATATCACTCCGTAGAGTGACGTATCCTCGTCCTCTGGCGGATGAGTCGATACAGCTATTAACCCTGGGCGGTCAGGGATGCTAGGTAATCCAACCCCAATCAATACAATGGTCTCAACTAATCATGCTGTCTGTGTATCTCATAAGCCAAAACTAATAGGCGTAAGGTATTATATAAATCATATACTGGGCTAATAATAGCAATCTGTAGGTGTCTGATACATGCTGAGACAGGTAAGTATAAATATGAATATAGTTCCCTGTCTAACTGTACTGGGGCAAAGGCTATACAAGCGGGTGTTTCTGCTGAAGGCTATGCTTTTCACTAGGTTTCTGTATTAACATGATTTCCTATTTCTAACATGCTTTCTAAACTATATATACAGTTACTATTCTATATCTGGAATGCTTTACTGATGCTGTACTACCTTGCGAGGTTTCAGCTAAACACAACAATATCTTGGCAGGGCATTTTACATCACATACTGAATATACTGGGCAACCTTACTCATTTATATTCGAATCTATATCATACGGATAGGTATCGTACACGTTACGGCCCAAAACTGCTCATATTGCACCAATATTCAAAATAACACGATAATCGATTTCTAAACATGCAACTGGTCTGTAAATTACTATACTGCTTCGATGTCACTCAACTTGCCGAGGAAACTTTACTTTACATACCTTATCTTTGAATATTCGTCCGTCGGACGAGGCTCGGCCGGTACTTCTACTGTTTTCTCCCAACTGCATTCATAAATACGTCAATCAATACTAAATACAACGTTATTTCAAAAGGCAACGTCACTTTCGATATAGTTTATAGCCTAAACTTAGGCTTATCGAAAGACGGTCGAAAACTCGCTATTTTTCAGCGGCCCAGAAGGGAGAAATATTTACTTCTCAACTAGGAACACATAGACATTAATTTAGATCAATTCTACTTACTTTAGTTCGGCGGCTCGCCAATTCGTCGGCCGTATTTCGTGAAACTAATTTCGTAGAAATGCTCTCTGCTGCTAAATACCTTGGTATCTAGGATTAATTTGGGTTTGGGCAGCGTTTGGCAGCGTAATCGGATGAAAATATTTAATTTTCCTACGTTTTCTCTCTGCTTCTACGCTATTCTGGAAAATTTATAAGGATTAATAAGTTTCAACCGAAGTGGGGGCTTTATATACTTGGGCCTGGACAAGGGCAATGTGGCACGGATCCATCGCGGAGGCCTCCCCTCCGTGACACGCTGCCATCGCGGAGGGGCTCTGCCTCGGCTCCTCCCGCGATGGTTCGACAGGTTTCTCGTCCAATCTTTTCCCGGGCCTTTCCCTAGCACGTATGGCTTTCAAATATACTTAACCAACGTGCGAGTAGGTCATCTAAGTGCCGGGAATTCTACGGGGTATAACAGGTGATCAATAAGATTTGAACTTCTACTAATAGAAACGAAGGAAGGAGTACAAAAAAGAGGAACAAAGATGGCTCTTATATAGGAGGTGTGGTCCTTTCAAATGCTATATTCCTTAAATTAGATATTGATGAAATATTTCTACTTATATATATCATTTCTAAAAGTTAGTTTCCAAAGAAAATATTAGTTTCATTTATCAACTTGAATAGACATAATTGAATCAAGAGTCATTTTCAAAATCCAAGTTGGAAGAACTTGTATACCAATAAAGTCTATCATGACTTTTTATTTTTCTGTTTTGTAAAAAGTATGAAATATATTAGTTGTATCTTTTCAGTTTAACCTGATAATGTTAGGATAAATTATTGTACACCAATAAATAATGTCTCATTACAACAATTATAAGCTCTTATCCCAAACATACTTAAGTTAGTTATACGAATAGTCACCGTGCCTATCACTTTTCATTTATGATTATAACCTATGTTGCTCAGATCCTCCATAAATGCTATCACAATCGTGTTGGATCTTTCAAAAATATATATCTTTTGGAGGAGAATATTATAAAGATAGAAGAATATAGTTAGATTTGTTGGTTCAGTAATTATATCTTACAAATCTATGCAACACCTGGTAAAAAATTTATCCAGCAGTTTCTTTTGTATAATAGTTAATGGTCGTCATGCCAAACATGCATTTTTTCTTTGTAATTAGTAGATAACTGGTCCTTTACAAATTAGTTATGGCTTTAGTATATATGTATAATTATTTTTACTTTGTAAAGTAACTCTACTTTTTTGCCAACATAAAATTTAATAGTCAACTATAATCTCTTCATTAATTGATTAGTCTGAAGTTGTATGTATGATTTGTTATGGGATATCGAAATTATCTTAACGCCTGGAGTTAATATTGAGTTTCTTCACATGACTGCTTTACATTAAATAAATTTGTTTTACATTTAAACTTCTAAGATATTTCATCCTATATTTATCTAATTAAGATGTTTAAATATTTATTTTAATTGGTAAATCCACATGCTTATTAATCGTATATTATGATGTCATTTTTCATGCATAAATGGTTAAAAGATACTCGTAGGAACATCTTACTCACCAAAATGAATCCAAGGATGCATAAGTAAGGTTATGCAATCCATTCATGTTTTTTGATCTAATCATTCAGGGTTGCATATCTCTGAAATAGAAAGTGAAATGTATCAGGTATTTTATTATGATTATTTTTCATGGTGTCTTCTTTCGTAGAAAGTCCCTTTTTGCTTGAAGTGGATACAGAATTAGGAAGTTCTAGCAATACTATCATTTGTATTTATGTTTCATGTATTTATTTGTTTAGCCAACTTTCTCTTAACGATAATATATAGTAATATATTTCATATTTGGTGCATCGATGACAATACAAAAATAATAATATTAAAAGAAAATATTATAAGTATTATGAAGAATATTGCTATTCATATATGATATATCGTACATACTTTCCACCCTAATGAGAGGAAAGGTGATTATATTTATAGTTGCGGATTTGCAATTCAAGATTTTTGTATCTTTTTGTTTATTTATTAAGATTATTTTTGAGACCATTTTGATGAGGGAGCAACAACGGAAAAAGTGTCTATTTTTTGTTGATATTATTTAACTATTTGAGCATGAAAAATAACATCTTCATATACAATTAACCATTACATCATCATATACAATGAACCATCATCATATACATCATATTATTTAACCTTTCATATATGAAAAATGAAATCTTTCATAGAGAATCCCTTTTTTCTTGAAGTGGATTGAGAATTCGAAAGTTCTAATAGCATTGTCATTTGTATTTGTTTTCATGTATTTATTTGTTTAGCCGACTTTCTCTTAATGATAATATATAGCAATATTTTTCAGATTTGGTGCATCTATGGCAGTGCAAAAATAATAATATTAAAGTAAATATTATAAATATTATGGAGAATATTGCTATTCATATATGATATATCGTACATACTTTTCACCCTAATGAGAGGGAAGACAATTATATTTATGCTTGTGGATTTGCAACTCAAGATTGTTGTATCTTTTTATTTATTTATTAAGATTATTTTGGAGATCATTTTGATGAGGGAGCAACAACGGGAAAAGTGTCTATTGTGTGTTGATTTACTATAATTTTGAAAGCTTTTTTACTCGCTATTACTTTATAAAACTTTCAAATTTTACTTAAAAAGAGATTTGATTAGTTTAGACTGTAGACATGTCATTTATAAATGAAAATTAGTTAAAGTATTTTTCATATTTATTATTTTTCTGTGAATTAATTTATACTAAATGATCACCTTAGAAAGTTCAGTTCTATTTTTGAATGATCGCGCGAAGCGCGAGAAAATTAACTAGTTCTCTTATAATTCCATGTATGTTATGACTCAATCCATAACTTTTATGATTATGAATGCATGATTTCTACTAGATTCTCCCATGAATTTGTGATTCTCAAGTTATGATGATTTTACGCAAAGTATGTATGATTTCTTGATTTGGGCAAGTCCATGTAAAAGTCAAGTATGTTTAACCATGATTTTTAGCTAAGGCTTACAAGATAAGTTTTAAAGAGATGTTTTGTATCCAATACTCCTAAAAAATAGATTTATGTGATGTTTTGAAAAGACGATTATGAGCGATATATATATTTTGAGAGTAGTGTCTAGCACCGAGTAAGCGGGATTTCGAGGACCCAAGTCTCATAACTACGTGCCAGCGTAGGTATATATTCATATTTGGGGCCTTTCAAGAGAGTGTTTCCCCCGCCAGAGGGCACATCAGTGATATCACACCTTAATCATTCTCTGCCTTGGCAAGGTTTAGGACGACTCTGCCCACTTGAGCAAGATAGTTGGCGTATCATGTAAGCTCTATCATGATGGTGTCAGTTATGATAAAGTCTCCCATTGTTCCTCATGTTTTAAGTTACTCTTGTTCATAACTCACGATACTGTTTTATAGCATATTTGACTCATTTGATCAGTTTATGAGATTTTAGTTATGATTTCGAGTATGTTACATGATATGATTTCTATCTTCAAACCTTGGGTCATTATATTTCAACTTATGAAGAATGTCTCATTATTATGATTATTTCAAGAAAATGATTTTTAGCATGTTGCCCTTAATCTAATGTCCTATCCTGTTTCATATTCATGATTTCAGATTATCATTTTACTAGCATGTTTTATTATCTCTACATACTCAATACATTCAAAGTACTGACTACATGCTCTATGCTATATCATCTTATGATATAGGTTCAGGTGACCTGTCTCATTCCCGATGTTAGCTCACCCCTGCTTCAGTCCAGCACCATCCCAGTTTTGATGAGTCCTTATGATCCGTGGATAGAAGTTTTGGTTATGTCTCTTTTTCTTACGTCTTTCAATTTCAGACTTAGCGAGCTAGTTGAGGGTAATGTCCCATCAACTTATCATATGTTTAGAGGTTTTTCCAACAACTATGTATAGATGGCTCAGCGTTGTTGACTTGTGCTAATGCTTATGTTTTATGTCATGTTATTCAAACTTTCGCTTATGATGAGTTCAAGTCATTTGTGCTTTAAATATGCTCTTTCATGCTATGTATGTACCATTAGTTATCTTGAATACATTCGTGATTCTAGGTACAGTGTCTCGATCCAGGGTCCCCGCTTGGATCGTGACACGTAATGTTTGAGATTTTTCCCAAATAATATTTAGAGCCTTTTCGTGTTTCCATTCCTATTGGTGAGTCAGTTATAGCAAAGAAAGTCTACAAAAATTTCACCATTTCATTTCATCAAAAAAGACACCATAAGTGACTTAATTGAGTTATACATGGTGGATTTCGATATTATTCTAGGAATGGATTGGTTATGCTCCTGCTATGCCTCAGTTGATTGTAGAATCCAAGTAGTAAAGTTTTAGTTTCCAAATGAGCCAGTCTTAGTTTTGGGTCATTGTTACTCTAGGATTGTCGTTTTATGATATCTATAAAATACATGTGCTTCCCATACTCATACATATTTGGCAATCATTTTCGTGCATACTCTGTTCTGAGCATGAGTGAGCAATGTTGATTGATCGAGCTTGAGGCCTTCACATTAGGAGATCCTTGGTGAGATACCTAGTTGATCTACAGTCCTAGATTCAGTCGATCCTTTGTGTTTCTGTCTTTTCATCCTTCAGATAGTATATTATTTATCTTTAAATATATATATTTATTCGCAGTCCCTCTGTACACATGACACCGACTCTTGGATTGTATTATATTACTTTTTCATATTTGATTTCTATTAAAGACAAATTATGGTTTTAAACTTGTCAATGTCTTAATTTACGCTATTAGTTTATTTCAAACAAGTTTTGTGGTGAGTTGCTCTAACATAGTATTCTATCCATTTTCATCTCTATTCATGGCCTCAAAATTCTACCCTTTCCCGCTAGTACTAGCATTTTGTTACAACACTCCCTTATCATCACTTTGTTCCACATTATTTGTTCAACATGATGTCTCCTAAGTCTGCATAACATCCATAAATTAAGTTCTTTTTCTAGTATCTTTAGAGTCTGTACCTAATCCTCTCCCAAACTCTATAATTCATGATGTTATGTCCTAGTTTTTCACCTATTTACATAACTTTTGTATATTTTCATATCTAATTTTCTAATAACCTCTTTAACAGGGATTCCTCATGTTCAACATAAATAGAATCTTGAAGATTCTTAAGAAACGCAACCTCCACATGTATGTTAGCCATACTTGTCCTAGTCCTACCAAACATAGCATATGGTGAGGGGGTGCCAATATTCAAGTGATATAATTGTAACTTTAATAAAGATTTTGGAGGGTGATTTACTTTCATTCGTGTGCATTCCTTTAAAAATAACTTTATTATGTTCACATTACCAAGCTATAAGCATATAGAAAGGTGATTAAATTCTCTCCTATATAAATAAAATTTGTCCCATATTAGGTTATTATTTTGATTTATTTTTGGACATAAGGAATGAAAAAAATATCAAATAAAACTTCTTTGAATTTTTAAGTGCAGCGACTGTCTTTTGATGGCATACATATGATGCTAATGATTAAAGAATCATTGTATAATTCAAACTTTTAGTGTGAATTAATCTTCTATGAATTTTTATTTTTATTAAAACACACATGTCTATTAGATAAGTACATTGAATTTTAAAATTTAAGAAAAAGAAAAAAATATGACAGTATGAATAGATTCACTAGAGGCAATTAATATAATTAAATTATTTGATATAATTGATTTGCAATTTGAGATAGTCAAAATGTAAAAAATAGAAAAAAGATAGAAAGAAATACTTATGAGGAAAAATTATAAAGATACCTAATAATTATTAGCCAAAATAGAATATTTACTTAATTAGTATTTGATCTTGCATTTTATGTTATATATATAGCTACTATATTCTCCTATATAATTCATAACAAAATTAAAAGTTTGTACAACAAATCATCTTAGCACACAACATGGAAAAGACTTTACGGCAATTGCTCTTCTTAGTCACTTTTTGTCTTGTTGCAACTGGTTTGTTCTATCAATCGAGAAATTATATGCCTGAAACTTCATGATACTTCTTGTATTCCTTTTATAATGTGTTCTTGTTGATGAATTTCTTAATTATATCAAAATTAAAAAAATGTATGTGCTTATATTTTATTCCCGTTTTTGTTACATGATGGTGGTCCTCCAGTTGAAATAAAAAATATTATTAATTTTCTATTGACCTGGTTCATTTTAAAAAAATGTAGTAATTAATTAATTTGATATTTTTTGTTCAATAATTTGCAGGATCTCATTTGATACGTGGGACAACAGAAATAAGAAATTCAAATCAAGGACCACCATTTTGTTATTTTGATAGCGATTGCCAAGAATACTGCTCACTTTTTCATGCTGGCATGGGTATTTGTATTAATAGCATATGTACTTGTAGGAGAGAATCAAGTACCTTGTTGAACAAAAGAATAAAGACACGTAGCTGAAAAGACACAGATAGCTACAATTTTAGTATCTTTAAATTGATATTGCACATTGAAATATAATAAATTTTATCGCTTCTTTTAGTTCTAATAAAAAAATATTAACTTGCAATTCTCCTAAAAAAATATTTATTAGGGCTATATTTTATTAAATTAATCTTATTAATTATTATTTTAAAATTTATGTTTGAGTGTTAATATTTACTTAGAAGCAATAATTTATCTAGTATAATCCCACAAGTTAGTACTTAATAATAATGGTACTATTAGAAGAAAAATAAATTTCTCTTCATTTATTAAAATGGACAAGTAAAAAAGAAAAATTTATCTATCTATCTATATCTATACTGTATTTAAAAAAAATTCAGAAATAAAAATTAAATAACTTAAATATCCTTCTCACTAAATAATTCATATAATTTTTCTAAAAGACTTACAAAAACGCCTAAGAGGAAAAAAATTATCTGTCTATAAAGAAACACCTGCGAAGATGAGAGTTATAAGAAGTGCCTTTTATTCTCTCTTTATTAATTCTCATCCAACTTTCATGGTTTTTCTTTAAATTTTGTCTTCCCTTTATTCTGAGCTTTTCATTCTTCATTTAGTGATTCCTCCATTTTAAAAGAAATGATATTTTTACGTTTTTATTTTATTTTAAAATAAGTGGTGCTTGATATAATTAAAAAGACATTAATAATGTTCTTTCAACTCTACCCTTATTAAAATTAAGGGAGTTTTACATAATAAAGAAACAACTAAAATTTTCAAGGTATAAAAATACATCATACTTTCTAGGAAAGAGCACGTTTCTTAAGGGGCGTGCTAAAATTAAAAACACCACTTATTTTAAAATAGATGGAGAAGTAATACTTTTTAAAGTTATTGCACGTTTCTTAAGGGGCGTGCTAAAATTAAAAACACCACTTATTTTAAAATAGACGGAGAAGTAGTACTTTTTAAAGTTATTGCATGAATTGCCCCTATTTCTGGGTAGTCCTAATTTTTTCCCTTCAAATTGGTGGTCTTTAATATTTTTTCCCTTGGTTCCCATTTAATTAAAATTTGTCCGCCAAAGTATCCTTAACTATGACCTATTTTCTCAAGGAATAAGATTGAGAACTTTTACCTTATTCGGCAAAAGTTTAGAAAACTAAGAGACATAACTTTGTGGGTTTTGAAACTGAATCTATGTCTTGTAATGCATAACTTGTGCCTTGTAAATTTTGTCTTTACAAAATGCTTTAAATTATATGGAATAACTTGTGGGTTATAAACTTATTAAGGCATATTGTTCTGAAACTAAACTTATGCCTTGTAAGGCATAACTTATGGCTTACGATTTTTTTCATACATACTCCTTTTCCTTGTAAGAGTAGAATTTTTAGGTATAGAGAATATTTGTCATTCGTGACTTTAATTCATGTAAAAATAGAGGGGTGTGCATGTGTGTGTGTATAAGTAGTACTTTGTCAACAAGTAGAATTATAGCAGAATTAGAACATATACTTTATCCCTTCTCTAAAAAATACATATTTACATAATAATGCTAACATCAATGCTCCCTGTCAAGGAGGTGTATAGATGTATATTATGTCTAGCATACCAATCATGGCATGGAACATCTTCCTTGATACAACCTTAGTGAGTACATTTGCCATTTGAAATTCAGACTAGACAAACACTCCTTAATGAAATATCATTCAATTTCAACATACTTAGTGCGATCATGTGGAATATGATTATGTGTTATTTGAATTGTGGATTTTATATCACAGAAAAAGTTCATACATCATGTGAACTTAATTCCAAGATCCTTTAGTATAGATTTAATCGATAATAAGTCACACAGTCCATGTCGCATCCATCAACATTCTGTTTCTACACTCGACCTCGTTACAACTTTTGCTTCTTAATTCTTCATCTAACATTATTTCCTTCGACAAAAAAGATATAACCCATGATTTATTTCTTTCCTAATCCGCTACTATGTATCTTTCAGTGACAGTTTCTCATTCTCTGAAAATAATAGCTTTCTTATTAGATCTCTTATAAAGTATCAGAAACTTCTATAATCAACTTCCATCTGATCTTTTGTGGGCTTCTGCATGAACTAACTAACAACACTTATAGCATGTTTTTTTATCTCTATATGAGTTACATAGACTAACTTTCCTTTTAGACATTGATATCTGCATAATCTTAACTCTCAAAAACTTTTCGAGTATGGGGTTTGTCTCGATATGGATAAGGTCAAATAGGAGAAAAGATATAGAAATTACAAAATGACCGTGTGGGTAAATTACATCATCCACTACTACAACACACATCCTTCCTCAAATATAAAGAGAAATAGAGTACCTAAAAAGTAAAAACGATGAGAATATATGCTCCACATCTCTAATATAGTCTCCAAGGTGGCTTCCTCCACTGAATGATGCCTCTACTTCACCATCAGAGATGCTATCTACTTTACCTCAATTTCAGAATTTTCCTATCAAAAATAGCTATAGGCTCCTTCTCAATGGCCAAAATCTGGCCCAACTGTAGCGATTCCTATTGGATCAATTGAGATCCATCAGAACGATATTTTTCAGCACTAATAAATGCAACACTGGATAAACACACGATAATCCTAGAGGTAAAGTCAACTCATAGGCCACTTCGCTAATATGTTGTAACACCTCAAATGGGCCAATGAACCTAGGGCTGAAATTTTTCTTCTTCCAAAACCTCATAACACCATTCATGGGTGATACGTCAATAATACCTTATCTCAAATCATAAACTCCAAATTTCGAATCTTTCAATCTGCATAAATCTTTTGTCTACTCTGAGTTGTAAGAAGTCATTCACGAATTCACTTCACCTTATCTATGGAATCTCTCATCAAGTATGTACCCCATAGCCTAACCTTAAAAGCTTTAAATAAAACCAGCAAATGTCTACACCTCCTACCATATAAAGCCTTGAAGTGGAGCCATCATTTAAATAGCTGGAAGAAATTTTTGTGTCACAAATACAAATTATCACTGGTACATAGTGAGCTTAAGGATAAAACATACATGAATCCTGCTATGGAGCAGGTGTATTATTAGATGGACTATAGCTTCAAGTTATTTCAATACTATAATCACACAATCTAACCAACTCCTACTTCTGATGTTTACCACGATTCTTTGTCGGGGATTTATTCTGGACATCTTTATTCTAAATAACCCTTTCTGAATTTCTTCAGTATCGTCCTCTCCTGTTTGGAATTCTGTCCAATTTTTCTTATTTTGGACATTATTCATATGTTCTTACTCTAGACTAAATACCGTCTGATTTTTATTAATATGTTCTCCTATTCTCCTCCTTAAGTCTTCAGCCCCCATTTCCATATAATTACTATCTTTTAAGGACTCGTTGTTTTCTCTCAATTTAGGCAAAATATAACTTAGTCTCATAGAAGTCCACATCTCTTGAGAAAAAGTATTCCTGATTCTCTATATCATACAACTTCCACCCTAGGGATTTCATACAAATACACATCTACGACTTTGACTTTCAAACTTGTCTCACGTTCTTCTTATTGTATGTGCCTGGAACAACGATGCCTAGCACTCTCAAGTTCATATAGTGGTTTCTGTGTAGAGCTTCATAGGGGGTTTTCATTCAGTTCAAATGATAATGTCCGATTAATCAGGTACTCTGCGGTCAAGACACATTCTCTCCGAAACTATATTGGTAAATGACCTTGAAACGTTAATGTCCATGCCATATTTAGAATATGCCGATGTTTTTTTATCCTTCCATTCTATTGAGGGGTTATTTTGCAAGATATCGGAAAAAGAATTCCCTGTTAAAAGAAATAGTTCTTCATACATGTTAATTCAATTCATTATCACTTTTGACTATCTGCACCTACTTGAAAAATTGTTGGTTTACCAACGCAAAGAAGTTTTATTAGTACTTGATACACTTCTTTCTTATCAATCAATAAATAAATTCACATTGCTAAAGAATAGTCATCCACAATAGTAAAAAATATGAGGCACCACAAGAATAAGGGGTCCTAAAAGGTCCCCATAATTCACAATGAAACAATCTAAAAATCTTAGTGGTTATACTATCACTCAGAGGAAAAATACTTTTGGTTTGTTTTTCCCTTTGGCATGCAAATGTCTATCTAATTTGTCACTATTCTTTTAGTCCTATAGAAATAATTTTACCACTTGTACTGAAGGATGTCTCAATCTCTTGTGCTAGAGACAAACCAATCTATAACTGCTTCTTTCATAGTCCAAATTTGTGGCACATTTTAGAAAAAGTAAATTGGCCTCAACGTTCACCCTTTTCAATTAGCTTCCTCATGGTGGGACCTTGTATAACATATGAAAATTTCTTATATGCGATAATGATTAATTTACCACGATAAATAAATTAAATTACATGTTAAATTCATAACATTAAGGACATCCTTTAGCGATATCAAACTATTCAGTCTAACGGAACCCTCTTTGGTGGCCACTGAGTTGATTCCATTAGGAAGTCTAATATGACATTACGAAATATCTCATTGATCATGCAGCCTTCAGGATTACATATCACGTCATAGGGAATGCAGTGTCAATGATCCAGGATTTATTTTAGGATTAACATCCATTTTGTCCTTTGAATTTGATCTTTGAGATTTCAATATCTTGATCATAGTTTGCTATTACTCGGGGCACAATTTTGGTGGTTTTATCTAGCCTATGTTCATTAGTCTTGTGTCTGATGCTCTCCTATCTTTAGCTATTATGGTACTATCCTAGTGTTACCCCTTCCTCGGCCAATTGCCAGACCCTCCACTGCTACTGCGATTGACCTCTGCCTCAGGCTTTTATTTTTCCCTCATACTTTAGATATTTTGTCCATCATTCTGGGTATCCTACGAGTTGGTAGAGTATATTGGCATCATATCCTAGTTTCTTGCATCATGTCATTCTATGATATCTACAAAGTACACGTGCTTCCTGTACTCATACCACATTTGGCAATCTTTTCAGGCATACTGTCTTCTGAGCATGAGTAAACTATGTTCATTGATCGAGCCTGAGGCCTTTACATTAGGAGATCCTTAGTGAGATACCTAGATGATCTACAGTGCCAAATTTATCCTATCCTTTATGTTTCTATCTTTTCATCCTTCAGACAGTGTATTACTATCTTTAAATATGTAT
Source organism: Datura wrightii (assembly GCA_035772735.1). NCBI lineage: Eukaryota > Viridiplantae > Streptophyta > Magnoliopsida > Solanales > Solanaceae > Datura > Datura wrightii. The sequence goes on along the minus strand of JASDFA010000003.1, from coordinate 126,833,514 downwards.
ATTTGTTCACAATCCCTCTTGTACATATGACACCGAGTCCTTTGTTGTATTATATTACTTTTTCATATCTGATTTCTATTGAAGACTGATTATGGTTTTAAACTTGTCAATATCTTAATTTGCATTGTTAGCTTATTTTGAATATGTTGTGTGGTGAGTTTCTCAACCTTAGTATTCTACCCATTTTCATTTCTATTCACGGCCTCAGTATTGTACCCATACTCGCTAGTACTAGCATTTTGTTACAACACTCCCTTATCTTCATTTTGTTCCATATTATTTATCTAACATGATCTCTCCTAAGTCTGCATAACATCCATACCTTTAGTTCTTTTTCTAGCATCTTTAGAGTCTATACCTAATCCTTTCCCGCACTCTAAAATTCATGATGTTATGTCCTAGTTTTTCACCTATTTACATAACTTTGGTATATTTTCATATCAAATTTTCTAATAATATCTTTATCAGGGATTCCTCATGTTCAACATAAATAGAATCTTGAAAATTCTTAATAAATGCAACCTCCAGCCATATCTTAGCCATACTTGTCCTAGCCCTATCAAACATAACATAGGGTGAGGGGTTGCCAACATTCAAGTGATATAATTATAACTTTAATGAAGATTTCAAAGGGTGATTTACTTCTATTCGTGGGCATTCACTTAAAAATAACTTTATTATGTGCACATTGCCAAGCCATAAGCATATAGAAAAATGATTAAATTCTCTCCTATATAAACAAAATTTGTCCCTTATTAGGATACTATTTGGTTTAGTTTAGGACATAACGAATGAAAAAATACCAAATAAAACTGCTTTGAATTTTTAAGTGCAACAACTATCTTTTGATGACATACATATGATGCTAATGAATAAAGAATCTTTGTATAATTCAAAGTTTTGGTGTGAACTAATCATCTATGAATTTTATTTTTGTTACTACACACATGTCTAGTAGATAAGTACATTAAATTTTAAAATTTAAGAAAAAGAAAAAAAATGACAGTACGAATATATTCACTAGAGGAAATTAATATAACTAAATATTTTACATAATTGACTTGAAATTTGAGATAGTCAATGTGATCTAAAATAGAAAAAAATAGAAAGAAAGGCTTATGAGGAAAAAATATAAAGATACCTAATAATTATTAGCCAAAATAAAATATGTACTTAATTAGTGTTTGATCTTACATTTTATGCTATATATATATATATAGAAACTATATTTTCCTCAATAATTCATAACAAAATATAAGTTTATACAACAAATCATCTTAGCACACAACATGGAAAAGTCTTTACGACCATTGCTCTTCTTAGTCACTTTTTGGCTTGTTGCAACTGGTTTATTCTCTCAATTAAGAAATTATATGCCTGAAACTTCATGATTCTTCTTTTATCCATCGTCTAATATGTTCTTTTTGATGAATTTCATAATCATATCAAAAATATAAAAAATGTATATGCTTACATATTATCCCTTTTTTTGTTAATTGTCTTTTTACACGATGGTGATCCTCCGGTTGAAATAAAAAAAATATTATTTTTCTATTGACCTGGTTCATTTTTAAAAAAATATAGTAGTTAATTAATTTAATATATTTTGTGTAATAATTTACAGGATCTCATTTGATATGTGGCACAGCGGAAGCAAGAAATTCAAATCAAGGACCACCATTTTGTTAGTTTGATAACGATTGCCAAGAATACTGTTAATTTTTACATGCTGGCATGGGTATTTGTGTTAACAAACATATGTACTTGTAGGAGAGAGTCAAATACCTTGTTGATCAAGAGAACAAAGACACACAACTGAAAAGATACAGATAGCTATAATTTTAGTGTCTTTAAATTGGTATTGCACATCGAAATGTAATAGATTTTATCGCTTCTTTCAGATCTAATAAAAAAATATTAACTTGCAATTCTCCTTAAAAAATATTTATTAGGGATATATTTTATTAAATTAAACTTATTAATTATTCTTTAAAATTTAAGTTCGAGTGTTAGTATTTACTTAAAAGCAACAACTTATCTAGTATAATCCCACAAGTTAGTACTTAATAATAATGGTAATATTAGAAGAAAAAGTAAATTTCTCTTTATTTATTAAAATGGACAAGTAAAAAAGAAGAATTTATCTATCTATCTATATTTATACTATATTATATATAAAAATTTTAGAAATAAAAATTAAATAACTTAAATAGCCTTCTCACTGAATAATTCATTTAGATTTTTTTAAAAAGACTTACAAGAATGCCTAACCGGAAAAACTAATGATGGGAGTTATAAGAAATGCCTTCGATTCTCTCTTTTTTAATTGTTATCCACTTTTCATGGTTTTTCTTTAAATTTTGTCTTCCATTTATTCCGGGCTTTTGTTTCTCCATTTAGTGATTCCTCCATTTTGAAATAATGATATTTTTACGTTTTTCTTTTATTTTAAAATAAGTGGTGCTTGATATAATTAAACAGACATTAATGACGTTCTTTAAATTCTACCGTTATTTAAATTAAGGGTGTTTTACATAATAAAGAAACTACTAAAATTTTGAAGGTATAAAAATACATCTTATTTTCTAGGAAAGAACACTTTTTTTAAGGGGTGTGCTAAGACTAAAAATACGACTTATTTTAAAATGGAGGGAGAAGTACTACCTTTTAATGTTATTGCACGAATTGCCCCTATTTCTGGGTGGTCCTAATTTTTGTCCTTAAAATTGGTGATCTTTAAATTTTGTTTTCCCCTGCTTCTAATTTAATAAAAATTTGTCGAAATTATTTAGAATTTTATTAGGAAAAGCTCTCTTCTCTTTCATCATAAATACCGCATCAGCCTGAACCCTAATTTCCACGGCCACCATGGCCATCAACCAGGCCACAGAGGTGGCTGCTCAGTCCATATCCCAAACAGCCCTTTCACAGTCCTTACACTATGCTTACATTCTCCAACCCCGATCCTTTAATCATGCTTCACCGAAAGAGGTGCTATCAATACCCATGAAGCCGGTCACTTTATTACATGATGTGTGTTTTACCCCGAAAGCCCAAAGGTCAAACCCAGGAGTTGAAATGGAGATAACTAGAAATTTGGCAACAGGTCACAGAACGAGTTGTTCTGTGACCCGTGAGGTAGAACATGATTCGTGAAGTGATTCGTGGTGAGGTACTAGACTTGAGTTAAAATTTTGAGTTTTGAAGTCACCTCGACATGACCACGAGTCGTGGTCAGCCTCCACGATTCGTGGGATGAGTTGTGGTCAGCCGGTTGCTAATGATTTGAGATTTTGGGCAGTGAAGGTGATGAGTGCTGACCACGAGTAACGACTCGTAGGGTCCCCCATGGTGATCCCCAGATGAATTTTGGACAGTGCACAAAATGACTGATTCCACAAGTCGTGGTCCTTGGTAATGATTCATCCAGTCCCTCGTGGAGACTGGCAGTCAGTTATTTTCTGCAAATTTAGTAAGAGCTCTTCTGTTATTCCTATGATCCTAAGGCCTAAACTACATCGTTTTAAGCTCGAAATAGGCAGTTTTATGAGGGGTAATTTTATTTTAGGCTCATTCACATCCATGCATGCAAATTGAAGGGGTTTAGAAGGTGATCAAGTGTAGGTTCTCTTCAAGTTTTCTTCAAATCTTCATTGGGCAATCAGAAAAGTGGTAGAATCAGATCCTATCAGGTATGTAGGGTTATGAATAAGTAAGTTCATTCACACCCATGCCCAGTCCCTCTCTAAATCATGAAAATTCCTATGTTGATTCTATGAGGTTTTAACCCAATGCATGAAATTCTTAAATACACGGGTAGGATCTAAATACGTTTCTACTATTGAATTATGATTTATGGACAAGTTTTACATTATTTTCAATTATAATCATGTTTCAAGCTTTATAAACTAAAATGCCCATTTATGAGAAGTTCATGAAAGTGGAGATTTATGATGAATGTTCAAGTATGATGAGATATTATTGATGAAAAGCATGTTTTCAAGTTACCCATGTTTATAATAAACGTTTTCAAGTGAATTAAGTATTTTCAAGCATGTTAAAGTATTGGGTAATGGCCATATGTTCAAGTTTGATTTATGATTTTTTGAATTAAGCTTACCACATGGTTTTGGAGTTAAGACTCCCATTTATGTTTAGTTTGTGGTATTATTTTAGCAAAAGCTCCTCATATATGATTTTATATTTGATATGTATTTGATTATTAAGCTTCGTCAATAGACGATGGTAAGCTTCATTGAAAAACGATGGAGAGCATATGCATGTTTTTGGGAGTAGTGTCTAGCATCGAGTAGGCTAAGGATCGGACGACCCTATGCCTCAGAACTATGTGTCAACGTAGGTTTATACATATCATATATACTTTGGGACCACCCTTGTGAGCTATCCCCTACCCCGATTAGGCCTCAAGCTTGATATCGATATCATGGTATCGTCCTTAACTCTGGCAAGTCTTTGGAAGACTCTACCCACTTGAGTGTTATAGTTTGGACCACGTAAGCTCTATCGTGGTATAACGTTTAAATGACGAGTCTCCCATTATTTCTCATGATTTAATTTATGCATCTGTATCATTCATGATAAATGTATACATATATGTTCTAAAGTAGGTTTGACCCAATGTTCAGTTTTACTTATGATTATCAAATTTCAGCTTTGGGTCAATCGATTCAATTATGATATTATGTTATGCTCAGATCATGATTTCAGAAAATAGCATGCAAGCCCTACTCTCCGATTCTTATCTTGATTGTGTTTTATATTATACATGTTTTAAATGATTTTACTTATCTAAGCAGTTTTACTTACCTTGCATACTCAGTACATTTCACTCTGACTGGATGCTCTATGCTGTATCGTGTTATGATACAGGTTCCGGTCTTCAGACTCAGCCCAACCATTAGCCAGCTTTCGGAGTTAGCATCAATCGTTGTTGGTGAGTCCTCATCTGTCGAGGGCCCTTTTTGTATCTAGTTATTCATGCGTATTTAAAGTTTTATACTTAAAGAGTTAGTTGGGGTCTTGTCCCATTAACTCATCAGACTTAGAGCCTTTCCAGACAATAGATTGTATTAAGCTTTAGACTCATGTTGTATTTTTTTGGATTATATGTTATGCTAGACTTCTACTATGTTTATTATGTTAATACGTCCGCTTTATTTGATTCAGTTAGATATATGTTCATGCCATGGGTTGCCTTGGAGCCTCTCGGGGCTCCTTGTCCCGTGTCCTGATCCGCACCTATGTTCGAGTCGTGAAAAACTTGGTATCAGAGCAGTAGGTTTTGAAGTGTCCTACGGCTTCTGAAAGACGCGTTAAGTAGAGTCTTTTTCGTGGGTGTGAAGTGCGCTACACTTATGATGAAGAGGATATGAAATGTTTAGGAAATGTTCCCTTCTTTCATGATCTATGTCCTGCGGTGAAATGTCTCTCCATCCTTCTAAATCATGCTATTCTCGATTGCAGAATTATGCCTCCCCACAGAGTTAATGGAAGAAGGAATGGACAGGGAAATGTCCACAAGGATGGCATTAGGGACGGGCACCAAAAAGCCCCACCATTCTAGGAGCACCCTGCACTAGAGCCGATTGCCCACGCTGAATTTAGGGCAGCCATCTAGATGCTAGCACAGGCCTTGATTGCCTAGGTCAACCAGCAGGCAGTGGCGTATGTCCAGCAAAACGGGAATGCAGCGACAGCTCGAGTCAGAGATTTCTTAAGGATGAACCCACCAGAGTTTCTTGGTTCCAAGGTGGATAAGGATCCACATGAGTTTATTAATGAGATTGTAAAGATCACCCAGGTCATGGGGGTGAATGGAGTAGAGTGTGTTGATTTGGTTTAGATCACTACAACATATTAGTTCTAAGGCCACACCAAATACGAACAACAGTTTTAAAGTATTGCCAAAAGTATTTTTGGGAACGCTTTTAAGGTGTGGCCTTAATTTTGAACTTTAGGCCTCAAAAATTTTGGCAACGCTTCTAAAGTGTTCTTTTTAAAATTTTAGGCTATGCTTTATAAGTGTTTCTAACTAAAAAAAAGTTTAGCAACGCATATTTATATATATGACTACACTTTTAAATGTGCTATTTTTATAATTCTAAAAACAACATTTTACAAGTGTGGTCTAATAATTCTAAAATTTTGGCCCAAATAATATTAGTTCCCTCCACATATCTAAATTTTCCTCGAACTTATGCTTGAAGAAGGAATATAATATTAGCGTGAAGGGTTTCTATCATCAAAAAGGGAATTACTGTGAAATTGGGAATTACTGCAAAATTAGAGTAAAGGATTTCTATTAAGGAAAAGGGAATTTATGTGAAATATATCTCTCACTTCCAATGAAATTACGGTCGTGTTAAATTAGGTGGCCAAATTCCGGTGGAGTAAAATTGGGTGCTGGCAAAATATATCTGTCACTACCTCTCTAATAAATTCTCGCTGCTTACCGGCGAAATTGCTGCAAACATAGGGTTTTCTGTAAGCTTCAGCATCTTTGTAAGATTCAAAAATTGATCATAGTTTCTATAAGCTTTACTTCCAGGGAAATTGGTGCACCGACAGGGTTTTCTTGGCACTTCAGGTAGTGTTTTACAGTTTCTTACAAGCCTATATATTGAAATTTCTATACTTTCTAATGAATTTTAATTACAGACGTCCATCACATCACCCCGATAAAAGCTCTTGGCTAGTTTTCTGAAGACCCATGGTAAGCTCTATTTTTGTGATTTCATTTTAAGTTTGTAAACAAAAGCTACAGTTGTATGATAGTCATAGTCATTTCACAAAGTGTTTACTATTAATCTAGGTAATAATTTTATTTGGGGTGGGCATAGGTCCAGATTATAATCCTTTTAGGAAATGAAAAGTGGAGTAAATTGAGCCAGATGAGATGGATACTGTTACTGAATTAGTCTCTGAAGTTATTGCGGTTGAAAGCCTAAAATATACATAATGTATGTTTAGGTTTATTAAATTACATGTTTCTATTTGATATAAAAAGATAGATTAAAACGTTAAAGTGTATGTTTGATATTCTTGAAGATTTCCTTTGAATATAGTCGGAGCAGTTCGATGAGTTATTAGTGTAAATCCTTATTGATTATGGTAGAACTATATGTACATCATCTTTGTTATAAAAGTGACTAATTACTTGTTTCCATAAACAAGTGTTTCCTGGTTCTCATGTATGTTCTCTCGTATACTATTTGCATTTCTTAGAAAAATGCGTGTTTTAATAGTGTAATTCTTGATGTATAGATATCTCCAATACACAATCAGAAGTCGATCGTTTAATGAAAGTCATGCTTATAGGAATGAAATATAACTTGTTTCAAAATATTATATAGTCTTCACATGCTCAAGTTTGAGACAATTTTAGAGTTAATTTTCTTCTACCTTGATTCTAGTTTCACTAGGCATGTTTGGTAGGTTTGATGAATGTCTACATACTATGACTATTGGTCGAAAAATGAGATATTTAGACCTATGGTACTTTTAAGTCTGTTGTCTGTCATAAATCTAGTTAATGTCTACAAGAATGTGTGTCGGGTTGGATCTTTTATTACATAAAAGGAATATCTAGATATCATGAAGTCTGAAAACAAATTGGATAAGTTGTGTAAGTATCTTTGACACTTTAATTGCTTTAATCTGGTATCAAAATCTCTACTGTTTTGCCCATTGTTATATTTCATAAACCTTAACTTGTAAGCATCGATATATTCAAAGATTCGTATATCTAGACAATGAACATGAATGTATTAACCTCGATGAAATGGGAAGACAAGAAACTTGAAATTGTTAAAAGATAAGATTCATAAATAGAAGAAAGCTAGCTGATCGCTCTCTAAAGTTGAAGTGACAAGTAGGTTTTCAGAGTTATTATAAACAAGAAGGTTTATGGAGGTTATCAGGTTCACAGGCCCATGTCTAACCTCTTACAACTAGAACAAACAGTTTACTATGACCTTCTTCTATTAGTCTCTCTATTTTCAGCTTAACTTCCTCTAAACTTAACTTTTCCTCGACCCATTTCCTTATTTTTTCCTCCAATTTCTTTGCAATTTCCTCTTCTAATTGCTTGAGTTCTGCCTCTAGCTATAGCCTGAAAGTTATTCAATTAGTTCAAAATACAGAGAGCACATGAAATAAAAGCTTAGCTCTTCAACACTTACCAAGTTTGAATATAAGAAACAAGTATGTTAAAGAAACAAGCATACTGCTCTATGTATCATGAAACATAATCGCCTGGAATGCAAAGAAATCACACCAATAATCAAGATGTAAGACAAAAATGTACAACACACTTTTCAGAGGGCTTCAGACCCACATACAATCAAGTCTCCTCTATTCATAATCTATTTCTAGAATGTAATTCTTGAAATATAGAGATCTCCAATAAACGATGATAATTCGATGATTTAATAAAGTCATATGCCTGATTATCTCCGTAAAGTATCCTTTTTTCTTTGTTGTTTAGTTCCATGGAAATGTCATGGAAATTTGTTAGAAGAAGATGTTCCTCTGTCTTAACCATACATCATCATTCTTGTGTTACGTACCTTTTATATAACTTTAATGTTTCTTTCACAATGTCAATCTTCATAAGGTGATCTAATTTTGGATTCCAAAACTACCATCTTAGCTTAAAGTTACTTTTACTCTACTTGTAATTAGATGCACGTTTGTGGTTCTTTAAGAATGCTTGTGCATTTAATTTAATGAGTATTGAAGGCTTCTGTAATTGATTTTACTTCATTTGTCCTCTAGCTGAATACTTGCTTTATAGTGCCACTACCCCTTCTGTTTATTTCTAACAAATTAGTATATTCAGAAGGTATTGGGTTAATCTCATAGTTGAATGACGAGGTGTTCTATTTTCATGATTGTGATTCTAAAGTTTTGTTTGTTTCATTTCATCTTTGTGTTCTGAATCATATTTTTATTTGATAAAGTAGTGTGGCAGGAAAGGGTGAATTGTTGGCCATTGAATGTAGGGAGAGTTGCTGAGAAGTATTATATCAAATGATTGCAAAGAAACTTGATTTAATTGCTCTGTTCGATGTTGATGGAACTCTTACAATACCCCGGAAGGTATGATTTCCCCTGCTTGTATTTGTTGGTTTAGTTTTATTCTTCCTATTGTTTCTTTTAGTAATTGTGCACTTGACTTTATGGACAATTGCCATCCTTGTTGACCGGCTTAAATAGAGAAGAATGGTATAGATGAATGATTTGTTTATTTAGCTGAATCCATCCTGTTTGAGATGGAGGCTCCATTGATTGATACACTACATTCTTTCTAGCCTTTACAGTTATTTCAAAAAATTATCATGATTTTAACTGTAGTGGTTCTTATTTCTCTCTATTATTTCATCTTTTACTCATAAGATTTAGCAACTTATAGTGTGCCTCAATTCAGGTGTAGAATTGAATAACTGTGTGCTCTACGTTGCAATTTGATAATAAAGCAAAAATTTAAGAGGAAAGGACCTGTATGTTGTAAATGCTGAATTTTTTTAAAAAATGATGATGGTGAGATAACCACTGGAGACTTCGGATACCAATGCACATCAAAACTCCAATTGGTTCCAGCTGATAATTCAGAGACAATCTGCAAAAGTTAAACAATACAACAATTAGTACTTCTTCAAAGCTTTCCATAGATAACCAAAAAAAAATGCAACAATTCATTAGTTCAAGAACCTTAACCACAAAGTGAAGGTCAATTTTTGCTTTCTTTAAAGAATGGACAATTTTTTGGAACACCAATATGTAAATGTAGTCATTTTATGTTATCATGTTTGGAAGAAGTAAGGAAGTGTATTTTCCTTAACTTGTCTTTTAGGGAAAAATGATAAATAGAAAAAAAGTCTTTTCTTCCCCAATTCATTTTCCAACAGATTGTACAACATCCAAATCATAAAATTGGTAATTTGGAATATAAATTTTAAGTATACTCCATCAAAAGGCACAGTAAACTGCTTCAAACTGTGGATTGACATTTTTCTTAGATCTTCTTGAGAAACAAACCAGTTAACATTAGGACCACTCTACTGTATTGAGGCAAATTTAAGTTAAAGTGGGATCAATAGATTTAAGTAAGAAATGGAGTTGCAAAGTGAAATATTTCAACTATTCAAAAAGATTAAACTTTATAAATAATGTCGTAGAGGAAGTATAAAAGGCAATGCTTTAGAAGTGTGGCAAATAACTAAGCAAAGACCACGCTTGAAAGTGTCGTTTTATTAAATCAAGTGTTGCTAATGAGGTACTTATAAAGAATTGTATATGTACCTCATGGGCACACTTTTATGCATAGATACTATGGTAACACTTGAAAAACTTTCCCTAAAGTCAAAGGTTACGCCTCTTTAGGCCACCCCCGAGAAAGCGTTGCCTAAAGTTAAAAAGCGTGGCGTTTGATTAAAGGCCACATGTTTTGCTAGTTTAGGACACAGTTTACCGGGGTGGCTAAAACCTAAAATATTGTAGTAGATAGTGGAAGGATAGTAGGGTAGCCAAAGCTGGCCCTCTCAGTTGGGAGGAGTTCCAGGTTGCTTTTCTAGATCAGTTTTTCCCTCGTGAGATGAGGGAGTTGAAGGCAGCCGAGTTCTTGAACCTAAAGAAGGGAAAGATGATGGTGCAGGAGTATGCCCTAGAGTTCACTCGCTTTTTCAAAGTACTCCCCAGAATAGGTGGTTGATCAGAGGGTGCGAGTGAGTAGGTTTGTCCATGGGGTGGCGGACTATTTCGACAACAATTGCAGGACCGCTATGCTCCATCTGGACATGGATTTCACTCGGATAGTCTTATATGCTAGAAGATGGAGGCGACGCATATGAGAGAGAGAGAGGCCAAGAGGGCCAGGACAGACAGCTATAGATTCTCTCAGCTGAGGCCATGTGGTGGGCACCGACTCACCAGAGATCTTCAGCCCCAGCATCTTCAGCGATGAGTGTGACACCCAGACTTAGGCACAACAAGAGAGGGAGAGCATCAAGCTCTAGGGGTCAGAGCAGCAGGCCCTTAGATTCCAGTATCCCAGTTTGTGGCAGGTGTGGTTGGGGGCACACGTGTCAGTGTTTGGCAGGTACAGGTGCTTGCTTTGGGTGTGGAAAGCCCAGACATATGCTCAGAGATTTTCCAGCAGCTAGACAGGGCAATGATAGGGCTGAGACCCATCTTCTAGTTCAGCAGCTCCACCCGCACACCCAGCACAACTGTGGGCATTTACTAGAACAGGTGGCGGTCAGCACCAAAACAAATTCTATGCCTTAGTATCTCTCGAGGAGTAAGAGGTCTCCCCGGATGTAGTAACTGGTATGTTACGACTTTTCCATCTTGATGTATATTCTTTGTTAGGTCCAGGGGTTACCTTGTCTTTTGTGACACCTTACGTGGCTAGTAGTTTTGGAGTCATTCGCAAAAAATTGTCAGAACCCTTCTCAGTTTCTACTCCAGTGGGTGACTTAATTGTAGCTAGACGGGTATATAGAAGTTTCCCGGTCATAGTCCTTAAGAAAGTCACCACAGAAGATTTAGTAGAGTTAGCCATGACCGATTTTGATGTTATCCTCAACATGGATTGGCTATTTGCATGTTATGCCTCCATTAATTTTAGAACCCGGATAGTAGAGTTCAGATTTTCGGGTGAGCCAGTCATAGAATGGGAGGGTAGTTCAGCTGTACATGTAGGTCGTTTCATTTCTTACCTTAAGGTCAGAAAGATGATCTCCAAAGGTTGCGTACACCATCTAGTTAGGGTTAAGGAAGCAACGTCCGAGACCCCAACTATCCAGTCAGCCCCAGTAGTATGTGAGTATCCATAAGTCTTTCCTAATGACCTACCAGGAATCCCTCCCGAGCGGTATATTGACCTTCTTCCGATATACAACCTATATCTATTCCTCCTTATAGAATGGCCCAAGCCGAGTTAAAGGAGTTGAAGGAGCAGTTGAAGGACCTGTTAGATAAGGGTTTCATTAGACCAACCAAATCCCCATGGGGTGCACCAGTTCTCTTTGTCCGAAAGAAAGATGATCTGTTTGTATGTGTATTGATTATTGGCAATTGAAAAAGGTCACCATAAAGAATAGGTACCATCTAGCTAGGATTGATGATTTGTTTGACTAGCTTCAGGGTGCCAACTGCTTTTCAAAGATAGACCTCCGGTCCGAATACCATCAGCTTAGGGTGCAGGAGAGTGACATCCCGAAGACAACCTTCAGGACGCGGTATGATCATTATGAATTTGTAGTTATGTATTTTGGGCTAACGAATGCTCCTGCAGCTTTTATGGACTTGATGAACAGGGTGTTCAAGCCATATTTGGATATTTTTGTGATCGTGATTAATGACATCCTGATATACTGTCGGAGCAAGGAGGAACATGCCTCTCATTTGAGGGTGGTCCTACAGACTCTCAAGGATCGCCAACTATATTTAAAATTCAACAAGTGCATGGTTTGGTTGAACTCAGTGGCATTTTGGGCCATGTGGTGACAACTGAGGGAATAAAGGTGGACTCTCTGAAAATAGAAGCGGTGAAGAATTGGCCTAGACCGGTGAATCCTTCAGATATTAGGAGTTTCTTGGGTTTAACTGGGTACTATCGGACATTTGTTGAGGGATTTTCATCTACTGCAGCGCCATTGACCAAATTGACCCAAAAGAAAGTGAAATTCAAATGGTCGGATGCTTGTGAGAGGATCTTCCAGGAGTTGAAGACTCTCAGCACTGGTGTTAACCCTATCTGAGGGTACCGATGGGTTTGTAGTATATTACAATGCTTCTAGAATTGTCCTTGGTTGTGTATTGATACAATATGGCAAAGTTATAGAATATGCTTTCCGATAGAGAAAGTTCATGAGAAGAATTACCTGACCCATGATCTTGAATTGGCAGCGGTGGTATTCTCCTTGAATATATAGAGACATTATTTGTACAGGGTTCATGTAGATGTGTTTACGGACCATAAGAGTCTTCAATATGTGTTTACCGCGAAATATCTAAATCTACGGCAAAGGAGGTGGTTGGAGCTACATAAGGATTATGACATGAGTGTCGTTTACCATCTGGCAAAGGTCAATCTATTAGTAAATGCAGTTAGTAGACTCTCTATGGAGAGTGTGTCCCATGTGGATGAGGGAAGAAAGGAACTGGTGAAGGATGTGCATCGACTTGCAAGGTTGGGATTTCATTTGGTTGACTCGACCGATAGCGGTGTTATAGTTCAGAACGGGTCAAAATCATCCTTGGTGACTGATGTAAAAGCTAGAAAAGATGAGGATCCCAATTTGGTAAAGTTAAAGGAAGTCATTCAACATTAGAAGGTAGAGGTCTTCTCCAAAAGGGGAGATTGTGTGCTTCAATATCAGGATCGCTTATGCGTCCTGGACATTGATGATTTGAGAAATCAGATGTTGCATGAGGCTCACGGTTCCAGGTACTCAATCTACCAAGGTGCCACCAAGATGTACCGTTACTTACGGAAGTCTATTGGTGGAATGGCATGAAGAAAGACATCACAGAATTTGTAGCTAAATGTCCAAACTGTTAGGAAGTGAAGGTTGAGCATCAGAGACTAGGAGGTGTGCTTCTAGGATATCAGTATTCCTACTTGGAAGTGGAAAGAAATCAACATGGACTTCATCACAGTGTTGCCTCGCACTCGTCGGCAATATGACTCCATTTGGGTGATTGTGGATAGGTTGACCAAAGCTACTCACTTTCTATCGGCCAAAATCACAAATTCAATGGAGGATTATGCCAAACTATAAATCTGAGAGCTAGTTTGGTTGCATGGAGTGCCCTTGTCCATCATATCAGATAGAGGTACCCAATTTACCTCTCATTTTTGGAGGACGTTTCAAAGAGGACTTGGTACTTAGGTTAAGATCAGTACAACATTTCACCCGCAGATGGTTGGTCAAGCGAAGAGGACAATTCAGACTCTCGAAGACACGTTGAGAGCATGTGTGATTGACGTCAAGGGTAGTTGGAATGACCATTGTATCTTATTGAGTTTGTGTACAATAACAACCACTATTCTAGTATTCAGATGGCTCCGTTTGAGGCTCTCTATGGGTGGAGATGTAGATCGCCTATTGGTTGGTTTGAAGTCGGTGAAGCTGTGATGATTGGACTAGATTCAGTCCATGAGGCCATGGAGAAGGTTTAGCTCAAACGAGACAGGTGGAAAACATCTTAAAGTCGCCAAAACTCCTATGCTGATGTGAGAATGAGGGAACTAGAGTTCGAAGTGGATGTTTTGGTGTTTCTGAAGGTGTCTCCCATAAAGCGAGTGATGAGGTTTTGAAAGAAAGGAAAATTAGTCCTTGTTATGTTGGCCCCTACCGGATTGTGAAGCAGGTTGGCAAGGTGGCATATGAATTGGAGTTGCCTTCAGAATTAGCTTCTGTGGATCTTGTTTTTCATGTATTTCTCTTAAATAAGTGTTTGGGTGAACTAGCTCTAGTTGTCCTGGTGGACAGTGTCAGTGTGAGAGACAACCTTAGTTACGAGGAGGTTTCGGTGGAAATACTGGATCGACAGGTTCGAAGGCTAAGGAATAAGGAAGTCGCTTCAGCTAAAGTTTTATGGAGGAATCAGCATGTTGAGGGAGCTATATGAGAAGCCAAAGCAGACATGATGGCAAGATACCCATATTTATTCTCCACCGGATTAACTCCAGCTTGAGGGATCAGTTTTTTCCCTAAAAAACTCTATTAAGTTTCTTTTTCAGTTCATGTGGCCCAGTTTCTTTCATGTAAATGGAAATGTGTATGATTCATGTATTCATTTCAGTCAGGTAGTTTAAATCAAAGTTAGTCATCCCGTCGATTTTCAGCTTATATGATCAGTATTTGTGTATTGTGACTTCATTTCTCTGCTTTTTTGTATGATTTTCAACGTTCAAGGATGAATATTCGCAAGGAGGAGATATTTTTATACCCCGAAAGCCCAAAGATCAGATCCGGGAATTGAAACAGAGAAAATTAGAAATCTAGCACCAGGTCACAAAATGAGTCATTCTGTGACTCGTGGGTTAGACCACGAGTCGTGAGTGACTCATGGTGTGGTACTGGACTTGAGTTGAAATCTTGAGTTTGAAGTCACCACAAAAATGACCACGAGTCGTGGTCAGCCTCCACGATTTGTGGGATGAGTCGTGGTCAGTCGGTTTCTAATGATTTTAGATTTGGGGCAGTGAAGGTTATAAGTGGTGATCATGAGTCGTGGTCACCAGTATTGACTCGTAGGGTCCCCCGTGGAGAACCCCAGATGAATTTTGGACAGTGCACATGATGACTGATGCCACGAGTTGTGGTCTTTGGTAACGATTCGTCCAATCCCTTGTGGGGACTGACAGTCGGTTATATTCTGTGAATTTGGTAAGGGCTCTTCCGTAATTGCTATGATCCTAAGGCCTAAACTACATCATTTTGAGCTCTAAATAGGCAATTTTATGAGGGGTAAGTTCATTTTAGGCTCATTTACATCCATGCATGCAAATTGAAGGGGTTTAGAAGGTGATCAAGTGTAGGTTTACTTCAAGTTTTCTTCAAGTTTTATTAAAATCATCATGGGGCAAAAAAAGTGGTAGAATTAGATCCTATAAGGTATGTAGGGTTATGAATGAGTGAGTTCCTTCACACCCATGCCCAATACCTCTCTAAATCATGAAAATTCCTATGTTGATTATATGGGGTTTTAGCCGGATGCATGAAATTCCTACATTTTCTACATGGGTAGGATCTAAATATGTTTCTACTATTGAATTATGATTGATGGGTAAGTTTTACATTGTTTTCAATTATAATCATGTTTCAAGCTTTATAAACTTAAATGGCCATCTATCAGAAGTTCATGAAAGTTGAGATTTATGATGAATGTTCAAGTGTGATGAGATATTATTGATGAAAAGCATGTTTTCAAGTTACCAATATTTATAATCATGTTTTCAGGTGAATTAAGTATTTTCAAGTATGTTAAAGTATTGGGCAATGCCCATATGTTCAAGTATGATTTATGCTTTCCCGAATTGAGCTTACCACATGGTTGGCAAGGTGGCATATCAATTGGAGTTGCCTTCAAAATTAGCATCTATGCATCTTGTTTTCAATGCATCGCTCTTAAAGAAGTGTTTGGGTGAACCAACTCTAGTTGTCCCAGTGAACAGTGTCGGTGTGAGAGACAGCCTTAGTTATGAGGAGGTTTACGAGGAGGTTTCGGTGGAAATACTGGATCGGAAGGTCCAAAGGATAAGGAATAAGGAAGTAGCTTCGGTTAAAGTTTTATGGAGGAATTAGCATGTTTAGGGAGAAATGTGAGAAGCCGAAGAAGACATGATGGCAAGATACCCACATTTATTCTCTACCGGCTCAGCTCCAGCTTGAGGTATCTGTTCTTGCCCTAAAAACACTCTATTAAGTTTTGTTTTTAGTTCATGTGGCCCAGTTTCTTTCATGTAAATGAACATGTGTATGATTCATGTATTCAGTTCAGTTAGGTAGTTTAAATCGGAGTTAGTCATCCCATCGATTTTCAACTTATATGATTAGTATTTGTGTATGGTGATTTCATTTCTTTGCTTTTCTGTATGATTTTCAAAATTCAAGGATAAATGTTCCCAAGGGGGAGATATTGTTATACCCCGAAAGCCCAAAGATCAGACCAGGGAGTCGAAACAGAGAAAATTTTAAATCTGGCACCAGGTCACAAAATGAGTCGTTCTGTGACCTATGGGTTTGACCACGAGTCATGAAGTGACTCTTGGCAAGGTACTGGACTTGAGTTGAAATTTTGAGTTTTGAAGTCATCACGGAAATAACCACGAGTCATGGTCAGCCACCACGATTCGTGGGATGAGTCGTGGTCAGTCAGTTGCTAATGATATGAGATTTTGCGCAATGAAGGTGATGAGTGGTGACCATGAGTCGTGGTCACCAGTAATGACTCATAAGTTCCCCTATGGAGAGCCTTAGATGAATTTTTATAGTGCACACGATGGCAGATGCCACGAGTTGTGGTCTTTGGTAATGATTCATCCAGTCCCTTAAGGGGGATTGACAGTCAGTTATTTTTTGTGAATTTAGTAAGGGCTCTTCGTAATTCCTATGATCCTAAGGCCTAAACTACATCGTTTCAAGCTCGAAGTAGTCAGTTTTATGAGGGGTAAGTTCATTTTAGGCTCATTCATATCCATGCATGAAAATTGAAGGGGTCTAGAAGGTGATCAAGTGTAGGTTTTCTTCATGATCTCTTCAGATCTTCATTGGGCAATCAAAAAAGTGGTAGTAGGGTTATGAATGGGTGAGTTCATTCATACCCATGCCCAATCCCTCTCTAAATCATGAAAATTCCTATGTTTATTCTATGGGGTTTTAGCCCGATGCATGAAATTCCTAAATTTTATACATGGGTAGGTAGGCTGTAAATACGTTTCTACTTTTGAATTATGATTCATGGGAAAGTTTTACATCGTTTTCAATTATAATCATGTGTCAATCTTTATAAACTAAAATCTCCATTTATGCGAAGTTCATGAAAGTTGAGATTTATGATGTATGTTCAAGTTTGATGAGATATTATTGATGAAAAACATGTTTTTAAGTTACCAATGTTTATAATCATGTTTTCAAGTGAATTAAGTATTTTCAAGCATGTTAAAGTATTGGGAAATTCCCATATGTTGAAGTATGATTTATGATTTCCCGAATTAAGCTTACCATATGGTTTTGGAGTTAAGAGTCCCTTTTATGTTCAGCTTGTGGTATGGTTTGAGCAAAAGCTCCTCATATATGATTTCAGATTTGATATGTAGTTGATTATTAAGCTTCATCAATAAATTATGGTAAGCTTCGTTGAAAAATGGTGGAGAACATATGCATGTTTTTAGGAGTAGTGTCTAGCACCGAGTAGGCTAAGGGTTGGATGACCCTATGACTCAGAACTACGCACTAACGTAGGTTTTGTCACATCCCGAGTCTACACCCTGGACGGAACATGGTACTTAGAGTTACAAGTAACCCCAAGTCAACCCCTGGTCTATCATACACTGGTATACTGAGTAAAACACACATAATGGAAGCATGAAATAATAGTATAAAGCGTTTATGAGAAATTAAAAAAAACTAAATCGCAAACATAAAAATAGTTTGAATAACATCGATAGTCTGAAAAAAACTAAGTCTATATCTGAAAGCCATCTAACTGATGAGTTGTTGGAACAAGTCCCCAGCTAACTCTAAGTCTAACTGAATGTAACAAACATAACTGGGATAAATGAAATAATGTACTTGAAAGATGAGGACTCATACTTCTGCTATTGATAGAGGGAGATCTGAACAAAGTCGGCTAACGACGCTGGGTATGAGAACCTGTGGTTGTATCATGAAATGATACAACACAAAAATATGCGTCAGTACATCAAATGTACTGAGTAAGCAGGAGAAAAAATAACTGAAT
Source organism: Datura wrightii (assembly GCA_035772735.1). Classification (NCBI taxonomy): domain Eukaryota; kingdom Viridiplantae; phylum Streptophyta; class Magnoliopsida; order Solanales; family Solanaceae; genus Datura; species Datura wrightii. The sequence goes on along the minus strand of JASDFA010000003.1, from coordinate 126,815,016 downwards.
ATAAAAGACTGAATTGAAAATGACATACAATGACCAACTGATATACTAAGCTGAATAACTGTACTAAACTGAGATAGTCAAGATTACCCTGTCTAATGGTCAAAGACATGCCTTAAGTATGAAATTCAGAGTCTGAGATACTGTACTAAACTGATCTAAACTGATAGAGATGAAACTGAACTGAATTGATTAGCCTTAGACTAGATCGAGCTAACTAGTGGGAGAGTTTATAACCGGCATATTACCATGTGAGCTAAACATGGAGTCCGATGTATAAACCCCACCATAGGATCCAATATACCTTTCCAAGGTATAGAGTCATGAACGGGGTAATCACAAAAGTCTAGTGCTAATCAGGCCAATAAATATCGTAGCCTATGCTAGCGACGTAGTTTTGGGAAACTAGGTGCGCTAGAACCCTGGTCCGCTCGGTGCTAAGTCCTGCTCCCACTAGAATACCTAAACTGGATACTAAGCTGATAACTCAAAAATGGGGTCCAAGACTAGTCAGGGATATATAACTGAAGGTACCGTGAGAGTCTTATTGGATCAGATTCTGAAACTGGGTTCTAGACTTGTCAGAGTTGCTTATCTAGTAGTGTCGTAATAGTCTAAGAACAAATTGTAATTTGACTGGGGTCCTAAGGCTAATCATTACTATCTGTATAAGTTTCATGACCGCCTAGTGGACCAATAAATTGAGTTCTGGATCTGATTCTAATAATTGGGATGTGATACTGACACCTCTGGAATTTCTGTAGTCAAACTGATCAGTTGACATTATTCTGGTCAACTCGGAGGTTGCTAAAAATCTGATTGAGACTAGGATGACATTTATGAGAATATGAACTTTCAGACTAAAAATGTCTAACATACATTTAACTGATTTTCTAACAGATACAAATATTATAGAGACCCCTAACTTTGAAAGATTCAAGCAAATTTTGAGAATTCGATACTTATGCAGGATTCTAGTTTCTGTTTTCAAGAGTTAGGGCTGAAATTCACATTCAACAGAATAGACATTATCTTGGTTACAAATTGGTGGAAAACATCTAAATTAGCATACGATAATATTCCTCAAGAATAAAACAAAGTCTGAAAGTAATATCTTCACAATCGAAAATTCAGGGCTAGAATTGATAGTGTACTGAGGAGGAGTTTAGGGGACACAAGGGAAGGAAAATCCCCTTGTTGAATTCCCACATACCTGGGGATGGAAATCCCTTAGAAGATTCCTTGAAAAATCTATGAAGAATCGTTCTTCCTAACTTCTTCTCTAAGCTTTTCTGAGAGAAACTTTGCGCTTAACTGTGGAGAGATGGAAAAGAATGAGAGAAACCATCGATTTTACCGTTATAAAACCCCTAATCCGACCTAAAAAAACATAGTTTGGGGACTATATAAGTGATAAATTACAAAAGTAACCCTGGGATTTAAATTTGAAATCTGGTCGATAGGGTCCCAAGGGGTCAGTCGATGAGTCGTTGGCTGAGACCACAACTAATTAGGACTAGTCGTTGGTTTCAAGTTCTATGTCCTGGGGTCACTGGATCTGGCAATAGGAGATACCAAGACTCATTAGATAAACCAATGGGTCGTTGGTTCCTCCATGGTCACTAGACGAGAAAACTAGAAGGGCTGACGACGGGTGACACAATGACTCGTTGGTGGACCTAACGGTTTGTTGTGTCTAGTCATTAGGTTCACTGGAAGATTTTCTGAAAAAGTCTCCTAGGATCTTAATGGGATACATGACGACTTGTTACCTGGTGACCACGAGTCATGGTCACCACTTGTCAGGTACGCTGCCTCAACCCCAAATGATTTTTATATCTGGCTGACCACGACTCCCCCCATGAAGCATGGTGCCTGACCTTGACTCGTTGATGAAGGGTGTACTTACGCACTTCATAGACATATTTTGCCCGTGCTTTATATGTTTTGAGAACAAATTTATGTGCGTTTGCATGTATTTATGTTATGCATTGGTGAAAAGAGCTAACGTATGTGATTAGATGCTTTCAGGGCTAAAAATGATGGATTTGAATGTATTTGAGGCTTATGGAATGAAGATGAGTAAGTTGGAATGAATAATGCAAAAAGCAAGGCATATTAAACTACATAGCAGTGCTGCGTGACTAGATGCGGGAGGCACTGGCCTTCTGAGCTACCAGATGCATTACGCGGCCCTTGTGCTGCGCAATTCCATGCATGAGGCACCGGTCTCCCTGTGTGACTTTGTGCGCGATGCGGCGCAGAAGCTGCACGATGACATGCGTGAGGCGCAGGCTTTCCAGAGCTACAGTAGGCGTGAGGCGCCATTCAACCTGCGCGATGCAGCCCACGACGCGGCAAGATGTTCAAATGGTCAACAACAAGCAAATCCCACATAAACTATGAAAAAGAGCTTCCAATCCCAAATCAAACCCTCAAAGGAATAAGAAAAGCATAAATCTACTACTATAAATACCCTTTTATTTTTATGTTTTAGAGAAGTTGGAAGAGTTCTTGAGCCTTAAGTCTTAACACGTTTTGAAGACATAAGTTTAGAGATACGATTGTAAGGCTTTATTTCATATTTTGAGATAATTTTTGAATTGTTCTTCCTTATATTTGCATTATTCAAGTAAAGTTTCTTCAGATCATTGTTGTAGGTATTAATTTTTTCTTTTGCCTATGAATACTATTAATTTACTTATGACCACGATAGGTTAAAACTTCCACAACTAGGGTTGTGGGAACCATGAAAATCAACACACATAGGTAAAATACTTAGTCATTCTTGAACAGAGTTTATGCATGTATTGTTTTTCCTTCATTTTAATTATTTCTTAACGGTTGCAAACATTAGAACTTGCCTTATTCTTACTTACTAGATCAAGGGGGTAGTGAATGGACAAAGGGATTAACAACAGAGATTTGAGGCTATCAACCCTCATCTAATAGCTTGAACTTGTCCGAGAATAGCTAATCTGATATCAAGGGTAAGGGTTAGTCAAGTATACACACGTAGACGGACCAAGTTGCGTGGTGATAATCATCTAAATAGGGGACCAACCATTTAGGTGAAGTTAACTTACCAATATTGCATACTAAGCACCGGAATAGATCACTAGTATAATATGCCTTGTGGTTATAAAGTCATGGGGAACACTTACCCTAGTTAGTTGCATTAATTTGGAATCAACCTTCACTTTCCCTCAACGACATTGTTTGTTACATTCTGAAGGTAATTCTAACTCATAGGCTACATTGCCAATACACCTTAAAATTCTATAGGGTCCCACAAAATTCTATAGGGTCCCACATACCTGAGACTTAAGTTTGCCTTTCTTCCCAAATCTCATCACCCCCTTCATGGGCGAAATTTTCAAATAAACCCAGTCATCAACTGCAAATTCCAACTCTCTTCTCCTCACATCGGCATAAGATTTTTGACGGCTCTGAGCTATTTTCAGTCTTTCACGAATGAGCTAAACTTTCTGCATTACCTCGTGAACTGAGTCTGGCCCTATCAAGGTAGCTTCACCAACCTCAAACCACCCTATAGGAGATCTACACCTTCTACCATATAATGACTCAAATGGGGCCATTTGAATGCTAGAGTGGTAGTTGTTGTTCTACGCAAACTCGATAAGAGGCAAATGGTCATCCCAATTGTCCTTCAAATTCATCACGCACGCTCTCAACATATCTTCTAGAGTCTAAATGGTCCGCTCAGCTTGCCCATCTGTCTGCGGGTGAAAAGTTGTGCTGAGTTTGACCTGGGTACCAAGTCCCCTCTGAAAAGACCTCTAGAAATGAGAGGTGAATTGGGTACTTCTGTATGAGATAATAGATAGGGGTACCTCGTGATGTCTAACTAACACTCGGATGTAAAGTCTAGCATAGTTCTCCGCTGAGTCTGTGGTTTAACTGGGAGGAAGTGAGCTGACTTTGTCATCCGGTCCACTATTACCCAAATTGAGTCATGTTGCCGATGAGTTTGAGGTAGACCTATAATAAAGTCCATATTTACTTCTTCCCACTTCCATGTAGGTATATTTATATCCTAAGTCATACCTCCTGGTCTCTGGTGTTCTACTTTAACTTGTTGGCAGTTCAGGCACTTGGCTACAAATTCAGCAATATATCTTTTCATTTCGTACCACAAGTAAATATCCTGCAGATCTTGGTACATATTGGTAACACCAGGGTGAATGGAATATCTAGAACTGTGCGTTTTAGCCAATATCTGCTGTCTCAACTAGTTGACTTCCGGTACATATAACCTACCCTGGTAATGGAGCACACCATCTCCCCCTTTGGAGAAAGATTTTATTTCTTTTCTGAGAACTGCTTCCTTAAGCTTGAGTAAGATGGGATCTTTGTCCTATTTGGACTTCACTTCAACTATAAGGAAGAATCTAACCCACTTTGCATTACCACTCCACTTTCGGCTGAATCCACCAACTGTACTCCCAACCGAGCTAGCTTGTGAATTTCCTTTACCATTTCTTTCTTGCCCTCTTCAACATGAGCTATGCTCCCTATAGACAGCCTACTTAGTGCATCAGCCACCAGATTGGCCTTGCCCGGGTGATACAGCACACTCATGTCGTAGTCTTTCAATAGCTCCAACCACCTTCTCTGTCAAAGATTTAGGTCCTTTTGACTGAACACATACTGAATGCTCTTGTGATCTGTGAACATATCCACGTGAGCCCCGTACAGGTAATGTCTCCATAATTTCAGCACAAACACCACCACTACCAACTCTAATTCATGAGTTGAATAATTCTTCTCATGAACCTTGAGCTGTCTGGAGGTGTAGGCTATCACTTTGCCCCGCTGCATCAGAACGCAACCGAGTCCAACTCTAGAAGATCATAATAACAACTAACCCCTATGTTCCTTATAAAAAGGTCAAAACTGGAGTGATAGTGAGTCGAGTCTTCAACTCCTAGAAACTCTTCTCACACACATCCGACCACTGGAATTTCACTTTATTCTAAGTTAACTTAGTCAGAGGAGATGCTATAGAGGAGAAGCCTTCCACAAATCGTCGGTAATAACCAGCTAAGCCCAGGAAACTCTTGATTTTAGTCAGAGAGGTAGGTCTGGGCCAATCTTTCACTGCTGCTATCTTTTGAGGATCAACCTGAATACCTTCGCTTGAAACCACGTGACCCAAGAAAGTCATGGACTTCAACCAGAATTCACACTTGCGAACAACTGGCTATCTCTGAGGGTCTAAAGCACTATCCTCAAGTGATAAGCATGCTCTTCCTCATTTCTGGAGTATACCAGAGTGTCGTCGATAAATTCAATGCCGAACATATCCAGATACTACTTGAAGACTCTATTAATCAAGTCCATGAAGGCTGCAGGAGCATTTGTTAGTCCGAAGGACATAACCACAAACATGTAGTGACCATACCGAATTTTGAATGCTATTTTCGGTATGTCACACTCTCTGACCCTTAACTAATGATATCCCAACCTGAGATTGATTTTGGAGAAATAACTGGCTCTCTAAAGTTGGTGAAACAGGTCTTCAATTCTGGGTAGGGGATACCTGTTCTTGACTATGACTTTGTTCAGCTGACGGTAATCTATGCACATTCTGAGGGTACCGTCTATCTTACGCACGAATAGTACTGGAGCTCCCCAGGGAGAGATGTTGGGTCTGATAAAACCCTTGTCAAGAGATCGTTTAGTTTCTCATTCAACTCCTCATGATGAGTTGGAGCCATTCTGTAAGGAGGGATGGAGATGGGATGAGTATCAGGGAGGAGCTCTATTCTGAAGTCTATTTCCTGTTCATGGGGGACTCTAGGAAGATCCTCAGGAAATACATCTGGGAACTCACTGACCACCGGAACTAACTAGATAGTTGGGGTCTTAGAGTTGGAATCCTTAACCCGAACTAGATTATAAATACATCCCTTGGAAATAATCTTCTGGGTCTTAAAGTAGGAAATAAACTGACCCTTAGGTGCTGAACTACTGCCCGTCCATTCTAACATTGGTTCATTTGAAAACTGAAACTTGACAACTCTAGTTCTACAGTCAACTGAGGCATAATAAGAGTGTTACCAATCCATGCCGAGGATAAGGTCAAAATATTCCATGTCTAACTCTATGAGATCAGCTGGAATAACTTTATTCAAGATCGAGACTTGAAAGTTTCTATACACCTGGCAGGCTCTAACTGACTCGCCAACAAGGGTGGAGACTGAGAATGGTTCTGAGAGGACCTCTAGACTGATATTTTTGACTGTACTACTATGTAGGGAGTCACTAATGAGAGGGTGGCTCCTAGATCTAGGAGGGCATACATGTCTAGATGAAAGAGGTGTAACATACCTGTGACTACGTCTGGTGAGCTCTCCTGATATTGATGGGAAGACAATGCATAAAACCAGTTTTGGCACTAATTGCCATCCGTACCTAATATGTTGGCATGTTGAACTGGTCATCCTGCTGGAGCTGATGATGTGGTTGATTGTGTTGTCCCCCATCGTGTTGACGGGCAATCTTTAAGCAAATCATCAAGCTTTCCACAACCAAAACAACCTTCTTGACCCTAAAGACACTCTCCCGGGTGGTTCTTGCTGTACTTGGGGCAAGCTGGATATCTGTTCATGGCACTATAGCTTTGACACTGAGAGCCAAATGCTCCACCCCTCCGATCCTGGTGGGACCGAAAGGTTGGGGTGCTGGATGAGCTAGGTGATGGGGCTCTCAACTACTGTTGTTGCTGCTACTGTGGTTGGCTACTACCGCTAGACCTCTGATGACCGTAATTTAACTGGCCAGTCCTTGCCCATTTATTCTTTCACTTCATTCCTTCAGTTTTTCGGCCTCAACCTACTGGGCATAGACAATCAGGATGGAGAGGTCCATATCCCTAATCAGCACCACTGTCCTGCACTCCGACCAGGTTCGACACTCCATTCACAAACTTCAACATGCAATCCTTTGGCCCGGATACCATCTCTGGAGCATACTTAGACAGCCTGGTAAACTCCAATGCATATTCTTCTACGATCCTATTGCCCTGTCTCAAGTTCATAAACTCAGCCACTTTTGCCTCCCTTAGCTCCCGAGGAAAAAATTTATCTAGGAAGGTTGTGTTGAACTCCTCCCACTCATGCTCCCGCTAGCCTCCCCTCTTTGCACTGTTCATACTAGACCTGGACTACCTCTTTTAGCTGGTAGGCAGCTAGATCAGCAATCTCAGAGGAGCTGACACCCATAATGCGAGTAATCTTTTTGATCTCGTCCATAAACTCCTGGGGATCCTCCCCCACCTTGGATCCCTGAAATGATGGATGGTTCATTTGGGTGAAGTCCCACACCCTAGCAGTTGTTGCGAACCTGCTTGTGTTAACCGGAACCACCTGCTGGGTCACTTGATTGGTGACTGCTTGAGCGAGCAGCTGGATAGCCGCCCTGAACGCCGCGGTGAACGCTGTGTCATCTTGAGGGGCTACTGGGGCTGGTGTGGTAGGTCTGTTGGCGTTGATGGACCTTCTTCTACTACCGCGTCTAGGAGACATAATTCACTAAAACGAAATAGAGCACGAGTTAGAAGGACGCTTCTGGGATTGAACTTTAATGCACGATAGAGAGTATGAACAAAAGAGAGTTTTCCTAGTAACATCTCGTAGCCTCCTCGTCAAAAGTCTGGCGCGCTTCACACCTATGAAAAGGAATCTACTCGATATGACTTTCAAATATTCCTAGGATACTCTAAACCTAGTGCTCTGATACCAAGTTTGTCATGCCCCGAGTCTACACCCTGGATGGAACACGGAACTTGGAGTCACGAGTAACGCCAAGTCAATCTCTGGTCTATCATACACTGGTATACTGACTAAATATCATAAACATCAAAATAGTTTGAACAACACTAGTAGTCTGAAAAAAAACCAAGTCTATATCTTAAATCCATCTAGTTGATGAGTTGCTAGGACAAGTCCCCAGCTAACTCTAAGTCTAACTAAATATAAGAAACATAACTGGGATAAATGAAATTATGTCCTCGAAAGATGAGGACTCACATTTCTGCTACTGAGAGAGGGAGATCTGAACAAAGTTGGCTAACGACACTGGGTCTGAAAACCTGCGGCTGTATCATGAAATGATACAACATAAAAGTATGTGTCAGTACTTTGAATGTACTCAGCAAGCAGGAGAAAACATAACTGAATATAAAAGACTGAACAGAAAATGACATGCAACGACCAACTGATACACTGAGCTGAATAACAGTACTAAACAGAGATGGTCAAGATGACCCTGTTCAATGGTAAAAGACATGCCCTAAGTTTAAAATTCTGAGCCTGAGATATAGTAATGAACTAATCCAAACTGATAGAGCTGAAACTGAATTGAACTGTTTAGCCTTAGACTGGACCGAGCTGGCTAGTGCGAGAGTTATAACCAACATGTAACCATGTGAGCTAAACATAGAGTCCAATGTATACGCCCCATCGGTAGGACCCAAAATGCCTTGTAAGGGTATAGAGGCATGAATTGGGTGATCACAAAAGTCAAGGGCCAATCAGGCTAATAAATATTATAACCTACACTGACAATGTTGTTCTGGGAACCTGGGTGTGCTGGAACCCCTATCCGCTCAGTGCTAAGTTTGGCTCCCACTAGAATACCTAAACTGTACATTAAGCTGATAGCTTGAAACTGAGGTCCAAAACTAGTCAGGGATATATAACTGAAGGTACCCTAAGAGTCTGATCAGACCAGATTCTGAAACTGGGTTCTAGACTGGTCAGAGTTGCTTATCTAGAAGCATCGGAACCGTCTAAGAACAAACTGTAATCTGACTGGGGTCCTAAGGCTAGTCAAAACTATCTATCTAAATGTCATGACCACCTAGTGGACCAATAAACTGAGTTTTGGATCTGATTCTGATAACTGGGAGGTGATACTGACACCTCAGAAATTTTTGTAGTCAAACTGATCAGCTGACATTATTCTGGTCAACCGGGAGGTTGCTAAAAATCTGACTGAGACTAGGATGACATTTCTAAGTATATGAACTTTCTAACTAAAATTGTCTAACATACATTTAACTGAGCTTATATAATATAAAAATATTATAGAAACCCCCAACTCTTAAAGATTCAAGAAAATTTTGAGAATTCGATACTTATGCAGGATTCTAGTCTCTATTTTCAAGAGTTAGGGATGGAATTCACATTCAATAGAACAGAAATTATCTTGGTTACAAATTGGTGGAAAACATCTAAATTAGCATAGGATGATAATCCTCAACAATTAAAAAATTCTAATAGCAATATCTTCACAATCAAAAATTCAGGGCTAGAATTGATAGTAAACTGAGGATTTTCAGGGGACACAAGTGAAGTACAATAACCTTGTTAAATTCCCACATACTTGGGGACGGAAATCCCTGAGAAGATTCCTTGAAAAATCTAGGAATAATTGTTCTTCCTTACTTCCTCTCTAAGCCTTTCTGAGAGAAACTTTGCTCTTAACTGTGGAGAGATGGAAAAGAATGAGACAAACCGTCGGTTTTACCCCTCTAAAAACCCTAATCCAACCAAAAACGAGTAGTTTAGGGACTTAATAGGTAAAAAATTACAAAAGTAACCCTATGATTTAAATCTAAAATCTAGTCGACAGGGTCCCAATGGGTCACTTAATGAGTCGTTAGTTGAGACCACAACTCGTTGGGACTAATCATTGGTTTCACTGTATAAGTCCTGGGGTCATAGGATATGGAGACAGGAGATACCACGACTCTTCGGATGAACCGACGGGTCGTTGGTTCCTCCCATGGTCCCTGGACGAGAAAACTGGAGGGGCTGATGACGGGTGACACAATGACTCATTGGTGGACCTGATAGGTCATTGTGTCCAGTCGTTAGGTTAATTGGAAGATTTTCTGAAAAAGTCTCCTAGGCTCTTAACGGGAGACACGACTCGTGGTCACCACTCGTTAGGTACACTGCCCAACCCCAAATGATTTTTATATCTGGCTGACCACGACTCCCCCCATGAATCGTGGTGCCTGACCATGAGTCGTGGGGTCTTCCATTGGGTACATTGACTCCTCCTTTCCATTTCTCAATCACCCTTCCCATGACTGGCCTAACAAGTAGGTAAATCTCATAACGACTCATTAGGTGAGTCATTCTGAGGCATTTCTGTAGATTTCCAGTTTTCTTTGTTTTAAGTCCTGAATCTAGTCTTTGAGTTTTCGAGGCATTACAGGTTTATACATATCACATATACTTTGGGACCTCCCTTGTGAGCTATCCCCTTCCTCGATTTGGCCTCATCTTGATATCGATATCATGGTATCATCCTTAGCCCTGGCAAAGCTTTAGATGGCTCTACCCACTTGAGTATGATAGTTGGGACCACGTAAGCTCTATCGTGGTATGTCGATTAAATGATGAGTCTTCCATTATTCCTCATGATTTTAGTTATGCATGTTTATCATTCTTGATATATACATATATACATATATGTTCTAAAGCCGATTTGACCCAATGTTCAATTTTGCTTATGATTATTAGATTTCAGCTTTCGGTCAATCGATTCGATTATGATGTTATGTTATGTTCAGATCATGATTTTAGAAAATAGAAAGCAAGCCGTACTCTTAGTTCTTATTTTGATTATGTTTGATATTATGCATGTTTTAAATGATTTCACTTATCTAAGAGGTTTTAATTACCTTGCATAATTGGTACATTCTACGTATTAACCGCATCTCTATGCTGTATCATTTTATGATACAGGCTCCGATCTTCAGACTCAGCCCTACCACTAGCCAGCTTTCAGAGTTAACATCAGTTGTTGTTGGTGAGTCCTTATCTTTTGAAGGAACCTCTTTTATTCAATTATGCTTGCGAATTTCTAGTTAAGACTTAGAGAGTTAGTTGGGGTCTTTTCCCATCAACTCATCAGACTTAGAGGCTTTTTAGCCAATAGATTGTATTCAGCTTCAGACTCGTGTTGTATTTTTATGGATTATATGTTATGCTAGACTTCCACTATTTTGTTATGTTAAATCTTCTACTTCATTTAATTGAGTTAGATGTATGTTCATGTCATGAGTCGACTTGGAGTCTCTTGGGGCTCCTTGTCCCGTGTCTCGATCCGGGCCTATGTTCGGATTGTGACAGCGTGCCATATATAAAGTGGACAGAAACGGAAGTGAATAAGATGAATGCAATTGAAAACCTCCAAAATGCTATGGTTGGAAAATTCTCATATGGATGGCCTGATTTAGAAGAACTCAGGTCTACAATTTGAATGCAGTGCAATATTACAGGAGAATGTCGAATATGTTTTTTCAGAAGCCGTCATGTGTTGATCAGATTATCTTTAAAAGAAGACTTCATAAACCTAACATCAATGGCTGCATATAACATACAGGCAAAGAATGGGAACTCATATCAGATTAGACCATTAATTTATGATGCTAAGTTTATGGTGGAGGAGAAAACACCAAAGGCTATGGCATGGATTTCTTTCCAAACCTACTGCTAATGTATTTTTTTAAGGAATCCCTATTTTCATTGGCAACTGCAGTAGGAACGCCAATTCATCTTGATATGGTAAGCATTAACAAAACAAGGTCGAGCTGTGTGAAAGTTAAGTTACTTGTAGACCTTACAGCCAATTTATCAGAGCATGTGAGAATGGATATTGAGGATGAACAAACTGAGGCAATTCGAACTGAGAAGCTGGAAATACAGTACGAATACTTGCTCAAGTACTGCAAGGAATGTAAATTACAAGGTCACGCAATATATGAATGTCATGTACTTTATCCGAAGCTGAATCAGAGAATATGTATGGATAATAGGGACATACAGGGTGCATCGGAGAAGGGAAAGGACAGAAAGCTATAGCATCAGAAGGAAGGAAGAAAGAGGAAAGTCAAAGAATTAATAGTCAACCCACATATTCATTCCCAAGAAAATTGGCCAGTGGGAAAATAGTTGGAAATACTAATGATTAGAATGCTGTAACAAATATGAAAGGCAGTAACAAGGAGGGCCATATAAATAATACACAACAGAAGAAGGTAGAGAATACAGAGATGAGAGATAAAGGTCAAGAGCAAAATCATACTGTGATAAGAGTTCAGAACATTTATGAGGCTTTAGATAATGAAAATGATCAAATGAAAGGGGAAGAATGGGAAATTGAGAAATCTGGAAAACAGGGGAGCAGAAGACCACAAACAAATACACCAGTCGGTGCAGTCTAGTCGAACAGAGAATAGGAGGAAAATCCAAAGCTACGAAAGTGTAACTAGACAAGAGGAGGAGGAACAAGAATTAAAGAACCAGGTGCAGCTACAGTCACAGGAAATATCAGAAAAATTGTAGCCTGATCCAACTGAACAGAGGACAGGGGATGAAAGTGTAGGGAGAATAATAAGAGAAGAGAACACAGGGAAGGTGTAAAAGAAAAATAGGACACACAAGTGCAGGGAGAAGGAAAGACACCTATGTGACTGGAGTTATCCACGTCAGAGGAGAAAGAGGTGGAGGTAGCCCACAGCTCCACATCAGAATGCAGTGCAACACTAGGGGACAAGCATGAGCAGGGGTTGGAAGATTTGGAAAGTTATAAAGCCAATTCTCCACATAAAACACTACATGAAATTGTCTCAGGTAGTAGAATAGAGAAAGAAAAAGGCAGCAGTCAAATTCATAGTTCAAGGATGGGAACAGATGTAGACATCAATAGTGAAGTAGGAACATATCCTAAAACCAAAGGATCTAAGAAGATTAAAGATGGGACCACAGGAGATCAAATTCCAATGAGAATCTTGCCAAAAAGGTGTCTCAAACCAACAGTTAAATGATGTTAAAAACTCTATTTTGGAATATCAGATCTGTTAATACACAACAAGGATTCCACAGGGTACAAATTCTACATAGACATCACAAATTTTTCTTGATAGCTTTGACAGAGCCATTTCAGAATTCAAGATATATTTAGAAATACAAAAGCATATTGGGCGTGAATAAAGCTTTTTTTAACACAATTGGGAAGATTTAGGTGATTGTGGAAGAAAAAATAGATGCAGAGATATTGATGAATACAGAGCAACAAATCATTGGTAGGATGCACTTACTTAACACTGGACAGACCATGGTTACCACAATTGTATATGCAAAGTGTAATACCAAAGAAAGAGGAGAATTGTGGGATAGCATAGACAACATGGCTAGAAACATGGAAGATGCTTGGTTGTTAATGAAGAACAGAAGATTAGAGGTCTGCCAGTACAACCCTATGAATATGAAGATTTTGCTCAATGTGTGAATTCATCTAAACTATCTGAGATAGCATATAGGGGGAGTCCTTTTACATGGTGGAATGGAAGAACAGATGAGGAATGCATATTTGAGAGACTGATAGAATGTTAATGAATTAGAAGTTCCAAGACTATTTTGGACTAATTGAGATGGAGCATTTATCCAGAACTGGATCAGATCATGCACCAATGCTGGTAACATACAGGGAGCAATCACAAAGTTTTAGAAAGTCATTCAAATTCATGAAATTTTAGGTGGAACATGAAACTTTCTTGCATGTAGTGCAAGAGAACTGGATACAGCAGAGGAGATAGATATTTTTATTAGTGTGAAACAAAAGATGAAAGGATTAAAAAATGCTTTGTCTAAACGGAGCAGGGAAAGTTGTGGTGATATCTTCAAGCAGTTGATAATAACACAAGAAATTGTCAGAATTAAAAAAAGCGTTATTTGAAGAAGCTCCAACCACAATCAATAGAATAGTATTGCAACAGGCCCAGGCAGATGATCTTTGGCATATTTACGTGCCCAAGTGCTATTTTATAACTTAATTTAGTCAAGTTTGTAAATTTAATTAATTACATTCTCATGTGATTTTGAATATTTTGGTGTATGAACTAACCAACATGATTAGTATTTGTGTTGTAGGTTTAAAATTCTTAGGAGAGATTAAATGTGATGGTTAATGCATGAAAAAGAACTTCGAAAACAATTGAACGGAAGATGGCATGAAGTTGCAAAGGAGAGGGGCTGCCTAGGCTACTAGCATGCCACGCTAGGAAATTAGCGCGCCCAGCACCGTGTCACGTAGGAAGGAGTGTGCATGAGATGCTGCCAGGCAGTGCGCCTATGCATTGGCGTCGTGCTATGCCAGGCCTTGCAGCGTGCTAGGGGTTGTGTCACTCCATGTGGCGCACGCGAGAAGCAGCATGCCATACCAGGCGATGCACACAAGCCTTGCACAGGAACTGTCGATGCTATCCGTCCAGTAGGCATGCACGACCAGTTCGTGTCACACAATCAAACTGCCGCGATGGCAGCGTGGCACGAGCTGGTCCATGGCTGGCCAAAATTTATATTTTTCCACTTTATATTTTTTCCACTTAGTATAAATTTAATACTTAGCTCCTAAAATCATTTATCAGGAAATATTTTGAGAACAACAAAAAGGAACAAAGGGAGAACTGAAGAAATCAACCTAGGGTTCATTAGTTTTATTCTATTTTAACTACTCTTCTAAGTACCTTACTTTAATTATGTTTTTCAGTAGTTGTACGAACATGAGAAGCTAAAACCCTTCCTATAGGGTTGAGGCTACATGATATGATTTTAAATGCATGAATTCTTCTTTTTTTTTAGTTTTTAGTTGTTGTTTTCTCTTACTTTCTTAATTATCATTGTTTTCAATGCTTGATCACCATGAAAACAAATTCATTAGGCTTAGGTAAAAGCTCGAAAAAGTAACCCTAATATAGAACACAAGAATGTATGAAGCAAGTTCTTACCTTTACGATAGTATTCGCGGTTAGGATAGAAACTATACCAAATTTTCTTTGCTTGGTTAATAAAATGGGATGATAGTGAGACACCGATTTAGAATTGTCACATCACCGCTCGTAGAAGTAGTTGTGAATCTAAGTCAGGTTAAATGATTATAGGTACGAAAGTCCATAATCAAGGACACAAACTCCATAAACCACATCTATTTAGTTAAATGGCTCATGAATTAGGATGTCACATCCCCTCTCAACGATATAGGTGTGATTCTAGTTTGTCATGTTTAGAGGCTTGAGAGACCATGAACACCGCATTTTAACTATGTGAGACAACAACTGATGTTTTCATACTGGAACCATTGTGAATTGTAGCACTGCATGATTATTAGGCCTTAACTCTAGTTGCTTCTTGTATTTTTTCTCAATTATTTTGTGATCACCTCTAGATTTAAATATCAATCTTCAAAATGTCTAGAATCAACACTTGTGAAGGTTAACTAGACACTTGAACTTTACAATTCACTGAAGTATTCCAGTCCCTGCGGGTTCGACATCTGGCTATTAAAAAGGCCATTGTATTACTTGTACGATCACGTGCGCTTTCGCGTCGGCTGGGGCGCAACAAGTGTTTGATGCCGTGTTCGGGGATTGGTAGCATTTAGTGAACCTTTAGTTTTTATGTGATTCTTATTTTCCTTAAGAGTTTAAAAACATAGTCTTAGTCTGCTATATTGCAGATAACAGGTTGTCCTTGCAGAACTAGCAAGGAATAGAGAGCTGGTGGAACCTTTGTTGGAACCTGAATGCCAACTACATTTACTCAGAAGAGAAGCTCTAGAGTGAAATTTGAAATTGTTACAAGAGTAGTTACAATAACATCCACCAGTTGGGCAAGCAGAGTTGTTGCCTAATAAGATGGCAGCCCGATCGGTTCGCGAAGTGGCAATCCCACTAGCGCCGAATGTGACCTCCAGTATCCGAATATCAGAGCCTGGAGGAAACGTTGAGCTGAAACAGAATATGGTGCAACTGTTACATTCTAGTGTCCAGTTTACTAGGATGACACATGAGGACCCACTGCAGCACTCACAGTTCCTGGAGATCAATGACACTTTCATCCCCACCGTAGTGTCAATTGACTATGTCCGACTTACCCTCTTCCCATTTTAACTATTGGGAGAGGCAAAGAGGTGGTTGAAGGCTGACCCAATGAATTTCATTAATTCTTGGGATGACCTAGCATGGAAGTTCCTCATCAGATTCTTCCCTTCGAGCAAGACTGCCAAGCTTAGGAGTGAAATATTAAAGTTCAAGCAGAAACTGGAGGAAAACCTATATTTTACTTGGGAGAGATTCAAGTCATTGTTGAGAGACTTCCCCCATCATCAGCAGTCCAACGAGGTGTTAGCCCACACCTTTGTGGAGAATCTAGACCCACATACAAAAATCCTATTCGACTCTGCATCGGGTGGCCAAGCACCGAGAATACATATGATGATTTTTACCCTCTAATAAACAGAATTGCTCAAGGAAACCCGGAGCGGCATAGTGAATCATCAAGAGGGGCAGGAAAGAGAGCAGCATGGTTGATAGAACTGGATAGTGTCAATGCCTTAGCAACACAACTAGCATCATTACAACACAAGATGATTACACAGTTTTGTAAACTGAGTATAAACCAACCGCAGGGATAGGTGAATGGAATTCAGTAGGCTCCTAACTGTGTGAAATTTGTGGTAATAATGGGCACAATGCAGAATCTTGTGGGGCCAATCCTGAATCTGTCAATTTTGTGGGGAATGTTCAAAGAAATAATCAGACTTATAGGAACACCTACAATAAAAGTTGGCATAGTCACCCAAATTTTTCTTAGGGTGGAAATTAGAGTAAGAGCTACCAACAGCCTGAGCAGCAGCAGTATCAGCAGCAAAACATGCAAAATAGTAACCTATCAAGCTGTAGCAACATTGAGGAGATGTTGCAGAAAATCATGGCTAATCAGACCCAATTGGAAGAGAATCAGTCATGGATGGCTTTAGATTTGAAAATCCAACAGTTTGCACCCGCAATCTAGAGAAGCAGATCAGTCAATTAGAAGTTGCTCAGCACACCAGACCTCGGGGAGGGTTACCCAGTGACACAGATACAAACCCCTGACATATCAATGCCATCAGTCTGAGGAGTGGCAAGCAATTGGCTGATGCACCACCAAAGGAAAAGAGAAATGAGGTGAAGTCGGAGCTGGTTAGATAGGGTCCATCTATTAATAAGGGAGATAGTCAGAGTGTGGTAAAACACAATGCACAATTATCATTGCAGCCAACACATAAACCACCACCATCATTCCCACAAAGGCTCAAGAAGAGAAAGGAAGAAGAATGTTTTAAGAAGTTCTTTGATATTTTCAAAGAACTTCAGATCAATTTGCCTTTACTTGATCTCTTGCCGTGAACACCAATGTACGCTAAGTACTTGAAAGATGTGGTGGCCAATAAAGTTAGGTTGGTAGATGTCCAGACAGTGGAACTAACTGAGGAGTGCAGCTACAGGGTGATGAGCAAGATGCTGAAAAAGCTCAAGGACCCAGAGAGTTTCACCCTCCCCATACAAATAGGTGAAGCCGAAGTTATAAGGGTTCTTTGTGACTTAAGGGCAGCAGTAAATCTAATGACTCTATCACTGTTCAACAACTTGGGGTTGGGTCAGCCGAGGCCCACACGAATAATGATGCAGCTGGCAGACAAGTCCAAAGTTGCAGTAGAGGGAATAATTGAGGACCTTCTCATCAAAGTGGGTAAGTTCATCATACCCGCTGATTTCATCATTCTTGACTTTAAAGGGATGATAAGGTACCCCTAATCTTGGGATGGCCATTCTTGGCAACTGGAGGAGATATCATAAACGTAAGAACAGGTACTCTTAAAATGAGGGTCAATGATGAAGAAGAGCTCTTCAGAGTCTACCCAGAGATCAACCCACCCACACACTACAGAGATCTTTGTAAGATCAGTGTGTTGTCAAATGTTCAGTGTGGGGTGGTAGATTCCATGGGGTCCACTACTACAAGACATAACGACATTTCAGCCCGAGTCTAATGGAGGGCTAAAATTAAAGAAGAAGATGGAAGAAGAGAGGGACAGAGTGGAGGTTGTTCCCTCGAAAAACAAAAAGAGAAGAAGATGGTTCTCGAAAGGGAACACTTGTTTGAGGATATCCTGAAAAGGATAGTCCACATCGTGCCACGACGTAAAATCAGGCACTTCTTTGGAGGCAACCCAAGAGTACCACAAGTACAATTTCTTTTTAGTGAGTTGTTATTTTTATTATTTTTCACTTGTTGTTGTTTCTTTTTTTGGATAAGTACAAATTCAGGGGAAGTTTGAGTACCCAAGAAAGTAAGAGCTAGAGAGAATGACAAGAGGATGAGTGTGGGGTCGGTGCCCCGCATAGTCGAAAAGTGATGAAAACATGTTGTTAGCTAGGCCTAGAGGCCTCAAGGAGTATTTGTGACCCTTGCATTATTTTTATTTGATGCTTTTGGGACATAGCATGATTCAAGTGTGGGGTGAGGGAAATTTCAAAAATTTTGTGCTCAGTGAATTTGGGTGAAGTTGGTGCTTGGTATAATATGTTTTTGTTGAAAAAGTTTAAATTGACCATAGTTCACCCACCCTTTGGTTTTCATTTCGGTTCTTTTTTGAAGAGAGGCACTTTGAACCGATGAATAAAATTTTTCTTTGTCTATACATAATTGGTGTTAGTCATAATTAGGGACTTTTCCCGATGACGGATGGATGACGACCGTCTTGAGTAAAAATTAGTCAATAGGTTTTGGTTTTTGAACCCTTAGCTGATTGATGGCTCGATGTTCTTGTTATGTGCTATACCTATTAGTGAGATGCAAGAAAGTTAATTTTGAAGCATGCTAGCAATTTAATAGCTTTGTTGAGACACCTAGGCTCTTGAATCTATCATGAATTGAGCATGTGTTGTGAGTGTAAGATTTTTGAATATTCCATGCTATTGTGTAGTATCTAGATCTTGTCTGGTGTGTATGCAAAATGAAATGAGGGATGTCGATTGTAGGAGATTATTTAGGCATTTCTTTGAATGAGCCTAAATTTTTATCCCTTGCTTTACCTACCTTGAATGTCCGATCCTAGTTAGCCCCATTAAGCCTTAAGCCTATTATTTGATAGCTGCAACACAAGCTTAATCCTTTTCTCTCAATAGCCTTGAAGTTGATTCACAACTCCCAAGCGCTTAAGTGAAAAATGCAACAGAGTAAAGGAGTGAAAATCACGAAAAAGAAGGAAAAATAATGGTTGTGGGAGTTGAAGAAAAGATTAAAGGTGCTCTTGTTTGAAAAAGTATAAGTATTTGTAGGGAGTAAGAGAACAAAAGAATGAAAAAGTTGCTTAAGTACTCCTTACTCATAAGCTAAGTGTGCTTAATGAAATGCGGAAACAAAAGAGGAAATTGATGAGTGAAAAGAATAAAGGTGAAGTAACAGGATAGATATTTGTAATGAAAGGGTGATGTATTAAAAGTGCTTAGGGAAGATTGTCACTATTACTGGCCAGAATAGTACCTACCCGTCCCTTAGCCTACATTACAACCCACTAAGTCCTACTTGATCGTACTTTCAAACATTCCTAAATTAGTGGAGCAAACACTAAATGCAAGCTTATGGTTCAATACATGTTGCATGTAAATTATTTGAGAGAGTGAGCTTATTTCTTATTCATACACCCATATATGTCACAATTGGAAAACTTATGAGTGAAAGAAAATGGGTAACTTGCTTGTTGTGAGGGCACATGTTTGATGAAGGATAAAATTCATTTCGGATTTCTTGATTGGTTAATTTACATGAGTTTGAGAGTCGATTCTTGAGGCTAGGAAGTCTTAATGTAGTTATATGTGATTTTAATGGTTATATCTTGCATGCTCTATTTTTAACTTGCTATCTAAAACAATCATTGTAGCCTTAGCTTGATTGTCTTGCTTCAATGAGTTATATATGAGTTCTCTATGTGCATCAGATGTAATAGAGTTGTTCGAGGATGAACAAGTCTTTAAGTGTGGGGTAGCAATCTTGAGCATATTTACGTGCCCAAGTGTTATTTTATAACTTGATTTAGTCAAGTTTGTCAATTTAATTAATTACATTCTCATGTGATTTTGAATATTTTTGTTTATGAACTAACCGACATGATTAGTCTTTGTTTTATAGGTTTAAAACGCTTAGGAGGTACTAAATATGATGGTTAAGGCACAAGAATGAAGTTGGAAAAGCATTGCAAGGAAGATGGCATGAAGTTGCAAAGGAGAGGGGCTTCCTAAGCTACTAGTGTGCCATGCTATGCCATTAGCGCGCCTAGCGCCGTGTTACACAAGCAGGAGTGCGCGTGAGATGCTGCCAGGCAATGCGCCTGAGCATTGGCGCTGTGCCACACCAGGCTTTGTTGTGCACTAGGGGCTATGTCACGCCATGTGCCACGCGCGAGAAGCAGCGTGCCACACCAGGCGTTGCGCACAAGCCTTGCCATAGGAACTGCTGATGCCATCCGTCTAGTGGGCACGCGCGACCAGTCCGTGTCATGTCATCAAACTGCCGCGATAGGTAGCATGGCACGGAGCTGGTCCATGGCCAGCCAAAATCTGTATTTTTTCCACTTAGTATAAATTTAACACTTAGGTCCTAAAATCATTTATCACGAAATATTTTGGGAACAACAGAAAGAAGCAAAGGGAGAAGTGAAGAACTCTACCAAGGGTTCATTAGTTTTCATTCTCTTTTAACTACTCTTGTAATATCTTACTTTGATTATGTTTTTAAGTATTTTTATGAATATGAGTGGCTAAAACCCTTCCTCTAGGGTTGAGGTCACATGATATAATTGTAAATGCATGAAATTCTTCTTTGGTTTGAGTTTTTAGTTGTTGCTTTTTCTTACATTCTTAATTACCATTATTTTCAATGCTTGATCACCATGAAAACAAACTCATAAAACTTAGGTAAAAGCTCAAAAGAGTAACCCTATGTTAGAACACAAGAATATAGGAAGCAAGTTCTTATCTTTACGATAGGATTCACGGTTAGGATAGAAACTATACCTAATTTGCTTTGCTTGGTTAATAAAATGGGATGGTAGCGAGACACCGATTTAGAATTGTCACATCATCGCACGTAGAAGTAGTTGTGAAGCTAAGTCAGGTTAAATGATTAGAGGTACAAAAGTCCATAATCGAGGGCACAAACCCCGTAAACCACATCCACATAGTTAAATGGCTCACGAATTAGGACATCACATCCCCGCTCAACAATGTAGTTTTGAGACTAGTTTATCGTGTTTAGAGGCTCGAGAGACCATGAACACCGCATTTTAACTATGTGAGACAACAACTGAAGTTTTCATATTTAAAGCATTGTGAATTGTAGCACTACATTATTATCAGGCCTTAACTCTAGTTGCTTCGTATATTATTTCTTGATTATTTTGTGATCACCCCTAGATTTAAATATCAATCTTCAAAACGTCTACAATCAACACTTTTGAAGGTTAAATTGACACTTGAACTTGATAAATCACTAGAGTAGTCCAGTCCCTGCGAGTTCGACATCCGGTTCTTAAAAGGGCCATTGTATTACTTGTACAATCGAGTGCACTTGCACATGTGCTAATGTTATACCTCGGGAGCTAAAAAATTGGACCAGGGAGTTGAAATGGGAAAATGTAAAATTTATGTTGCAGACCCGAGATGAGTCGTGGGAGGACTCGGAGGATAACCCACGAGTCGTCAGGTGACTCGTGGGGAGGCCATTGAGGTGTATGCGGAGCTTGAAGAAAATAGTCCACACAGGCATGGCATCGACTCGTGGTCAGACCTTACGAGTCATTATGTCAGCTGTGGGGTGAGGGAGAAGGAAAAGAGAAGAAGGCAACAATATACTTAACGAAAGCTGACCACGACTCGTTGGAGGAAGTAATGAGTCATGGTGAGAGTCGTGGGATGAGATAAGTGAGAAGTGATGATGTAAGGCAGTGTACTCAAAGACTGGTGATCACGAACCGTGGTCACCCCTAACGAGTCATTATGTTAGCCATTACAAGCCCAGGAGATCAGACAAGTAGTGCACTTGACGAGCTAGGTGAAGAGTCGTTGCCTTGGACCACGAGTCGTCAGGTCATCTGTTAGAACCACCTAGCAGTAATTTCCTGCGAATTTAGTAGGGGCCTTTTCATAATTCCTAAGTTTTTAAAACTTATACTACGTCGTTTAAGGCTCATTTTAGTGTGTTTAAAGAGGGGAAAACCTATTTTAGGTTAATTCCTTCCATGCATGCAAGCTTGAGAGGTTAAAGAGGTGATCTAGATCAATTCTTCAAGGTTTTCGTTCAAACCTCTCTTGGGCAATCAGAGAAGTGGTCGAATCAATCCCTTCCAGGTATATAGGGTTATGAGTGGTGTCTTCTTCCACACCCATGCCCAATTTCTATCTAAATATGAGAATGTCCTATGATCAAGTATGGGCTTTCTACCCAAATGAATGAATCTTCAATTTCTTTACATGGGTATGCATTAATTATGATTTTATTATGGGATTGTGAAGCATGGGCTGATTTTATAATGATTTCAACTAAGATTATCTTTCTAGCCTTATGAATATTGAAGCCCATTGATGATATGATCATGAAAAGTGAGATTTATGAAATAAATATGATAATGATGAGATAGTATGATGAAAAGCATGATTTGAAGCTGCCCATGTCTATAACTATATCTTCTATGAGAATTGAGTATTTCTAGGTATGTTTTCAGCTTGTGGTATGTTTTGAACTAAAGCTTCTCATATGCATGATTTCGTATTGAGATGTATTTGATTATTGAGATTCGTCCATAGACGATGTTGAGCTTCGTTATATACGATGTAGAGCATTGCATGTTTTGGGGAGAAGAGTCTAGCCCCGAGTGGGCTAAGGGTCAATCACCCTATACCCCAGAACTAAGCGCTAACATAGGTTGATACTATTATATGACATGGGACCTCCCTTGTAAGATTCCCTTGCCCGAATGGGTCTTCAGCTTGATATCGATATCATCGTAGCGTCCTTAGCCCTGACAAGTTTTTGGATGCCTCTTCCCACTTGAGTGTGATAGTTGGGACTACATAAGCTCTATCGTGGTATGTCGGTTAAGTGACGAGTCTCCCATTTTTCTATATGATTCGGATATGCATATTCATTACTCATGTTTATTATATGCACATGCATGTTCTAAAAGCAAGGTTTGACTCAATGTTTAGCTTTTCTATAAATGTCATATTTCAACTTTGAGTCATTCGAGTCAGTTTGATGTTATAAAGCTACGTATCGTATGTTATGAATAGATCATGATTTTAGAAAGAATGCATGCGAGCCCTACTCTCAGTTAATGATGTCTATGTTTTGACTATTGCACTGTCTTAGAGTGATTTTACTTACTTTAGCGGTTCTACTTACCTTGCATACTCGGTACATTCCACATACTGAACACATACTTTCTTTGTTGTATCATTTTATGATACAGGACTCTGCTCCTGGGTTCAGCCCCGCTCTTAGACAGCTTATCGGAGTTAGCATCTGCATATCGGTGAGTCCTCATCGTCCGAGGACCAGACTATCTATCTTTCCTTATGTATTTTAGTTTTCAGCTTGTTGAGTTAGTTGGGGTCTTGTCCCATCAACTCGTCATGTTTAGAGGCTATTTATACATATGTATGTATTCAGCTTCATATTTTCTATTCGGATGTAGTACTTAAGTTAGACTTCCGCTATGATTGTGTTGATGGTTTTTCACTTCTTGACTGAGTTACATGTATGCTAATGTCATGGGTCAACTTGGGGTCTCATAGGACTCCTTGTCCTGTGTTATGATACGGGCCTCCGTTCGGGTCGTGACAAACTTGGTATCAGGGCCAGGTTTGAAGTGTCCTAGGGTGTCTGAAAGCTGCATTAAGTAGAGTCTTTTTCATTGGTGTGAAGCACGCCACACTTATGACAAAAAGTCTACGAGACGTCTAGGAAATCTTCCCTTCTTTCATGATCTATGTCATGCGATAAAAAGTCTTTCTATCCTTCTAATTCGTGCTATTCGCGATTGCAAAATCATGGCTACTCGAAGAATAAATGGAAGGAATAATGGAGATGGTGAAGACCACGAGGATGGCAATGGTCATGTGCATCAGCAAGCCCCAGGCACCGGAGCCAACTAGAGTGAAATGCTTGGGCAGGCCTTGATCACTGCGTTCGAGCCGCTATTCAAATGCTTGCGCAGGCCTTGATCGGCCAGTTCAATCAGCGGGCCGTTGCACATGTTTTGTAAAATTGAAATACAATGGCGGCTCGAGTCAGGGACTTCTTGAGGATGAACCCGCTGGAGTTCCTTGGGTCTAAGGTAGATGAGGACCCACATGAGTTTGTTGATGAGATTGTCAAAATCACCCAGGTCATGGGGGTGAATGGGGTTGAGTGCACCGAGTTGGTCTCTTATCAGCTAAAAGGGGTTGCGCATATTTGGTTTCACCAATGGAAGGATAGAAGGGTCACAGGAGCAAGACTAATCACTTGGGAAGAGTTCCACATTGCATTTATAGATCGATTCTTTACTCGGGATATGAGGGAGTTGAAAACAGCTGAGTTCATGAATATGAAGCAAGGTTGAATGACTATACAAGAGTACGCCCTTGAGTTCACTGGCCTATCGAAATATGCCCCAGAGTTGGTAGTCGATCAAAGGATGCGAGAGATTCATCGATGGGATAGCAGGTTATTTGACAAGGATTGCAGGACTGCAATGCTCCACCAGGATATGGACTTTCCTCGCATAGTGTTGTATGCCCAGCAGATGGAGGAGGCACGACCAGGATTGAGGACCACAGGTTCTCTCAGAAGAGCTCCGGTCATGGGCACCGACCGCAGACTCGCCAGAGATCTTTCGCCCTGGCTTCATCAACATTGAGTGTTCCATCTAGGTGTTGACATGATTAGGTAGGGCGAGCATCAAGATAGAGGGGTTAGAGCAGCAGACCCGCAGATTCTAGCATCCCAGCTTGTCGTAGATGTGGTTAGGGGCACACAGGCTAGTGCTTTGTAGGTTTAGGTGCTTGTTTTGGATGTGGGAAGCCCGAACACATGCTTAGAGATTGTCCATCTATGAGGCAGGATCAGGTTGGGGGCCGAGGCCTAGTTTCTAGTTCAGCAGCTCCTCCCGCACGCTCAGCACATCAAGGGGCATCTACTAGCACAGCTGGCGGTCAGCGCCAGAACAGGTCTATGCTTTAGCATCCCGTCAGGAGCAGGTGGCTTCCCCGGATGTAGTCACTGGTATGTGGCGAGTTTTCCATACTGATATTTATTATTTTCTAGATCCGGGGGCTACCTTGTCTTTTGGGACACCTTATGTGGCCAGTCGCTTCGGAGTCAGTCCCAATGTCTTCTCAGAACCCTTCTCAGTTTCTACTCCAGTAGGTGACTCAATTATAGCTAGACGGGTATATAGAGGTTGCCCAGTCTTGGTCCTTAATAAGGTCACCTCAGCAGATTTGATAGAGTTAGCCATGACCGATTTTGATATTATTCTTGGCATGGATTGGCTATTTTCATGCTATGCTTCAGTAAATTTTAGAACCCAAGTAGTATAGTTTAGATTTCCGAGTCAGCCAGTCTTAGAATGGAAGGGTAGTTCAGCTGTGCCTGTAGGTCATTTCATTTCCTACCTTAGGGCCAGGAAGATGATTCCTAAAGGTTGCATGTACCATCTAGTTAGGGTTAAGGATGTTGAGTCTGAAACTTCGACTATCCAGTCAGTTCCAGTAGTATGTGAGTACCCCTAGGTCTTTCCTTACGACTTGCCAGGTGTTCCTCCCGAGCGGGAGATTGATTTCGGTATTAACCTTCTTCCCGAAACACAACCTATATCTATTCCTCCCTACAAGATGGCTCCATCCGAGCTAAAAGAGTTAAAAGAGCAGTTGAAGGACTTGTTAGATAAGGGTTTTATTAGGCCGAGTAAGTCTCCATAGGGTGTGCCAATGTTATTTGTCCAAAAGAATGATGGTTTTCTTCGAATGTGCATTGAGTATCGACAATTGAACAAGGTCACCATTAAGAATAGGTGTCCTTTACCCTGGATTAATTATTTGTTTGACCAGCTTCAGGGTGCCAAGTATTTCTCCAAGATTGATCTCAGGTCCGGGTACCATCAGCTCAGGGTTCGGGAGAGTGATATTTCGAAAATAGCCTTTAGGACGTAGTATTGTCATTATGAGTTTGTATTTATGTATTTTGGACTAACGAATGCTCCTGCAGCTTTCATGGAGCTGATGAATAAGGTGTTTAAGCAATATCTGGACATGTTCATGATTGTGTTCATTGATGACATCCTTATATATTCGTGGAGCAAGGAGGAGCATGCCACTCATTTGTGAATAGTGCTTCAGACCCTCAAGGATCGCCAATTGTATGACAAGTTCAGCAAGTGTGAGTTTTTTTGGACTCCATGGCATTTTTGGGCCATATGGTATTGAGTGAGGCATAACGGTAGATTCTCAGAAAATCGAGGCGGTGCGAATTAGCCTAGACTGGTGAATCCTTCAGATATTTGGAGTTTCTTGGGTTTATCTGGCTACTACCAGAGGTTTGTGGAGGGATTCTTATCTATTCCAGCACCTTTGACCAAGTTGACTCAGAAAAAGGTGAAGTTCCAACGATCGAAGGCTTGTGAGAAAAGCTTCCAAGAGTTGAAAACTCGACTCACTCAGCACTGGTATCGACCCTACCTGAGGGCACCGATGGATTTGTTGTGTACTATGATGTTTCAAGGATCGAACCTGGCTGTGTATTGATGCAGCATGGGAAAGTGATAACATATGCCTCTAGACAGTTGAAAGTCCATGAGAAGAATTACCCGGTTGATGACCTTGAATTGGCTGCAGTGGTATTTGCCTTGAAAATATGGCAACATTATTTATATGGGGTCCATGTGGATGTGTTACAGACCACAAGAGCTTACAATATGTGTTCACATAGAAAGACCTCAATCTACGGCAAAGGAGGTGGTTAGAGTTACTCAAGGACTACGATATGAGTATTCTTTACCATCTGGGTAAGGCTAATGTGGTGGCGGATGCAGTTAGTAGGCTCTCTATGGAGAGTGTGTCCTATGTGGATAAAGGAAAGAAGGAGTTGGTGAAATATGTACATCAACTCGCAAGGTTGGGTGTTAGGTTGGTCGACTCGACCGATGATGGCGTTGTTATCCAGAGCGGGTCAGAATCATCCTTGGTGACTGATGTGAAAGCTAGACAAGACGAGGATCTGATTTTGATAAAGATGAAGGAAGCTGTTCGAAGTCAGAAGGTGGAAGTCCTATCCTAAGGGGGAGATGGTGTGCTGCGGTACTAGGGCCATTTATGTGTTTCAGATGTGGATGATTTAAGGAACCGAATACTGCATGAGACACACGGAACTAGGTATTCTATTTATCCAGGTGAAACCAAGATGTATCGTGACTTGCGAAAAATATATTGGTGGAATGGCATGAAGGGAGATATTGCAGAATTCGTAGCCAAATGCCCGAATTATCAATAAGTAAAGGTTGAGCATCAAAGGTCGTGAGGTGTACTTTAGGATATCAACATTCCTACTTGGAAGTGGGAAGAGATTATCATGGATTTGATTGCACTCCTACCTCGTACCCATCGACACTATGATTCTATTTGGGTGGTGGTAGATAGGTTGACCAAGGCTACACATCTCCTACCGGTGAAAACCACAGACTTACGAATGATTATGTGAAGCTTTATATCCGAAAGTTGGTTCGGTTTCATAGAGTGCCCTTATCCATTATTTCGGATCGAGGCACTCAGTTTACCTCCCAGTTTTGGCGGTCTTTATAGAAGGGGCTTGGGATCCAAGTTAAGCTCATCACAGCCTTTCATCCGCAAACGAATGGCCAAGCGGAATGAACAATCCAGACTCTAGAGGATATGTTGAGAGCATGTGTGATGGACTTCAAAGGTAGTTGGGATGATCACTTGCCCATGATTGAGTTTTCTTATAATAACAACTATCATTCTAGTATCCAAATGGCACCGTTCGAGGCTCTTTATGGACGGAGATGTAGATCGCCCATTGGATGGTTTGAAGTTGGTGAGGCAGTTATGATAGGGCCTGACTCAGTTCATGAGGCTATGGTGAAGGTTTAATTGATAAGAGACAGGATGAAAATCACTTAGAGTTATCAAAAGTCATATGCGGATGTGAGGAGAAGAGAGTTGGAGTTCGAGGTGCACGATTGGGTATTTCTGAAGGTATGTCCCATGAAGGGAGTCATAAGGTTTGGAAAGAAAGGAAAACTCAGTCCTCGCTATGTTGGTCTCTACCGGGTTATGAGAAGAGTTGGTAAGGTAGCGTATGAGTTGGACTTTCCCTCAGAGTTATATTCCGTGCATCCTGTGTTTCATGTGTCGCTTTTGAAGAAATGTTTGGGAGATCCAGCTCTAGTAGTCCCAATGGACAGTGTTTGAGTAAAGGATAGCCTTAGCTATGAGAAGGTTCCAGTAGAAATATTGGATCGGTAGGTTCAGAGGCTGAGGAACAAGAAAGTGGCTTCAGTAAAGGTGTTTTGGAGAAATCAGCATGTTGAAGGAGCTATGTGGGAAGCTGAAGCGGTTATGATGGCTAAATACCCACTCTTATTCACTACCGGCTAAGTTTTGACTTGAGGTATCAGTTTTTCTCTATGACTCCATTTAGTTTTCTTGTTCAGCTCATGTGTTCTAGTTTCTTTCATGTGTATGGATGTGTATGTGAAGCATGAAATCGGTTCATCTATTTGATATGAATCGGAGGTAGTCATTCCGTTAGTTTTCGGTTTAAATGATCAGTATTTGAGTATGATAATTGTATGTTTCTGTTTTCCTCTTGTTTCCAACATTCAAGGATGAATATCCCAAAAGGGGAGATATTTGGAAAGTAGTGTACCTAATGAGCTAGGCGACGAATCGTTGCCTTGGACCACGATCCATCAGGTCGTCCGTTAGGACCACCTGGCAGTATTCTCCTACGAATTCAGTAAGGGTATTTTCATAATTCTTAAGTTCCTAAAGCTTATACTACGTCGTTTAAGGCTTGTTTTGAAGGGTTTTAATAGGGGAAAACCTATTCTAAGTCATTTCATTTCATGCATGCAAGCTTGAGAGGTTGAAGAGGTGATCTAGAGTAATTCTTAAAGGTTTTCATTCAAACCTCTCTTGGGCAATCAGAGAAGTGGTAGAATCAATCCATTCCAGGTATGTAGGGTTATGAGTGGGTGTATTCTTCCATACTCATGCCCAATTTCTATCTAAATATGAGAATTTCCTATGATTAAATATGGGGTTTCTACCCAAATGCATGAATCTTCAATTTCTTTACATGGGTATGCATTGATTATGATTTTATTATGGGATTGTGAAGCATGGGCTGATTTTAAAATTATTTATGCTAAGATGATCTTTCTAGCCTTATGAATGTGGAAGCTTATTGATGATATGATCATGAAAAGTGAGATTTGTGAAATAAATATGATAATGATGAGATAGTATGATGAAAAACATGATTTGAAGTTACCCATGTCTATAATTATGTTTTCAATGAGAATTAAGTACTTCTAAGTATGATAATGCTTTGGGAAATGCCCATATGTCAAGTTTAAATGATGATCTTCTCAAATTAATCTTACCACATTATTTTGGAGCGAAGACTCCCAAGTTTTATAGTCTAGCTTGTGGTATCTTTTAAGTTAAGTCCTCCTATGCATAGCTTACCACATGGTTTTGGAGCAAAGGCTCCCAAGTATGTTTTCAGCTTGTGGTATATTTTGAACTTAAGCTTCTCATATGCATGATCTCGTATTGAGATGTATTTGATTATTGTGCTTCATCCATAGACGATGTTTAACTTTGTTATATACGATGTAGAGCATTGCATATTTTTTGGAGAAGAGTATAGCACCGAGTGGGCTAAGGGTCGATCACCCTATGCCTCAGAACTACTCGCCAACGTATGTTGATACTATTACGACATGGGACCTCTCTTGTGAGCTTCCCCTTGCCCGAATGGGCCTTCAGCTTGATATAGATATCTTGTTAGCGACCTTAGCCCTTACAAGGCTTTGGAAGGCTCTACCCACTTGAGTGTGATAGTCGGGACCACTAAGCTCTATCGTGCTATGTCAGTTAAGTGACGAGTATCCCATTGTTCTATATCATTCATATTTGCATATTCATTACTAATGTTTATTATATGCACATGCATGTTCTAAAAGTAAGGTTTGACTCAATGTTCAGCTTTTCTATAAATGTCATATTTCAGCTTTGAGTCATTCGAGTAAGTTTGATATTATAAAGCTACGTATCTTATGTTATGAAAAGATCATGATTTTAGAAAGGCATGCGAACCCTACTCTCAGTTAATGATGTATATGTTTTGACTATTGCACTGTCTTAAAGTGATTTTACTTACCTTGCATACTTGGTACATTCCACGTACTAACCGCATACTTTCTATGTTGTATCATTTCATGATACAAGACTTGGCTCTCGGGTTCAGCCCCGCTCTTAAAGAGCTTATCGGAGTTAGCGTCTGCATATTGGTGAGTCCTCATCATCCGAGGACCATACTATCTATCTTTCCTTATGTATTTCAGTTTTCAGCTTGTTGAGTTATTTAGGGTCTTGTCCCATCAACTCGTCATTTTTAGAGGCCAGTCAGACATATGTATGTATTAGCTTCAGATTTTCTCTTCGGATGTAGTATTTAAGTAAGACTTCCGCTACGATTGTGTTGATGGTTGTTCAGTTCTTGATTAAGTTAGATGTATGCTTATTCCATGGGTTAGCTTGGGGTCTCTCGGGGCTTCTTGTCCCGTGTTATGATCCGGGCCTCCGTTTGGGTCATGACAACTGGGGCACAACGATAGAAATGAAAAGATACTTGCATTATGAAGAAGATTTTCGGAGGCAAAAAGTAGGAATATATTCGTTCTCAAAAGGTGACAAAAACACCAAGTTTTTTCATAACTTGGTAAATGGAAGAAGAAGGAAATTACAATTAAAAAGAATGTAGGATTGTGAAGGAATTTGGCTGGAAGAGGAGAGTCAACCGGCAGATGGGGCAATCAAATTTTTCCAGAAGCAATTTCACCAAGAGGAGGAAAGTCATAATGCATCCTTGTTAAGGAATATTCCTAGACTGTTCTCACAAGATGATAATTTATGGATGAATGAGTTTCCAATGAAAGCTAAAATTAAAAAGGTAGTTTTTGAGTTAGATGGAGATAGTGACAGTGGTCTTGATGGGTTAAGATGGCTATTTTATCAAACCTATTGGGAGATTGTAGGGGAGATGTTAGTAAGGTGGTGACTGCATTCTTTCAAGGGCATACTCTTCCTAAGTCTATTACCCACACTAATTTTATTCTTTTTCCCTAAAAAAAGGGTGACTACTTTCTCAGATATGAGACCAATTAGTATTAATAATTTTTTGAACAAAATTGTTTCTGGGGTGATGCATGATAGGCTGGAGAACATACTTCCCAAACTGATTTCTAAAAATCAGTTTGGATTTCTGAAGGGAAGGAACATCATAGAGAATGTACTTCTAGCTGAGGAAGTGATCACTGATAACAGACTCAGAGATAAACCTGATAATTTGGACATTAAATTGGATACGAAGAAGGCATATGATAGGGTATCATGGAGATATATTATGTATGTGTTGAGGAAAATGTGCTTTTCAGAGATCTATCTGGATAAGGTCTGGAGGCTCATATCTAATAACTGGTACACTATCATAGTCAATGGACAAGCACATGGCTTCTTTCATTCTACTAGAGGGGTGAAGCAGGGGGACCTATTATCACCTGCCTTGTTTATACTACCAGCAGAAGTTTTTTCAAGGTCATTGAATGCATTATTTAAAGATGAAGCCTTTAAGGGATTTGGAATGCCTAAATGGAGTTCAGATCTAAATCACCTTGCATATGCAGATGATACAATCATTTTTGTATCATCAGACAAACACTCAATGAAGATGGTAATGAATATTCTAAAGGAGAATGAGGAGATATCTGGCCAGAAGATCAGTAAAGAGAAGAGTGCATTTTACATGTATAGCAAGGCAGCCAGTAGGAGTTGTCAAGATGTAGTACAGATCACATAATTTTCTAGAAGACAATTCTCTTTTATATATCTGGGATGTCCAATCTTTCTCTCTAGAAAGAGAAAGATATAATAAAATTATATAATAAAAAAGGTGAATAACAAGATTGAAGCATGCAAAGGGAAGATTCTGTCATATAGAGGTAAAGTTGTCTTAATTAATAATGTATTACAAAGTATGCCTATATATCTGTCTATTATCAGTTTCAAATCATCCAAAGTGTGTAATACATGACCTCCATTAAATTATTTGCAATATTTTTTGGAACAATAAAGAGAAAGATAGATGCAAGCACTGGGTAGCTTGGCAGAATATACGCCTACCAAAGTAGGAAGGGGTTTTGGGATTCAGATTGTTATTTGATGTATCAAAATCTCTATTTGCAAAGATGTGGTGGAGATTCAGGACCCAAAAGTCTCTTTCGGCTAATTACATGTGGAATAATACTGCAAGAAACGATGTCCTCAAATTATGGAGTGGAAAGGAGGATCACAATTATGGAAGATGATGTTAGAGGCCAGAGACAACATTGATCAGGAGATATAGTGGGAAACTAAGTGTGGGCATTCCAATTTTTGTTTGATAATTGGACAAAATTAGGATCATTATACTATGCAATACCTCCTACCTTTCCTATTGATAGATCAGTTGAAGATGTCCATGATTTAATCTATCAAGGTGATTGAAATGTAGCCAAATTACAGGATCTGTTTCCGGAAGACATAGTAAGCCATATTCAAAAGGAGATACTTCTCAATGGAGAAATAGAAGAATGGGATAAACCTTGGTAGATGCCGACCAGTTCAGGGAAGTTCACAGTCTCAAGTGCTTGGTCCATCTTGACATAGAGAGAGGAAGAGAAACAGTGGTGGTACAATATGTGGAGCAAAGGAATTCGTTTCAAGATTTCCTTATTCATGTGGAGATTATGGAAACATAGATTACCAATTGATGAATTTCTGGCTAGAATAGGTTTTGCAATGGTTTCTAAGTGTAGATGTAATGATTGAAGATGTCAGGAAACCATCAATCATCTCTTCATTAAATGCCCATTTGCACAGAAAATCTTGAGTTTATTTGCTGGTGCAACAAGCATAAAAGGAAATTTTCTACAATTATTTTAGACTGTTAATTTGTGTGGACGACAGGGGTAATACCAAGTTGAAACCTATATACAAAGCTATCACACTATTCATTCTATGGCAGATATGGAAAAGGAGGAACACTATCATACTTGGGAACAAGATGTTATTTGAGAAAGCAGTGTATGAGATAGACAAGAACATACATCTACAACTAGACATTTGTACACATGGTTGATTATAATTCCTCAACAGTGGCCAATGTTAGTAAAATTTCTGGAACGATATAAGCCTCTAATAAGCTACAAGGTTGTTCAATGGAGGAAACCAACAACACACATATATAAATGCAATACAGATGGTGCTGCTAGAGGGAATCCAGGACCAAGTGCTATAGGGTTTTGTGTGAGGGATATGAATGGGGACTTGGTAAAGGCAGTAGCAAGGACAACTCAAGAAGGTAACGGTATGATGGAAGAAGAAGATGCTATTAGAGATGGAATTAACTATTGTATAGTTAATCATCTATTACTAGTGAATATCTATGATGGTTCACGAGATTAATAGGAGAAGAAGAGAGCATAATATCCTAGTAGAACATGTGCTAAGGGAAGGAAACCAGCTGGCAGATTATTTAACTAACATTGCTTATGATTTTACAGGTACAATTCATATCACAAGTTTTATGGAATTACCACTAGAGGGAAGAAAGATTCTAAATGTACATAAGACCCAGATCCCAAACATGAGAACAAGGGAAGTGCACAATATAGCATATGGAGGACCACACAACAGTAGATCCAATAATCAACACACACAATTGACAGTAAGAACAACACAGGATTAAAGTAGATTTCAACAAAAACAAAATCAGCCACATGCATCAACAGG
The DNA here is from genome assembly GCA_035772735.1 of Datura wrightii. Classification (NCBI taxonomy): domain Eukaryota; kingdom Viridiplantae; phylum Streptophyta; class Magnoliopsida; order Solanales; family Solanaceae; genus Datura; species Datura wrightii. Next base: position 126,780,977 of record JASDFA010000003.1, on the reverse strand, counting down.
TACATCTACTGCTAAGTTTTTTCACAAGGCTGGACTTTTTTGCTAATACTATCCTATCCGAAGTGTGGTATCTATCTTCTTGGAAGATTCAGTCTCTTGGAAGGATGTTAATAGACTAATAGTTGTAGTGGGTTGTTGAGCTAAGGAAATGAAATTACTCATCTGCAAGATAAAAATGACGGATTTGCGACTGATTCTGAAGAATACTTTGTGGGATATCATTGACATAGCACTTGGTGAGATCTTGGAGGTTTTAAAATGTAATGATCCAAGAACTAGTTAAGACGACGTATATTGCTAGTAGATAAATGTTCATACCAAGTTGTGGGCTATGAATTTATTGAGGCATATTGTTCTGAAACTGAACTTATGCCTTGGAAGGCATAACTTATGGCTTACGATTTTGGTCATGCATACTTTTTTCCTTGTAACTGTGGAATTTTAGGTATAGAGAATATTTTTCATTAGTGACTTTAATTCATGTCAAAATAGAGCATGCGCACGCGCGCGCCCGTGTGTCTATATATAAGTAGTATTTTGTCAACAAGTAGAATTATAGCAGAATTAGAACATATACTTTATCCCTTCTCTAAAAAATACATGTTTACACAATAATGCTAACATTAATGCTTCCTATCAAGGAGGTGTATAAATGTATATCATGCCCAACTTACCAATCATCGTGTGGAACATCTTCCTTGATACTACCTTGGTGAGTACACTTGCTATTTGAATTTCAAACTTGACAAATGCTCCTTATTGAAATATTATTCAATTTCAACATGCTTAGTGCGATCATGTGGGAGATGATTCTGTGATATTTGAATTGTGGATTCTCTATAAAGTTCATGCATCATATAAATTTAATTTCCATATCCTTTAGAATAGATTTAATTCACAATAACTCACACAGTCCATGTGGCATCCCTCAAAGTTATATCTCTACACTCGACCTCGTTACAACCTTTTGCTTCTTACCTCTTCACGTGACATTATTGCCTTTGATAAAAATGATATAACCCATGATTTATTTCTTAACTAATCCGCGACTATATATCATTCGGTGAAAGTTTTCTCATTCTCTAAAAAGATAGCCCTCTTATTGGATCTCTTATCAAATATCACAAAATTCTATAAACAACTTCAATCTGATCTTTTGTGGGCTTTTGCATGAACTAACTAACACTTATAACATATTTTTTATCTCTGTATGAGTTAGATAGATTAACTTCCCTTCTTGACATTAATATCTACATACATCCTTTATCTTAACTCCCGAAAAGTTCCCAAGTATGTGGTTTGTTTCGATATGGATGAGGTCAAACAGGAGAAAAGAGATAGAAATTACAAAATGACCATGAGAGTCATTACATCATCCACTACTAAAACACACATCCGTCCTCAAATACGAAGAGAAATTCAGTACCTGAAAAGTAAAAATGACAGGGATATATGCTCCACATGTCTAACATAGCCTCTAAGGTGGCTTCCTCTACTGAATGATGCCTCTACTACACCATCAGAGATGTTATCTACTTTGATCTCAATTTCAAAATTTGCCTATCAAAAATAGCTATAGGCTCCTTCTCAAAGGCCAAAATATGACCCATCTACAACGAGTTCTATTGGATTAATTGAGATCCATCAGAACAATTTTTTCAGCATTAAAAAATGAAACACTTGATAGACACATGATAATCCTGGAGATAAAGTCAAGTCATTTCCGCTTTAAATATGCTCTTTCACGCTTATGCTGAGTTCAAGTCATTTCCGCTTTAAATATGCTCTTTCACGCTATGTATGTACAATGAATTAGCTTGAATCCATTTGTGATTCTAGGTCCCGTGTCTCGATCCAGGGTCCCCGCTTGGACCGTGACACGTAATGTTCGAGATTTGTCCCAATCAATATTTAGAACCTTTTCGTGTTTCCATTCCTATTGGTGAGTCAGTTATAGCAAAGAAAGTGTACAAAAATTTCACCATTTCATTTCATCAAAAAGACACTATAAGTGACTAAATTGAGTTATACATGGTGGATTTCGATATTATTCTAGGAATGGATTGGTTATGCTCCCGCTATGCCTCAGTTGATTGTAGAACGCAAGTAGTAGAGTTTCAGTTTCCAGATGAGCCAGTCTTAGTTTGGGTCATTGTTACTCTAGGATTGTCGTTCTATGATATCTATAAAATACACGTGCTTCCCGTACTCATACCATATTTGGCAATCATTTTCGTGCATACTCTGTTCTGAGCATGAGTGAACCATATTGATTGATCGAGCTTGAGGCCTTTACGTTAGGAGATCCTTGGTGAGATACCTAGTTGATCTATTGTGCCAGATTCAGCCTATCCTTTGTGTATCTTTCTTTTCATCCTTCACATAGTATATTATTATCTTTAAATATATATATTTATTCACAGTCTCTCTTGTACACATGACACCGAGTCTTGGGTTGTATTATATTACTTTTTCATATTTGATTTCTATTAAAGACAAATTATGCTTTTAAACTTGTGAAGGTCTTAATTTACACTATTAGTTTATTTCAAACAAGTTTTGTGGTGAGTTTCTCAAACTTAGTATTCTAACCATTTTCATTTCAATTCATGGCCTTAGTATTCTACCCATTCCCGCTAGTACTAGCATTTTGTTACAACACTCCCTTATCTTCACTTTGTTCCATATTATTTGTTCAACATGATGTCTCCTAAGTCTGCATAACATCCATAAATTAAGTTCTTTTTCTAGTATCTTTAGAGTCTGTTCCTAATCCTTTCCCACACTCTATAATTAATAATGTTATGTCCTAGTTTTTGCCTATTTACATAAATTTGGTATATTTTCATATCTAATTTTCTAATAACCTCTTTAACAGGGATTCCTCATGTTCAACATAAATAGAATCTTGAAGATTCTTAAGAAACGCAACCTCCACATATACCTTAGCCATACTTGTCCTAGTTATACCAAACATAGCATAGGGTGAGGGGGTGCCAATATTCCAGTGATATAATTGTAACTTTAATAAAGATTATGGAGGGTGATTTACTTTCATTCGTGTACATTCACTTAAAAAATAACTTTATTATGTTCACATTGCCAAGCTATAAGCATATAGAAAAATGATTAAATTCTCTCCTATATAAATAAAATTTGTAGGGTATTATTTGATTTATCTTTGGACATAAGGAATGAAAAAAATATCAAATAAAACTGCTTTGAATTTTTAAGTGCAACGACTGTCTTTTGATGACATACATATGATACTAATGATTAAAGAATCTTTGTATAATTCAAACTTTTAGTGTGAATAATCTACTATGAATTTTTATTTTTATTAAAATACACACGTCTATTAGATAAGTACATTGAATTTTAATATTTAAGAAAAAGAAAAAAAATGATAGTATGAATAGATTCACTAGAGGCAATTAATATAATTAAATCATTTGATATAATTGATTTGCAATTTGAGATAGTCAAAGTGATTAAAAATAGAAAAAAAATAGAAAGAAAGACTTATGAGGAGAAATTATAAAGATACCTAATAATTATTAGCCAAAATAGAATATTTACTTAATTAGTGTTTGATCTTGCATTTTATGCTATATATATAGCTACTATATTCTCCTCTATAATTCATAACAAAATTAAAAGTTTGTACAACAAATCATCTTAGCACACAACATGGAAAAGACTTTACGACAATTGCTCTTTTTAGTCGCTTTTTGGCTTGTTGCAACTGGTTTGTTCTATCAATCAAGAAATTATATGCCTGAAACTTCATGATACTTCTTGTATTCCTTGTTTAATGTGTTCTTGTTGATGAATTTCTTAATTATATCAAAATTAAATAAATGTATGTTCTTACATTTTATTCCCGTTTTTGTTACACTATTTGTTACATGATGGTGGTCCTCCAGTTGAAATAAAAAATATTATTATTTTTCTATTGACTTGGTTCATTTTAAAAAAATGTAGTAGTTAATTAATTTGATATTTTTTGTGCAATAATTAGCAGGATCTCATTTGATATGTGGGACAGCTGAAGCAAGAAATTCAAATCAAGGACCACCATTTTGTTATTTTGATAATAATTGCCAAGAATACTGCTCACTTTTTCATGCTGGCATGGGTATTTGTGTTAATAGCATATGTACTTGCAGGAGAGAATCAAGTACCTTGTTGAACAAAAGAACAAAGACATATAGCTGAAAAGACACAGATAGTTACAATTTTAGTGTCTTTAAATTGGTATTGCACATTGAAATGTAATAGATTTTATTGCTTCTTTTGGTTCTAATAAAAAATATTAACTTGAAATTCTCCTAAAAAAATATTTATTAGGGATATATTTTATTAAATTAATCAAATTAATTATTCTTTTAAAATTTAAGTTTGAGTGTTAATATTTACTTAGAAGCCATAATTTCTCTAGTATAATCCCATAAGTTAGTACTTAATAATAATGGCACTATTAGAAGAAAAATAAATTTCTCTTCATTTATTAAAATGGACAAGTAAAAAAAGAAAAAATTATCTATCTATCTATCTATATCTATACTGTATTTAAAAAAAATTCAAAAATAAAAATTAAATAACTTAAATATCCTTCTCACTAAATAATTCATATAATTTTTCTAAAAGAATTACAAAAACGCCTAAGAGGAAAAAATTATCCGTCTACAAAGAAACACCTGCGAAGATGAGAGTTATAAGAAATGCCTTCTATTCTCTCTTTGTTAATTGTCATCCAACTATCATGGTTTTTCTTTAAATTTTGTCTTCCCTTTATTCTGGGCTTTTTGTTCTTCATTTATTGATTCCTCCATTTTAAAAGAAATGGTATTTTTACGTTTTTATTTTATTTTAAAATAAGTGATGCTTGATATAATTAAAAAGACATTAATAACGTTCTTTCAACTCTACCCTTATTAAAATTAAGGGAGTTTTACATAATAAAAAAGGTACTAAATTTTTCAAGGTATAAAAATACATCATACTTTCTAGGAAAGAGCAGGGGCGTGCTAAAATTAAAAACAACACTTATTTTAAGATAGACGGAGAAGTAGTACTTTTTAAAGTTATTGCACGAATTGCCCCTATTTCTGGATAGTCTTAATTTTTTTCTTCAAATTGGTGGTCTTTAAATTTTTTCCCCTGATTTCCATTTAATGAAAATTTGTCAGCCAAAGTATCCTTAACTATGACCTATTTTCTCAAGGCATAAGATTGAGAACTTTTACCTTATTCAGCAAAAGTTTAGAGAACTAAAAGACATAACTTTGTGGGTTTTGAAACTGAACTTATGTCTTGTAATACATAACTTGTGCCTTGTGAATTTTATCTTTGCAAAATGCTTTACATTGTATGGAATAACTTGTGGGTTATGAACTTATTAATGCATATTGTTCTGAAACTAAACTTATACCTTGTAAGGCATGACTTATGGCTTATGATTTTTGTCATACATACTCCTTTTCCTTGTAAGTGTAGAATTTTAGGTATAGAGAATATTTGTCATTCGTGACTTTAATTCATGTCAAAATAGAGGGGTGTGCGTGTGTGCGTGTAAGTAGTACATTATCAACAAGTAGAATTATAGCAGAATTAGAACATATACTTTATCCCTTCTCCAAAAAATACATATTTACATAATAATGCTAACATCAATGCTCCCTGTGAAGGAGGTGTATAGATGTATATCAGGCCTAACTTACCAATCATGGCATGGAACATCTTCCTTGATACAACCTTGGTGAGTACATTTGCCATTTGAAATTCAGACTAGAAAAAAACTCCTTAATGAAATATCATTCAATTTCAACATACTTAGTGCGATCATGTGGAATATGATTATGTGCTATTTGAATTGTGGATTTTATATCACAGAAAAAGTTCATACATCATGTGAACTTAATTCCAAGATCCTTTAGTATAGATTTAATTCATAATAAGTCACACAGTCCATGTCGCATTCATCAAAATTCCGTTTCTACACTCGACCTCGTTACAACTTTTTGCTTCTTAATTCTTCATCTGACATTATTTCCTTCGACAAAAAAGATATAACCCATGATTTATTTCTTGCCTAATCCGCTACTATGTATCTTTCAGTGACAGTTTTCTCATTTTCTGAAAATAATAGCTTTCTTATTAGATCTCTTATAAAGTATCACAAAATTCTATACCCAACTTCCATCTGATCTTTTGTGGGCTTCTACATGAACTAACTAACAACACTTATAACATGTTTTTTATCTCTATATGAGTTATATAGATTAACTTTCCTTCTAGACATTGATATCTGTATAATCTTAACTCCCGAAAATTTTTTGAGTATGTGGTTTGTCTCGGTATGGATAGGGTCAAACAGGAGAAAAGAGATAAAAATTATAAAATGACCATGAGTGTAATTACATCATCCACTACTACAATACACATCCTTCCTCAAATATAAAGAGAAATAGAGTACCTAAAAAGTAAAAACGATGAGGATATATGCTCCACATGTCTAATATAGTCTCCAAGGTGGCTTCCTCCACTGGATGATGCCTCTACTTCACCACCAGAGATGCTATCTACTTCGATCTCAATTTCAGAATTAGCCTATCGAAAATAGCTATAGGCTCCTTCTCAATGGCCAAAATTTGGCCCAACTGTAGCGAGTCCTATTGGATCAATTGAGATCCATCAGAACGATATTTTTTAGCACTAATAAATGCAACACTGGATAAACACATGATAATCCTAGAGGTAATGTCAACTCATAGGCCACTTCGCCAATATGTTGTAACACCTCAAATGGGCCAATGAACCTAGGGCTGAACTTTTTCTTCTTCCAAAACCTCATAACACCATTCATGGGTGATACATCAAAAATACCTTATCTCAAACTATAAACTCAAAATCTCGAATCTTTCAATCTGCATAAATCTTTTGTCTACTCTAAGTTGTAAGAAGTCATTCACGAATTCACTTCACCTTATCTATGGAATCTCTCATCAAGTATGTACCCCATAGCCTAACCTTAAACGCATTAAATAAAACCAGCAAATGTCTACACCTCCTACCATATAAAGCCTTGATGGAGCCATCATTTGAATAACTAGAAGAAATTTTTGTGTCACAAAGAAAAATTATCACTGGTACATGGTGAGCTTAAGGATACAATATACGTGAAGCCTACTACGGAGTAGGTGTACGATCATATGGACGATAGTTTCAAGTTATTTCAATACTATAATCACACAATCTAACCAACTCCTACTTCTGATGTTTACCACGATTCTTTGTCGGGGATTTGCTCTAAACATCTTTATTCTAAATAACCCTTTCTGAATTTCTTCAGTATCTTCCTCTCCTGTTTGGACTTCTATCCAATTTTTCTTATTTTAGACATTATTCATATGTTCTTACTCTAGACTGAATACCGTCTGATTTTTATTAATATGTTCTCCTACTCTCCTCCTTAAGTCTTTAGCCCCCATTGCCATATAATTGCTATCTTTTAAGGACTTCCTATTTTCGCTCAATTTAGGCAGAATAGAACTTAGTCTCATAGAAGTCCACATCTCTTGACAAAAAGTATTCCCTATTCTCTATATCATACAACTTCCACCCTAGGGATTCATACAAATACACATCGACGACTTTGACTTTCAAACTTGTCTCACGTTCTTCTTATTGTATGTGCCTAGAACAATGATCCCTAGCTCTCTCAAGTTCATATAGTGGTTTCTGTGTAGAACTTCATAGGGGGTTTTCATTCAGTACAAACGATGATGTCCGATTAATCAGGTACTCTGCGGTCAAAACACATTCTCCTCGAAACTATATTGGCAAATGACCTTGAAACCTTAATGCCCATGCCATATTTAGAATATGATGATGTTTTTTTATCCATCCATTCTATTGAGAGGTTCCTTTGCAAGATATAGGAAAAAGAATTCCATGTTAAAAGAAATAGTTCTTCATACATGTTAATTCAACTCATTATTACTTTTGAGTATCTGCACCTACTTGGAAAATTGTTGGTTTACCAACACAAAGAAGTTTTATTAGTACTTGATATACTTCTGTCTTATCAATCAACAAATAGATTCACACTGCTTAAGAATAGTCATCCACAATAGTAAAAAATATGAGGCACCACAAAAATAAGGGGTCCTATAAGGTCCCCATAAATCACAATGAAATAATTTAAAAATCTCAGTGGCTATACTATTACTCAAAGGAAAAATACTTTTGGTTTGTTTTTCCCTTTGGCATGCAAATTTCTATCTAATTTGTCACTATTCTTATAGTTCTGTAGAAATAATTTTAGCACTTGTACTGAAGGATGTCTCAATCTCTTGTGCTAGAGACAAACCAATCTATAACTACTGCTTTCATAGTCCGAATTTGTGGCACATTTTAGAAAAAGTAACTCGACCTCAACGTTCACCCTTTTCAATTAGCTTCCTCGTGGTGGGACCCTGTATAACATATGAAAATTTTTTATATGTGATAATGATTAAAATTAACTACGATAAATAAATTAAATTACATGTTAAATTCATAACATTAAGAACATCCTTTAGCAATATCAAACCATTCAGTATAACAGAACCCTCTTTGGTGGCCACTGAGTTGATTCCATTTGGAAGTCTAATATGACATTACGAAATATCTCATTGATCATGCAGCCTTCAAGATTACATATCACGTCATAGGGAGTGCAATGTAAATGATCCAGGATTTATTTTAGGATTAACATCCATTTTGTCCTTTGAATTTGACCTTTGAGATTTCAATATCTTGATCATAGTTTGCTATTACTCGGAGCTTAATTTTGGTGGTTTTATCCAGCCTATGTTCATCAGTCCTATGTCTGATGCTCTCCCATCTTTAGCTATTATGGTATTATCCTAGTGTTACCCCTTCCTCGGCCAATTGCCAGACCCCCCACTGCTACTACGATTGACCTCTGCCTCAGCCTTTTATTTTTCCCTCATACTTTAGATATTTTTTCCATCATTCTGGGTATCCTACGACTTGGTTGAGTATATTGGCATCATATCCTAGTTTCTTACATCATGTCATTCTATGATATCTACAATGTACACGTGCTTCCCGTACTCATACCACATTTGGCAATCTTTTCGTGCATACTGTCTTCTTAGCATGAGTAAACTATGTTGATTGATCGATCCTGAGGCCTTTACATTAGGAGATCCTTAGTGAGATACCTAATTGATCTACAGTGCCAAATTTATCCTATCCTTTATGTTTCTGTCTTTTCATCCTTCAGACAGTGTATTACTATCTTTAAATATGTATATTTGTTCACATTCCCTCTTGTACACATGACACCGAGTCTTTTGTTGTATTATATTACTTTTTCATATCTGATTTCTATTAAAGACTGATTATGGTTTTAAACTTGTCAATATCTTAATTTGCATAGCTTATTTTGAATATGTCGTGTGGTGAGTTGCTCAACCTTAGTATTCTATCCATTTTCATTTCTATTCACGGCCTCAGTATTGTACCCATACTTGCTAGTACTAGCATTTTCTTACGACACTCCCTTATCTTCATTTTGTTTCATATTATTTATTCAACATGATCTCTCCTAAGTCTGGATAACATCCATACCTTTAGTTCTTTTTCTAGCATCTTTAGAGTCTGTACCTAATCCTTTCCCACATTCTAAAATTCATGATGTTATGTCCTAGTTTTTCACCTAATTTCATAATCATATAAAAATATAAAAAATGTATGTGCGTACATTTTATCCCCTTTTTTATTAAATTTTTTTTACACGGTGGTGATCTTCCGGTTGAAATAAAAAATAATATTATTTCTATTGACCTGGTTCATTTTTAAAAAATATAGTAGGTAATTAATTTAATATATTTTGTTGCAGGATCTCATTTGACATGTGGGATAACAGAAGCAAGAAATTTAAATCAAGGACCACCATTTTGTTAGTTTGATAACGATTTCCAAGAATACTGTTCATTTTTACATGCTGGCATGTGTATTTGTGTTAAAAACATATGTACTTGTAGGAGAGAGAGTCAAATACCTTGTTGAGCAAGAGAACAAAGACACACAACTGAAAAGATACAGATAACTACAATTTTAGTGTCTTTAAATTGGTATTGCACATCGAAATATAATAGATTTTATCGCTTCTTTCAGTTCTGATAAAAAAATATTAACTTGCAATTCTCCTTAAAAAATATTTATTAGGGATATTTTATTAAATTAATCTTATTAATTATTCTTTAAAATTTAAGTTTGCGTGTTAGTATTTACTTAAAAGCAACAACTTATCTAGTATAATCCCACAAGTTAGTACTTAATAATAATGGTAATATTAGAAGAAAAAATAAATTTCTCTTTATTTATTAAAATGGACAAGTAACAAAGAAGAATTTATCTATCTATCTATATTTATACTATATTAAATACAAAAATTTCAGAAATAAAAATTAAGTAACTTAAATAGCCTTCTCACTAAATAATTCATTTAGTTTTTTTAAAAAGACTTACAAGAATGCCTAACCAGAAAAACTAAAGAAGAGAGTTATAAGAACCGTCTTCGATTCTCTCTTTTTTAATTGTTATCCACTTTTCATGATTTTTCTTTAAATTTTGTCTTCCTTTTATTCTGGGCATTTGTTTCTCCATTTAGTGATTCCTCCATTTTAAAATAAATGATATTTTTTTAATTTTATTTTAAAATAAGTGGTGCTTGATATAATTAAAAAGACATTAATGACGTTCTTTCAATTCTACCTTTATTTAAATTAGGGAGTTTTATATAATAAAGAAACTACTAAAAGTTTCAAGGTATAAAAATATATCTTACTTCCTAGGAAAGAGCACTTTTTTTAAGGGGCGTGCTAAAACTAAAAATATGACTTATTTTTAAATGGAGGGAGAAGTAGTACCTTTTAATGTTATTGCACGAATTGCCCCTATTTCTGGGTGGTCCTAATTTTTTGTTGAAATTATTTATAATTTTATTAGGAAAGCTCTCTTCTCTCTCATTATAAACACCGCAGCAGCCTGAACCCTAATTTCTACGGCCACCATGGCCACCAACCAGGCCACTGAGGTAGCTAGTCAGTCCATATCCCAAGTAGCCCTTTCGTAGTCCTTAGACTATGCTTACATTCTCCAACCCCGAGCCTTTTAATCATTCTTCGCTGAAAGAGGTGCTATCAATACCCATGAAGCCGATCACTTTATTACATGGTGTGTATTATACCCCGAAAGCCCAAAGATCAAACCAGGAGTTGAAACGGAGATAACTAGAAATTTGGCACCAGGTCACAGAACGAGTTGTTCTGTGACCCGTGGGGTAGAACACGAGTTATGAAGTGACTCGTTGGGAGGCACTGGACTTGAGTTGAAATTTTGAGTTTTGAAGTCACCTGGACATGACCACGAGTCGTGTCAGCCCCCATGATTTATCGGATGAGTTGTGGTCAGCCGATTGCTAATGATTTGAGAATTTGGGCATTGAAGGTGATGAGTGGTGACCACGAGTCGTGGTCACTAGTAATGACTCGTAGGGTCTCCCATGGTGAGCCCCAGACGAATTTTGGATAGTGAACACAACGACTGATGCCACGAGTCGTGGTCCTTGGTAACGATTTGTCCAGTCCCTCGTGGGGACTGAAAGTCAGTTATTTTCTGTGAATTTAGTAAGGGCTCTTCCGTAATTCCTATGATCCCAAGGCCTAAACTATGTCGTTTTTAAACTCAAAATAGGCAGTTTTATGAGGGGAAAGTTTATTTTAGGCTCATTCACATCCATGCATGCAAATTGAAGGGGTTTAAAAGGTGATCAAGTGTAGGTTTTCTTCAAGTTTTCTTCAAATCTTCATTGGGAAATCAGAAAAGTGGTATAATCAGATCCTATCAGGTATGTAGGGTTATGAATAGGTAAGTTCGTTCACACCCATGCCCAATCCCTCTCTAAATCATGAAAATTCCTATGTTGATTCTATGGGGTTTTAACCCAATGCATGAAATTCCTAAATTTTCTACATGGGTAGGATCTAAATACGTTTCTACTATTGAATTATGATTCATGGGCAAGTTTTACATTGTTTTAAATTATAATCATGTTTCAAGCTTTATAAACTAAAATGTCCATTTATGAGAAGTTCATGAAAGTGGAGATTTACGATAAATGTTCAAGTAAGATGAGATATTATTGATGAAAAGCATGTTTTCAAGTTACCCATGTTTATAATCGTGTTTTAAAGTGAATTAAGTATTTTCAAGCATGTTAAAGTATTGGGCAATGCCCATATGTTCAAGTATGATTTATGATTTTTCGAATTAAGCTTACCACATGGTTTTGGAGTTAAGACTCCCATTTATGTTCAGCTTGTGGTATGGTTTTAGCAAAAGCTCCTCATATATGATTTTAGATTTGATATGTATTTGATTATTAAGCTTCGTCACTAGATGATTTTAAGCTTCGTTGAAAAATGATGGAGAGCATATGCATGTTTTTGGGAGTAGTGTCTAGCACCGATTAGGCTAAGGATTGGACGGCCCTATGCCTCGGAACTATGCGCCACTGTAGGTTTATACATATCATATATACTTTGGGACCTCCCTTGTGATATATCCCCTGCCCCGATTGGGCCTCGAGTTTAATATCGATATCATGATATCGTCCTTAGCTCTGGCAAGTCTTTGGACGGCTCTACCCACTTGAGTGTTACAGTTGGGACCACGTAAGCTCCATCGTGGTTTGACGGTTAAATGACGAGTCTCCCATTGTTCCTCATGATTTCAGTTATGCATGTTTATCATTCATGATATATATATATACATATATGTTCTAAAGTAGGTTTGACCCAATGTTCAGTTTTACTTATGATTATCAAATTTCATCTTTGGGTCAATCGATTCGGTTATGATATTATGTTATGCTCAGATCATGATTTCAGAAAATAGCATCCAAGCCCTACTCTCAGATTCTTATCTCAATTGTGTTTTATACTATGCATGTTTTAAATGATTTTACTTATCTAAGCGGTTTTACTTACCTTGCATACTCGGTACATTCCACTCTGACCACATACTCTATGCTATATCATTTTATGATACAGGCTCCGATCTTCAGACTCAGCCCCACCATTAGCCAGCTTTCGGAGTTAGCATCAGTAGTTGTTTGTGAGTCCTCATTGATTGAGTTAGATATATATTCATGCCATGGGTTGACTTGGAGTCTCTCCAGGCTACTTGTCCCGTGTCTTGATTTGGGCCTATGTTCGAGTTGTGACAAACTTGGTATCAAAGAAGTAGGTTTTGAAGTGTCCTAGGGTGTCTGAAAGTTGTGTTAATTAGTGTCTTTTTCATGGGTGTGAAGTGCGTCACACTTATGACGAAGAGGCTATCAAACGTTTAGGAAATGTTCTCTTCTTTCATGATCTATGTCATGCAATGAAATGTCTCTCCATCCTTCTAACTCATGCTATTGTCGATTGCAAAATTATGCCTCCTCACAGAGTTAATGGCATAAGGAATGGACATGGAAATGGCCACGAGGATGGCAATGGGGACGGGCACCAACAAGCCCCACCATTCCAGGAGTACCTTGCACTAGAGTCTATTGCCCATGGTGAATTTAAGGCAGCCATCTAGATGTTGGCACAGGCTTTGACCTCCTAGGTCAACTAGTAGGTAGTGGCGCATGTCCCACAAAACGGGAATGCAGCGGCAGCTCGAGTTAGAGATTTCTTAAGGATGAACCCACCAGAGTTTCTTGGGTCCAAGTCAGATGAGGATCCACATGAGTTTATCAATGAGATTGTAAAGATCACCTAGGTCATGGGGGCGAATGAAGTAGAGTGTGCTGATTTGGCCTCATATCAGTTGAAGGGGGTCAAACACATTTGTTTTAGATCACTACAACATTTTAGGTCTAAGGCCACACCAAATCTGAACAAAACTTTTAAAGTGTTGCCAAAAGTATTTTTGGGAATGCTTTTAAGGCATGACCTTAATTTTGAACTTTAGGCCTCGAAAATTTTGGCAACGCTTCTAAAGTGTGCTTTTTAAAATTATAGGCTATGATTTATAAGTGTTTCTAACCAAAAAAATATTTAGAAACACATACTTATATATATGACTACACTTTTATGTGTGCTATTTTTATAATTCTAAAAATAACATTTTACAAGTGTGGTCTAATAATTCTAAAATTTTGTCCCAAACAATATTAGTTCCCTCCACATATCTGAATTTTCCTCGAACTTATGCTAGAAGAAGGAATATAATATTAGCGTGAAGGGTTTCTATCAGCAAAAAGGGAATTACTGTGAAATTGGGAATTACTCCAAAATTAGCGTGAAGGATTTCTATTATGGAAAAGGGAATTTCTGTGAAATATATCTATCACTTCCAGTGAAATTGCAGTGGTGTTAAATTGGGTGGCGAAATTCCGGTGGTGTAAAATTGGGTGGCGGTGAAATATATCTTTCATTACCTCTCTAATAAATTCTTGCCGCTTACCTGCGAAATTGCTGCAAACATAGGGTTTTCTGTAAGCTTCAGCATCACTATAAGATTCAAAATTTGAGCATTGTTTCTATAAGCTTTACTTCTAGCATAATTGGTGCACCGACAGGGTTTTTTCGGCACTTCAGGTAGTGTTTTCCAGTTTCTTACAAGCCTATATATTGAAATTTCTATACTTTCTTATGAATTTTAATTACAGACGTCCATCACATCACCCTGATAAAAGCTCTTGGCCAGTTTTCTGAAGACCCATGGTAAGCTCTATTTTTGTGATTTCGTTTTAAGTTTGTAGACAAAAGCTACAGTTGGAGGATAGTCATAGTCATTTCACAAGGTGTTTACTGTTGAGCCAGGTAAAAATTTTATTTGGGGTGGGCATAGGTCCATATTATAATCCTTTTAGGAAATGAAAATTGGAGCAAATTGAGCCAGATGAGATGGATAGTGTTACTAAATTAGTCTCTGAAGTTATTGCGGTTGAAAGCCTGAAATATACATAATGTATTTTTAGGTTTATTAAATTGCATGCTTCTATTTGATAAAAAAAGATAGATTAAAACGTTAAAATTTATGTTTGGTATTCTTGAAGATTTCCATTGAATTTAGTCGGAGCAGTTCAACCAGTTATTAGTGTAAATCCTTATTGATTAATGTAGAACTATCTGTACATCATCTTTGTTATAAAAGCGACTGATTACTTGTTTCCATAAACAAGTGTTTCCTGGTTCTCGTGTATGTTCTCTCGTATACTATTTGCATTTCTCAGAAAAATGCGTGTTTTAGTAGTATAATTCTTGAAGTATAGATATCTCCAATAATCAATCAGAAGTTGATCGTTTAATGAAAGTCATGCTTATAGGAATGAAATATAACTTGTTTCAAAATATTATAGTCTTCACATGCTCAAGTTTGAGAAAATTTTAGAGTTCATTTTCTGCTACCTTGATTCTAGTTTCACTAGACATGTTTGGTAGGTTTCATGAATGTCTACATGCTATGCCTATAGGCCGAAAAATGAGATATTTAGACCTATGGTACTTGTAAGTTTGTTGTCTATCATAAATCTAGTTAATGTCCACTAGAATGTGTGTCAGATTGGATCTTTTATTACATAAAAGGAATATTTAGATATCATGAAGTCTGAAACCAAACTGGATAAGTGGTGTATGTATCTTTGACACTTTAATTTCTTTAATCTGGTATCAAAATATCTACCTTTCTGCCCATTGGTATATTTCATAAGCCTTAACTTGTAAGCATTGATATATTAAAAGATTCATATATCTAGACAATGAACATGAATGTTTTAACCTCGATGTAATAGGAATATAAGAAACGTGAAATTGTTAAAAGATAAGATTCATAAATGGAAGAACGCTAGCCGATCGCTCTCTAAAGTTGAAGTGACAAGTAGGTTTTCAGAGTTATTATAAATAGGAAGGTTTATGGAGGTTATTAGGTTCACAGGTCCATGTCTAACCTCTTACAACTAGAACAAACAGTTTACTGTGACCTTCTTCTATTTATCTCTTATTTTCAACTTAACTTCCTCTAAACTTAACTTTTCCTCGACCCTTTTCCTTATTTCTTCCTCCAATCTCTTTGCAGTTTCCTCTTCTAATTGCTTGAGTTCTTCCTGTAGTTGTATCTTGAAAGTTATTCAATTAGTTCAAAATACAGATAGCACATGCAATAAAAGCTTAACTCTTCAACACTTCCCAAGTTTGAATATAAGAAACAAGTATGTTAAAGAAACAAGCATACTGCACTATGTATCATGAAACATAATAGCCTGGAATGCGAAGAAATAACACCAATGATCAAGATGTAAGACAAAAATGTACAACACACTTTTCAGAGGGCTTCAGACCCACATACAATCAAGTCTCCTCTATTCATAATCTATTTCTAAAAGAATGTAATTCTTGAAATATAGAGATCTCTAATAAACGATGATAATTCAATCATATAATAAAGTCATGTGCCTGATTATCTCCGTAAAGTAGCCCTTTTTCTTTGTTGTTTAATTCCATGGAAATTTCATGGAAATTTGTTAGAAGCAGATGTTCCTCTGTCTTAACTAGACATTATCATTCTTGTGTTACGTACCTTTTATATAACTTTAATGTTTCTTTTATATTGTCAATCTTCATAAGGTGATCTAATTTTTTATTCCAAAACTAGCATCATAGTTTAAAGTTACTTTTACTCTACTTGTAATTAAATGCATGTTTGTGATTCTTTAAGAACGCTTGTGCATTTAATTTAATGAGTATTGAAGGCTTTTGTAACTTATTTTACTTCATTTGTCCTCTTGCTGAATACTTGCTTTATAGTGCCACCGCCCCTTCTATTTATTTCTAACAAATTAGTATATTCAGAAGGTATTGGGTTAATCCTCATAGTTGAATGACGAGGTGTTTTGTTTTCATGATTGTGATTCTAAAGTTTTATTTGTTTCATTTCATCTTTGTGTTCTGGATCATATTTTGATTTCATAAAGTAGTGCGACTGGAAGGGGTGAATTATTGGCCATTGAATGCAGGGAGAGCTGCTGAGAAGTATTATATCAAATGATTGCAAAGAAACCTGATTTAATTGCTCTATTCGATGTTGATGGAACTCTTACAATACCCCAGAAGGTATGATTTCCCTTGCTTGTATTTGCTGGTTTAGTTTGATTCTTCCTATTGTTTCTTTTAGTAATTGTGGACTTGACTTTATGGACAATTGCCATCCTTGTTGACGGGCTTGAATAGAGAAGAATGGTATAGATGAATGATTTTGTATATTTAGCTGAATCTAACCTATTTGAGATGGAGGCGCCATTGATTGATACACTACATTCTTTCTAGCCTTTACATTTATTTTCAAAAATGGTCATGATTTTAACTGTTGTGGTTCTTATTTGTCTCTATTATTTCACCTTTTGCTCATAAGATTTAGCAACTTATAGTGTGCCTCAATTCAGGTGTAGAATTGTATAACTGTGTGCTCTACGTTGCAATTTGATAAATAAGGAAAAAATTTAAGAGGAAAGGACCTCTATGTTGTAAATACCAAATTATTTTTAAAAATGATGATGATGAGATAACCCCTTGAGACTTCGGATACCAATGCACATCAAAACTCCAATTGCTTCCAGCTGATAATTCAGAGACAATCTGTAAAAGTTAAACAATACAACAATTAGTACTTCTTCAAAGCTTTCCATAGACAACCAAAAAAAAGCAACAATTCATTAGTTCAAGAACCTTAACCACAAAGTGAAGGTCAATTTTTGCTTTCTTTAAAGAATGGACAATTTTTTGGAACACCAATATGTAAATGTAGTCATTTTGTGTTATCATGTTTGGAAGAAGTAAGGAAGTTTATTTTCCTTAACTTGTCTTTTAGGGAAAAAAATGATAAATAGAGAAAAGGTCTTTTCTTCCCCAATTCATTTTCCAACAGATTGTACAACATCCAAATCATAAAATTGGTAATTTGGAATATAAATTTTAAGTATACTCCATCAAAAGGCACAGTAAACTGCTTCAAACCATGGACTAACATTTTTCTTAGATCGGCTTGAGAAACTAACACAGTTAACATTAAGACCACTCTACTCTATTGAGGCAAATTTAAGTTAAAGTGGGATCAATAGATTTAACTAAGAAATGGAGTTGCAAAGTGAAATATTTCAACTATTCGAAAAGATTACACTTCATAAATAATGTCATAGAGGAAGTATAAAAGGCAATGCTTTAGAAGTGTGGCTAATAACTAAGCAAAGACCACGCTTGAAAGTGTAGTTTTATTAAATCAAGTGTTGCTAATGAGGTACTTATAACGAATTTTCTATGTGCCTCATGGAAAACGATTTTTATGCATAGCTACTATGGCAACACTTGAAAAACGTTCCCTAAAGTCAAAGGTTACGCCTCTTTAGCCTACCCCCGAGAAAGCGTTGCCTAAAGTCAAAAAGCATGGCGTTTTATTAAAGGTCACACTTTTTTCTAGTTTAGGCCACACTTTACCAGGTGGCTAAAAGCCTAAAATATTGTAGTGGATAGTGGAAGGATAGTAGGGCAGTCGGAGTAGGCCCTATTAGTTGGGAGGAGTTCAAGGTTTTTTTTTAGATCAGTTTTTCCCTCGTGATATGAGGTAGTTGAAGGAAACCTAGTTCTTGAACCTAAAGAAGGGGAAGATAATGGTGCAGGAGTATGCCCTAGAGTTTACTCGTTTGTTCAAAGTACGCCCCAGAATAGGTGGTTGATCAGAGGGCGCGAGTGAGTAGGTTTGTCCATGGGGTGGCGGACTATTTAGACAAGGATTGCAGGACTGCTATGCTCCATCAGGACATGGATTTCACTCGGATAGTCTTATACACCACCAGATGGAGGCGGTGCATATGAGAGAGAGAGAGGCCAAGAGGGCCAGGACAGACAACTATAGATTCTCTCAGCTGAGGCTAGGTGGTGGGCACTGACAACAGACCCACCAAAGATCTTCAGCCCCATCATCTTCAGCGATGAGTGTGACACCCAGACCTAAGCACAAAAAGAGAGGGCGAGCATCAGGCTTTATGGGTCAGAGCAGCGGCCAGTAGATTCCAATATCCTAGTTTGTGGCAGGTCTGGTTGGGGGCACACGGGTCAGTGTTTGGCGGGTACAGGTGCTTGCTTTGGGTGTGGAAAGCTCGGATATATGCTCAGAGATTTCCCAGCAGCTAGACAGGGCCATGATAAGGATCGAGGCCCAGCTTCTAGTTCAGTAGCTCCACCCACACACCCAGCACAACAGGGGGCATCTACTAGAACAGGTGGCGGTCAACACCAAAATAAATTCTATGCCTTAACATCTCTCCAGGAGCAGGAGGTCTTCCCGGATGTAGTCACTGGTATCTTATGAGTTTTCCATCTTGATGTATATTCTTTGTTAGATACAGGGGCTACCTTGTCTATTGTGACACCTTACGTGGCTAGTAGTTTTGGAGTCAGTCCCGAAATCTGTAGGTTTGGAGTCAGTCCCGAAATCTTGTTAGAACCCTTCTCAGTCTCTATTCCTGTGGGTGACTCAGTTGTAGCTAGACGGGTATATAGAAGTTTCCCGGTCACAGTCATTCAGAAAGTCACCACAACAGATTTAGTAGTGTTAGCCATGACCGATTTTGATGTTATCCTCGGCATGGATTGGCTATTTGCATGTTATGACTCAATTAATTGTAGAACCCAGGAAGTAGAGTTCAGATTTTTGGGTGATCAAGCCATAGAATGGGAGGGTAGTTTAGCTGTGTATGTAGGTCATTTATCAGGAAATATCTTAATAACTCAATTGATTACAACATTAATTAATCACCTAGGGCAGAATTTCATCAAAGAACACATGTTCAAGAATCGAAATATTCAGCAATAATGAGAAAAAATTCGAGAACATACCTTTATTTGATGAAATCTAAGAAGAATCGAAGAAATTTTATCACTAGGTCTATGACATGTTGAGGGAGAAGGGGTTTTGGGGTGTTGGTCGCAGAGGGTTTGAGGAAATGGGGAAAAATTAAAGGATTTGGGGTTAAAAATGTTGATTTTGCGCGGGTTTACCCAGTGACCCGAAGTGACCCGACGCAAAATAAGCCTCAACGTGTCACGGAGGCCATCGCGGAGGCCAGGCTCTGTGACACGGAGGTCAGGCTACGTGATACGGAGCCACCGCGGAGGCTCACTGGAATTTGTAAAAATTTCAGAATGCACCTCAACGTGTCACGGAGGTTAACGCGGAGGCCCTCCTCCGTGACACGGCGCTATCGCGAAGGCTCTCTGCAAATTTCCCCAAGTTTTATTTTCTTACCTTGATTTTTCCTTTGCATTTTTGTATTTTGGCCCTCCATTTCACCTGAAAATCATTCAACCACAAAAATTTGTTAGAAATCATAAGTTGCCTCCCACTATTGCCAGTTTTTTTTCAATAATCCTACTACTCTATTGCATTACATTCACGGGTTGCCTCCCGTGCAGCGCCTGATTTACCGTCGCGGCTCGATGTTTTTCATCCTTAATCATCTACTAATGTGATAGACGTCTTCTCTCGAATAACGTCTTCTCCCTAGTAGTGCTTACATCTCTGCTTGTTCACAAAAAATGTGGCACTTTTATCCTCCTGCCACAATTCCATTGCCCCATATGGGGTCATTCTCACAACTTCAAATGACCCTGACCACTTGGACCACAACTTCCCTGGGAAGAGTTTCAGCCTCGAGTTGAACAACCACACTTTTTGCCTTGGCTCAAAGATCCGATGCACCATGTGCCTGTCGTGCCACCTTTTAGTTTTCTCCTTGTAGCATTTAGCACTTTCATAGGCGTGCCATTGAAACTCGTCTAATTCACTCAGCTGCATCAACCTCTTCTTTCCTGCTAGCTCAGGATCCATATTTAGCTTCCTTACGGCCCAAAAAGCTCAATGTTCCAACTCCACAGGTAGATGACATTCCTTTCCATAGACCAATCTGTACGGAGAAGTCCCAATAGGTGTCTTGTATGCAGTTCTGTACGCCCACAATGCATTGTCAAGTTTACTTGCCCAATCAATTCGTTGTGCATTCACAGTTTTCTGCAGAATCTGCTTAATCTCCTTGTTTGACACATCTACTTGCCCGCTAATTTGGGGATGATACGTTGTCGCCACCTTGTGCCGAACCCCATACTTAGTTAGCAAGTTTTTGAAACCTGCATTCACAAAATGAGCCCCTCCATCACTGATAATAGCTCAGGGCGTACCGAACCTGGTGAAAATTTGCTTCTTCACAAATTTCGTCACCACCTTGTTGTCGTTCCTGGGACAAGCTACTGCCTCGACCCACTTAGACACGTAGTCAACCGCTACCAAGATGTAACGATTACCAAATGACAGTGGAAACGGGCCCATAAAGACTATTCCCCATACATAAAAAACCTCAACTTCTAATATCTAATGCAGTGGCAACTCCTGTCTCCTTCTGATTGTTCCTGTTCTTTGACATCTATCACACATTTTGACATAGGCTGTAGCGTCTTTGAATAGTGTGGGCCAAAAAAAACCTGACTGTAGCACCTTGTGAGCTGTTCGCTCTCCTCCGTGGTGACCTCCATACAGCGATGAGTGACAACTCCTCAGTACTTCTGCAATCTGGCTTTCTAGAATGCATCGTCTCATCACTTGATCCGGTCCCTGCTTAAACAGATACGGTTCATCCCACATGTAGTACCGGGAATCATGTCTCAGCTTCTTTCTTTGCTGAGTCATTGCCTCAGGTGGGTAGACTCCACTTACCATGAAGTTCACAATATCTACATACCAAGGGATTTCAGCTTCCCTTATTGCCAAGAGTTGCACATCGGGGAACTCTTCTTTGATGCTATCACCTTCCTTCACATGCGAACGGCTTTCCAATCGCGATAGGTGATCTGCAACTTGATTCTCGCTTCCCTTTCTATCCCGAATCTCCAGATCAAACTCTTGTAGTAATAATATCCATCTTATTAGCCTGGGCTTCGCATCCTTCTTTCCAAACAAATACCGAATTGCTGCATGATCAATATATACCACCACTTTCGACCCCACCAGGTAGGATCTGAACTTGTCAAATGAAAACACCAAAGCCAGCATCTCCTTCTCCGTGACTGTATAATTGACTTGAGCAGCATCAAGTGTTTTTCTTGCACAATAAATGGAATGAAAAATTTTATTCCTACGCTGCCCCAATACTGCTCCTACAGCCACATTGCTTGCATCACACATCAACTCAAAAGGATGTTCCCAATCCGGAGAAATGAGAATAAGCGCTTCCACCAGCTTCTGTTTTAGCTCCTCGAATGCTTCTACACAATCCTTGTAAAATTTGAACTTCACCTCTTTTTCTAGCAATCGACATATCGGTCTAGAAATTTTTGAGAAGTTCTTGATGAACCGTCTGTAAAACCCAGCATGTCTACGAAAACAGCGAACACCCTTCACTGACACTGGTGGTGGTAGCTTTTCAATCACCTCAATCTTTGCACGATCGACTTCTAACCCTTTGCATGACACCTTATGGCCAAGGATGATACCCTCCTTGACTAAAAAGTGGCACTTTTCCCAATTGAGCACCAGGTTTGAGTCTTCACATCGAGCTAACACCCTGTCAAGATTTTGCAGACACGTAGCAAATGAATTACCAAAAATAAAAAAGTCATCCATAAATACCTCGACAAAATCTTCCACAATATAGTGGAAGATCGCCATCATGCATCGCTAGAATGTGGCTGGTGCATTACATAGACCAAATGGCATTCGCCTGAAAGCATATGTCCCATAAGGACATGTAAAAGTGGTCTTCTCCTGATCATCCGGTGCTATGGCTATTTGATTATAGCCGGAATATGCATCCAAAAAACAATAATATTCCTGACCTGCCAACCTGTCCAAAATATGATCAATAAATGGAATAAGATAATGATCTTTCCTCGTGGCCTCATTGAGCTTCCTGTAATCCATGCAAATTCGTCAGCCCGTGACTGTGCGTGTAGGAATCAACTCATTCTTTTCATTGGTGACCACGGTCATCCCTCCTTTTCTGAACTGGGCTGACCCATTCACTTTCTGAGATGGGATATACCATACCTGCATCAAGACACTTGATCACTTCCTTTCTGACTACATCTTTCATCACCGGGTTCAACCTCCACTGATGTTGCACTATTGGCTTGGATCCTTCTTCCATGAATATCCTGTGTGTGCAAAAAGCTGGAATAATTCCCCTGATGTCCGACATCTACCAACCCATTTCTCTCTTCCACCTCTTAAGGACCACCAATGCATCTTTCACTTGTGCATCTGCCAGTTCTGCTGAAATGATGACTGGCAAGGTGTCATCTTCACCCAAAAATACATACTGCAGATGTGGAGGAAATGTCTTTAACTCCAATTTTGGTGCCTCCTCAATTGATGGCCTTGATGAGGGTACCAAGGACATATTCAACGGTTCAAAGTCCTGCTTCCTAAAGAACTATTTTGGCTCATTCAAAGTCTGCACCATCTCATATGTAGCACTGTCCCCAAAATGATCATAGCCCACCAAGGCACTCTCCAATGGGTCCTGTGAGTCAACAATCTGAAGGGTCGATTCTTGATTTAGAACACTAATTGCTTATAGCTCCTCATAAATGGTCGGTAGCTTCATGTCCTTGTACACATCAAAAACCTCTACTTTGTCATGCGCTCGCATGGTTAGCTGCCTAGCAGCCACATCAATCAAGGCTCGCCCGGTCACCAAGAAGGGACGTCCCAAAATAAATGGGACTTTCGCATCTGGCTCAAAATCCAGAATTATAAAATCCACTGGGAAAATGAGGGAGCCCACTTGCACTAGCACATCCTCCACAATACCATCAGGTCTGGCCAGTGAATGGTCAGCTAGCTGCAAGATCACAGTAGTTGGTCTAGGGCTGCCCAGCCCTAACTTCTTAAACACCGATGTCGGCATCAAGTTTATGCTTGCTCCCAAATAGCACAATCAGCGAGCTTGAATATACTGCCTAATTCTAATGTGAATAGTAAATCTCCCAGGATCCTTGAGCTTTGTCGGCAATCTGTTCTGTATTTGGGAGGTGCACTCCTCAGTAAGCGCCACTGTAGCATACTCCGTCAATTTGCTTTTGTTTGCTATAATGTCCTTGATGTACTTGGCATATTTCAGCACTCCCTGTGAAACATCAACTAAAGGTAAATTAATATGTACTTGTTTCAACACTTCCATGAATTTCTTGAAGCAAGCTTCCTCCTTGTGCTTTTTTAATCTCTGAGGAAATGGGGGCGGTGGTCTTTCTATCTCGGCTGCCTTTTCCTTCCCCCTCACATCATCATGTTCTTCATCCTTTTCTGCCGCTCTAGATTGCTGAGGTGGCCTTTCTGGTTCCACCTCCTTGAGTTGAGTTCCACTCCTGGTAGTAACTGCATTGACCTGCTTGGGATTTGGGTCAGTATCGCTTGGTAATCCTCCCCTTGGTATGGTGTTTTGGGCTCCAGCTAGCTGTCCAAACTGATACTCCAACGCCTTTGTAGCTAACTGCTTATTTTTCATGTCAGCCGCTAATTTCACATAATCAGCCTGCATATGTGCTTGGTTAGCTATTATGGTTTTGAACACATCCTCGATGTTGATGGGTGGTGGAGGAGGTGCATTGTTTCCTCTATATTGTGACTGAAAATTTTGATGCCCCCCGTGGTTTCTCTGCACCCCCTGATTTGAACTCTATCCTTGATGACTAGTACTCCCCCATGAAAAATTCGGATGATTCCTCCAATTTGGGTTGTAACTGTTGCCATACTATTGATTTCTGTCTAGATGTTTCCAACAAAATTCACCGAGTATGGATTGGCACCACAACACTTAGCTGAGTGTTCACTACTTAAACACACTTCACACCATACCTGATGAACTGCATTGACTGGGGCTTATGCCTGGCTCAAGCTCATATTGCTGAAATGGGTGTTAAGTTGATTTTGCAAAGCAGCTATCTGTGCAGCGATAGCTGTAAAACCATCCACCTCAAAGACTCCTGCAACTTTCTTTGCTCCTCCTCGAGTTGAATCCGCATTCCATTCTGGATTTCCCTGTGAAATATGGTTTAATAAAGTGTAAAGCTCTTCATAGGTCTTCTCCAATGCCTGCCCACCGGCTGCTGAATCTAACAGAATCTTAGTGTGCAGTTCCAAACCCTCAATGAACGTGTGCACCAACACATCATTAGACTGGTGATGATGAGGACAATCCCTTAGCATTGACTTAAATCTCTCCCAAGCCTGATACAAATTCTCACCCTCTCTCTGTTTGAAACTTAGAATCTAACTTCTAAGTCTGGCTGTCTTCCCTGATGGAAAGAATCGTATCAAAAACTTCCTTGCAAGGTCATCCCAAGTAGTGATAGAATTTGGTGGTTCAACTTTTAACCACCACTTTGCTTCCCCCAGCAGTGAGAATGGGAATAATGTAAGCCTCACATAGTCGGATGATACTCCAGAGGGGATATAGGTGTCACTTATCTCCAAAAAGTTTTGGAGATGTTGTTGTGGATCTTCATGAGGGAGACCTGTAAATTTCCCACTGGTGTGATACAACTGCACCATATTCTGCTTGAGTTCGAATCTCCCTCCTGGCTCTGGTCTGTGAATGCTGGATGTTACATTATTTGCGTGTGGGATTGCCACTTCGCAGACCAATCTTGCTGCCATCTCTTCAGGCACTAAAACTGCCCTTACAATCGGTGGATTCTATTGCTGCTCCAGATTTTCCTGTCTTAATAACTGCAGCTTCTTCTCTAGAGCTTCCCTTCTTTGTCGATGAAATTGTCTCTCTGGCTCTATAAATGAATCCACCAACTCCTTGTCTCTTGCCAGCGTTCAGAAAAAATTCAGCACCTGCAAGAGAAAGGCTAAGATCAAGTTGTCAACACTTATATCGAACTTGTAAACTAACACTAAGAGAATTAAATAACCAATTGCCAGTCCCCAGCAATGGCGCCAAAAACTTGTTCGGACTCAACTACACGCAAGTTCACGTGGTCGTACAAGTAGTAAAGTGGCTTTATTTCAAGCCAAGTATCGATCCTACAAGGACTATAATATGGTAGTAATTATCCTAATTGTTAGTGAGCGATTTTGTTATGCAGGTAGACAACCAAACAAACAATGCTTTTGAGTCAAGATTACTAGTTAATGTGAACCTAAGTGAATACTGTAAATTAAAGTCTGAACAATAGCAATGAACAAGCTGAGGTTAAGGCAAACATGCAGGGATGTAATTTATTAATTAGAATCAGTCAATCTTCTCTTCGGTTGTTAGTCAGGAATTAATAACCCATGGATTGGATCTTTCGACTCCTCTCCAATTAAAGAATCATGAGACTTACATTACATATTTTTGTGATGCAAAAACCCCATGCTCTAGCCATACATAACAAATTCCGTAAATGACTAATATGACATTACAGATATATTTCTATTCTGAACGTAAATCTTCTCTTAATTTTCTCAACAAAGAAAAGATCATATTCCACCAATTCACATCTATCCAATTAATTTCCCTTTATGAATCAAAATTGTAATTCTAGAATATACGTTAACATTGGCCAAACATTAACGTAGTAAAAACAAGAATTGATAGAACAACCGTTATAGAGAAGATGAAAACTGAAATAATTATTAATTACATTCCTCTACAATTATCCTTAACCTCAGCAAGAGGTGAATTAGCCACTCATTTGTGGATTAAACATCTTCAAACAAGTAGAATTCATACAAGCAATTGAAATTAAAGAGAAAAAGGAAGAGAATTAACCCTAGGAATTCTTCTTCTCAACTGCCTGCCATCCACGTTCTTGCTCCAAATGTCAGATACATTAAAATAAAACCTAAGTGTGCTATTTATACTAGTGAGAATTTTTTCCGGAATAACTGGCAACTTGGCACGGAGTGTATCGCAGAGCATCACCTCCGTGCCACGACCCTATCGCGGACCTCCACTGGAACTCAGCTTCCAGGTAATTGCCTTCAGCGTGGAACGGCATGTATCGCGGAGCCTCACCTCCGTGCCACGGTGCCATCGCGCACCTCCACTGGAATTTGACATAAAATTCCCCTCTAAGCAGACTGCTTCTGCGATGGTAGCGTGACACGGCCTCCATCGCGAAGCCCCTATTTTGGCCAATTTTCCTTGTCGACTTCCACTTCTTGCTTCCGAGTCCATTTCCACACTTCACCAACTTTTAGATTATCTTCCAAAAATTCCTTCTAGATTGCAAAACAACACTAATCATGTTGGTTAGTATAAATCCACATTTACATACAAATCACATGAGAATGCACACATAAAAGTAGATAAACAAGTAGAAATGAAGTATTAAAGTATCACTTGGGCATGCAATTATGCCCAAGATCAGTTACTTTTATAATTCCCCCACACCCCCAAGTAGGAAATAATTGACTAAAAAGTTTAAGCAGTAGCGTTCTTCTACATCCTTCCATATTCCCTGTGGGATTGACCCCAACCTTTGTTGGGTTCTATATTTGACATCGACCGTGTCATATCTCATTACAAGGTGTAATTTGAGAGACATCACTCATGGGGTCTTCCGTTGGGTACACTGACTCCTCCCTTCCATTTCTCAATCACCCTTCCCACAACTAGCCTAACGAGTCATTAGATCTCATAACAACTCGTTAGGTGAGTTTTTCTGAGGCATTTCTGTAGATTTCCAATTTTCTCTAAGTCCCGGATCTAGCCTTTGAGTTTCCGAGGCATTACAATATCTCTCCCTTGTAAACATTCATCCTCGAATGTTGGAAAACACCCAGAAAAGTAGAGAATTGCAATCACTATGTTCAAATACTGACCGTAAAGGATGAAAACTAATGGAATGACGACCTCCGAACTGAACTACAAGTCTAAACTGAATTCACTAATCATACTCATGACTAATCACATGAAAGAAACTGGAACACACAAATTGAATAGTGTTTTAGGGAGGAAATTGGTACCTTTAACTAAAACTGAGCCGGAAGGGAACAAGTGTGGGTATCTGGCCATAATATCTGCTTCAGCCTCCCACGTAGCTCCCTCAACCTGCTGATTCATCTACAAGAGTTTGACTGAAGCTACTTCTTTGTTCCTCAAATTAAGAACCTGACGGTCAAGAATATGGACTGGGACTTCTTCATAAGAGAGACTATCTTTCACCCCAACACTTTCTAATGGAACACCTGAAATTGGATTACCAATGCACTTCTTCAATAATGACACATGGAATACTGGGTGCACAACTGCTAATTCTGAAGGTAATTCTAGCTCATATGCTACATTGCCAATACGCCTCAATATTCTATAGGGTCCCACATACCTGAGACTTAGTTTGCCTTTCTTCCCAAATCTCATCACTCCCTTCATGGGCGAAATTTTCAAATAAACCCAGTAATCAACTGCAAACTCCAACTCTCTTCTCCTCACATCGGCATAAGATTTCTAATGGCTCAGAGCTGTTTTCAATCTTTCTCGAATGAGTTAAACTTTCTGCATTGCCTCGTGAATTTAGTTTGGACCTATCAAGGTAGCTTCACCAACCTCAAACCACCCTATAGGAGATCTACACCTTCTACCATATAATGACTCAAATGGGGTCATCTGAATGCTAGAGTGGTAGTGTTGTTGTACGCAAACTCGATAAGAGGCAAATGGTCATCCCAATTGCCCTGAAAATCGATCGCGCACGCTCTTTACATATCTTATAGGGTCTGAATGGTCTGCTCAGCTTGCCTATCTGTCTACGGGTGAAAAGTTGTGCTGAGTTTGACCTGGGTACCAAGTCCCCTCTGAAAAAATGACGTCTAGAAATAAGAGTTTAATTGGGTACCTCTGTCTGAGATAATAGATAGGGGTACCCCATGAAGTATGACTAACTCTCGGATGTAAAGTCTGGCATATTCCTCAGTTGAGTCTGTGGTTTTAACTGGGAGGAAGTGAGCTGACTTAGTCATCCGGTCCACTTACCCAAATTGAGTCATGTTGCCGATGAGTTTGAGGTAGACCTTTAATAAAGTCCATATTTACTTTTTCCCACTTCCATGTAGGTATACTGATATCCTGAGTCATACCTCCTGGTATCTGGTGTTCTACTTTAACTTGTTGGCAGTTCAGGCACTTGGCTACAAATTGAGCAATATCTCTTTTCATGCCGTTCCACTAGTAAATATCCTGCAGATCATGGTACATATTTGTAGCACCAAGGTGAATGGAATATCTAGAACAGTGCGCTTTAGCCAATATCTACTATCTCAACTCGCTGACTTCCAGTACACATAACCTACTGTGGTAATGGAGCACATGATCTCCCCCTTTGGAGAAAGCTTCTATTTCTTTTCTAAGAACTGCTTCCTTAAGCTTGAGTAAGATGGGATCTTCGTCCTATCTGGACTTCACTTCAACTACTAAGGAAGAACCTGACCCAGTTTGCATTACCACTCCACCTTCGGCTGAATCCACCAACTGTACTCCCAACTGAGCTAGCTATATGAATTTCCTTTACCATTTCTTTCTTTCCCTCTTCAGCATGAGCTACTCTCCCCATAGAAAACCTGCTTAGTGCATCAGCCACCACATTGGCCTTGCTCGGGTGATACATCACACTCATGTCGTAGTCTTTCAATAGCTCTGACCACCTTCTCTGTCGAAGATTTAGGTCTTTCTGACTGAACACATACTGAAGGCTCTTATGATCTGTGAACACATCCATATGAGCCTCGTACAGGTAATGCCTTCATAATTTCAGCGTAAACAGCACCACTGCCAACTCCAAGTCATGGGTTGAATAATTCTTCTCATGAACCTTGAGTTGTCTGGAGGTGTAGGCTATCACTTTGCCCCGCTACATCAGAACGCAATCGAGTCCAACTATGGAAGCATCACAATAAACAACCAACCCTCTATTCCTTCTGGCAAGGTCAAAACTGGAGCGGTAGTGAGTCGAGTCTTCAACTCCTGGAAACTCTTCTCACATGCATCCGACCACTAGAATTTCACTTTTTTCTAAGTTAACTTAGTCAGAGGAGATGCTATAGAGGAGAAGCCTTCCATAAACCATCGGTAATAACCAGCTAAGCCCAGGAAACTCCTGATTTTTGTCGGAGAGGTAGGTCTGAGCCAATCTTTCACTACTGCTATCTTTTGAGGATCAACCTGAATACCTTCGCCTGAGACCACGTGACCCAGGAAGGTGATGGACTTCAACCAGAATTCACACTTGCTGAACTTGGCGAACAGCTGGCGGTCTCTGAGCATCTGAAGCACTATCCTCAGGTGATTGGCATGCTCTTCCTCATTTCTGTAGTATACCAGAATGTCATCGATAAATACAATGACGAACATATCCATATACTACTTAAAGACTCTATTCATCAAATCCATGAAGGCTGCGGGGGCATTTGTTAGTCCAAAGGACACAACCATAAACTCGTAGTGACCATTCCAAATTCTGAATGCTATTTTCGGTATGTGACACTCTCAGACCCTTCACTGATGATATCCCAACCTGAGATTGATTTTTGAGAAATAACTGGCTACCTGAAGTTGGTCAAACAGGTCTTCAATTATGAGTAGGAGATACCTATTCTTGATTGTGACTTTGTTCAGCTGACGGTAATTTATGAACATTCTGAGGGTACCGTCTATCTTACGCACGAATAGTACTGGAGCACCCCAGGGAGAGATGTTGGGTCTGATAAAACCCTTGTCAAGAGATCATTTAGTTTCTCATTCAACTTCTCATGATCAGCTGGAGCCATTCTGTAAGGAGGGATGGAGATGGGCTGAGTATCTAGCAGGAGGTCTATTCCGAAGTCTATTTCCTGTTCAGGGGGGACTTTGGGAAGATCCTCAAGAAATACATCAGGGAACTCGCTGACCATCATAACTGACTGGATAGTTGGGGTCTCAGAGTTGGAATCCTTCACCCGAACTAGATGATAAATACATCCCTTGGAAATGAGCTTCTGGGTCTTAAAGTAGGAAATAAACCGACCCTTAGGTGCTGAACTACTGCCCATCCATTCTAACACTTGTTCATTTGGAAACTGAAACTTGACAACTCTAGTTCTGCAGTCAACTGAGCCATAATATGAATATTACCAATCCATGCCGAGGATAAGGTCAAAATCAACCATGTCTAACTCTATGATATCAGCTGGAATAACTTTATTCAAGATCGAGCCGGGACAGTTTCTGTACACTCGGCTGGCTCTAACTGACTCGCCAACAAGGGTGGAGACTGAGAATGGTTCTAAGAGGACCTCTGGATTGATATTTAACTAGACTGCTACGTAGGGAGTCACGAATGAGAGGTTGGCTCCTAGATCTTGGAGGGCATACACGTCTAGATGAAAGAGGCATAACATACCTGTGACTACGTTAGTTGAGCTCTCTTGATATTGATGGGAAGACAATTCTTAAGAATAGTTTTGGCGATGATCGCCCTCCGTACCTGATATGTTGGCCTGCTGAACTGGTTGGCCTGTTGGAGTTGATGATGTGGTGGACTGTGCCCTCCCCCGTCCTGCTGACGGGCAATTTGTAAAAGCCGATGATCAAGCTGTCCACAACCAAAACAGTGTTATCGACCCTAAAGACACTCTCCCGAGTGGTTCTTGCTGCACTTGGCGCAAGTTGGATATCAGTTCACAACACTATAGCTCTGAGATTGAGAGCTAGATGCTCCACCCCTCCAATTCTGGTGAGACCCGAAGGTTGGGGTGCTGGCTAAGCTTGGTGCTGGGGCTCTCAACTACTGTTGTTGCTTCTTCTGTGGGCGGCTACGACCGCTAGACCTCTGATGGTCGTAATCTGACTGGCCATTCCTTGCCAATTTATTCTTTCATTCCATTTCCTTGCCTCAATCTGAAAAGGTCCATATCCCTAAGCAACATCGTTGTCCTACACTCCTTAAGGACCAAGTTCGACACTCCATTCAAAAACTTCAACATGCGAGCCCTTGGCTTGGATACCATCTCTAAAGCGTACTTAGACAGCTCGGTAAACTCCAATGCGTATTCTTCTATGGTCCTGTTGCCTTGTCTCAAGTTCATAAACTCAACCACTTTTGCCTCCCTCAGCTCCCGAGGAAAAAATTATCCAGGAAGGCTGTGTTGAACTCCTCCCACTCATGCTCCCGCTAGCCTCACCTCTTTCCACTATTCATGCTAGACCTAGGCTACCCCTTTTAGCTGGTAGGCAGCCAGATCAGCACTCTCAAATGAGCTGACACCTATAATGCGGGTAATCTTTTTGATCTCATCCATAAACTCTTGGGGGTCCTCCCCCATCTTGGATCCTTGAAATGATGGAGGGTTCATTTGGGTGAAGTCTCACACCCTAGTAGCTGTTGTGGACCCGCTTGTGTTAACCGAAACCAACTGTTGGGTCACTTGATAGGTGACTGTTTGAGCGAGCAGTTGGATATCTGCCCTAAACTCCATGGTGGACACTGTGTCATCTTGAGGGGCTACTGGCTGGTGGGGCAGGTCTGTTGCCGTGACGGCCCTTCTTCCGTTACCGCGTCTAGGAGGCATAATTCACGAAAACGAAATAGAGCATGAGTTAGAAGGACGCTTCTGGGATTGAACTTTAATGCACGATAAAGAGTATGAACAAAAGAGAGTTTTCCTAGTAACATCTCATAGCCTCCTCTTCATAAATATGGTGCACTTCACACCCATGAAAAGTACGCTACTCGATGCAGCTTTCAAATATTCCTAGGATACTCTAAACCTAGTGCTCTGATAATAAGTTTGTCATGCCCCGAGTCTACACCCTGGATGGGACACGGTACTTGGAGTTACGAGTAACCCCAAGTCAATCTCTGGTCTATCATACACTGGTATACTGAGCGAAACACAAATAGAAAAAGCTTGAAATAATAGCATAAAGAGTTTATGAGAAAATTTAAAAAAAACTGAATCATAAACATCAAAATAGTTTGAACAACACTTGTAGTCTGAAAAAAACCATCTAAGTGATGAGTTGCTGGGACAAGTCCCCAGCTAACTCTAAGTCTAACTAAATATAACAAACATAACTGGGATAAATGAAATAATGTCCTCGAAAGATGAGGACTCACACTTCTGCTACTGAGAGAGGGAGATCTGAACAAAGTCAGCTAATGGCGCTGGGTCTGAGAACCTACAGTTGTATCATGAAATGATACAACATAAAAGTATACGTTAGTACTTTGAATGTATTGAGTAAGCAAGAGAAAACATAACTGAATATAAAAGACTGAACTGAAAATGACATGCAATAACCAACTGATATACTAAGCTGAATGACTGTACTAAACTGAGATGGTCAAGATGACCCTGTCTAATGGTCAAAGAGATGCCCTAAGTCTAAAATTCTGAGTTTGAGATACTGTAATGAACAGATCAAAATTGATAGAGCTGAAACTAAACTGAATTGATTAGCCTGAGACTGGACCGAGCTGACTAGTTGGAGAGTCTATAAACGACATGTAACCACATGAGCTAAAAATGGAGTCTGATGTATCCGCCCCACCGGTAGGACCCAATATACCTTTTCAGGGTATAAAGGTATGAACTGGGTGATCACAAAAGTCTGGGGCCAATTAGGCCAATAAATACTGTAACCTACATAAGCAACGTAGTTCCAGGAACCTGGGTGCGCTGGAACCCCTATCCGCTCGGTGCTAAGTCTGGCTCCCACTAGAATGCCTAAACTGGACACTAATCTGATAGCTCGAAACTGGGGTCCAAGACTAGTCAGGGATATATAACTGAAGGTACCCTAAGAGTCTTATCGGACTAGATTCTGAAACTGGGTTCTAGACGGGTCAGAGTTGCTTTTCTAGAAGTGTCGTAACTGTCTAAGAACAAACTGTAATATGACTGAGGTCCTAAGGATAGTCATAGCTATCTGTCTAAGTGTCATGACCACCTAGTGGACCAGTAAACTGAGTTATGGATCTGATTCTGGTAACTGGGAGGTGATACTGACACCTCAGGAATTTCTGTAGTCAAACTGATTAGCTGACATTATTCTTGTCAACCGGGAGGTTGCTGGAAATCTGATTGAGACTAGGCTGACATTTCTGAGTATATGATCTTTATGACTAAACTTGTCATACATTAATTAAATGAGTTTCAAACATACACAAATATTATAGAAACCCCTAACTTTGAAAGATTCAAGAAAATTTTGAGAATTCGATACTTATGCAGGATTCTAGTCTCTATTTTCAAGAGTTAGGGATGGAATTCACATTCAATAGAACAGACATCTTGGTTACAAATTGGTGGAAAACATCTTAATTAGCATAGGATAATATTCCTCAAGAATTAAAAAAGTCATATAGCAATATCTTCACAATCGAAAATTCAGGGCTAGAACTGATAGTGAACTGAGGAGGAGTTTCAGGAGACACAAGGGAAGGACAATACCCTTGTTAAATTCCCACATACCTGGGGATGGAAATCCCTGAGAAGATTCATTGAAAAATCTATGAACAATTGTTCTTCCTAACCTCCACTCTAAGCCTTTCTAAGAGAAACTTTGCGCTTAACTGTGGAGAGATGGAAAAGAATGAGAGAAACCGTCAGTTTTACCCACGTACTTTAGGGACTAAATAGGTAAAAAATTACAAAAGTAACCGTGTGATTTAAATCTAAACTCTGGTCGACAGGGTCCCAACGTGTCACTCAACGAGTCATTGGTTGAGACCACGACTCATTGGGACCAATCATTGGTTTCACTATCTAAGTCCCGGGGTCACTGGATCTGGTAACGGGAGATACCACGACTCATTGGATGAACCAACTGGTCCTCGGTTCCTCCCATGGTCACTGGACGAGAAAACTGGAGGGGCTAATGACGGGTGACACAACGAGTCATTGGTGGACCTAACAGGTCGTGTGTTCAATCATTAGGTTCACTAGAAGATTTTCTGAAAAAGTCTCATGCGCTCTTAACGGGAGATATGACGATTCGTTACCTGTTGACCACAACTCGTGGTCACCACTCATCTGGTACACTGCCTCAACCCCAAATGATTTTTATATCGGGCTAAATGACTCCCCCCACGAATCGTGGTGCCTAACCACGAATCGTGGGGTCTTCCGTTGGGTACACTGACTCCTCCCTTCCATTTCTCAATCACCCTTCCCATGACTAGTCTAACAATTCGTTAGATCTCATAAAGACTCATTAGGTGAGTCGTTCTGAGGCATTTCTGCATATTTCCAATTTTCTTTGTTTTAAGTCTCGGATCTAGTCTTTGAGTTTCTGGGGCATTACAGGTGTATACATATCATATATACTTTGGGACCTCCCTTGTGAGCTATCCCCTGCCCCGATTGGGCCTCGGCTTGATATCAATATCATGGTATCATCCTTAGCCCTGGCTAGACTTTAGATGGCTCTACCCACTTGAGTTTGATAGTTGGGACCACGTAAGCTCTATCGTGGTATGTTGGTTAAATGATGAGTCTTTCATTGTTCCTCATGATTTCAGTTATGCATGTTTATCATTCTTGATATATATATATATAATATATATATATGTTCTAAAGAAGGTTTGACCCAATGTACAGTTTTACTTATGATTATCAGATTTCATCTTTGGGTCAATCGATTCGATTATGATGTTATGTTAGTTATGTTATGTTCTAATCATGATTTCAGAAAATAGCATGCAAGCCCTACTCTTAGTTCTTATCTTTATTATGTTTGATATTATGCATGTTTTAAATGATTTTACTTGTCTAAGAGGTTTTACTTACCTTGCATACTCGGTACATTCCACGTATTGACTGCATACTCTATGTTGTATCGTTTTATGATACAGGCTCTGATCTTAAGACTCAGCCCTACCACTAGCCATCTTTTGGAGTTAGAATCAGTCATTGTTGGTGAGTCCTTATTTGTCGAAGGCCTCTCTTTTATTCAATTATACTTACGTATTTCCAGTGTAAGACTTAGAGAGTTAGTTGCGGTCTTGTCCCATCAATTCATCTGACTTAGAGGCTTTTTAGATAATAGATTGTATTCAGCTTCAGACTCGTGTTGTATTTTTTTGGATTATAGGTTATGCTAGACTTCCACTGTGTTTTTTATGTTAAATCTTCCGCTTTATTTGAT
This sequence comes from Datura wrightii, assembly GCA_035772735.1. NCBI lineage: Eukaryota > Viridiplantae > Streptophyta > Magnoliopsida > Solanales > Solanaceae > Datura > Datura wrightii. Next base: position 126,744,748 of record JASDFA010000003.1, on the reverse strand, counting down.
TGAGTTAGATGTATGTTCATGCCATGGGTCGACTTGGAGTCTCTTGGGGCTCCTTGTTCCATGTCTCGATCCGACCCTATGTTCGGGTTGTGACAGCGTGCCATATATAAAGTGGACAAAAATGGAAGGGAATAAGATGAATGCAATTGAAAACCTCCAAAATGCAGTGGTGGGAAAATTCTCATATGGATGGCCTGATTTAGAAGAACTCAGGTCTACCATTCCAATGCAGTGTAATATTAAAGGAGAATGTCGAATAGGTTTTTTTAGAAGCCGTCATGTGTTGATCAGATTATCTTTAAAAGAGGAATTCATAAACCTAACATCAAAGGTTGCATATAACATACAGGCAAAGAATGGGAACTCATATCAGATGAGACCATTAATTTATGATGCTAAGTTTATGGTGGAGGAGAAAACACTAAAGGCTATGGCATGGATTTCTTTCCCAAAACTACTGCCAACATATTTTGTTAAGGAATCCCTATTTCCATTGGCAACTGCAGTAGGAACGCCAATTCATCTTGATATAGTAACCATTAACAAACAAACTCAAGCTGTGTGAAAGTTAAGTTACTTGTAGACCTTACAGCCAATTTACTGGAGCATGTGAGAATGGATATTGAGGATGAACAAACTAAGGCAATTCAAATTGAAAAGGTGAAAATACAGTACGAATACTTGCTCAAGTACTGCAAGGAATGCAAATTACAAGGTCACGCAATATATGAATGTCATATACTTTATCTGGAGCTGAATCTGAGAACAGGTATGGATAATGGGGACATACAGGGTACATCAGAGAAGGGAAAGGATAGAAAGCTATAGCATCAGAAGGAAGGAAGAAAGAGGAAAGTCAACCCACAGGTTCATTCCCAAGAAAATTTTCTAGTGGGAAAATAGTTGGTAATCCTAATGATTAGAATGTTGTAACAAATAAGAAAGGCAGTAACAAGGAGGGCCATATCAATAATACACAACACAAGAAGGTAGGGAATACAGAGATGAGAGATAAAGGTCAAGAGCAGAATCAAAATGTGATCAGAGTTCAGAACATTTATGAGGCTTTAGACAATGAAAATGGTCAAATGAAAGGGGCAGAACAGGAAATTGAGAAATCTAGAGAACAGGGGAGCAGCAGACCGCAAACAAATACACTAGTCGGTGCAGTCCAGTTGAACAGAGAATAGGAGGAAGATCAAAGATATGAAAGTGTAAGTAGACAAGAGGAGGAGGAACAAGAATTAAAGAACGAGGCGCAGCTACAGTCACAGCAAATATCAGAAAAATTACAGCCTGATCCAACTGAACAGAGGAGTGGGGATGAAAGTATAGGGAGAATAATAAGAGAAGAGAACACAAGGGAAGGGGATAAAGAAAAAAAGGACACATAAGTGCAGGGAGAAGGAAAGAAACATATTCAACCAGAGTTATCTACATCAGAGGAGAAAGAGGTGGAGGTAGCCCACAACTCCACATTAGAATGCAGTGCAACACTAGGGGACAAGCATGAGTAGGGGTTGGAAGATTTGGCAAGTAATAAAGCCAATTCTCCCATAAAACACTACATGAAATTGTCTCAGTTAAGAGAATAGAGAAAGAAAAGGTAGCAGTCAAATACATAGTTCAAGGAGGGGAACAGAAGTAGACATCAATAGTGAAGTAGGAACATACCCTAAAACCAAAGAATCTAAGAAGATTAAAGCTGGGACCATAGGAGATCAAATTCCAATGAGAATCTTGCCAAAAAGGGGTCTCAAACCAATAGTTAAATGATGTTAAAAACTCTATTTCGGAATATCAGATCTGTTAATACACATCAAGGATTCCACATGGTACAAATTCTACATAGACATCACAAATTTTGCTTGATAGGTTTAACGGAGCCATTTAAAAATTAAAGATATATTCAGAAATACAAAAGCAGATTGGGCATGAGTAAAGCTTTTTTTAACACAAATGGGAAGATTTAGGTGATTGTGGAAGACAACATAGATGCAGAGATACTGATGAATAAAGAGCAACAAATCATTGTTGGGATGCAATTTCTTAACACTGGACAGACCATGGTTACCACAATTGTATATGCAAAGTGTAATACCAAAGAAAGAGGAGAATTGTGGGATAGCATAGACAACATGGCTAGAAACATGGAAGATGCTTGGTTGTTAATGAAGAAGAGAAGATTAGAGGTCTACCAGTACAACCCTATGAATATGAAGATTTTGCTCAATGTGTGAATTCATCTAAACTATCTGAGATAGCATACAGGGGGAGTCCTTTTACATGGTGGAATGGAAGAACAGATGAGGAATGCATATTTGAGAGACTGATAGAATGTTAATGAATTAGAAGTTCCAAGACTATTTTGGACTAATTGAGATGGAGCATTTATCCAGAACTGGATCAGATCATGCACCAATGCTGGTAACATACAGGGAGCAATCACAAAGTTTTAGAAAGTCATTCAAATTCATGAAATTTTAGGTGGAACATGAAACTTTCTTGCATGTAGTGCAAGAGAACTGGATACAATAGAGGAGATAGATATTTTTATTAGTGTGAAACAAAAGATGAAAGGATTAAAAAATGCTTTGTCTAAACGGAGCAGGGAAAGTTATGGTGATATCTTCAAGCAGTTGATAATAATTGAAGAAATTGTAAGAATTAAAAAAGCATTATTTGACGAAGCTCGAACCACAATCAATAAAATAGTATTGCCACAGGCCCAGGCAGATGATCTTGGGCATATATATGTTCCCAAGAGCTATTTTATTACTTAATTTAGTCAAGTTTATAAATTTAATTAATTACATTCTCATGTGATTTTGAATATTTTGGTGTATGAACTAACCGACATGATTAGTCTTTGTGTTGTAGGTTTAAAATGCTTAGGAGGGACTAAATATGATTGTTAATGCACACAAAAGAAGTTGGAAAAGCATTGCAAGGAAGATGGCATGAAGTTGCAAAGGAGAGGGGATGCCTAGGCTGCTAGCATGACACCCTAGGCCATTAGCGTGCCCAGCGCCGTGTCACGCAGGAAGGAGTGTGTGCGAGATGCTTCCAGGAAGTGCACTTATGCATTGGGGTCATGCCACGCCAAGCCTTACTGCACGATAGGGGCTGTGTCACTCTATGTTCCGCACACGAGAAGGAGCGTGTCATGCTAGGAGACTCGCACAAGCCTCGCACAGGAACTATCGATGCTATCCGTCCAGTGGGCATGCGCGACCAGTTCTTGTCACACCATCAAACTTTCGTGATGGGCAGCGTGGCACGGAGCTGGTCCATGGCCAGCCAAAATTTATATTTTTCCACTTTGTATTTTTTCCACTTAGTATAAATTTAACACTTAGCTCCTAAAATCATTTATCAGGAAATATTTTGAGAACAACGAAAAGGAACGAAGGAAGAAGTGAAGAACTCAACCTAGGGTTCATTAGTTTTCATTCTCTTTTAACTACTCTTGTAAGTACCTTACTTTAATTATGTCTTTGAGTAGTTGTACGAACATGAGTGGATAAAACCCTTCCTCTAGGGTTGAGGCTACATGATATGATTGTAAATGCATGAATTCTTCTTTGGTTTGAGTTTTTAGTTGTTGTTTTGTCTTACTTTCTTAATTATCATTGTTTTCAATGCCTTATCACCATGCAAAAACAAACTCATTAAGCTTAGGTAAAAGCTTGAAAAAGTAACCCTAGGATAGAACATAATAATGTAGGAAGCAAGTTCTTGTCTTTACGATAATATTCGCAGTTAGGATAGAAACTATGCCTAAATTGCTTTGCTTGGTTAATAAAACGGGATGATAGCAAGACACCGATTTAGAATTGTCACATCACCGCTCGTAGAAGTAGTTGTGAAGCTAAGTCAGGTTAAATAATTAGAGGTACGAAAGTCCATAATCGAGGGCACAAACCCCATAAACCACATCCACGTAGTTAAATGGCTCACGAATTAGAATGTCACATCCCCTCTCAACAATATAGGTGTGAGACTAGTTTGTCGTGTTTAGAGGCTCGAGAGACCATGAGCACCGCATTTTAACTATGTGAGACAACAACTGATGTTTTCATACTCAAAGCATTGTGAATTGTAGCACTACATGATTATCAGTCCTTATCTCTAGTTGCTTCTTCTATCGTTTCTCAATTATTTTGTGATAACCTCTAGATTTAAATATCAGTCTTCAAAATGTCTACAATCAACACTTGCGAAGGTTAATTTGACACTTGAACTTGACAATTCACTGAAATAGTCCAGTATCTACGGGTTCGGCATCTGGCTCTTAAAAAGTCCACTGTATTACTTGTACGATCGTGTGCGCTTCCGCATGGGCTGGGGCACAACAAGTTTTTGGCGCCGTGTTCGGGGACTGGCAGCATTTAGTGAATCTTTAGTTTTTGCGTGATTCTTATTTTCCTTAAGTGTTGAAAAACTTAGTCTTAGTCTGCTATATTACAAGTAATAGGTTGTCCTTGCAGAACTAGCAAGGAATAGAGAGCTAGTGGAACCTTTGTTGGAACCCGAATGCCAACTACATTTGCTCTGGAGAGAATCTCTAGAGAGAAAGTTGAAATGGTTACAAGAGCAGTTACAATAACATCCACCAGTTGGGCGAGCAGAGTTGTTTCCTAATCAGATGGCAGCCCGATCGGTTCACGAAGTGGCAATCCCACTAGCGACGAATGTGACCTCCAGTATCCGCAAATCGGAGCCCGGAGGAAACTTTGAGATGAAATAGAATATGGTGCGGGTGTTACATTCTAGTGGCCAGTTCACTAGGATGACACATAAGGACCCACAGCAGCACTTACAGAATTTTCTAGAGATCAATGACACTTTCATCCCCATTGGAGTGTCAACTAACTATGTCTGACTCACCCTCTTCCCATTTTAACTGTTCGGAGAGGAAAAGAGGTGGTTGAAGGTTGAGCCAATGAATTCCATTAATTCTTAATATTTTTTTGAACAAAATTATTTCTAGGGTGATGCATGATAGGCTGGAGAACATACTTCCGAAACTGATTTCTAAAAATCAATTTGGATTTATGAAGGGAAGGAACATCATAGAGAATGTACTTCTAGCTCAGGAAGTGATCACTGATAACAGACTCAGAGATAAACCTGATAATTTGGAAATTAAATTGGATATGAAGAAGGCATATGATAGGGTATCATGGAGATATATTATGTATGTGTTGAGGAAAATATGTTTTTCAAAGATCTATCTGGATAAGGTCTGGAGGCTCATATCTAATAACTGGTACATTATCATAGTCAATGGACAAGCACATGGCTTCTTTCATTCTACTAGAGGGATAAAGCAGGGGGACCTATTATCACCTCCTTGTTTATACTAGCAGTAGAAGTTTTTTCAAGGTCATTGAATGAATTATTTAAAGATGAAGCATTTAAGGGATTTGGAATGCCTAAATGGAGTTCAGATATAAATCACCTAGCATATGAAGATGACACAATCATTTTTGTATCATCAGACAAACACTCAATGAAGATGGTAATGAATACTCTAAAGGAGTATGAGGAGATATCAGGCCAGAAGATCAGTAAAGAGAAGAGTGCATTTTACATGTATAGCAAGGAAGCCGGTAGGAGGTTTCAAGATGTAGCATAGATCATAGGATTTTCTAGAAGACAATTCTCTTTTTTATATTTGGGATGTCCAATCTTTCACTCTAGAAAGAGAAAGATAGAGTAAAATTATATTATAAAAAAGGTGAAGAACAAGATTGAAGCATGGAAAGGGAAGATTCTGTCATACAGAGGTAAAGCTGTCTTAATTAATAATGTGTTACAAAGTATGCCTATCTATTTGTCTATTATCAATTGTAAATCCTCCAAAGTGTGTAATACATGAGCTCCATAAATTATTTGCAAGATTCTTTTGGAACAATAAAGAGGAAGATAGATGCAAGCACTGGGTAGCTTGGCAGAATATATGCCTACCAAAGCAAGAAGGGGTTTTGGGATTCAGATGGTTATTTGATGTATCAAAAGATTTATTTGCAAAGCTGTGGTGGAGATTTAGGAACCAAAAGTCTCTTTCGGCTAATTACATGTGGAATAATACTGCAAGAAACAATGTCCTCAAATTATAGAGTGGAAAGGAGGATCACAATTATGAAAGATGATGTTATAGGCCAGAGACAACATTGATCAGGAGATATAGTGGGAAACTAAGTGTGGGCATTTCAATTTTGGTTTGATAATTGGAAAAAATTAGGATCATTATACTATGTAATACCTCCTATCTTTCCTATTGATAGATCAGTGGAAGATATCCATGAGTTAATCTATCAAGGTGATTGAAATGTATCCAAATTACAAGATCTGTTTCCAGAAGACATAGTAAGCCATATTCAAAAGGGATACATCTCAATGGAGAAACAGAAGAATGGGATAAACCTTGGTGGATGCTGACCAATTCAGGGAAGTTCACAGTCTCAAGTGCTTGGTCTATGTTGAGACAGAGAGAGGAAGAGAAACAGTGGTGGTACAATATGTGGAGCAAAGGAATTTGTTTCAAGATTTCCTTTTTCATGTGGAGATTATGGAAACAGAGATTACCAATTGATGAATTTCTGGATAGAATGGGTTTTGCAATGGTTTCTAAGTGTAGATGTTATGATGGAAGATGTCAGGAAACCATGAATCATCTCTTCATTACATACCCATTTGCAAAGAAAATCTGGCGTTTATTTACTAGTGCAACAGGCATAAAAGGTAATTTTCCACAATTATTTCAGACTGTTAATTTGTGGTGGACTACAGGGTGTAATACCAAGTTGAAACCTATATACAAATCTATCCCACTATTCATTTTATGGCAGATATGGAAAAGGAGGAACACTATCATACATGGGAACAAGATGTCATTTGAGAAAGCAGTGTATGAGATAGACAAGAACATATATTTGCAACTAGACATTTGTACACATGGTTGATTATAATTCCCCAACAGTGGCCAATGTTAGTAAATTGTTTGGAAGGATATAAGCATCTAATAAGCTGCAAGGCTGTTCAATGGAGGAAACCAATAACATACATATATAAATGCAATACAGATGGTGCTGCTAGAGGAAATCCAGGACCAAGTGCTATAGGGTTTTGTGTGAGGGATATGAATGGGGACCTTGTAAAGGCAATATCAAGGACACTCAAGAAGTAACAGTATGATGGCAGAAGCAGAAGCTATTAGAGATGGAATTAACTATTGTATAGCTAATCATCTATTATCATCTATTAGATAAGACCCAGATCCAAAACATGAGAATAAAGGAAGTGCACAATATAGCATATGGAGTACCACACAACAGTAGATCCAATAATCAACACACACATTTGACAGTAAGAACAACATAGGATTAAAGTAGATTTCAACAAAAACAAAATCAGCCACATGCATCAACAGGTACATCTACTGCTAAGTTTTGTCACAAGAACTAGTTAAGACGACGTATATTTCTAGTAGATAAATGTTCATACCAAGTTGTGGGTTATGAATTTATTGAGGCATATTGTTCTGAAACTGAACTTATGCCTTGTAAGGCATGACTTATGGCTTACGATTTTGGTCATGCATACTCTTTTCCTTGTAAGTGTAGAATTTTAAGTATAGAGAATATTTTTCATTCGTGACTTTAATTCATGTAAAAATAGAGCGCACGTGTTTTTGTGTGTGTGTGTGTCTATATATAAGTAGTACTTTGTCAACAAGTAGAATTATAGAAGAATTAGAACATATACTTTACCCCTTCTCTAAAAAATACATGTTTACACAATAATGCTAACATTAATGCTCCCTATCAAGGAGGTGTATAAATGTATATCATGCCTTACTTACCAATCATCGTGTGGAACATCTTCCTTGATACAACCTTGGTGAGTACACTTGCCATTTGAATTTCAGACTTGACAAATGCTCCTTATTGAAATATCATTCAATTTCAACATGCTTAGTGCGATCATGTGGAAGATGATTCTGTAATATTTGAATTGTGGATTCTCCATCACTGGAAAAGTTCACATATCATGTAAATTTAATTTCCAGATCCTTTAGAATAGATTTAATCCACAATACCTCAAATAGTCCATGTGGCATCCCTCAAAATTCTATTTCGACACTCGACCTCGTTACAACCTTTTGCTTCTTACATCTTCATGTGACATTATTTCCTTTGATAAAAATGATATAACCCATGATTTATTTCTTGACTAATCCGTGACTATATATCCTTCGGTGATAGTTTTCTCATTCTCTAAAAAAAATAGCCCTCTTATTGGATCTCTTATCAAGTATCACAAAATTCTATAAACAACTTCCATCTGATCTTTTGTGGGCTTTTGCATGAACTAACTAACAACACTTATAACATATTTTCTATATCTGTATGAGTTAGATTAACTTCCCTTCTTGACATTAATATCTACATACATCCTTTATCTTAACTCCCGAAAAGTTCTCGAGTATGTGGTTTGTCTCGATATGGATGAGGTCAAATAGGAGAAAAAAGATAGAGATTACAAAATGACCATGAGAGTCATTACATCATCCACTACTAAAGTTACACATACGTCCTCAAATATGAAGAGAAATAGAGTACCTGAAAAGTAAAAATGACAGGGATATATGCTTCACATGTCTAACATAGTCTCTAAGGTGGCTTCCTATATTGAATGATGCCTCTACTTCACCATCAGAGATGCTATCTACTTTTATCTCAATTTCAACATTTGCCTATATAAAATAGCTACAGGCTCCTTCTCAAAGGCCAAAATATGACCCATCTACAATGGGTTCTCTTGGATTAATTGAGATCCATCAGAATAATTTTTTCAGCATTAAAAAATGAAACACTTGATAAACACATGATAATCCTAGAGATAAAGTCAACTCATAGGCCAGTTCTCCAATATGTTGTAGCACCTCAAATGGGCCAATGAACCTAGGGATAAACTTTGCCTTCTTCAAAAACCTCATAATACCATTCATGGGTGATACATCATGTCACGATCGGGGCTGGTACCTCGAACCGAGACACGGGATCTAGAAACACATATGGCTCCAAGTCATCCTATGGCATGAACATAACAACTAAAGAGCATACATCAAAGCAGAAACTGATAACTAAAACATGAATGAGCAGAATTCTAAATAACATAACATATAACAACGATCATAAACAGAGTCAACACTCGACAAAGCTAAAAATCAACATAATGTCTTATAAGCCTCTAAACTGTCTGATGAGCTGATGGGACGACACCCCCAACTAGCTCGCTAAAGTTTGAAACTGAAATATCATAATCAAACTCTAAACTAAATGTCCTCCAAAATATTAGCACTCACTAACATTGGGAACTGAGCTAAACTACGGAGAGTTAGACTAATGGTGGAATTGGGTCGGATAGCTTAGACTTGTATCACGAAATGATACAACATAGACTATGCAGTCAGTACTTAGAAAGTACTGAGCACACAAGATAAATAAACCATGCTGAGTAACTGTTAACTAAATAATGCATATAAATTTAAATCAGTAGATCATGAGAGTAATGATTGCATGCTGAAATCTGAAGACATATATAGTCATAAGTTGAATATCATATCTCAACAGAATGACCCAAAGCTAAAACAGAAATTATATGACTTATCATCGCTAAAATCATAAGTAAAAGCGCATAAACTAATTATTGGGTCAAACCTGCTATAAAACATAATATCATAAGTCATGAACATGAATAACTGAAATCATGAGGAACAATGGGAGACTCATCATAACCGACACCATCATGATAGCGCTTACGTAATGCCTCAACTATCACATTCAAGTAGGTAGAATCGTCCAAAACCTTGTTAGGGCTAAGGATGATACCATGATATCAGATCAAGCTAAGGCCCCTTTCGGGCGGGGAAATTCTAAAGGGAGATCCCAACCTACGTTGGAGCATAGTTTTGAGACCGGGGAACCTAAGAACCCCAAGCCTACTCGGTGCTAGACACAACTCCCAAAAATATGTATAGTGCTCCCATCGTTTTTCAACGAAGCTTAAATCATAATTACATGCATAGTCTGAAATCTGAACATGGGGAATCTTGGCTCCAAACATACCGTAAGCTGAATTAGGAGTATTGACTCCAAACCATATGACAAGCTTATCTTATAAAACTGAGTTAAATCATGAAACATGCTTAACTTGTGTAGGCTTGCCCAAATCTTATAATCATGCATACTTGAAGTAGACTTCATAAGTCAAAAACATGGATGCATACATGGGTAATCACGACTCGTTGTTCCATCTCCTCGTCACCACTGGAAGTTCCATCCTCCTTTCTCAACTAACCTGACAATGACCCACTTGTCGAGTCATGAAGTGAAATCACGACTCGTTCCTTCAACCATTAAGTCTCCTGGACCGCAACTTACTCAGCACACAATAGGCTGCTAATGACTCATTGGATCACACAATGAGTCGTCACACCATCCATAGTGACCCCTTGATAACAACTCTTTTCCAGTCCAGCACCCCTTAACGGGTCACTCAACGATCTTTCAAGTGACCCGACGAGTCGTTCTATGACCTCATGCAAATTTTCTAGATTCTTTTGATTCTACCCTCAGGTCTGATATTAAGGACTTTTGGAGTATTACATTATCTTTCCCTTAGGAACATTCATCATCGAATGTGAATTAAGCATATTGAAGGGCTAGGGAAGAACCGAAAACCACAAATACTCAATATCTGAAGCTAAAAACTAACGGAGTGACTGACTCTGGACTGATACACATGACTGAATTGATTTAATGAATCATACAAACATGCTAAAACATGAGAGGAACTAAGAGATATGAATTTGAAATGAAACTAAATAGAGTACTAAGGAGGAAACTGATATCGCATGTTGGAACTAAGCTGGAAGGGAAAAGATGCTGGTATCTGGCCATCATATCTGCTTCTGCTTCCCACAGCTCCCTCGACAAGCTGATTCCTCCACAAAACCTTCACTAAAGCTACTTCGTTGTTTCTCAACTTTCGAACCTGACGATTGAGGATCTCAACCGGAACCTCCTCATAGGTAAGTCTATCCTTCATAATTATGTTCTCCACCGGGACAACTAAGGCTGGGTCACCGATGCACTTCTTCAATAGAGATACATGAAAAACTAGATATACCAAGGCTAACTCCACTGGTAGCTCAAACTCATATGCCACTTTGCTAACTCGGCTCAGAATCCTATAAGGACCAATATATCAGGGACTAAGCTTCCCTTTCTTTTCAAACCTCATCACTCCCTTCATGGGAGAGACCTTCAAAAACACTCTATCATTAACTTCAAACTCAAGCTCTCTCCATCTAATATTCGCATAAGTCTTCTGATGACTCCGAGTTATTTTCAGCCTTTCCCTAATAAGCTGAACTTTCTCTATAGCCTCATGAACTGAATCTGGCCCTTTCGACATAGAATCACCTACTTCAAACAAATTAACAAGAGATCAACACCTCCGCCCATAGAGAGCCTCAAACGGAGCCATCTGAATGCTGGAGTGGTAACTGTTATTGTAAGAAAACTCGATGAGAGGAAACTGATCATCCCAACTACCCTTGAAATCAATCACACATGCTCTCAAAATATCCTCAAGATTCTGAATGGTCTGCTCAGCCTGACCATCTGTCTACGGGTGAAAAGTCGTGCCAAGCTTGACCTGACTACCAAGTCCCTTATGAAATGATCTCCAAAACTGTGAGGTAATCTGAGTACCCCTATCTGAGGTGATGGACAAGGGAACTCCATGCAACTGAACTAACTCCCAAATGCATAGTCTAGCATAATCCTCGGCTGAATTGGTAGATTTGATTGGTAAGAAATGAGCTGCTTTGGTCAACCTGTCCACAACCACCCAAATAGAATCATACTATCGACATGTAAGAGACAACACTGTGATGAAGTCCATACTGATCTCTTCCCAATTCCAAGTAGGGATACTAATGTATGTAGCATACCTCCAGGTCTCTGATGTTCCACTTTCACATGTTGACAATTCGTACATTTATCCACAAACTCCGCTATGCCCTTCTTCACGCCATTCTACCAATAGGCCTTCCATAGGTCATGGTATATATTGGTGGCACTTGGGTGGATATAAAACCAAGAGCCATGAGCCTCGCACAACATTTTCCCTCTCAAGTCATTAATTTCGGAACACATAAATAGCCCTGATAACGAAGTACCCCATCTCCCCCTTGGGAGAAGACCTCTACCTTTTGATTCTGCACAGCTTCCTTTAGCTTTACCAAGATCGGATCCTCATCTTGCCTAGAATTGATCTCGGTCACCAATGAATATTCTAAACTATTCTGAACAATGACACCACCGTCTACCGAGTCAACAAGGAGAACCCCTAAACAAGCAAGCCTATGCACATCCTTTGCTTACTCCTTCCTCCCACACATCGCATGAGACATACTCTCCATGGAAAGCCTGCTAAGGAAATCCACCACTACATTGATCTTGTCCGGATGATAAAGGGCCTCATGTCATAGTCCTTAAGAAGCTCTAGCCACCTCTTTTGTCGCAAATTCAGGTCCTTTTAAGTGAGCACATACTAAAGGCTCTTGTGGTCCATGAAAACATCCACATGCACCCCATACAAGTAGTGTCTCCAAATTTTCAATGCAAACACCACTGCTAGAAACTCTAGATCATGCATTGGGTAATTTTTCTCATGAGTCTTAAGTTGTCTAGAGGCATACACAATGACCATAGCATGTTGCATCAACACACAACCAAGACCAACCCTAGAGGCATCACAATACACAATAAAGCCATCTGTGCCCTCTGGTAGAGTCAATACTGTGGCTAATGTGGGTCGAGTCTTTAACTCCTAAAAACTCTTCTCACAAGCATTCAACCACTGAAATTTGACCTTCTTCAAGGTCAACTTAGTAAACGGTGCTGCAATGGATGAAAATCCTTCAACAAACCTCCTGTAATATCTTAGCTAAACCCAAGAAGCTCCTAATATCCAAAGGATTAACTGTTCTAGGCCAATTCTTCATCGCCTCTATCTTTTGAGAGTCCACTTGCACACCCTCGCTTAACACCACATGACCCAAAAATGATATTAAGTTCAACCAAAACTCACACTTTCTAAATTTAGCAAACAGTTGGCGGACCTTAAGAGTCTGTAGCACAATTCTCTAATGAGCAGCATGCTACTCCTCGTTCTGAGAGTATATGAGAATATCGTCTATGAAGACAATAATAAACATATTGAAGTACGGCTTAAAAACCCTATTCATTAAGTCCATAAAGCTATAGGATCATTCATTAGTCCAAAAAACATAACTACAAACTCATAGTAATCGTACCGAGTCCTGAAGGTTGTCTTCAAAATGTCACTCTCTCTAACCCTGAGCTGATGATAGCTGGATCTGAGGCCTATCTTTGAGAAACACTTAGCACCCTAAAGTTGGTCAAAAAAGTCATTAGTTCTGGTGAGGGGATACTTGTTCTTGATTGTAACCTTGCTCAACTACTGATAATCAATACACATTCTAAGGGAACTATCCTTCTTCCAGACAAAGAGAACTGTCGCACCCCACAGGAATTTACTAGTCCTGATGAAACCCTTATATTTGAGATCTTTCAACTACTTTTTCAACTCCTTTAGCTCTTCTGGAGCCATTCTATAAGGAGGAATGGATATAGGCTGCGTATCTGGGAGAAGCTCAATTCCAAAGTCAATCTCCCGCTTGGGAGGGACTCCTGGTAGATCATCAGAAAACACCTACGAATACTCACACACTATAGGAACTGACTGAAAAGTCAGGGTCTTGGGTGTCGCATCCTTAACCCGTACTAAATGGTACATGAGCCACTGCCTACTGATTGACCTGAGTGGTTGTAGCTTGTGCCAATATTTGAAATGCCGCTCTAAAATCGACGTGAGTGACTTGCTCGGGAAAAGGATCTGCTGGTGCTAGTGGGGCTTGCTCATGCCAATCTCCATTGCCATTGTCATGGATATTTCCATTTTCATTCCTTCTTCCATTCACTCTGCGTGGAGACATATTTCTGCAAATGCATATAGCACGAGTTAGAAGGAATAGAGAGATACTTCATCACACAACATAGATTCTAAAAGAAGGGAAATTTCCTAAAACGCCTTGTAGCCTTTAAAAGTGTGGCTCGCTTCAAACCCATGGAAAAGATTCTACTGAACGCGTCTTTTAGACACCTTAGAACACTCTAAACTTTTCCTCTTATATCAAGTTTTTTATGACCCGATCTGGGACCCCAAATTGAGACACAGGACCTAGAAGCACCAAAGGCTCCAAGTCGAACCATGACAGGAACATAACAACTAAAGAGCATACATTAAAGCAAAATTTGATAATTAAAACATGAAGTCGAACCATGACATGAACATAACAACTAAAGAGCATACATTAAAGCAAAATTTGATAATTGAAACATGAAAAAGAGTATTTATAAATAACATAACATACAAAAATGATCATAAAAAGAGTCAACACTCGATAAAGCTGAAAATCTACATAATGTCTGATAAGCCTCTAAATGTTTAATGAGCTGATGAGACAACACCACTAACTAGCTCTCTAAAGTATGAACATGAAATAGCATAATCAAAACGCTAAACTAGATGTCCTTAGAAGATGAGGAATCACCAACAATGGGAACTAAACTAAACTACAGAGACCTGGACTAACAGCAAAACTGGGTTTGATCGCTCGAACCTATATCATGAAATGATACAACATAGAGTATGCCATCAGTACTTGGAATGTACTGAGTATGCAAGGTAAGTAAAACATGTTGAGTAACTATTAACTGAAATCATGCATATTAATTTAAATCAGTAGATCATGACAGCAAGGACTGCATGCTAAAATCTGAATCTGTTACATATATAGTCATAAACTGAATATCATATCTTAATCGAATGATCCAAATATAAAATAGAAATCATATGACTTGTCATAGCTGAAATCATAAGTAAAAGCTCAAAAACTGATCATTGGGTCAAACTTGCTGTAAAACATAATATCATAAGTCATGATCATGAATAACTGAAATTAGTAAATTACTGAAAATCTAGACAAGACAATGACCTTTTTGTATTCACATTTTAGAATGATAATATATATAATTCTCTTCTTTTGCTTTTTGCATGTTATTCTTATGGTTTTTCAATTCTTGTATATCACCAATAATTTTAACCATGGCTATTAATTTCATCCATTATTTTTCCTCCATGTCTCTTTTATATATTCTTAGCACTTATATGCTTGAAAATATTTAATGTAAATACTTAATAGTACTATTATGTAACTAACTTAGGGGTCATCTACTCAATATCTTACTTGGATATTTTTTTGCAGGAAATTTCGGAGTCATATGATATACTCATTAACTATGATAGTTAAGGTGATCAATAATATTTGAACTTCTACTAATAGAAATGAAGGAAGGAGTATAAAAAAGAGGAACAAAGATGGCTCTTATATAGGAGGTGTGGTCCTTTCAAATGCTATATTCCTTAAATTAGATATTGATGAAATATTTCTACTTATATATATCATTTCTAAAAGTTAGTTTCCAAAGAAAATATTAATTTCATTTATCAACTTGAATACACATAATTGAATTAAGAGTCATTTTCAAAATCCAAGTTGGGAGAGCTTGTAAACCAATAAAGTCTATCATAACTTTTTATTTTTCTGTTTTGTATAAAGTATGAAATATATTAGTTGTATCTTTCCAGTTTAACCTAATAATATTAGGATAAATTATTGTACCTCAATAAATAATGTCTCATTACAACAATTATAAGTCTGTATACCAAACATACTTAAGTTAGCTATACGAAGAGTCACCATGCCGATCAATTTTCATATAACCTATGTTGCTCAGATCCTCCATAAATGCTGTCACAATCGTGTTGGATCTTTCAAAAATATATACATTTTAGAGGATAATATTATCAAGATAGAAGAATATAGTTAGATTTGTTGGTTCAATAATTATATCTTACAAATCTATGCAACACCTGGTAAAAAGTTTATCCAGCAGTTTCTTTTGTATAATAGTTAATGATCGTCATGCCAAACATGCACTTTGTCTTTGTAATTAGTAGATAATATGTCCTTTGCAAATTAGTTATGACTTTAATATAAATGTATAATTATTTTTACTTTGTAAAGTAACTCTACTTTTTTGCCAACATAAAATTTAATAGTCAAGTATAATCTCCTCATTAATTGATTAGTCTGAAGTTGTATGTATGATTTGTTATGGGATATCAAAATTATCTTAACGTCCTGAGTTAATATTAAGTTGCTTCACATGACTACTTTACATTAAATAAATTTAGTTTACATTTAAACTTCAAAGATATTTCATCCTATATTTATTTTAATTAGTAAATCCACATGCTTATTAATTGTATCTGATGATGTCATTTTTCCTGCATAAATGGTTAAAAGATACTCGTAGGAACATTTCACTCACAAAAATGAATCCAAGGATGCATAAGTAAGGTTATGCAATCCATTCAAGTTTTTTGATCTAATCTTCAGGGTTGCATATCTCTGAAATAGAAAGTGAAATCTAGCAGGTATTTTATTATGATTTTTTTCATGGTGTCATCTTTCATAGAAAATCCCTTTTTGCTTGAAGTGGATAGATAATTAGGAAGTTCTAGCAATACTGTCATTTGTATTTATGTTTCATGTATTTATTTCTTTAGCCGGCTTTCTCTTAAGGATAATATATAGTAATATTTTTTAGATTTGGTGCATCGATGGCAATGCAAAAATAATAATATTAAAAGAAAATATTATAAGTATTACAAAGAATATTTCTATTCATATATGATATATCGTTCATACTTTCCACCTTAATGAGAGGAAAGGCGATTACATTTATAATTGTGGATTTGCAATTCAAGATTGTTGTATCTTTTTGTTTATTTATTAAGATTATTTTGGAGACCATTTTGATGAGGGAGGAACAACGGAAAAAGTGTCTATTTTGTGTTGATATTATTTAACCATTTAAGCATGAAAAATAACATCATCATATACAATTAACCATTACATCATCATATACAATTAACCATCATCATATACATCATATTATTTAACTTTTAATATATGAAAAATGAAATCTTTCATAGAAAATCCCTTTTTTCTTGAGGTGGATTTAGAATCGGATGTTCTAACAGCACTGTCATTTGTATTTATTTTCATGTATTTATTTGTTTAGCTGACTTTCTCTTAACGATAATATATAGTAATATTTTTTTATTTGGTGCATCGATGGAAATGCAAAAATAATAATATTAAAATAAATATTATGGAGAAGATTGCTATTCATATATGATATATCGTACATACTTTTCACCCTAATGAGAGGAAAGACAATTATATTTATTCTTGTGGATTTGCAACTCAAGATTGTTGTATCTTTTTATTTATTTATTAAGATTATTTTGGAGATCATTTTGATGAGGGAGCAACTACGGGAAAAGTGTCTATTGTGTGTTGATTTACTATAATTTTGGAAGATTTTGTACTCGATATTACTTTATAAAACTTTAAAATTTTACTTAAAAAGAGATTTGAATAGTTTAGACTTTAGACATGTCATTTATAAATGAAAATTAGTTGAATTATTTTCTATATTTATTATTTTTCTATGAATTAATTTATATTGAATGATCAACTTAGCAAGTTCACTTCTATTTTTGAAT
This sequence comes from Datura wrightii, assembly GCA_035772735.1. NCBI lineage: Eukaryota > Viridiplantae > Streptophyta > Magnoliopsida > Solanales > Solanaceae > Datura > Datura wrightii. The sequence continues at coordinate 126,726,943 of JASDFA010000003.1, read as the reverse complement.
GATCGCGCGAAGCGCGAAAAAATTAAGTAGTTCTCTTATAATTCCAAGTCTCTTATGACTCAATCCATAACTTTTATAATTATGAATGCATGCTTTCTACTAGATTCTCCCATGAATTTGTGATTCTCAAGTTATGATGATTTTACGCAAAGTATGTATGATTTCTTGATTTGGGCAAGTCCATGTAAAAGTCAAGTATGTTGCACCATGATTTTTAGCCAAGACTTACAAGATAAGTTTTAAAGAGATGTTTTGGAGCCAATACTCCCAAAAGTTAGATTTATGTGATGTTTTGAAATGACGATTATGAGAGATATGTATATTTTGAGAGTAGTGTCTAGCACCGAGTAAGCTAGGAATTTCGAGGACCCAGGTCTCATAACTACGTCCCACCATAGGTATATATTCATATTTGGGGCCTTTCAAGAGAGTGTTTCCCCTGCCAGAGGGCACATCGGTGATATCACACCTTAATCGTTCTCTGCCTTGGCAAGGTTTAGGACGACTCTGCCCACTTGAGCCAGATAGTTGCGTTATCATGTAAGCTCTATCATGATGCTGTCAGTTATGATGAAGTCTCCCATTGTTCCTCATGTTTTAAGTTACTCTTTTTCATAACTCACGATACTATTTTATAGCATATTTGACTCATTGATCAGTTTATGAGATTTCAGTTATGATTTCAAGTATGGTACATGATATGATTTCTATCTTCAAACCTTGGTTCATTATATTTCAACTTATGAAGAATGTCTCATGATTATGATTATTTCAAGAATATGATTTTTAGCATGTTGCCCTTAATCTAATGTCCTATCCTGTTTCATATTCATGATTTCAGATTATCATTTTACTAGCATGTTTTATTATTTCTACATACTTAATACATTCAAAGCACTAACTACATGCTCTATGCTCTATCATCTTATGATATAGGTTCAGGTGACCTGTCTCATTCCCGATGTTAGCTTGCCCCTGCTTCAGTCCAACACCATTCCAGTTTTGATGAGTCCTCATGATCCGAGGATAGAAGTTTTGGTTATGTCTCTTTTTCTTACGTCTTTCAGTTTCAGACTTAGTGAGCTAGTTGGGAGTATTGTCCCATCAACTTATTGTATGTTTAGAGGTTTTTCAAACAACTACGTATAGATGGCTCAGCGTTGTTGACTTGTGCTTAAGCTTATGTTTTTATGTCATGTTATGCAAACTTCCGCTTATGTTGAGTTCAAGTCATTTCCGCTTTAAATATGCTCTTTCATGCTATGTATGTACCATGAGTCATCTCGAATCCATTCATGATTCTAGGTCGCGTGTCTCGATCCAGGGTCCCCGATTGGATCGTGACATGTAATGTTCGAGATTTTTCCCAAACAATATTTAGAGCCTTTTCGTGTTTCCATTCCTATTGGTGAGTCAGTTATAGCAAAGAAAGTCTACAAAAATTTCACCATTCATTTCATCAAAAAGACACCATAAGTGACTTAATTGAGTTGTACATGGTGAATTTCGATATTATTCTAGGAATGGATTGGTTATGGTCCTGCTATGCCTCAGTTGATTGTAGAACCCAAGTAGTAAAGTTTCAGTTTCCAGACGAGCCAGTCTTAGTTTGGGTCATTGTTACTCTAGGATTGTCGTTCTGTGATATCTATAAAATACACGTGCTTCCCGTACTCATACCATATTTGGCAATCATTTTCGTGCATACTCTGTTCTGAGCATGAGTGAACCATGTTGATTGATCGAGCTTGAGGCCTTTACATTAGGAGATCCTTGGTGAGATACCTAGTTGATCTATAGTGTCAGATTCAGCCTATCCTTTGTGTATCTTTCTTTTCATCCTTCAGATAGTATATTATTATCTTTAAATATATATATTTATTCACAATCCCTCTTGTACACATGACACTGAGTCTTGGGTTGTATTATATTACTTTTTCATATTTGATTTCTATTAAAGACAAATTATGGTTTTAAACTTTTCAATGTATTAATTTACGCTATTAGTTTATTTCAAACATGTTTTGTGGTGAGTTGCTCAAACTTATTATTCTAACCATTTTCATTTCTATTCATGGCCTCAGTATTCTACCATTCCCGCTAGTACTAGTATTTTGTTACAACACTCCCTTATCTTCACTTTGTTCCATATTATTTGTTCAACATGATGTCTCCTAAGTCTGCATAACATCCATAAATTAAGTTCTTTTTCTAGTATCTTTAGAGTCTGTACCTAAACCTTTCCCACACTCTATAATTTATGATTTTTTATGTCCTAGTTTTCACTTACTTACATAACTTTGGTATATTTTCATATTTAATTTTCTAATAACCTCTTTAACAGGGATTCCTCGTGTTCAACATAAATGGAATCTTGAAGATTCTTAAGAAACGCAACCTCCACATGCACCTTAGCCATACTTGTCCTAGTCCGACCAAACATAGCATAGGGTGAGGGGGTGCCAATATTCAAGTGATATAATTGTAACTTTAATAAAAGATTTTTTAGGGTGATTTACTTTCATTTGTGTGCATTAACTTAAAAATAACTTTATTATGTTCACATGCCAAGCTATAAGCATATAACAAAGTGATTAAATTCTCTTCTATATAAATAAAATTTGTCCCTTATTAGGGTATTATTTGATTTATTTTTGTACATAAGGAATGAAAAAAATATCAAATAAAACTGCTTTAATTTTTAAGTGCAAGGACTATCTTTTGATGACTTACATATGATGCTAATGATTAAAGAATCTTTGTAAAATTCAAACTTTTAGTGTGAATTAATCTTCTATGAATTTTTATTTTAGTAAAACACATGTGTCTATTAGATAAGTACATTGAATTTTAAAATTTAAAAAAAAGAAAAAAAATGACAATATGAATAGATTCACTAGAGGCAATTAATATAACTAAATTATTTGATATAATTGATTTGCAATTTGAGATAGTCAAAGTGATCAAAAATAGAAATAAAAATAGAAAGAAAGACTTATGAGGAAAAATTATAAAGATACCTAATCATTATTAGCCAAAATAGAATATTTACTTAATTAGTGTTTGATCTTATATTTTATGCTATATATATAGCTATATATATAGCTATATATTCTCCTCTATAATTCATAACAAAATTAAAAATTTGTAAAACAAATCATCTTAGCACACAACATGGAAAAGACTTTATCACAATTGCCCTTTTAGTCACTTTTTGGCTTGTTGCAACTGGTTTATTCTATCAATCAAGAAATTATATGCCTGAAACTTCATGATACTTCTTGTATTCCTTGTGTAATGTGTTCTTGTTGATGAATTTGTTAATTATATCAAAATTAAAAAAATTTCTGTTCTTACATCTTATTCCCGTTTTTGTTACATTATTTGTTACACGATGGTGGTCCTCCAGTTGAAACAAAAAATATTATTATTTTTCTATTAACCTGGTTCATTTTAAAAAAATATAGTAATTAATAAATTCTACATTTTTTTGCAATAATTTGAAGGATCTCATTTGATATGTGGGACAGCAGAAATAAGAAATTCAAATCAAGAACCACCATTTTGTTATTTTGATAACGATTGCCAAGAATACTGCTCACTTTTTCATGCTGGCATGGGTATTTGTGTTAATAGCATATGTACTTGCAGGAGAGAATCAAGTACCTTGTTGAACAAAAGAACAAAGACACATAGCTGAAAAGACATAGATAGCTACACTTTTAGTGTCTTTAAATTGGTATTGCACATTGAAATGTAATAGATTTTATCGCTTCTTTCAGTTCTAATAAATAAATATTAACTTGCAGTTCCCCTAAAAAATATTTATTAGGGCTATATTTTATTAAATTAATCTTATTAATTATTCTTTTAAAATTTAAGTTTGAGTGTTAATATTTACTTAGAAGTAATAATTTATCTAGTATAATCCCACAAGTTAGTACTTAATAATAATAGTACTATTAGAAGAAAAATAAATTTCTCTTCATTTATTAAAATGGACAAGTAAAAAAGAAAAAATTATCTATCTATACTATATTTAAAAAAAATTTAGAAATAAAAATTAAATAACTTAAATATCCTTCTCACTAAATAATTCATATAATTTTCTAAAAGACTTACAAAAATGCCTAAGAGGAAAAAATATTCATCTACAATGAAACGCCAGCGAAGATGAGTGTTATAAGAAATGACTTCTATTCTCTCTTTGTTAATTGTCATCCAACTTTCGTGGTTTTTCTTTAAATTTTGTCTTCCCTTTATTCTGGGCTTTTTATTCTACATTTAGTTATTCCTCCATTTTAAAAGAAATGATATTTTTACGTTTTTATTTTATTTTAAAATAAGTGGTACTTGATATAATTAAAAAGACATTAATAACGTTCTTTCAACTCTACCCTTATTAAAATTAAGAAAGTTTTACATAATAAAGAAACTACTAAAATTTTCAAGGTATAAAAATACATCATACTTTCTAGGAAAGAGCACTTTTCTTAAGATGCGTGCTAAAATTAAAAATACCACTTATTTTAAAATAGACGGAGAAGTAGTACTTTTTAAAGTTATTGAACGAATTGCCCCTATTTCTGGGTAGTCTTAATTTTTTCCCTTCAAATTGGTGGTCTTTAATTTTTTTTCCCCTGGTTCCCATTTAATTAGAAATTTTCAGCCAAAGTATCCTTAACTATGACCTATTTTCTCAAGCCATAAGATTGAGACCTTTTACCTTATTCGGCAAAAGTTTAGAAAACTAAGAAACATAACTTTGTGGGTTTTGAAACTGAACTTATGTCTTGTAATGCATAACTTGTGCCTTGTGAATTTTGTCTTTGCAAAATGCTTTACCTTGTATGGAATAACTTGTGGGTTATGAACTTATTAAGGCATATTATTCTGAAACAATACTTATGCCTTGTAAGGGATAACTTATGGCTTACGATTTTTGTCATACATACTCCTTTTTCTTGTAAGTGTAGAATTTTAGGTATAGAGAATATTTGTCATTCGTAACTTTAATTCATTTCAAAATAGAGGGGTGTACATGTGTAAGTAGTACTTTGTCAACAAGTAGAATTATAGCAGAATTAGAACATATACTTTATCCCTTCTCCAAAAAATCTCATATTTCCATAATAATGCTGACATCAATGCTTCCTGTCAAGGTGGTGTATAGACGTATATCATGCCTAACTTACCAATCATCGCATGGAACACTTCCTTTATACAATCTTGGTGAGTACATTTGCCATTTGAAATTCAGACTAGACAAACACTCCTTAATGAAATATCATTCAATTTCCACATACTTAGTGAGATCATGTGGAATATGATTATGTGCTATTTGAATTGTGGATTTTATATCACAGAAAAAGTTCATACATCATGTGAACTTAATTCCAAGATCCTTTAGTATAGATTTAATCCATAATAAGTCACACAATCCATGTCGCATCCATCAAAATTCTGTTTGTACACTCGACCTCGCAACAACTTTTTGCTTCTTAATTCTTCACGTGACATTATTTCCTTCGACAAAAATAATATAACCAATGATTTATTTCTTGCCTAATCCGCTACTATGTATCTTTTAATGATAGTTTTCTTATTCTCTGAAAATAATAGCTTTCTTATTAGATCTCTTATAAAGTATCACAAAATTCTATAAACAACTTCCATCTGATCTTTTGTGGGCTTCTGCATGAACTAACTAACAACACTTATAACTTTTTTTTAATCCCTATATGAGTTATATAGATTAACTTTCCTTCTAGATATTAATATCTGCATAATCTTAACTCCCGAAAAATTTTCAAGTATGTGATTTGTCTCGATATGGATAAGGTCAAACAGGAGAAAAGAGATAGAAATTACAAAATGACCATGAGGATAAATTACATCATCCACTACTACAACACACATCCTTCCTCAAATATAAAGAGAAATAGAGTACCTGAAAAGTAAAAACGATGAGGATATATGCTCGACATGTCTAATATAGTCTCCAAGGTGGCTTCCTCCACTGAATGATGCCTTTACTTCACCATCAGAGATGCTATCTACTTTGATCTCAATTTCAGAATTTTCCTATCAAAAATAGCTATAGGCTCCTTCTCAATGGCAAAAATCTGGCCCAACTGTAGCGAGTCCTATTGGATCAATTGAGATCCATCACAACGATATTTTTCAGCACTAATAAATGCAACACTGGATAAACATATGATAATCCTAGAGGTAAAGTCAACTCATAGGCCACTTCGCCAATATGTTGTAACACCTCAAATGGGCCAATGAACCTAGGGCTGAACTTTTCCTTCTTCCAAAACCTCATAACACCATTCATGGGTGATACGTCAATAATACCTTATCTCAAATGATAAACTCCAAATCTCGAATCTTTCAATATGCATAAATCTTTTGTCTACTCTGAGTTGGAAGAAGTCATTCACGAATTCACTTCACTTTATATCTATGGAATCTCTCATCAAGTATGTACCCCATATCCTAACCTTAAAAGCATTAAATAAAACCAACAAATGTCTACACCTCCTACCATATAAAGCCTTGAATGGAGCCATCATTTGAATAGCTGGAAGAAATTTTTGTGTCGCAGAGAAAAGTTTTCAATGATATATAGTGAGCTTAAGGATAAAATATACGTGAATCCTGCTACGGAGAAGGTGTATTATCTGATGGACTATAGTTTCAAGTTATTTCAATACTATAATCACACAATATGACCAACTCCTACTTCTGATGTTTACCACGATTCTTTGTCGGGGATTTGTTCTGGACATCTTTATTCTAAATAACCCTTTCCGAATTTCTTCAGTATCGTCCTCTCCTGTTTGGAATTCTGTCCAATTTTTCTTATTTTGGACATTATTCATATGTTCTTATTCTAGACTGAATACCGTTTGATTTTCATTAATATGTTCTCCTATTCTCCTCCTTAAGTCTTCATCCCCCATTGCCATATAATTGCTATCTTTTAAGGAGTCCCTGTTTTCTCTCAATTTAGGCAAAATAGAACTTAGTCTCATAGAAGTCCACATCTCTTGAGAAAAAGTATTCCTTATTCTCTATATCATAAAACTTCCACCCTAGGGATTTCATACAAATACACATCTACGACTTTGACTTTCAAACTCGTCTCACGTTCTTCTTATTGTATGTGCCTGGAACAATGATGCCTAGCACACTCAAGTTCATTTAGTGGTTTCTGTGTAGAGCTTCATAGGGGTTTTCATTTAGTAAAAATGATGATGTCTGATTAATCAGGTACTCTGCAGTCAAAACACATTCTCCTCGAAACTATATTGGCAAATGACCTTGAATGCCCATGCCATATTTAGAATATGACAATGTTTTTTTTATCCTTCCATTCTATTGAGGGGTTCCTTTGCAAGATATCGGAAAAAGAATTCCATGTTAAAAGAAATAGTTCTTCATACATGTTAATTCAATTCGTTATAACTTTTGACTCTCTGCACCTACTTGGAAAATTGTTGGTTTACCAACGCAAAGATGTTTTATTAGTACTTGATACACTTCTTTCTTATTAATCAATAAATAAATTCACACTGCTTAAGAATAGTCATCCATAATAGTAAAAAATATGCACCACAAGAATAACGGGTCCTATAAGGTTCCCGTAAATCACAATGAAACAATTTAAAAATCTCAGTGGCTATATTATTACTCAAAGGAAAAATACTTTTGGTTTGTTTTGCTCTTTGTCATGCAAATGTCTATCTAATTTGTCACTATTCTTTTAGTCCTATAGAAATAATTTTACCACTTGTACTGAAGAATGTCTCAATCTCTTGTGCTAGAGACAAACCAATCTATAACTGTTGCTTTCATAGTCCCAATTTGTGGCACATTTTAGAAAAAGTTACTTGACCTCAACGTTCACCCTTTTCAATTAGCTTCCTCATGGTGGGACCCCGTATAACATATGAAAATTTCTTACATGTGATAATGATTAATTAACTACGATAAAGAAATTAAATTACATGTTAAATTCATAACATTAAAGACATCCTTTAGCGATATCAAACCATTCAGTATAACGTAACCCTCTTTGGTGGCCATTGAGTTGATTCCATTTGGAAGTCTAATATGACATTACGAAATATCTCATTGATCATGCAGCCTTCAAGATTACATATCACGTCATAGGGAGTGTAGTGTAAATGATCCAGGATTTATTTTAGGATTAACATCCATTTTGTCCTTTGAATTTGATCTTTGAGATTTCAATATCTTGATCATAGTTTTCTATTACTCGGGGCTCAATTTTGGTGGTTTTATCCAGCCTATGTTCATCAGTCCTGTGTCTGATGCTCTCCCATCTTTAGCTATTATGGTATTATCCTAGTGTTGCCCCTTCCTCGGCCAATTGCCAGACCCCCCACTGCTACTACGATTGACCTCTGCCTCAGCCTTTTGTTTTTCCCTCATACTTTAGATATTTTGTCCATCATTCTGGGTATCCTACGAGTTGGTAGAGTATATTGGCATCATATCCTAGTTTCTTGCATCATGTCATTCTATGATATCTACAAAGTACACGTGCTTCCGGTACTCATACCACATTTGGCAATCTTTTCGTGCATACTGTCTTCTGAGCATGAGTAAACTATGTTGCTTGATCAAGCCTGAGGCCTTTACATTAGGAGATCCTTAGTAAGATACCTAGTTGATCTATAGTGCCAAATTTATCCTATCCTTTATGTTTCAGCCTTTTCATCCTTCAGACAGTGTATTACTATCTTTAAATATGTATATTTGTTCACAGTCCCTCTTGTACACATGACACCGAGTCTTTTATTGTATTATATTACTTTTTCATGTCTAATTTCTATTAAAGACTGATTATGGTTTTAAACTTGTCAATATCTTAATTTTCATTATTAACTTATTTTGAATATGTTGTGTGCTGAGTTGCTCAACCTTAGTATTTTACCCATTTTCATTTCTATTCACGGCCTCAGTATTGTACCTATACTCGCTAGTACTAGCATTTTGTTACAATACTCCCTTATCTTCATTTTGTTCCATATTATTATTCAACATGATCTCGCCTAAGTCTGCATAACATCCATACTTTAAGTTCTTTTTCTAGCATCTTTAGAGTCTATACCTCATCCTTTCCCACACTCTAAAATTCATGATGTTATGTCCTAGTTTTTCACCTATTTATATAACTTTGGTATATTTTCATATCTAATTTTCTAATAATATCTTTATCAGGGATTCCTCATGTTCAACATAAATAGAATCTTGAAAATTCTTAATAAATGCAACCTCCACCCATATCTTAGCCATACTTGTCCTAGCCCTACCAAACATAGCATAGGGTGAGGGGTTGCCAACATTCAAGTGATATAATTGTAACTTTAATAGAGATTTCAAAGGGTGATTTACTTCTATTCGTGTGCATTCATATGAAAATAACTTTGTTATGTTCACATTGCCAAGCCATAAGCATATAGAAAAGTGATTAAATTCTCTCTTGTATAAACAAAATTTGTCCCTTATTAGGATATTATTTGATTTAGTTTTGGACATAAGGAATGAAAAAATACCAACTAAAACTGCTTTGAATTTTTAAGTGCAATGACTATCTTTTAATTGCATACATATGATGCTAATGAATAAAGAATCTTTGTATAATTCAAACTTTTAGTGTGAATTAATCTTCTATGAATTTTATTTTTATTGTTACACACATGTCTAGTAGATAAGTATATTAAATTTTAAACTTTAAGAAAAAGAAAAAAAAATGACAGTATGAATAGATTCACTAGAGGCAATTAATATAATTAAATTATTTGACATAATTGACTTGAAATTTGAGATGGTCAATGTGATCTAAAATAGAAAAAATAGAAAAAAAGGCTTATGAGGAAAAATTATAAAGATACCTAATAATTATTAGCCAAAATAAAATATTTACTTAATTAGTGTTTGATCTTACATTTTATGCTATATATATATATAGAAACTATATTCTCCTCAATAATTCATAAAAAATATAAGTTTATACAACAAATCATCTTAGCACACAACATGGAAAAGTCTTTACAACAATTGCTCTTCTTAATCACTTTTTGGCTTGTTGTAACTGGTTTGTTCTCTCAATTAAGAAATTATATGCCTGAAACTTCATGATTCTTCTTGTATTCATCATCTAATATGTTCTTTTTGATGAATTTCATAATCATATTAAAATATAAAAAATGTATGTGCTTACATTTTATCCCCTTTTTTGTTAAATTTTTTTTACACGATGGTGATCCTTCGGTTGAAATATAAAATAATATTATTTTTCTATTGACTTGGTTCATTTTTAAAAAATATAGTAGTTAATTAATTTAATATATTTTGTGTAATAATTTGCAGGATCTCATTGGATATGTGGGACAGCAGAAGCAAGAAATTCAAATCAAGGACCACTATTTTGTTAGTTTGATAACGATTGCCAAGAATATTGTTCATTTTTACATGCTGGCATGGGTATTTGTGTTAACAACATATGTACTTGTAGGAGAGAGTCAAATAACTTGTTGAGCAAGAGAACAGAGACACACAACTGAAAAGATACAAATAACTACAATTTTAGTGTCTTTAAATGGGTATTGCACATCGAAATGTAATAGATTTTATCGCTTCTTTCAGTTCTAAAACAAATATTAACTTGCAATTCTCCTTAAAAAATATTTATTAGGGATATATTTTATTAAATTAATCTTATTAATTATTCTTTAAAATTTAAGTTTGAGTGTTAGTATTTACTTAAAAGCAACAAATTATCTAGTATAATCCCACATGTTAGTACTTAATAATAATGGTAATATTACAAGAAAAAATAAATTTCTCTTTATTTATTAAAATGGTCAAGTAAAAAAGAAGAATTTATCTATCTATCTATATTTATACTATATTAAATATAAAAATTTCAAAAATAAAAATTAAATAACTTAATTAGCCTTCTCACTAAATAATTCATTTAGTTTTTTAAAAAAGAATTACAAGAATGCCTAACCGGAAAAATTAAAGATGAGAGTTATAAGAAACGCCTTCGATTCTCTAATTTTTAATTGTTATCCACTTTTCATGGTTTTTCTTTAAATTTTGTCTTCCTTTTATTCTGGTCTTTTGTTTCTCCATTTAGTGATTCCTCCATTTTAAAATAAATGATATTTTTATTTTTTTATTTTTTTTAAAATAAGTGGTGCTTGATATAATTAAAAAGACATTAATGACGTTCTTTCAATTCTATCGTTATTTAAATTAAGGGAGTTTTACATAATAAGGAAACTACTAAAATTTTCAAGGTATACAAATACATCTTACTTTCTAGGAAAGAGCTTTTTAAGGGGCGTGCTAAAACTAAAAATACGACTTATTTTAAAATGGAGGGAGAAGTAGTACCTTTTAATGTTATTGCACGAATCGCCCCTATTTCTGGGTGGTCCTATTTTTTGCCCTTCAAATTGGTGATCTTTAAATTTTTTTTCCCTGCTTCTCATTTAATAAAAATTTGTCGAAATTATTCAGAATTTTATTAGGAAAAGCTCTCTTCTCTCTCATCATAAACACCGCAGTAACCTGAACCCTAATTTCCACAGCCACCATGGCCACCAACCAGGCCACGGAGGTGGCTGGTCAATCCATATCCCAAACAACCCTTTCACAGTCCTTAGACTATGCTTACATTCTCCAACCCCGAGCCTTTAATCATGCTTCGCCAAAAGAGGTGCTATCAATACCCATGAAGCCTATCACTTTATTACATATTGTGTGTTATAACCCGAAAGCCCAAAAATCAAACCAGGGAGTTGAAATGGAGATAACTAGAAATTTGACACCAGGTCACAAAACGAGTCATTCTGTGACCCATGGGGTAGATCATGAGTCATGAAGTGACTCGTGGTGAGGTACTGGACTTGAGTTGAAATTTGGAGTTTTGAAGTCACCTGGACGTGACCACGAGTCGTGGTCAGCCCCCACGATTCGTGGGATGTGTTGTGGTCAGCCGGTTGCTAATGATTTGAGATTTTAGGCAGTGAAGGTGATGAGTGGTGACCACGGGTCATGGTCACCAGTAATGACTCGTAGGGTCCCCCATAGCGAGCCCCAAACGAATTTTGGATAGTGCACACAACGACTGATGCCACGAGTAGTGGTCCTTGGAAACGATTCGTCCAGTCCCTCGTAGGGACTGACAGTCAGTTATTTTCTGCGAATTTAGTAAAGGCTCTTCCGTAATTCCTATGATCCTAAGGCTTAAGCTATCATTGTTTTAAGCTCTAAATAGGCAGTTTTATGAGGGGTAAGTTTATTTTAGGCATATTCACATCCATGCATGCAAATTGAAGGGGTTTAGAAGGTGGTCAAGTGTAGGTTTTTTTCAAGTTTTCTTCAAATCTTCATTGGGCAATCAGAAAAGTGGTAGAATCAGATCCTATCAGGTATGTAGGGTTATGAATAGGTGAGTTCGTTCACACCCATTCCAAGTCCCTTTCTAAATCATGAAAATTCCTATGTTGATTCTATGGGGTTTTAACCCAATGCATGAAATTTCTAAATTTTCTACATGGGTAGTGTCGTGTGCCATTTTTCTTTTGACAAGTGGGATACAACATGTGACGACTCTTAAGGGTTTGTTGTGAAAGAAGAGTCGCCACCTAAAGATTTGAGGTGCATTAGAGCACCTTTCTAAGCTAAAAGTCAACTTAGTTATCTATGTTATCATAGTCGGGCAAGGGCTTAAATTTCCTCGAAAGAAAGGTGTTAGGCACCTTTCGAGGTCCACAAATGTGGTTCCTGGCCAGATCCATTAATATGTGGGGAAATTAACTAGGCGAGCAAATAAGATTGATTTTACTTATATTTCTACAATTTTAACTAGATCGATAGGCGTAAAATAAATAAAAGATTATAGAAAAGCGCGAAGAAAGAAATCAAGACAGAATAAATTTAAAGATAATTATTCTTTACATTACGTTTTCTATACAATAAAATATTGCAAATAAGATAAGAAAAATAATTTAACGCATAACAACTATTGTTCATTTTCGTATAGACATGAATATAACATAATAATTTATAAAATCCCACACAAAAGGCAACCAAATAAATATTTATTTAAATATGGGGCCGAACCTCGATGAAACGCCTACGTATCCCTAAAGGGAATCAGGTTAACATAGTTCTACATTTAAAGAGGGGTTATTTTATCCTAATGGGATCACCCCGTGCAACTTAAATAATACTTCGCAACAATTTTAGATTGCTTGTATTATTTAGCAAGCACGGACTATCATTTCCCGTCTACCCACTTAATTAATTAATTGTTAGTCCTAAAACGCTCTAGGTGAAGGAGAACTAACTCCCTAAACATTTGCCTCCCCGTTCCAATCTTAATGTCCAAGAGGCATTGGACAACTGTTTAGGATTTTTGAAATCTAAAATCCTAAGGCTGTTAGGGCGATTAACGTCAGACAAATAGTAATTAAACCAACTGGCATATAAAGGTTTCAAATAGGCCTCTGTGTCTGACCTAAGACTTCTAAATGGATGCAAGTAAAAGATGACCTTTAAACAAGATGTCAGACTTCATGCATGGTTAGGAATAGTATATGACGATCAGTGAAAATGAAATTTAATGTAAAGAAATGTCAGTCTGAAATAGATGAACATAATGTGACGGTTAAACAAGAAGTATGATTTAAAAAAATTAATATCTTAACCTATAGGCATGATTTCTATGTTGAATAAGAAGAAGATCTTGCACGCTTTATTTAACTCCTATACGAATAATTTATAGTAAAGCAATTAGATTTGTTCTAATAACTACAGGCAGTGTTGAAGAAGTCTAAACATAAAACATACTTCAAATTAAGGACCTAAAGACATGATATCTATTAAAGTTATGGTAGCAGACGAAGAATCATACTAAAACAAATAAATCGGGCATGATTTACTGGTTGAGAAAATAAATCGGATTGGGTTTCACGATTATGTGAATCAATCAGAAAGATTAAGTCCTATAAATATGTTACTAATAGTTATTTTATCACGTATTAATTTAAAAGCAAATAAATCTGCAAATAAATACTTGTATGAAGATTTTTACCTATTTACACACACGCGATCATATAAAATCCTAATAGAATTTATGGCAGTATTTAATCGGTGCCTATATTTATTGTGTTAATTCCTATGAGCATGATTTCTAATGATTGTGTTATTACTGTAGGCATGCTTTCTATGTGAGTAGCAATTTTAAAAAAAATAACAGTATAGAAAATAATCCCCGCACCCATGAACCCCCCTTTTCACTATTATCAACGTTTTATAATTATTAAAAAATTGAAGAATATAACAAATTAAATACAAACATAAATTATATTAAAGAACAAATCTGTAATCCTTTCTGTCCCGGGAGACTCTTTATCCCAAAAGGAATCACCTGTTTAACAAGTAATACGACAAATGCATACGTACAAACAAATATTCGGGAATCCATAATTTGCAAGTTATTTGATTTTCACAAAATACTCGTGCAAACAAATTTGAATTACAAAGATTCAAGCATGTATCATGAGACCCAAGAATACTCAAAATTTTAAAAGATTTTATTCTAACGTGATGTAACTACGAGTTTACACATCTTATTATGTGAAAATACTAAGGAGAAATAACTAACCAGTTAATCAGTAAAATAGGGCGGCAACTAGAAATTTCAAAAGGGCTTTACCAATAATTAAGACCCAAACTTCAACACGTCAAGATCACAAGGATCTCGTGGATCTCGAGCAATGCTTGTGTTGAAGTGGGGCAGAAGAACTATGATATTAGGAAGGACGAAATAATATCTTAGAAGAAATTTCTCTCTCTCTTTTTTTTTCACAATCTTCGACTGGGCTGCTTTTATACTAAATCATAAAGGGCTGACCAGGAAAAGCTCCATTTACAGAATCATATCGGGAAAGAAAATAAAGGTGAAATCATCTCAAAAGGATCTTTTTTAAAAGTCAATCAAATCAGCATCCTTGAGATAACCTTTTACCATAATTGTAAAATAACGAAAGGAAAGAAAAATCAGCCAATGAAACATTCTCCTTAAATTAAGACAAAATAAATGGAAAGGAAAAAAGGCTATTAATTAATATTTTAAAAGTGAATACTTAACTACCATGGTGGATGCGTGTTGCGGATACCATATATGGTGGTAAAATATATTCTAATTGACACAGACCAGCCAGAGAAGGAAAGTAAATGATAGAAGGAAAAGTCCTAAATTAATGAGTATCAAATTATTCTTGTCAAACCAAAAAGTGATGAATTACCATATATATGCCTTTATCATTAATATTATAAGACTATAGAAAGAGAGGAAAAGAAATCAAACAAAACAATTTTTACCAAATTATACGAGCGTAGTCAAAGAAACTCTTAGACAAATATATGGTGCAGCTATTTCGTAACAAATTAAGGAAAGAATCAATTAGAGGAGAAACATACGTATTAATTGACAAGAATTCAGATTAAGTCCTAGCTTAAACAAACAAGTCACCTATTTCATACTATATTTACTCTGAAATATCTTTTAAGAGTTATAATGGCGGAGTTAACAGATTCCTAACATGGTTGTCAAAACATGATTTGGTAATCGAGACTAAGCAATTATACTACACTTGAATTGAACAAGATTGAAACCATATCGGCTAGAGAATCAACCAATCATCGACAAACACTTTGAATATCAGATTCAAAATTGTTGGAGTTTATAGAGACCTAGAGCTACTATCATCTGGTGTTGCATGATGATAAGAGCTAAATGAGCATAATAGTAATCATGTGAAGGTACCCCATAGATTAAAGTAAATCAAAGTATATCACTTAGGGCTTCATGTACATTTTCTCTATACAAGCATAGAAAAACAAATATGGCTTAAATATTTCAGAGATCTATATAGAACGTAAAATCACATTTATCACATGTAATAACACGGAAAATATCTAAGAAATAATAGGCATGTTCAAACTTGCATCTTAAAAATTATAAATAGGGAAAATACCGCATCTAGATTGGCCACAAATATTAGGAGACAAATAAATAAAAGAATAAATAAGGCTGAGCTGGTAGAAAGACCATGGCAAGGAGTCTGTTCTTGACTCAGTGTTTGGGTCGGCGAAGGGGAGAAGGATGGCGGCCTGGTAGCGATTGTGGTGGTCTATAATGTAGATAATAGTGAGAGAGAGGACTATTGTTTTCCAGCATGGGTCGCGAGGTTTCTGATTCTGAGTGGGACTGGTTCACTGAAAAATGGAGAGAAAGGGAATCTAGTGGCGCAGTGGCTGTAAAGCACCGGAAATAATGGTGGGTCATTTTCCGGGGGGTTCTAGCCGGAGTTGGAAGGAGGAAGAGAGGGGAGAGATGGGGATGGTGCGACTGGTTTCCAAAGTTTTGCATTTCGCTGGCGACTGTGAGGGTCGGGCTTTGCTGGAACAGCGGCTAGAGCAGACGAAGTAGAGAGGAGTAAAACGGAGGGGAGGTGACTGGTTTGTGCGGCGCTTCTGGTCGTTTGTGGGAGAGAGAAGAGGAAGAGAAAGAAGAGAAGGCGTCGAGGAGGATGGAGATGGAGGTTCTGTGGCTGGTGGCGGCGTGGTTTCGCCGGAGGCAAAGAGGAGAGGGGAGAAGAGAAGAGGATAAGCGGCGGCGAAAAGGAGGTAAAGGGGAGAGGGCTGCGGCGGCTGGTTGTTTTGTGAGAGGGGAAAAATGAGTTTGTTTAGTGTTAGGGGTAGATGATATTATTTAAGGTAAGGGAGTAGGGTTTTAATCACAGCCGTTAGATTAGATGGGATGGATGGATGAGATTAAAAATTGGAATTGGGTCGGGTCGCGGGTTAATTGGGTCGCCCGGATGGGTTATGGGTAGAATTAATTTAAGATTGAATTGAAGTTAAAAAGTGGCCAGATTTGGTAAAATAGGCCAAAATTGACATAAATTGGATAGGAAAAAGGGCTAAAATCGGCATAAATGGGTATAAAGTGGCTAGATTTTAAATGAATTGGATGAAATTGGATTTTAGATGCTATTAAATTAATAAATATACTACATTTGTAAATAATTTAATAAATAGATAATAAAATTGTTTAAATTACGAGAAAATCATATAGACATTATTATTAATATAAATAACGTTAAATTTGATTAGACTCGTGTAAATATTATATAATTAATAAATTATTATATTTGTAAATAATTCAATGACTAGGAAATAAAATTAAGTTATCAAATATTATAAAAATTATATTATTAACATAAATAATTTATAAATTCGAGTAATATTATTATGCAAATAAATTTGTAAAATTTAGTAAAATTATGTAAATAGTTTATAAAGATTAAGTAAAATATATATTTCAAAATAAGAGCGTATATTAATACGAAATATATACATGACACAATTATTTAACATAAAAAAATTAATAAATTAAAATTAATGCAAATTACAAATATACATATATATGTAATTTAAAATAATTTCGCAATATTATGATAATTAATTCCTTTATAAATATAAATACAAGTCGAATATTTGCGTAAAAAAGGTAAATAAAATATATATATGTAAGCAACATATACGGGGGGGCGTAGGGAGGTCAAAATTGGGTGTCAACAACTGTCCCTTCTTTACTCGGGAATGAAGGATGAGTTGGTGAGCAAAGAACGTTGACCTCGTGGCCAATTTTATCCCACCGAAGAAAAATTTCGGTGGCACTAGATGAAGAAAAATGAAATTGTGAGGATGTTGTGGCCGAGACTTTGGTATCAAGTCGCCTACATATCTCGGGTCTCACGAGAATCAGGCCGTGTGTAGTTCTAGATTTAGGGACGAACGAAAGCTCTAAAAATTGGCAACAAGAAATTTTGGATAAAGATGGGGGTAGCACGAATTGACAAGATTTAGAATGCATTACAAAATAAATAGGTGGGAGTAAGGTTTGAAGATTGTGGATAAGTTAAGAGAATAGTAGGAAAGACGTTATCATTCGTAGCTCGTTATTCCTCGTCATTAGCGTAAACAAAACGATTAAAACATATGCATCGAATACTTTGTAAGATAAACTGATGCAAAACATTAAACATGATGCAAGTTCCCTTTAGACGATGAAAGTTTGCTTCGAGACAAAAGGATGATGTCTCTATGCCATGATGTATTGGGCCATGATAAGCAAAATAAATTCCTTAGGCCATGAAATGATGTCTGCAGGCCATGAAAAGATGACGCCTTTAGTCTATGACGCCTTAGGAGCATGATAAGCATAAAATAAATCCCTTAGGCTATGAATGATGTCCGCGGGCCATGAAAGATGACGCCTTTAGACTATGACGCCTTAGGAGCATGATAAGCATAAAATAAATTCCTTAGGCAAAGAAAAGATGTCCACAAGCCATGAAGCGATGCCTTTAGACCATGACGCCTTCAGATGAGTGGAAGAATGTTAATTCAAAGAAAGTAACTTATTCGAGAGCCTTAATAACTCGACCGAAAGCTCTGGTTTATTCGGTCTCAATGCAAATAAGTCATAGGGCTCAGAATGCAATAACGAACTCAAATGTGCAAGTGCGAGCTCAGATGTATATCGAAATGCAAAATAACAGGCTTAATATGCATAAAACGGGCTCGAAATGCAAATAACGGGATTGAAATGCAAATAATGGGCTCAACGGGCTCAAGTGCAAGTGCGGGCTCAACTGTATATCAAAATGCGTATATCACGTGCATCACGAGCTCAATATGCAAATACGGGCTCGAATGTATATAAAAATGCATGTTATCATATATATCACGGGCTCAATATGCAAATACGGGCTTAAATGTATATATTTCCATATATATCAAGGGCTCAATATGCAAATATGAGCTCAGATGTATAGCAAAATGCAAATACGGGCTCAAATATGCAATATAGGCTCGAGTGTATATAAAATGCATATTGTCATAAATATCACGGGCTCAATCTACAAATATGATCTTGAATGTATATAAAAATGCATGTTATCATGTATATCACAGGCTTGATATGCAATTGAGTGCTCAAGTGTATATAAAAAATGCATATCGTACATCATGGGGTCAATACGCAAATACGGGCTCAAATGCAAATACGAGCTCAGATGCATATATCAAAATGTATACCATGGGCTCAAATGTATATATAAATTGTATACCACGGGCTCAAATGCATATATAAAAATGTATATGACGGGCTCGATATGCAAATAAGGGCTTAGATGTATATGCAAATACATGCTTGAATGCATATATTTTGTATATCAGGGGCTCGAAAGACACATATAAATGGCTCAAAAATGTAGATACGGGCTCAAATGCAAGTATTACGGGTTCGAATGCATATTTCATGTATATCATGGGCTCGAGAATGCATGTAATAGCTTAAAATGTGAATACAGGCTCAGATGATGAAATAGAAAGATATAAATAGGGGCATAAGGAAGAATGACTTAGCTCTATGTCGCCTTGTGACAAGACGTTCTCCATCTTTTCCTTTTGCATTTTCATTATTTCTGCACTCAAAGGAAAATTATTAGTTTGAAAAGGGGATGTTGATCTGTGTGTCTATCCTGTAGACTTCTTCTATTCGTTAGACACCTGTTTTTGAACTCCGTCCAGGTATAAGCTCGGGCATAAAGTTTAAACAAAAGGCGAACTTTTAAAATAATTTAGTAAAAGTAAAAGTAAATAAGTTTGAAATATGTAGAAAAATTGAGTTAAATCACGGGTCATGGCATATTTTAAAACCATACAACGCCCTTTTGTAAATCTAACCCTTGTCTTGACTTAGTCTTGACGAAATTTTGGGATCCTTCTCAAAATTTCTGCCCCAGTGTAGAAAATGATGTAGACTTCCTTGCAAATGACATAGATTTATGAATTTTTGAGGTCCTCTAAAAAATTCTGCCCCAGTAGCAGCTTGTTAACCGAAACACAATGGAGAATATGACAGAATCACCGAGACCCTTTTTAACGAAAGGGGAGAAGAAAATTTTATAAATATATAGATCGAGTCCAAAAAGGACGCCTACGTATCCCTCTTAAACGGGAATCAGGTCCAACGTAGTTCAGGTTACAAGGCAGAGCAAAAAAAAAACAAATTCCCTATCTAAATGTAGTAACTCTTAACAACATCTGAGTTGATAGGTTTGGGCCAGATTTCACCATCCATCTCTGCTAGGATAAGTGCTCCTCCTGTCAGCACTCGGTGGACTATGTAAGGACCTTGCTAGTTAGGTGAGAACTTGCCTTTGGCTTCATCTTGGTGTGGAAAAATCCGCTTCAAAACCAATTACCCAGGCGTGAAAAGTCTTGGCCGAACTTTCTTGTTAAAGGCCTTGGTCATCCTGTTCTGATAAAGCTAACCATGGCAAACTGCATTTATCCTTTTCCCATCAATGAGTACTAGTTGCTCAAATATACTTTGCACCCATTTTGCATCGTTCAGTTCTGCTTCTTGAATGATTCTCAAAGAAGGAATTTCCACCTCAGCTGGTATCACTACTTCATTACCATATACTAACATATAAGGCGTAGCTCCAGTAGACGTTCGGAGAGTGGTACGATATCCCAACAAAGCAAAGGGAAGTTTCTCATGCTAGTGTCTGTAGTTGTCAATCATCTTGCGCAAAATCCTCTTGATGTTCTTGTTTGCAGCCTCCACGGCTCCATTCATCTGCAGCCTATATGCAGTAGAATTGTGGTGCTTGATCTTGAAGTTTTCACACGTCGTTCTCGTCAAGTCACTATTTAGATTAGCGCCATTGTCAGTAATAATAGATTCAGGTATCCCAAATCAGCAAATGAGATGGTCGCGGACAAAATCTGTCACCACCTTCTTTGTGACGGACTTGTGAGAGGTAGCTTCAACCCATTTAGTGAAGTAGTCAATCGCAACCAGAATGAATCTATGTCCATTAGACGTTGTAGGCTCGATGGGACCAATTACATCCATTCCCCAAGCTGCGAATGGCCACGGCGAGCTCGTGGCATGAAGCTCGTTGGAAGGAGCTCGAATCACATCTGCGTGGGTTTGACAGCGATGACATCTTTGCACGTACTTGATATAGTCCATCTCCATAGTCAACCATAAATAGCCATCTCTTAAGATCTTCTTTGCCAACATGAAACCATTCAAGTGAGGCCCACAAATTCCAGCGTGAACTTCCTCAATCAAATTTGTTGCCTCCTTAGCGTCCACAAGTCTTAGCAATCCCATGTCCGGGTTCTCCTATAAAGGATTTCTCCATTTAGGAAAAACTGATTGGCTAGTCTCCGAACCGTGCGTTTTTGGATGCTTGTAGCATGCTCAGGATAACCCCCGTTTTTCAAATACCCTTTGATGTCAGCATAGCATGGTTCACCGTCTGGTTCTTCCTCAATATGAAAGCAATAAGCTGGTTGCTTATGTATGTGAAAAGGAATGGGATCAATGTAATTCTTATCAGGGTGATGGATCATCGAAGACACGATAGCCAAAGCATCTGCAAATTCTTTCTGTACTCGGGGAACATGCTGGAACTCAATCTTGACAAACCTCTTACATAATTCTTGCACACAATGTAAATAGGGCAAGATCTTAGTGTTCTTCGTGGCCCATTCTCCCCTCCTTGATGCATCAGCAAATCTGAGTCTCCAATTACCAGTAACGACTGCACGTTCATGTCGACTGCCAGTCGAATACCCAAGATGCAGGCTTCATACTCAGCCATGTTGTTAGTAAAAGGGAATCAAAGCTTAGCTGATACAGGGTAATGCTGCCCGGTCTCTGATACCAACACTGCTCCAATGCCTACTCCTTTTAAGTTTGCTGCTCCATCAAAAAATAACCTCCAACCATCATACCCTTTGGCAATATCTTCTCCTATGAAGGAAACTTCCTCGTCGGGAAAGTATGTCTTTAGTGGTTCATACTCTTCGTCCACAGGATTTTCTGCCAAATGATCTGCAAGAGCCTGTCCTTTTACCGTTTTCTGCGGGACATAGACAATATCAAACTCACTTAGCAATATCTGCCATTTATCCAGCTTCCCTATCTGCAGGGGCTTTTGGAAGATATACTTTAGCGGATCCATTCTAGAGATTAGATAAGTCGTGTAAGCAGACAAATAGTGCCTCAGCTTTTGAGCGACCCATGTCAAAGAGCAACATATCCTCTCCAGCAATGTATATCGAGCCTCATACGATGTGAACTTCTTGCTCAAATAGTATATGGCTTGCACCTTTCTCCCTGTCTAATCATGTTGTCCCAAAACACAACCAAAGGTGTTTTCTAGCACAGACAAATATAAGAGAAAAGGTCTTACTTATTCTGGTGGGACTAAAATTGGAGGCTTTGATAGATAATCTTTGATTCTATCGAAGGCTTGTTGACACTCAGGAGTCCACTCTGTAGCAGCATCTTTTTTCAACAATTTGAAGATACGCTCACAAACAACCGTTGACTGAGCAATGAAACGGCTGATATAGTTGAGTCGTCCTAAAAAGCTCATGACTTCCTTCTTACTCTTCGGTGGTGGGAGCTCTTGGATGGCCTTAATCTTGGTTGGATCCAACTCGATACCTCGACAGCTGACGATAAATCCCAATAATTTTCCCGATGGAACACCAAATGCACACTTCGTCAAATTTAGCTTCAGATTATACTTCTGCAATCTATCGAAGAACTTTCTGAGGTATGCCAGATCATCTGAGCTTTTATTTGACTTGATGATGACATCATCCACATAAACCTCAATTTCCTTGTGGATCATGTCGTGGAAGATGGTGGTCATGGCCCGCATGTTGGTTGCTCCAGCATTTTTCAACCCGAATGGAATTACCTTATAACAATAGTCTCCCCATGGTGAAAGGAATGCAGTTTTCTCAGCATCCTCATCATGCATTCTGACCTGATGATAGCCAGCGAAACAATCCACGAACGACTGTGTCTCATGCTTGGCACAGTTATCAATAAGTATGTGGATGTTTGGCAACAGAAAAATCATCTTTAGGGCTGGCCTCGTTGAGATCCCTGTAATCCACACAAACTCTGACCTTTCCGTCCTTCTTTGGTACTGACACGAAATTGGCCAACCAAGTAGGATATTCTACTACTTTGAGGATTCCGGCATCGATCTTCTTATCCATTTCCTCTTTGATTTTCAGACTCATGTTAGGTTTGTACTTTCTCAGATTTTGCTTGACAGGAGGATAGGCTGGATCAATAGGAAACCTATGCGCTAATATGGAATGGATGAGCCCCGTCATATCAGCATAGGACTAGGCAAAGACGTCTTTATATTCCTTAAGGTACTCTATGTACTCCTCAACCTCCTCTTTTGGCAAATGAGTGCTGACTTGAATCTCTTTAGGTGTCTCTACATCTTCTAGGGTTACCACATCGGTCTCTGTCAGATTTGCTTTGGGCTTGTCTTCGAACTCTTCTACTTCTTTGACAATTTCAGCTGGTACCTCATCTTCTTCGGCTTCTAATGAGTTTCTTGTGTTATGTCGTATAGTTTCATTACAAGCCATGGCCTTAGATTCAATGCGTTCGATATTAGAAATGCTGAAAATAATAAAATTGAATCAAATATATGAAAAGAAAATAATTTTATTAATTTAAAAATTTATTCAAAAGTCTGACGTAATATTCAAAAGAAAATTTAACGACTTTGAAAACAAATATTTTATTTCAAAACAATAGAAAAACTGATCCTTTTAGTCTGCCCAAATGCCCGACGAGCTCTGGATGGAGTGGCTATCCAGTTGGCGGCTCCTCTTTGAACTCCTGCTTCCTGTTGTAGGGTCCCTCCTTCCTCCTCATTGATAATGGCATGGCAATTGTTATCACTTGGTTCTTCCAAAAACAGATTCCTTAAACTGATCAGCACAGCGTCTTCTTCGGCCCGCTTGATGTCAAGAAAACTGTCAGAAATGAAGGTTTGCTGAAGCGAAGGAAGTGGATTTGACAACAAAAAACTTTTCTTTCCCAAAGGATATCTCCAATTGTCTAGCTTTTCTGCAGTGGGTTGATATCCCAATCCAAAAGTGGTTTTTTGTGTTGCCACTTGCAGCGGCTCCAACATCCCTTGCAATTTGATTCCAAGGCCCTTACATGGCTCAAACCCCAACCACAACAGCATACTTAAAATCTTGTCGCTCCACCACCTTCCTTCCTCGACGACACCGACAAGTTCTAAGGTGTGGAAACTCTCCCCATCCAAACCTTTTTTTCCTTCGATGATGGGGATAACAAGAACATCATAGATTGGATGGCTTTCGTCCCCAGGGACCACGATCTCTTGGTGATCCCACTCAAACTTCAGGCATTGGTGCAGAGTTGAAGGCATATCTCCCGCAGCATGAATCCATGGGCGTCCAAATAGCAAATTATAGGAGGCTGGGATGTCCATTACTTGGAATGTCATGGTGAATGTGGCAGGGCCAACCAGTACATCCAGATCGATTTCCCCTACGGTGTCCCTTTGTGAACCATCAAAAGCTTTGACGTTCATCTTCCATAGCTTTATTCGGGCGAGGTCAACTTCCAGCCGGGTTAAAGTGTTCAGCGGGAAAATATTTAAGCCGGAGCCTGGGTCAATCAATACCTTGGTGATGAACTTGTCCGAGTGCTGCACCGTGATATGCAACACTTTGTTTTGAGCCATGCCTTCCACAGGAAATTCATCTTCATGGAACGAGATTTTCTGAGCTTTAAATAGTTGACCCACCATATGGGCCACTCACTGCTAGATATGCTTGCAGGAACGTATGCTTCTCCTAACACCTTCATCAGAGCCTTTTGGTGTTGATCAGAGCTTTGTAGAAGTGACAAAATAGAAATTTGAGTCGGGGTCTTGCTCAACTGTTCCACTACTGAGTATTCCTTTGCTTGCACCTTCTTCCAGATCCCATTATTTTCTGCTTTCGCCGCTGGTTGTTTTCCTTTGACGGCCCCTTGAGCTAGAGTGTTAGGAGTATATACCCGTCCAGACCGCATCACCCCTTATGCCGCATCTGCCTCTAACACCTTTGTTCTCTGTGGGGAATTTTCCTCGTAGCTCCAAGGTACCATGTTTTGTACGAAGTTGAAGCAACTCTTACCACTGTAAATGGAGGCCTTGGCATATCTATCTCAACCTCGAACGGAGGACGTCCCTGCACTATCATGGATGGGTCTGAAGAAGAACCTTCTTTGTGTTCGATCACCCCAATAGTATTCGACAAGTCTTCGGCCTCATCACAAGAAATCATATTCACTTGGTGATTTGGCAGAGGATTACTTGTTACATTCGATGCCGGATCTTTGAGGTGAATATCCTTTTTATCAATCAAATTTTGTATTTTGTCCTTCAACGATCTGCAGGACTCTATAGTGTGCCCCCTCATGCTCGAGTGATACATACACACTTTGTTGTGGTCATACCACTTAGCTTGGGTATCAACCGGGAGTGCATGAATAGGCTCAATTTAACCAGCTTCTTTCAACCTCACATACAATTGATCAATCGATTCTGCCAATGGGGTATAGTTTTTTGTTGGCCTCCTTTCAAATTGAGCCCTAGGCCTTTGGCTTGGTGAGGAAGAAGGTCATGGGTGAGAAGGTTGTGGATAAAAGGGTTGTGTGCTATAAATGGGATAAGTGGGGGCTTGGTAATGTGATGGAGGTGTTTGGAAATGGATCGGAGGGGGAGTTTGATATGGAGCTTGGCAGGAAGGGGGAGTTTGGTATGGTGATGGAGCTTGATAAGGTGATGATGGAGCTTGATATTGTGGAGGTGGAGTTTGGTACGGTGAAGTCTGGTAATGCGGAGTTGGAATTTGGTAGTGTGGGGCTGGCGTTTGAGGCTTGTAAACATATCTCTTTGGCCCTTGGGCCATCATAACGGTGTCCACTTCTTTCTTCTTGCGGCTTTCTGAAATAGCTCCAGACTGCAAGGATTTGTTAGCCGCTTGCAATGTATTAAAATTGATAATGGTACCATCCTTGATACCATCATCAATCTTCTCTCCCAGCTTTATGATTTCTACAAAACGTTTCTCTCTAAATAACATCAATCTGTCATAAACTTGTGGGTCCAGAGTCCGCATGAAAATGTCCTTCATCTGTGCCTCCTCCATTAGAGTTCGTACTCTGGCGGCCTCGGTTCTCCAATGAGTTGCAAAATCCCTAAAAGTCTCAATGGACTTCCTCTTGAGGTTTTGGATGTAATGCAAGTCAGGTGCATTTTCTGTATTGAACCCAAAACGCTCCACAAAGGATGCTGCCATTTCTGCCCAGGTAAGCCATTTCTTCGGATTCTTCTCCACGTACCAGCTAAGAGCCTCACCGGTCAAACTTCGCATGAACAATTTCATCCTTATCTTCTCATTTCGTCCCACTCCTACCAGTTTATCGCAATACAATCTCAGGTGGGCCCTTGGATCACCGGTCCCATTAAACAGTTTAAACTTGGGAGGTTTGTACCCCTCCGGTAGCTCGACGTCAGGATGTATGCATAGGTCCTCATAATCTAGACGTGTTATTCCTTTGGTGCCTTCAACACTTTGCAATCTACTATTTATTTTTTTCAACTCCTCTGCTAGAGTCTGAATCAATCTATCCTTTTTTGAAGGCTCAGATTCCTCCAGATGATGAGTTACAGGCGCCGTCTCCACATAGATTGGATTGCTATGAGTGCGGGCATATGTTGCATTTATATTGGCCGGGGGAGGTATTTCTTGAGCTGGTAATGGGTAATGGGAGGTAACGGGAGCTGGGGGATTTGGATATGTATATGGAGGGTATTGGTAATATTGGGGTGGAGTATCTTGTGGTGGAGCTACGGGTTGTGAAGATATAGGGAGGCTGGCCGGTGCTTTTGAGGTTGAGGCGTCAGCTTGAGCCCCAAATAACGGTGTCTGGTTGTTTAAATTGTGAACTTTTGCTAACTCTTCTTGAAGCTCCAAAATTTTCTGCTTGAGCCTCATTATAACCTCGTTGTAACCTGGAGGGAAGACCCCTTAGGAATTATCCCGTTCATCCCTACATGCATCGTTACCACTCTTGTCTGAAATGTTGTTGTGCTCATCCATCTTGTTCTTTCCTCTGTTGCGGTTAGGAATGGGAGGAGGAGAAGGAGGAGTCCCTTTTGACCTTGTATAGTAGGCCAGGTTTGCACAGATCAACCTTTGGGAAGGGAAAAAATAAGACCAACAACAAACAAATCACAGTTAGTAAGAGAGGTTAGAAATTATGCTGATTAAAGTAAAGATCAAACAGAAATGTTGACGCATTTCCTAATTTTGGAGCCTCTTTTATGCCAGAGGTAGGCCTAACGAGTTTGAGAGAAATATGTTGTTAAGTATTTTCATTTTGCTAAAAAATAAACCCAAAATAAAACTATATTAGGATAAAAAGTTGCAAAAATACAAGAAACGAACTAAATAACATTCAATTAAATCTTGAAAATTTCTTCATCGATGTTTGATTTCTTTGGATCTTCTAATACATTGTCACAATGATGGTGACTAGACAGAATATAGGCCAATGCTCGATCCTTCCCCATAGCTCCCCCATTCAGGCATTCCTACCCATGTTTGCTGAATTTGTCACGCAAATCTTGTATCCTTAAATCCAAACCTAAGGCTCGATCTTTCCAGTACTCCAACTCTTTGCCCATCTCAGCAATTTCTTTGGCATTGTCGTCGTGTAACTGTTGGTGACAAGCCTTAGAATCATGGTCCTTTCTCTTTGAGCAGTGATAAAGGGTTTTGTGCTTGGGCTTCCTTATCCTCTACATGCTTGCCTCGTTTGACACTCGATATTGAAGTATCAACCCAATCGTCATGTGGCCACTTGATATATCATGTTACGTAGCCTGCCTGATATCAATCAGCCTCTATGCTCTTCTCGTCGAGGTAGATCTTTTTGTTCCACGCTTTTGCAATGTCTAGAGCATGCGGAACAAGATCGTCCTTATAATCCACTTGGTATGCATCCATGTCGGCAACCCTGGGTATTATTTGCATTCTTCCAGCCTGACGCATTGTCCGCATCGGATAGTATGGTTGAAGACCTTGGAGTCCCATCAAAACCAAATAGTATCGAGACTTGGTATACACCACGAAGTTGGATCTTGGAAAAAAATCGAACATCCACTGTACAGAGTCTTCTGTCAAATTACCCAACATTTGACCCCATTTTTCCACCTCCTCAGGCCTTTTTATCGGTTTAACACCCATAGTGACCCTGTAATGGTGAGTGGCAATGTGATAGGTTTTTGTAGGTCTGGGCATGATCGGGTTGCTACGCACTTTTTGAAGATGTTCGATGAGCCAGAGTTGAAGCAACAAGTTACATCCTTCGAAATGCTTAAACCCATTTTTGCACTTTCCCAGAGATCTTGCATCCTTCGAAGTGCTTAAACCCATTTTGGCACTTTCGCAGAGATCGGTAGATGTCGGCCAGATCATTGGGACAGTAGTGCAAGGTCCTTTGTCAACACCTTTGCATAAGGCGTGAATGACTGAAACAAGGCGGATATCAATGTCTTCCTCAGCTCCTTGTGGGAAGACCACCATCCGCAGAAAATAAACGATGAAGGAAAATATTCTTTTGCTCATCCACGAGCTAGGATCAGGACTCTCTTCTTTGTAGATTTCGCGAGAAGAATTATGACCAAGCCGGTTGAGCAAATATTTTCCCGGCATCCTTCCCTTCATTACATAGGATACCATGTTGCTACCTTGCAGCACCAACTTGTCACACGCATTTTCTAGGGTGACGCGTTTGGGTATAATCATTTCAGCTTTTTCCCATTTCCTATTCCTCCACATAGGCTCACATTTTCTACATACCCACCAATTTCCTCCAATAACTGAGTCATTTCAATGTCACCAAATCTGAAGACAACTCTTTTCTCGTCCCAGAATGCAGTGGCCGCTTCGATAAGTTCTCGACATAGGGTAACTTGCATAAGAGAAGGCAAGTGCCCCAATAATTTCCTCACCTCATTTTGGCCATATTATTCTAAATCACACCACCATGCTTTCATTCCTACGGGCATGCACCAAACCATGCCAAATCTAGGATAGGAGGTAAGGAGAATCATTGTACCTGCAGCACAAAGGAAAGTTAAACTAACCTATTCACCCAGGAGCAAAATGAAATTACTTAAACATTATTTCTCTCAAAATGCACATAACATATGGATCATACTTCTCGGGATTTTAAAAAAAAATCCCTTAAGACTCAGGGCAAGGTTTCTCTATTAATCTTGACGTACAATGGACGTCGCGATTTTCTAAGTTTAATATGTTTTTCACACCTTACTAAAGGCGTACATGGTCAGGATCTATGAATGAGAGTGGGTATGACACGGTTCCCTCAAGCGGACAACTCGATAGTGAGGAAGCTTATGACCGTCGATGCACCACTGATTGACCAAATCATAAGACATTCATCGAGGTGTTTTAATAGTAAAAGGCCGTGAAATCACGCAACCATTGTTGTATGTGATAGTGAGAGATTCCCAAGTGGGGGAAAATATGAGCGATATGCCAGTTTATATAAAATGCAACAATTTAAAAACAATTATCCCGTATTAAAAGTCATAAAGAAATAATAAATAATGACAAGAAAAACAAAAAGAGGAAAATGGTTAGTAACTTCATGGTAAAACATATAAGGAAGTGAATAAATATTGCTAGAAACAAATAAAGGGAAAGGATTTTAAACTCGAAAGTTAGCAATTTTTAAAGAATTAAAAATCAAATAAAACCCCACATAAAACGAACACGTTGTGGTTAAAGCCTAGAATCCCCAGCGGAGTCGCCATGCTATCGCGTCCCATTTTTCTCGTGAAAAGCGGTATACAACATGTGACGACTCTGAAGAGTTTGTTGTGAAAGAATAGTCGCCACCTAATGATTTGAGGTGCGTTAGGGCACCGTTCTAAGCTAAAGGTCAGCTTAGTTATCTATGTTGCCAGAGTTGGGCAAGGGCTTAAATTACCTCAAAAGAAAGGTGTTAGGCACCTTTCGAGGTCCACAAATGTGGTTCCTGGCCAGATCCATTAATATGTGAGGAATTTAACTAGGCGAGAAAATAAGATTGATTTTAACTTATATTGCTACAATTTTAACTAGATCGATAGGCGTAAAATAAATAAAAGATTATAGAAAAGCGCAAAGAAAGAAATCAAGACAGAATGAATTTTAAAATAATTATTTTTTACATTACTTTTTCTGTACAATAAAATATTGCAAATAAAACAAGAAAAATAATTTAACACATAACAGCTATTGTTCATTTTCCTATAGACATTACTATAACAGAATAATTTATAAAATTCCACACAAAAGGAAACAAAATACATATTTATTTAAATATGGGGCCGAACATCGATGAGGCGCCTGCGTATCCCTAAAGGGAATTGGGCCGAACGTAGTACTACGTTTAAAGAGGGGTTATTTTATCCTAATGGGATCACCCGTGCAACTTAAATAATAATTCACAACCATTTTAGATTGCTCATAATATTCAACGAGCACAGACTATCATTATTCGTCTACCCACTTAATTAATTAATTGTTAGTCCTAAAACGCTCTACGTGAAGGAGAACTAACGCCTTAAACATTTGCCTACCCGTCTCAATCTTAATGTCCAAGAGATGTTGGACAACTGTTTGGATTTTTTAAATCTAAAATCCTAAGGCTGTTAGGGCGATTAACGTCAGACATATAGTAATTAAACCAACTGGCATATAAAGGTTTCAAATAGGCCTCTGTGTCAGACCTATGACTTCTAAATGGATGCAAGTAAAAGATGACCTTTAAACAAGATGTCAGATTTCATGCATGGTTAGGAATAGTACATGATGATCAGTGAAAATGACATTTAATGTAAAGAAATATCAGTCTGAAATAGATGAACATAATGTGACGGTTAAACAAGAAGTATAATTTAAACAAATTAATATCTTAACCTATAGACATGATTTCTATGTTGAATAAGAAGAAGATCTTGCACGCGTTATTTAACTCCTATACGCATAATTATAGTAAAGCAATTAGATCTGTTCTAATAACTACAGGAAGTGTTGAAGAAGTCTAAACATAAAACATACTTCAAATTAAGGACCTAAAGACATGATATCTATTGAAGTTATGGTGGCAGACGAAGAATCATACTAAAACAAATAAATCAGGCATGATTTTCTGGTTGAGAAAATAAATCGGATTGGGTTTCACGATTATGTGAATCAATCTGAAAGATTAAGTCTTATAAATATGTTACTAATAGTTATTTTATCACGTATTAATTTAATAGCAAATAAATCTGCAAATAAATACTTATATGAGGATTTTTACCTATTTGCACACATGCGATCATATAAAATCCTACTGAATTTATGGCAGTATTTAATCGGCACCTATATTATTGTGTTAATTCCTATGAGCATGATTTCTAATGATTATGTGTTATTACTATAGGTATGCTTTCTACGTGAGTAGCAATTTAAAAAAATAACAGTAAAGAAAATAATCCCCACTCCCAGAACCCCCCCTTTTCACTGTTATCAGCGTTTACAATTATTACAAAATTGAAGAATATAACAAATTAAATACAAACATAAAAGTTAAATTAAAGAACAAATCTGTAATCCTTCCTGTCTCGGGCGACTCTTCATCCCAAAAGGAATCACCCGTTTAACAAGTAATACGACAAATGCATCGTACAAACATATATTCGGGAATCCATAAGTTGCATGTTATTTGATTTTCACAAAATAATCATGCAAATAAATTTGAATTAAAAAGATTCAAGCACGTATCATGAGACCCAAGAGTACTCAAAATTTTAAAAGAGTTTATTCTAACATGATTTAACTACGAGTTTACACATCTTATTATGTGAAAATAGTAAGGAGAAATAACTAACCAGTTAATCAGTAAAATAAGGCGGCAACGAGCAATTTCAAAAGGGCTTTACAAATAATTGAGACCCAAACTTCAACACACCAAGATCACAAGGATCTCGTTGATCCTGAGCAGTGCTCGTGTTGAAGTGGTGCAGAAGAACTATGATATTAGGAAGGATGAAATAATATCCTAGAAGCAATTTCTCTCTCTTTTTTTTTCACAATCTTCAACTGAGTAAACAAATAGGGATGGGCTTCTTTTATACTAAATCATAAAGGATGGGCTCACCAGGAAAAGATCCATTTATAGAATCAGCTCAAAAGGATTTTTTTATAAAAATCAATCAAATCAGCATCCTTGAGATAACCTTTTACCATAATTGTAAAATAATGAAAGGAAAGAAAAATCAGCCAACGAAACATTCTCCTTAAATTACGACAAAATAAATGGAAAGGAAAACAAGCTATTAATTAATATTTTAAAAGTGAATACTAAACTACCATGGTGGATGCATGTTGCGGATACCATATATGGTGGTAAAATATTTTCTAATAGACACAGACCAGCCAGAGAAGGAAAGTAAATGATAGAAGGAAAAGTCCTAAATTAATGAGTATCAAATTATTCTCGTCAAACCAAAACATGATGAATTGCCATATATATACTTTTATCATTAATATTATAAGACTATAGAAAGAGAGAGGAAAAGAAATCAAACAAAACATTTTTTACCAAATTATACGAGCGAAATCAAAGAAACTCTTAGACAAATATATGGTGCAGCTATTCCGAAACAACTTAAGGAAAGGAATCAATTAGAGGAGAAACATACGAATAAATTGACAAGAATTCAGATTAAGTCCTACCTTAAACAAACAAGTCACCTATTTCATACTATATTTACTCTGAAATATCTTTTAAGAGCTATAATGTCGGAGTTAACAGATTCTTAACATGCTTGTCAAAACGTGATTTGGTAATCGAGACTAAGCAATTATACTACACTTGAATTGAACAAGATTGAAACCATATCGGATAGACAATGAACAAATCATCGTCAAACACTTTGAATATCATATTCAAAACTGCCGGAGTTTATATAGACCTGGAGCTACTATCATCTGGTGTTGCATGATAATAAGAGCTAAATGAGCATAACAATAATTATGTGAAGGTACCCCATAGATTAAAATAATCAAAGTATATTACTTAGGGCTTCATGTACATTTTCTCTATACAAGCAGAGAAAAACAAATCTGGCTTAAATATTTCAGAGATCTATATAGAACGTAAAATCACATTTATCACACGTAATAACACGGAAAATATCCAAGAAATAATATGCATATTCAAACTTGCATCTTAAAAATTATAAAGAGGGAAAATACCTCATCTATATTGGCGAAAAATATTACGAGACAAATAAATAAAAGAATAAATAAGGGTGAGCAAATAGAAAGACCATGGCAAGGAGTCTGCTCTTGACTCAGTGTTTGGGTCGACGAAGGGGAGAAGGACGGCGGCCTGGTAGTGATTGTGGTGGTCTATAATGTAGATAATAGTGAGAGAGAGGACTGGTGTTTTCCGGCGTGGGTCGCGAGGTTTCCAATTCTGAGTGGGACTGGTTCGCTGAAAAAAGGGAGAGAGAGGGAGATCTAGTGGAACAGTGGCTGTAAAGCACCGAAAATAATGGTGGGTCATTTTCCGGCGGGTTCTAGACGGAGTGGAAGGAGAGGAAGAGCGGGGAGAGATGGGGCTGGTGCGATTGGTTTCCGGAGTTTTGCATTTCGCCAGCGGCTGTGAGGGTCGGGCTTTTCCAGAACAGCGACCGGAGAAGACGAAGTAGAGTGGAGTAAAACGGAGGGGAGGCGACTGGTTTGTGCGACGCTTCTGGTCATTTTTGGGAGAGAGAAGATGAAGAGAAAGAAGAGAAGGCACCGGGGAGGATGGAGATGGAGGTTCCATGGCTGGTGGCGGCGTGGTTTCACCGGAGGAAAAGAGGAGAGGGGAGAAGAGAGGAGGCTGAGCGATAGCGAAAATGAGGTAAAGGGGAGAGGGCTGCGGGAGCTGGTTGTTTTGTGAGAGGGGGAAAAATGAGTTTGTTTAGGGTTGGGGGTAGATGATATTATTTAAGGTAGGGAGTAGGGTTTTATTCAGGTCCGTTAGATTAGATGGGATGGATGGATGAGATTAGAAATTGGAATTGGGTCGGGTCGCGGGTTAATTGGGTCCCCCGGATGGGTTATGGGTTGGGTAAATGGGTAGAATTAATTTAAGATTGAATTGAATTTAGAAAGTGGTCAAATTTGGTAAAATAACCCAAAATTGACTTAAATTGGATAGAAAAAAGGGCTAAGATCGGCATGAATGGGTATAAAGTGGCTAGATTTTAAATGAATTGGATGAAATTGGATTTTAGATGCTATTAAATTAATAAATATACTACATTTGTAAATAATTTAATAAGTAGATCATAAAATAGTTTAAATTATGGGAAAATCATATAAACATTATTATTAATATAAATAAACCTTAAATTTGAGTAGACTCGTCTAAATATTATATAATTAATAAATTATTATATTTGTAAATTTTTCAATTGTGAGGAAATAAAATTAAGTTATCAAATATTATAAAAAATATATTATTAACATAAATAATTTATAAATTTGAGTAATATTAATACGCAAATAAATTTGTAAAATTTAGTAAAATTGTTTAAAAAAGTTTATAAAGATTAAGTAAATATATATTTCAAAATAAGGGCATATATTAATACGAAATATATTGTACATGACACAATAATTTAATATTAGAAAATTAATAAATTGAAATTACTGCAAATTAAATATACATATATATGTGTAATTTAAAATAATTTTGCAATATATGATAATTAATTATTTTATAAATATAAATACAATTCGAATATTTTCGTATAAAAGGTAAATAATATATATATATATATATATATATATATAAGCAGCATATACGGGACGTAGGGAAGTCAAAATTGGGTGTCAACAGGTAGGATCTAAATACGTTACTATTGAATTCTGATTCATGGGAAAGTTTTACATTGTTTTCAATTATAATCATGTTTCAAGCTTTATAAACTAAAATGCCCATTTATGAGAAGTTCATGAAAGTGGAGATTTATGATGAATGTTCAAGTATGATGAGATATTATTGATGAAAAACATGTTTTCAAGTTACCCATGTTTATAATCATGTTTTCAAGTGAATTAAGTATTTTCAAGAATGTTAAAGTATTGGGCAATGCCCATATGTTCAAGTATGATTTATGATTTTTCGAATTAAGCTTACCACATGGTTTTGGAGTTAAGACTCCCATTTATGTTCATCTTGTGGTATGGTTTTAGCAAAAGCTCCTCATATATGATTTTAGATTTGATATTCATTTGATTATTAAGCTTCGTCAATAGACGATGGTAAGATTCGTTGAAAAATGTTGGGAGCATATGTATGTTTTTGGGAGTAGTGTCTAGCACCGAGTAGGCTAAGGATTGGACGACCATATGCCTCAGAACTACGTGCCAACGTAGGTTTATACATATCATATAAACTTTGGGACCACCCTTGTGAGCTATCCCCTGCCCCGATTAGGCCTCGAGCTTGATATCGATATCATGGTATCGTCCTTAGCTCTTGAAAGTCTTTGGACGGCTCTACCCATTTGAGTGTTATAGTTGGGACCACGTAAGCTCTATTGTGGTATGACGGTTAAATGACGAGTCTCCTATTGTTCCTCATGATTTTATTTATGCATGTTTATCATTCATGATATATATATAAACGGTTTTACTTACCTTGCTACTCGGTACAATCTACTCTGACCGCATACTCTATGCTGTATCGTTTTATGATACAGGCTCCGATCTTTAGACTTAGCCCTGCCATTAGCCAGCTTTCAGAGTTAGCATCAGTCGTTTGTTGGTGAGTCCTGATTTGTCGAGGGCCCCTTTTTTATTCAGTTATGCTTGCGTATTTCAAGTTTCATACTTAGAGAGTTAGTTGGGGTGTCTGAAAGCTGCATTAAGTAGAGTCTTTTTCATGGGTGTGAAGTGAGCCGCACTTATGACGAAGAGGCTATGAAACATTTAGGAAATGTTCCCTTCTTTCATGATCTCTATCGTACGGTGAAATGTCTCCAAACTAGTGCTATTCTCGATTGCAGAATTATGCCTCCTTGCAAAGTTAATGGAAGAAGGAATGGACATAGAAATGGCCACGAGGATGGCAATGGGGACAGGCATCAACAAGCCCCACCATTCTAGGAGCACCCCGGACTGGAGCCGATTACCCACGCTGAATTTAGGGCATCCATCTAGATGCTGGCACAGGCCTTGACCGGCTAGGTCAACCAGCAGGCAGTGGCGCATGTCCCTCAAAACGGGAATGCGGAGGCAGCTCGAGTCAGAGATTTCTTAAGGATGAACCCACCAAAGATTCTTGCGTCCAAGGTTAATGAGGATCCACATGAGTTTATCAATGATATTGGAAAGATCACCCAGGTCATCGGGGTGAATGAAGTAGAGTGTGCTGATTTGGCCTCATACCAGTTAAAGGGGGTCGAAAAAATTTAGTTTAGATCACTACAACATTTTAGGTATAAGGCCACACCAAATCTGAACACACTTTTAAAGTGTTGCCAAAAGTATTTTTGGGAACGCTTTTAAGGCATGACCTTAATTTTGAACTTTAGGCCTCGAAAATTTTGGCAACGCTTCTAAAGTGTTCTTTTTGAAATTATAGGCTATGCTTTATAAGTGTTTCTAACCAAAAAAATATTTAGCAACGCATATTTCTATATATGACTACACTTTTAAGTGTGCTATTTTTATAATTCTAAAAACAACATTTTACAAGTGTGGTCTAATAATTCTAAAATTTTGGCCAAAATAATATTAGTTCCCTCCACATATCTGAATTTTCCTCGAACTTATGCTAGAAGAAGGAATATAATATTAGCGTGAAGGGTTTCTATCAGCAAAAAGGAATTACTGTGAAATTGGGAATTACTTCAAAATTAGCATGAAGGATTTCTGTTAAGGAAAAGGGAATTTATTTGAAATATATCTATCACTTCCAGTGAAATTGTAGTGGTGTTAAATACGGTGGCGAAATTCCGCTGCTGTAAAATTGGGTGGCGGCGAAATGTATCTGTCACTACCTCTCAAATAAATTCTCGCCGCTTACCGGCAAAATTTCTGCAAACATAGGGTTTTCTGTAAGCTTCAGCATCTCTGTAAGATTCAAAATTTGAGCATTGTTTCTATAAGATTTACTTCCGGCGTAATTGGTGCACCAACAAGGTTTTTTCGGCACTTTAGGTAGTGTTTTCCAGTTTCTTACAAGCCTATATATTGAAATTTCTATACTTTCTTATGAATTTTAATTACAGTCATCCATCACATCACCCTGATAAAAGCTCTTGGCCTATTTTCTGAAGACCCATTGTAAGCTCTATTTTTGTGGTTTCGTTTTAAGTTTGTAGACAAAAGCTACAGTTGTAGGATAGTCATAGTCATTTCACAAGGTATTTACTGTTGAGCCAGGTAATAATTTTATATAGGGTGGGCATAAGTCTAGATTATTGATCTTGGGCAAATTTATATGCCCAAGTGATACTCAAAAGTACCATTTTCGCCTTGTTTATCTATCAATGTGTATACATTCTCATGTGATTGGTAATAAAATGTGATTTATACTAACCAACATGATTAGCATTGTTTTGCAGGTAAAATGTGACTTTGGGAAGCTTAAATGCATGTTGGATGATATCGGAGTTGGACTGGGATGCGAGCAAGGAAAAAGGCATTGGACAGCATGAAATAAAGGGGCTCCGCAATGGAGCCGTGTCACGCTGCCATCGCGGAGGCATTCTGCCTGGATAGGGAAAATTCGCCCAAATTCCAGAGAGGGTCCGCGTCTGCTCCGTGGCACGGTGGCCTGGCTCCGCATTGCACGCCGTGCCACGTTGAGCTTTAATTCCGGGACCCCAGTTCCAGTGAGGGTCCGCGTTCGTAGCGTGTCACAGAGGCAGTGCTCCGCGATGCACTCCGTGACACGTTGCTCGTTATTCTGGGAAAAATTCCCAGCAGTATAAATAGAACACTTAGGTTCAATTTTCAATATTCTGACTTGGTGGAGCAAGGACGTGGGTTACAGGCAGTTGAGGGACGAAAATATCAGGGTTTTTTCTCTCTTTCTTTCTTCTTTAATTCAATTGCTTGTATTATTAACACTCATTTTAAGATGTTTAATCCACAAATGAGTGGCTAATTCGTCTCCTTGCTGAGGTTATGAACAATTGTGATGAAATTTGATCATTGATTCTTTGGTTTTTCATCTTTTCTTCCATGTTGTTCTATTAATTCTTGTTCTTACTGCATTAATGTGTGGCCTACGTTAATGTACATCTAAAAAGTCCGGTTTCACTCGAGAGAGCAAGAAATTGGAAAGTTGTGAATTAATAGGATATGTTCTTTACTTCGTTTGGGAAAATTGAGTTTTGATTTGCTTTCAGGATAGAAATATACCTGAAAGTCGTATTAGTCAATTTAGGAACTGGAATTGTATGGCTAGAACATGAATTGCATTTGATCACAGAAATGTAGACGAATGGTTCATGATTCTTAAGTGAGGTTAAATACGAGAGTTTTAATCTCTTGACAAATGTTCTTGGCTAGCAATTGGAGGAAAATATTAACCAAAGTATGATGATAATTAATTTCATGACATGTTCGTTTAACCTCAGCATGCTCTCATTCATAGTTCAGATTCAAAGTAGATAATTGTTTTAGCTTTAGTATAAAAATTATAAAACAAACTATCAAACTTTTGGTTACACTGTTGTCTGCATTTTTAGAAGTAAAATATAGTACACTTGAGCAAATTGCACTTCATCCAAGTCTCTGTGGGATCGATACTTGGCTTACTAAAGCAACTTACTACTTGTTCGACCACGTGCACTTGCGTGTCGTTTTATACCCCACAAATCACGCGAACAATTATAATCCTTTTAGGAAATGAAAAGTGGAGTAAATTGAGCTAGATGAGATGGATAGTGTTACTGAATTAGTCTCTGAAGTTATTGCAGTTGAAAGCCTGAAATATACATAATGTATGTTTAGGTTTATTAAATTGCATGTGTCTATTTGATAAAAAAAAGATAGATTAAAACGTTAAAGTGTATGTTTGGTATTCTTGAAGATTTCCTTTGAATTTAGTCGGAGCAGTTCAACGAGTTATTAGTGTAAATCCTTATTGATTATGGTAGAACTATCTATACATCATCTTTGTTATAAAAGCGACTGATTACTTGTTTCCATAAACAAGTGTTTCCTGGTTCTCGTGTATGTTCTCTCGTATACTATTTGCATTTCTCAGAAAAATGCGTGTTTTAGTAGTGTAATTCTTGAAGTATAGATATCTCCAATAAACAATCAGAAGTCGATCGTTTAATGAAAGTCATGCTTATAGGAATGAAATATAACTTGTTTCAAAATATTATATAGTCTTCACAAGCTCAAGTTTGAGACAATTTTAGAGTTCATTTTCCGCTACCTTGATTCTAGTTTCACTAGGCATGTTTGGTAGGTTCCATGAATGTCTACATACTATGCCTATAGGTCGAAAAATGAGATATTTAGACCTATCGTACTTGTAAGTCTGTTGTCTGTCATAAATCTAGTTAATGTCCACAAGAATGTGTGTCGGATTGGATCTTTTATTACATAAAAGGAATATCTAGATATCATGAACTCTGAAACCAAACTGGATAAGTTGTGTATGTATCTTTTATACTTTAATTGCTTTAATCTGGTATCAAAATCTCCACCGTTCTGCCCATTGGTATATTTCATAAACCTTAACTTGTAAGCAACAATATATTCAAAGATTCGTAGATCTAGACAATGAACATGAATGTTTTAACCTCGATGAAATGGGAAGACAAGAAAAGTGAAATTGTTAAAAGATAAGATTCATAAATGGAAGAAAGCTAGCCGATCGCTCTCTAAAGTTGAAGTGACAAGTAGGTTTTCAGAGTTATTATAAACAAGAAGGTTTATGGAGGTTATCAGGTTCACAGGCCCATGTCTAACCTCTTACAAGTAGAAAAAACAATTTACTATGACCTTCTTCTATTTGTCTCTCTATTTTCAGCTTAACTTCCTCCAAACCTAACTTTTCCTCGACCCTTTTCCTTATTTCTTCCTCCAATCTATTTGCAGTTTCCTCTTCTAATTGCTTGAGTTCTGCCTCTAGCTGTAGCCTGAAAGTTATTCAATTAGTTCAAAATATAGAGAGCACATGAAATAAAAGCTTAACTCTTCAACACTTCCCAAGTTTGAATATAAGAAACAAGTATGTTAAAGAAACAACCATACTGCACTATGTATCATGAAACATAATATCCTAGAATGCGAATAAATAACACCAATGATCAAGATGTAATACAAAAATGTACAACAAACTTTTCAGAGGGCTTCAGGCCCACATACAATCAAGTCTCCTCTATTCATAATCTATTTCTAGAATGTAATTCTTGAAATGTAGAGATCTCCAATAAATGATGATAATTCGATCATTTAATAAAGTCATGTGCCTGATTATCTCCGTAAAGTAGCCCTTTTTCTTTGTTGTTTAATTCCATGGAAATTTCATGGAAATTTGTTAGAAGCAGATGTTCCTCTGTCTTAACCAGACATCACCATTCTTGTGTTACGTACCTTTTATATAACTTTAATGTTTCTTTTTATATTGTCAATCTTCATAAGTGATCTAATTTTGGATTCCAAACTACCATATTAGCTTAAAGTTACTTTTACTCTATTTGTAATTAGATGCACGTTTGTGATTCGTTAAGAATGCTTGTGCATTGAATTTAATGAGTATTGAAGGCTTCTGTAACTAATTTTACTTCAGTTTTCCTCTTGCTGAATACTTGCTTTATAGTGCCACTGCCCGTTCTGTTTATTTCTAACAAATTAGTATATTCAGAAGGTATTGGGTTAATCTCATAGTTGAATGACGAGGTGTTTTGTTTTCATGATTGTGATTCTAAAGTTTTATTTGTTTCATTTCATCTTTGTGTTCTGGATCATATTTTGATTTAATAAAGTAGTGTGGCTGAAAAGGGTGAATTGTTGGCCATTGAATGCAGGGAGAGTTACTGAGAAGTATTATATCAAATGATTGCAAAGAAACCTGATTTAATTGCTCTGTTCGATGTTGATGGAACTCTTACAATACCTCGGAAGGTATGATTTCCCCTACTTGTATTTGCTGGTTTAGTTTGATTCTTCCTATTGTTTCTTTTAGTAATTGTAGACTTGAATTTATGGACAATTGCCATCCTTGTTGACGGGCTTGAATAGAGCAAAATGGTAAAGATGAATGATTTGTATATTTAGCTGAATCCAACCTGTTTGAGATGGAGGCGACATTGATTGATACACTACATTCTTTCTAGCCTTTACATTTATTTTCAAAAAATTGTCATGATTTTAACTATTGTGGTTCTTATTTCTCTCTGTTATTTCATCTTTTTCTCATAAGATTTAGGAACTTATAGTGTGCCTCAATTCAGTTGTAGAATTGTATAACTGTGTGCTCTACATTGTGATTTGATAAATAAAGCAAAAATTTAAGAGGAAAGGATCTCTATGTTGTAAATGCCAAATTTTTAAAAAAAATGATGATGATGAGATAACCCCTGGAGACTTCGGATACTAATGCACATCAAAACTCCAATTGGTTCCAGCTGATAATTCAGAGACAATCTGCAAAAGTTAAACAATACAACAAGTACTTCTTCAAAGCTTTCCATAGACAACCAAAAGAATAAGCAACAATTCACTAGTTCAAGAACCTTAACAACAAAGTGAAGGTCAATTTTTGCTTTCTTTAAAGAATGGAAAATTTTTTGGAACACCTATATGTAAATGTAGCCATTTTATGTTATCATGTTTGGAAGAAGTAAGAAAATGTATTTTCCTTAACTTGTCTTTTAGAGAAAAAAATGATAAATAGAAAAAAGGTCTTTTCTTCCCCAATTCATTTTCCAACAGATTGTACAACATCCAAATCATAAAATTGGTAATTTGGCATATAAAATTTAAGTAGACTCCATCAAAAGGCACAATAAATTGCTTCAAACCATGGATTGACATTTTTCTTAGATCTGCTTGAGAAACGAACAAAGTTAACATTAGGCCACTCTACTCTATTGAGGCAAATTTAAGTTAAAGTGGGATCAATAGATTTAACTAAGAAATGGAGTTACAAAGTGAAATATTTCAACTATTCGAAAAGATTACACTTTACAAATAATGTCGTAGAGGAAGTATAAAAGGAAATGCTTTAGAAGCGTGGCCAATAACTAAGCAAAGACCACACTTGAAAGTGTAGTTTTATTAAATCAAGTGTTGCTAATGAGGTACTTATAAAGAACTGTCAATGTACCTCATGCACAACGCTTTTTATGCGTAGCTACTATGGCAACACTTGAAAAACGTGCCCTAAAGTCAAAGGTTACGCCTCTTTAGGCCAC
This sequence comes from Datura wrightii, assembly GCA_035772735.1. NCBI lineage: Eukaryota > Viridiplantae > Streptophyta > Magnoliopsida > Solanales > Solanaceae > Datura > Datura wrightii. Next base: position 126,684,374 of record JASDFA010000003.1, on the reverse strand, counting down.
CCCCGAGAAAGCGTTGCCTAATGTCAAAAAGCGTGGCGTTTGATTAAAGGCCACACTTTTTGCTAGTTTAGGCCACACTTTACCGGGGTGGATAAAAGCCTAAAATATTGTAGTGGATAGTGGAAGGATAGTAGGGCAGCCGGAGTAGGCCCTATCAGTTGGGAGGAGTTCCACGTTGCTTTTCTAGATCAGTTTTTCCCATGTAAGATGAGGGAGTTGAAGGCAACTGAGTTATTGAACCTAAAGAAGGGGAAGATGATGGTGCAGGATTATGCCCTAGAGATCACTCGTTTGTTCAAAGTACACCCCAAAATAGATGGTTGATTAGAGGGCCGCGAGTGAGTAGGTTTGTCCATGGGGTGGTGGACTATTTAGACAAGGATTGCAGGACCGCTATGCTCCATCAGGACATGGATTTCACTCGGATAGTCTTATACACCAGTAGATGGAGGTGGCGCATATGAGAGAGAGAGAGAGGCCAAGACAGCCAGGACAGACAACTATAGATTCTCTCAGCCGAGGCCAAGTGGTGGGCACCGACTGCAGAACCACCAGAGATCTTCAGCCGCAGCATCCTCAATGATGAGTGTGACACCCATACCTAGGCACAACAAGAGAGGGAGAGCATCAGGCTCTAGGGGTCAGAGCGGCAGGCCCGTAGATTCCAATATCCCAGTTTGCGGCAGGTGTGGTTGGGGTCACACGAGTCAGTGTTTGGCAGGTACAGGTGCCTTCTTCGGGTGTGGAAAGCCCGGACATATGCCCAGAGATTTCCCAGTAGCTAGACAGGGCCATGATAGGGTCCGAGGCCTAGCTTCTAGTTCAGCAGCTCCACCCGCACACCCAGCACAACAGGGGGCATCTACTAGAACAGGTGGCGGTCAGCACCAAAACAGATTCTATGCCTTAGCATCTCACCAAGAGCAGGAGGTCTCTGCGAATGTAGTCACTGGTATATTACGAGTTTTCCATCTAGATGTATATTCTTTATTAGATCCAGGGATTACTTTGTCTATTGTGACACCTTACGTGGCTAGTATTGTTGGAGTCAGTCCCGAAATCTGTAGTTTTGGAGTCAGTCCCAAAATCTTGTTAGAACCCTTCTCAGTCTCTATTCCTATGGGTGACTCAGTTGTAGCTAGACGGGTATGTAGAAGTTTCCCGATCACAGTCCTTCAGAAAGTCACCACAGCAGATTTAGTAGAGTTAGCCATGACCAATTTTGATGTTATCCTCAGCATGGATTGGCTATTTGCATGTTATGCCTCAATTAATTGTAGAACCCGGGAAGTAGAGTTTAGATTTTCGGGTGATCCAATCATAGAATGGGAGGGTAGTTCAGCTATGCATGTAGGTCATTTCATTTCTTACCTTAAGGCCAGAAAGATGATCTCCAAAGGTTGCGTATAACATCTAGTTAGGTTTAAGGAAGAAATGTCTGAGACCCCAACTATCCAGTCAGTCCCAGTAGTATGTGAGTATCCATAAGTCTTTCCTAATGATCTACCAGGAATCCCTCCCGAGTGGGAGGTTGACTTTTATATTGACCTTCTTCTCAATACGTAGCCTATATCCATTCCTCCTTATAGAATGGCTCCAACCAAGTTAAAGGAGTTGAAGGAGCAGTTGAAGGACCTGTTAGATAAGGGTTACCAACCAAATCCCCATGGGGTGCACCAGTTCTCCTTATCCGAAAGAAAGATGGTCTATTTGTATGTGTATTAATTATCGACAATTGAACAAGGTCACCATAAAGAACAGGTACCATCTACCTAGGATTGACAATTTGTTTGACCAAGTTCAGGGTGCCAACTGCTTTTCAAAGATAGACCTCAGGTCCGGATACCATCAGCTCAGGGTGCAGGAGAGTGACATCCCGAAGATAACCTTCAGGACACGGTATGATCATTATGAATTTGTAGTTATGTATTTTGGACTAACGAATGCTCATGAAACTTTTATGGAATTGATGAACAGGGTGTTCAAGCCATATTTGGAAATTTTCATGATCGTGTTTATTAATGACATCCTGTTACTCTCGGAGCAAGGAGGAACATGACTCTCATCTGAGGATGGTACAACAGACTCTCAAGGATCGCCAACTATATGCCAAATTCAACAAGTGCAAGTTTTGGTTGAACTCAGTGGCATTTTTGGGCCATGTGGTGACAAGTGAGGGCATAAAGGTGGACTTTCAGAAAATAAAAGCAGTGAAGAATTGGCCTAGACCGGTGAATCCTTCATATATCAGGAGTTTCTTGGCTTTAACCGGGTACTATCGGAGATTTATTGAGGGCTTGTCATCTATTGCAACACCATTGACCAAATTGACCCAAAAGAAAGTGAAATTCCAATGGTCGGATGCTTATGAGAGGAGGTTCCAGAAGTTGAAGACTCGACTTAACTCAGCACTGGTGTTAACCCTATTTGAGGGTATCGATGGGTTTGTAGTGTATTACAATCCTTCTTGAATCGTCCTTGGTTGTGTATTGATGCAGCATGGAAATTTTATAACATATGCTTCCCGATAGCTCAAAGTTCATGAGAAGAATTACCCAACCGATGACCTTGAATTGGCGGCGGTGGTATTCTCCTTGAAGATATGGAGACATTATTTGTACAGGGTCTATGTAGATGTGTTTATGGACCATAAGAGTCTTCAATATGTGTTTACCCTGAAAGATCTAAAGCTACGACAAAGGAGGTGGTTGGAGCTATTTAAGGATTATGACATAAGTGTCCTTTACAATCTAGGCAAGGCCAATGTATTAGCAGATGCACTTAGTAGACTCTCTATGGAGAGTGTGTCCCATGTGGATGAGGGAAGAAAGGAACTGGTGAAGGATGTGCATCGACTTGCAAGGTTGGGAGTTTGTTTGGTTGACTCGACCAATGACAGTGTTATAGTTCAGAATGGGTTAGAATCATCCTTGGTGACTGATGTAAAATCTAGGCAATATGAGGATCCCATTTTGGTGAAGTTAAAGAAAGCAATTCAGAATCAGAAGGTAGAGGTCTTCTCCAAAGGGAGAGATTGTGTGCTTCGATATCAGGGTCGCTTGTGCATCCCAGAAATTGATGATTTGAGAAATCGGATGTTGCATGAGGCTCACGATTCCAGGTACTCCATACATCTAGGTGCAACTAAGATGTACCACGACTTACGAAAGTCTATTGGTGGAATGGAATGAAAAAACATCGCAGAATTTGTAGCTAAGTGTCCAAACTGTCAGCAAGTGAAGGTTGAGCATCAGAGACCAGGAGGTGTGCTTCAGGATATCAGTATTCCTACTTGGAAGTGAGAAGAAATCAACCTGGACTTCATCACAGGGTCGCCTCGCACTCATCGTCAATATGACTCCATTTGGGTGATTATGGACAAGTTGACCTAAGCCGCTCACTTTCTATCAGTTAAAATCACAGATTCAATGGAGGATTATGCCAAACTATATATCTGAGAGCTAGTTTGGTTGCATGGAGTGCCCTTGTCCATCATATCAGACAGAGGTACCCAATTTACCTCTTAGTTTTGGAGGTCATTTCAAAGAGGACTTGGTACTTAGGTTAAGCTCAGTACAACATTTCACCCGCAGACGGATGGTCAAGCGGAGTAGACAATTCAGACTCTCGAGGACATGTTGAGAGCATGTGTGATTGACCTCATGGGTAGTTGGGATGCCCATTTGCATCTTATTAAGTTTGCGTAAAATAACAACTACTATTCAAGTATTCAGATGGCCCCGTTTGAGGCTCTCTATGGGCGGAGATGTAGATCGTCTATTGGTTGGTTTGAAGTCAGTGAAGCTGTGATGATTGGACCAGATTTAGTCCATGAGGCCATGGAGAAGTTTTAGCTCATATGGGACAGGTTGAAAACATCTCAATGTCGCCAAAACTCCTATGCCGATGTGAGAAGGAGGGAAGTATAGTTCGAAGTTGATGAGTGGGTGTTTCTGAAGGTGTCTCCCATGAAAGGAGTGATGAGGTTTGAAAAGAAATGAAAATTAGTCCTTGTTATGTTGGTCCCTACCAGATTGTGAAGTGGGTTGGCAAGGTGGCATATGAATTGGAGTTTCCTTAAGAATTAGCTTCTATGGATCTTGTTTTTCATGTATCTCTCTTAAATAAGTGTTTGGGTGAACTAGCTCTAGTTGTCCCGATGGACAGTGTCGGTGCGAGAGACAACCTTAGTTACGAGGAGGTTTCGGTAGAAATACTGGATCGTCAGGTTCGAATGCTAAGGAATAAGGAAGTAGCTTCAGCTAACGTTTTATGGAGGAATCAAAATGTTGAGGGAGCTACTGAGAAGCCGAAGAAGACATGATAGTAAGATACCTACATTTATTCTCTATCGGCTCAATTCCAGCATAAGGTATCAATTTTTTTCCCTAAAAAATCTCTATTCAGTTTCATTTTTAGTTCATGTGGCCCAGTTTCTTTCATGTAAATGGAAATGTATGATTCATATATTCAGTTCAGTCAGGTAGTTTAAATCGAAGTTAGTCATCCCATCGATTTTCAACTTATATGATCAGTATTTGTGTATGGTGATTTCATTTCTCTACTTTTCTGTATGATTTTCAACATTTGAGTATGAATTTCTCAATGGGGAGATATTTTTATACCCCAAAAGCCCAAAGATCAGACCCGGTAGTTGGAACAGAGAAAATTAGAATTCTGGCACCAGGTCACAGAATGAGTCATTCTGTGACCCGTGGGTTAGACCACGAGTAGTGAGTGACTCGTGGTGAGGTATTGGACTTGAGTTGAAATTTTGAGTTCTAAAGTCACCATGAAAATGACCACGAGTCGTGGTCAGCCGCCACGATGTGTGGAATGAGTCGTGGTCATTCGGTTGCTAATGATTTTAGATTTTGGTCAGTGAAGGTGATGAGTGGTGACCACAAGTTGTTGTCACTAGTAATGACTCGTAGGTCCCCCGTGGAGAGCCCCAGACGAATTTTGGGCAGTGCACATGATGACTGATGCCATGAGTTGTGGTCTTTGGTAACGATTCGTCCAGTCCCTCGTGGGGACTGACAGTTAGTTATATTCTGTGAATTTAGTAAGGGCTCTTTCGTAATTTCTATAATCCTAAGGCCTAACTACATCGTTTTGAGATCGAAATATGCTGTTTTATGAGGGGTAAGTTCATTTTAGGCTCATTTACATCCATGCATGCAAATTGAAGGGGTTTAGAAGGTGATCAAGTGTAGGTTTACTTCAAGTTTTCTTCAAATCATCATTGGGCAATCAGAAAAGTGGTAGAATCAGATCCTATAAGGTATGTAAGGTTATGAATGAGTGAGTTTGTTCACACTCATGCCCAGTCCCTCTCTAAATCATGTTTTCAAGTAACCAATGTTTATAATCATGTTTACAAGTGAATTAAGTTTTTTTAAGTATGTTAAAGTATTAGGCAATGCCCATATGTTCAAGTATGATTTATGATTTCCCGAATTAAGCTTACCACATGGTTGTCAAGGTGGCATATGAACTGGAGTTGCCTTCAAAATTAGCTTCTATGCATATTGTTTTTCATGTATCGCTCTTAAAGAAGTGTTTGGGTGAACCAACTCTAGTCCCAGTGGACAGTGTCGATCTGAGAGATAGCCTTAGCTACGAGGAGGTTTACGAGGAGGTTCCGGTGGAAATACTGGATCGGTAGGTTTGAAGGCTAAGGAATAAGGAAGTAGCTCCAGTTAAAGTTTTATGGAGGAATTAGCATGTTGAGGGAGCTATGTGAGAAGCCGAAGAAGACATGATGGCAAGATACCCACATTTATTCTCTACCGGCTCAGCTCCAGCTTGAGGTATCAGTTTTTTCCCTAAAAAAACTCTATTCAGTTTCGTTTTTAGTTCATGTGGCCCAATTTCTTTCATGTAAATGTACATGTGTATGATTCATGTATTCAGTTCAGTCAGGTAGTTTAAATTGGAGTTAGTCATCCCATCGATTTTCAGCTTATATGATTAGTATTTGTGTATGGTGATTTGATTTCTCTGCTTTTCTGTATGATTTTCAACATTCAAGGACAAATGTTCCCAAGGGGGAGATATTGTTATACCTCGAAAGTCCAAAGATTAGATTCGGGAGTTGAAACAGAGAAAATTAGAAATCTGGCACCAGGTCCCAGAACAAGTATTCCTATGACCCGTGGGTATACCATGAGTTGTGAAGTGACTCGTGGTGAGGTACTGGACTTGAGTTGAAATTTTGAATTTTGAAGTCATCACAGAAATGACCATGAGTCATGGTCAGCCACCACTATTTGTAGGATGAGTCATGGTCAGTCGGTTGCTAATGATTTGTGACTTTTAGCAATGAAGGTGATGAGTGGTGAGCACGAGTTGTGGTCACTAGTAATGGTTCGTAGGATCCTCCGTGGAGATGCCCAAATGAATTTTGGATAGTGCAGAGATGACTGATGCCACGAGATGTGGTCTTTGGTAATGATTCGTCCAGTCCCTCGTGGGGACTGACAGTCAGTTATTTTCTGTGAATTTAGTAAGGGCTCTTCCGTAATTCCTATGATCCTAAGGCCTAAACTACATCATTTTAAGCTTGAAATAGGAAGTTTTGTGAGGGGTAAGTTCAATTTAGGCTCATTCATATCCATGCATGTAAATTGAAGGTGTTTAGAAGGTGATCAAGTGTAGGTTTTCTTCCAGTTTTCTTCAAATCTTCATTGGGCAATCATAAAAGTGGTAGAATCAGATCCTATCATGTATGTAAGGTTATGAATGGGTGAGTTCTTTCACACCCATGCTCAATCCCTCTCTAAATCATGAAAATTCCTATGTTGATTCTATGGGGTTTTAGCCCAATGCATGAAATTCCTAAATTTTCTACATGGGTAGGTAGGATCTAAATACGTTTCTAATATTGAATTATGATTCATGGGCAAGTTTTACATTGTTTTCAATTATAATCATGTTTCAAGATTTATAAACTAAAATGCCCATTTACTAGAAGTTCATGAAAGTTGAGATTTATGATGTATATTCATGTTTGATGAGATATTATTGATGAAAATCATGTTTTTGAGTTACCAATGTTTATAATCATGTTTTCAAGTGAATTAAGTATTTTCAAGCATGTTAAAGTATTGGGAAATGCCCATATATTCAAGTATGATTTATGATTTCCGAATTAAGATTACCACATGGTTTTGGAGTTAAGAGTCCCATTTATGTTCAGTTTGTCGTATGGTTTGAGCAAAAGCTCCTCATATATGATTTTAGATTTGATATGTCGTTGATTATTAAGCTTCTTCAATAGACGATGGTAAGCTTTGTTGAAAAATGATGGAGAACATATGCATGTTTTTAGGAGTAGTGTCTAGCACTGAGTAGGCTAAGGGTTTGATGACCCTATGCCTCAGAACTACGCGCTAACGTAGGTTTTGTCACATTCTGAGTCTACACCCTGGACGGGACACGGTACCTAGAGTCACGAGTAACCCCAAGTCAACCCCTGCTCTATCATACACTAGTATACTGAGTAAAACACACATAGAGGAAGCATGAAATAATAGCATAAAGTGTTTATGAGAAAATAAAAAAGACTAAATCGTAAACATCAAAATAGTTTGAACAACACCGATAGTCTGAAAAAAACCAAGTCTATATCTGAAAGCCATCTAACTGATGAGTTTTTGGGACAAGTCCCCATCTAACTCTAAGTCTAACTGAATGTAACAAAAATAACTGGGATAAGTGAAATAATGTCCTTGAAAGATGAGGACTCACACTTCTGCTACTGAGAGAGGGAGATCTGAAAAAAGTCGGCTAACGGCGCTAGGTATGAGAACTTGCGGCTCTATCATGAAACGATACAACAAAAAAGTATGCTTCAGTACTTCGAATGAACTGAGTATGCAAGAGAAAACATAACTGAATATAAAAGACTAAACTGAAAATGACATGCAATGACCAACTGATATACTAAGCTGAATAACTGTACTAAACTGAAATGGTCAAGATGACCCTGTCTAATGGTCAAAGAAATGCCCTAAGTCTGAAATTTTGAGTCTGAGATACTGTACTAAACTGATCTAAACTGATAGAGCTAAAACTGAACTGAACAGATTAGCCTGAGATTGGACCGAGCAGACTAGTGGGAGAGTCTACAACGAACATATAACCACGTGAGATAAACATGGAGTCCAATGTATATGCCCCACCATAGGATCCAATATACCTTGCCAGGGTATAGAGGTATGAATGGGGTGATCACAAAAGTCTGGTTCCAATCAAGGAAATAAATACTGTAACCTACGCTGGAAACGTAGTTCTGGGAACCTAGTGCTTGGAACCCCGGTACGCTTGGTGCTAAGTCCTGCTCCCATTGGAATACCTAAATTGGATACTAAGTTAATAGCTCGAAAATGGGGTCCAAGACTAGTCAGGGATATATAACTGAAGGTACCGTGAGAGTCTTATCGGACCAGATTCTGAAACTGGGTTCTAGACCGATTAGAGTTGCTTATCTGGAAGCTTCGTAATCATCTAATAACAAATTGTAATCTAATTGGGGTCCTAAGGTTAGTCATAGCTATCTGTCTAAGTGTCATGACCGCCTAATGGACCAATAAATTGAGTTTTGGATCTTATTCTGATAATTAGGAGGTGATATTGACACCTCCGAAATTTCTGTAGTCAAACTGATCAGCTAACATTATTGTGGTCAACCTAGAGGTTGCTAAAATTCTGACTGAGACTAGGCTGACATTTCTGAGTATATGAACTTTCTGAATGAAATTGTCTAACATACATTTTACTTACTTTCTAATACATACAAATATAATAGAAACCCCTCACTCTGAAAGATTCAAGCAAATTTTGAGAATTTGATACTTATGCAGCATTCTAGTTTCTGTTTTCAAGAGTTAGGGCTGAAATTCACATTCAACAGAATAGAAATTATCTTGGTTACAAATTGGTGGAAAACATCTAAATTATCATAGGATAATATTCCTCAAGAATTAAACAAAGTCTGATAGCAATATCTTCACAATCGAAAATTCAGGGCTAGAACTGATAGTGAACTGAGGAGGAGTTTAGGGGACACAAGGGAAGGACAATCCGATTGTTGAATTCCAACATACCTGGGGACGGAAATCCCTGAGAAGATTTATTGAAAAATCTATGAAGATTCGTTCTTCCTAACTTTTTCTCTGAGCCTTTCTGAGAGAAACTTTGCGCTTAACTGTGGAGATGGAAAAAAATGAGAGAAATCATTGATTTTGCCCTTCTAAAACCCCTAATCCGGCATAAAATGACATAGTTTAGGGACTAAATAGGTGATAAATTACAAAAGTAACCTTGGGATTTAAATATGAAATCTGGTTGATAGGGTCCCAAGGGGTCACTCGATGAGTCATTGGTTGAGACCACAACTCATTAGGACCAGCCGTTTGTTTCACTGTCTAATTCCTGAGGTCACTGGATCTGGCAACGGGAGATACCACGACTCATTGGATAAACCAACGGGTCATTGGTTCCCCCCATGGTCACTGGACGAGAAAACTGGAGAGGCTGACAACGAGTGACACAACGGCTCGTTGGTGGACCTAATGGTTCGCTGTGTCCAATCGTTAGGTTCACTGGAAGATTTTCTGAAAAAGTCTCTTGGTCTCTTAATGGGAGACATGACGATTCATTACCTGGTGACCGTGACTCGTGGTCACCACTTGTCAGGTACGCTTCCTCAACTCCAAATGATTTTTTAATCTGGCTGATCACGACTCCCCCCATGAATCATGGTTCTTGACCTCGACTCATTGATGAAGGGCGTACTTATGCACTTCATAGACATATATTGCCCGTACTTTATATGTTTTGAGAACAAATTTATGTGCGTTTGCATGTATTTATGTTATGTATTGGTGAAAAGAGCTAATGTATGTGATTAGATTCTTTCGGGGCTAAAAATGATGATTTAAATGTATTTGAGGCTTATGGAATGAATATGAGGAAGTTGGAATGAATAATGAAAAAAGCAACGCATATTGCACTACATAGCACTGCTGCGCAACTAGATGCGAGGCACTAGCCTTGCTGCGCTACCAGATGCATGACGCGACCCTTGTGCATCTCGATTCCATGTGTGAGGCACCGGTCTCCCTGTGCAACTGTGTGCGCGATGTGGCGCAGAAGTTGTGCGATGACATGCGTGAGGCCCAGCCTTTCCAGTGCTACAGTAGGCGCGAGGCACCATTCAACCTGCGAGATGCAGCCTGCGATGCGGCAAGAGGTTCAAACGACCAAATACAAGCAAATCCCACTTCAACTATGAAATGAGCTTCCAATCCCAAATCAAACCCAGAAAGGAATAAGAAAAGCATAAATCTACTACTATAAATAACCTTTTATTTTTATGTTTTAGAGAAGTTGGAAGATTTGTTGAGCCTTAAGTCTTAACACGTTTTGAAGACATAAGTTTAGAGATACGATTGTAAGGCTTTTTTTCATATTTTTGAGATAATTCTTGAATTGTTCTTCCATATTTTTGCATTATTCAAGTAAAGTTTCTTCCGATCTTTGTTCTAAGTATTAATTTGTGCTTTTCTCTATGAATTCTATTAATTTACTTATGACCACGATAGGTTAAAACTTCCACAACTAGGGTTGTGGGAATCATGACAGATTAACACACATAGGTAAAATACTTAGTGATTCTTGAACGGAGTTTATACATGTATTGTTTTTCCCTTCATTTTAATTATTTCTTAATAGTTGCAAATGTTAGAACTTGCCTTATTCTTACTTACCGGATCAAGGGGGTAGTGAATGGGAAAAGGGATTAACAATAGAGATTTGAGGCTATCAACCCTCATCTAATAGCTTGAACTTGTCTAAGAATAGCTAATCCGATATCAAGGGTAAGGATTAGTCAAGTATACACCCGTAGACGGACCAATTTGCATGGTGATAATCATCTAAATAGGGGACCAACCATTTAGGTAAAGTTAACTTACCGATAAGCACCGGAATAGATCACTAGTATAAAATGCCTTGTAGTTATGAAGTCATTGGGAACACTTACCCTAATTTGTTGCATTAATTTGGAATCAACCTTCACTTTACCTCAACGACATTGTTCGTTACTTTTATAATTCCCCCCCCCAAGGAAATAACTGACTAAAGAGTTTAAGCACTAGCGTTCTTCGACATCCTTCCATATTCCCTTTGGGATCAACCCCAACCTTTGTTGGGTTCTATATTTGACATCGATCGCATTATATCTCATTACAAGGTGTAATTTGAGTGACATAACTCATGGGGTCTTCTGTTGGGTACACTGACTCCTCCCTTCCATTTCTCAATCACCCTTCCCACAACTAGCCTAACGAGTCATTAGATCTCCTAACGACTCGTTAGGTGAGTTGTTCTGAGGCATTTCTGCAGATTTGCAATTTTCTCTAAGTCCTGGATCTAGTCTTTGAGTTTCTGAGGCATTACAATATCTCCCCCTTGGAAACATTCGTCCTCGATATTGGAAAACACCCAGAAAAGCAGAGAATTGCAATCACTATGTTCAAATACTGACCATAAAGGATGAAAACTAATGGAATGACTACCTCTAAAATGAACTACAAGTCTGAACTGAATTCACTAATCATGACTAATCATATGAAAGAAACTGGAACACATGAATTGAATAGAGTTTTAGGGAGGAAATTTGTACCTTAAACTGAAACTGAGCCGGAAGGGAACAAGTGTGGGTATCTGGCCAAAATATCTGCTTCAGCCTCCCACGTAGCTCCCTCAACCTGTTGATTCCTCCATAAGATTTTGACTGAAGCTAGTTCTTTGTTCCTCAACTTAAGAACCTAACGGTCAAGAATCTGGAGTGGGACTTCTTTGTAAGAGAGACTATCTTTCACCCCCATACTTTCTAATGGAACACCTGAAGTTGGATTACCAATGCACTTCTTCAATAATGACACATGGAATACTAGGTGCACAACTGCTAATTCTGAAGGTAATTCTAGCTCATAGGCTACATTGCCAATACGCCTCAAAATTCTATAGGGTCCCACATACCTGAGACTTAGTTTGCATTTCTTCCCAAATCTCATCACCCCCTTCATGGGAGAAATTTTCAAATAAACCCAGTCATTAACTACAAACTCCAACTCTCTTCTCCTCACGTCGGCATAAGATTTCTGATGGCTCTGAGCTGTTTTCGATCTTTCTCGAATGAGTTGAACTTTCTGCATTTCCTCGTGAACTGATTCTGGCCCTATCAAGGTAGCTTCACCAACCTCAAACCACCCTATAGGTGATCTACACCTTTTACCCTATAATGCCTCAAACGGAGCCATCTGAATGCTAGAGTGGTAGCTGTTGTTGTATGCAAACTCGATAAGAGGCAAATGGTCATCCCAATTACCCATAAAATCGATCGCGCAAGCTCTCAACATATCTTCTAGGGTCTGAATGGTCCGCACAGCTTGCCCATCTGTCTGCGGGTGAAAAGCTGTGCTGATTTTGACTTGGGTACCAAGTCCCCTCTAAAAAGACCTCTAGAAATGAGAGGTGAATTGGGTACCTCTGTCTGAGAAAATAGATAGAGGTACCCCATTAAGTCTGACTAACTCTTGAATGTAAATTCTAGCATAGTCCTCAGCTAAGTTTGTGGTTTTAATTGGGAGGAAGTGAGCTGACTTAATCATCCGATCCACTATTTCCCAAATTGAGTCATGTTGCCGATGAGTTCGAGGTAGACCTGTAATAATGTCCATATTTAATTCTTCCCACTTCCATGTAGGTATACTGATATCTTGAGTCATACCTCCTAGTCTATGGTGTTCTACTTTAACTTGTTGACAGTTCAGGCACTTGGCTACAAATTCAGCAATATCTCTTTTCATGTCGTTCCACCAGTAAATATCCTATAGATCATGGTACATATTGGTAGCACCAGGTGTTTAGTGCTGTGGTGACTACATGCAAGTGCACGTGGTCGAACAAGTAGTAAAGTGGCATAAGCAAAGCCAAGTATTGATCCCACAGGGACTGAGCTACGGTACTAATTAACTTAAGTGATAGTGAACTATATCTTAAAGAATGCAGACAACCAAATAAATAATATTTTGTGAGTTTGAGTTTACTAATTAATAAGAATCTAAGGCAAAATTATAAAGTGAGTCTGAACAATAGTAATGAGCAAGCTGAGGTTAAAACGAACATGCAGGGAATTAATTTATCAATACAATTAAGTTAATCTTTCCTTCGGTTGCTAGTCAAGAATTATTGCCTATGGATTGGAAATTTCGACTCCTATCCAACTTAAGAATCATGAGCCTTAATCTACATTTCTGTGATAAAAGGATTTCATGTTCAAGCCATACATTCCCGATTCCTTAATTGACTAATAAGACTTTAAGATATATTTCTATTCTGAATGTAAATCAATTCTCAATTTGCCAAACTAAGAAGAGATCATATCCTACCAATTCACATCTTTCCAATTTCTTTCCTTTTCAAAATCAAAATTGGATTTTTAGATATACATTAACATTGGCCAAACATTAATGCAGTAAGAACAAGAATTGATAGAACAACCATTGAAGAAAAGATGAAAATTGAAATGATTAATAATTACATTCCACTACAATTGTTCTTACCCTCAGCAAGAAGTGAATTTAGCCACTTATTTGTAGATTAGACATCATAAAATAAGTATAATTCATACAAACAATTGAGATAAAAGAGAAAGAGATAGAGAAGAACCTTAGAATTTTCGTCCCCTCAACTGCCTGTAACCCACGTTCTTGCTCAACCAAGTCAGAATGTTTAAAATAAAACCTAAGTGTGCTATTTATACTATTGAGAATTGTTCCCAGAATAACAAGAAATGTGGCACGGAGTGTATCACGGAGCACTCCCTCCGTGCCACGGAGGTATTGCGGACCTTCACTGGAAGTCGGCCCCCCAGGCAATTAAACCTCAATGTGCCACGACCTGCATCGCGGAGCCTGGCCAGCGTGACACAGTGCTATCGTGCACCTTCACTGGAAATTGCAAAAATTATTTCATCTGAGGCAGAGTGCCTCCGCAATGGCAACGTGACACGACTCCATCGCGGAGCCTTTAGTTTTGCTGCTCTCCCTTGTCATTTGCCACTCCTTGTTTCCAAGTTCATTCTCGATCTTTACCAACATGTATTTTAGCTTCCAAAATTTCCTTTTACCTGCAACACAACACTAATCATGTTGGTTAGTATAAATCCACATTTCTACTAAAAATCACATGAGAATGTACACATAACAATTGATAAACAAGACGAAATGAAGCGTTTGAGTATCACTTGGGCATGCAATTCTGCCCAATATCACTTACCCTACACTTAAACTCTTGTTCGTCCTCGAACAATACTCTCACATCTCATGCAATTGACCCTCACACATAGCTACTTCGGCTCGACAATTCAAGCTACGGCTATACCGATTATTTAATATAGCAAATCATCAAGAAAACATGCATGGTCTCATCAATACAATGGAGTACATCACATTAAGATCTCCTAAGCTCAAGAATCAATTCTCAATCTTGGAAAACTCATGCAAATCAAGTGACCAAGACATCCGACACGAAATTAATCTCTTATCAAACATGTGCCCTCACAACACAAGAGAAATACCCCATTTGCTATCATATGATTTCCAAAGCACTACATGTAGGGGTATATGAATACAATTTCGCTCTCTCTCCCAAAGAATTTGCATGCATCATGTCATGAACCATAGGCTTTCCTCTAGTGTATTACTCCACTAATATAAGAACAAGTGATGTAAGATCACGTAGGACTTAACGAGTTGTAATGTAAGCTAAGGAACTAGCAAATACTGGGCTAACCAATAATAGCAACTAGCTTCCTTAAGCACTTTTCAATGCATCCCACCATCATTACGGTCATTTTTTCTTCCTTCATCCTCCCAACGTCCCGTTCAAGTCATAATTAGCTTTAACTAAGGCTGGGTTTAATTAGGTCACCCCAACTTAGTCTTTAGCCACAATCAAAACAATTCGACAAGACATTCATGATTTTCCTCATTCTTAACATTCAACCGGCTTAGTGCATTCATATAAATCGATGGAACAATTACTATGTACTACTCATACTTTGTACAATGAATAAAATTGTCGCCATCGATTCACTTTCAACATCATAGCAGTTAGCCAAATTTTTGTTCTCAACACCCTATGCGATTCACCAATTTCATTCTCCCGAGAACCCCTTGTCTACTTAGCATATTCAACATTAATCACAACATAATTCAAGTCACCCAACATGCACAACCCAATTTTGTTCAACATTTCAAACAATTTTAGTCTTCTTCCTATTCAATTTCCAACCCTAGCTAACAATTTCGCAAAAATTCAATAAAACATGCATTCATCAAGTTCATATACTCAGAATGATACTATGAACATCAATCAATCATAACTTAAATGAATTCAAGCTTAATTCTCACTTAGGGCAAGATCCAATCACTACACATGTTCAAGAATCGAAATTCAAGCAAAAATGAGGTAAAGTTCAAGAACATACCTTTAATCCCATGAAATTGAAGAAAAGTTGAAGAAAATTAATGCCTAGGTCCGTGTCACATTGGGGGAGAAGGGAATTTGGGGTGTTGGTCGCAGAGGGAATGGAAAATACATGAAGAAATGAGGGAAATCGGGGTTTTAAAGTGATATTTTAGCACGGGTTACCCGGCGACCCGGTGTGACCCGACGCGACATAACACTCAACGTGTAACGGAGGGTAATGTGGAGCACCACCTCCGTGACACGGAGCCATCGCGCCAGTGTTCTGGATTTTTAAAAATATTTGGAACACTCTTCAACGTTTCACGGAGGGTAATGTGGAGCACCCCCTCCGTGACACGGAGCCATCGCGTAGGCTCACTGTAATGTGTCAATTTTTATTTTTCTCACCTCGATTTTTTCCTTTGCGTTTCTTTGCATTTTTTCCCTCCGTTCCACCTGAAAATCACTTCACCACAAGAAATTGGTTAGAATTCATAGGTTTCAACGCAAACAAAATTTTTATTATTTTTTTTTTCTGTTTGTCTTTTTCTTTTTCTTTTTCTTTTTCTTTTTTTTTCCGAATATTTCTACTCATCTATTACAAAAATTTCAGGGGTTGCCTCCCGTGCAGTGCCTGGTTTATCGTCGCGGCTCGACGTCATTTATTGCTCAATCATCCTCTAGAGTGATGGACATCTTCTCTCGAATAACGTCCTCACCCCAATAATGCTTACATCGTTGCCCATTTACTAAGAATGTGGCACTTCTATCTTCTTGCCACAACTCCACTGCCCCATGTGGAGTCATTCTTACCACCTCAAACGGCCCTGACCATTTGGACCGCAATTTTCCAGGAAAAAGCCTCAATCTTGAATTGAATAGCAATACTTTCTGCCCCGGCTCAAAGATCCGATACGCCATATTCTTGTCGTGCCACCTCTTTGTTTTCTCTTTGTAGCACTTGGCACTTTCATAGGCATGCCAACGAAACTCATCAAGTTTGCTGAGTTGCATCAGCCTCTTCTTACCAGCTAGCTCTAGATCGATGTTCAATTTTCTCACGGCCCAGAAAGCTCGGTGTTCTAGCTCTACAGGCAGATGACACGCCTTTCCATAGACCAATCTATACAGAGAAGTCCCAATTGGTGTCTTGTACGCAGTTCTATAAGCCCACAACGCATCGTCGAGTTTGCTTGACCAATCACTGCGTTGTGCATTCACTGTCTTCTGTAGAATCTTCTTTACTTCTCTGTTCGACACCTCCACTTCCCCACTAGTTTGGGGATGATATGCTGTTGCTACCTTGTGGCGCACCCCATACTTAGCTAGCAAATTCTTGAAACTTGCATTTACAAAATGAGCCCCTCCATCACTGATAATGGCTCGGGTTGTCCCAAACCTAGTGAAAATGTGCTTTTTCACAAATTTTGTTACCACCTTGTTGTCATTCCTGGGGCAAGCTATTGCTTCAACCGACTTTGATACATAATCAACGGCTACCAAGATGTAACGATTACCAAATGACGGTGGGAACGGGCCCATGAAATATATACCCCATATATCAAAGATCTCCACTTCTAATATCTGCTGCAGCGGCATCCCCTGCCTTCTACCAATTGTGCCTGTTCTTTGACATCTATCACACATTTTTACATATTCCATAGAGTCTCTAAATAGTGTAGGACAAAATAAACCTGACTGTAGCACCTTGTGCGCTGTCCGCTCACCTCCGTGGTGCCCTCCATACAATGAAGAGTGACAACTCCTCAAAACATCTGCAATCTGGCTCTTCGGGATGCGTCTTCTCATCACCTGGTCCGGTCCCTGCTTACACAAGTACGGCTCATCCCAAATATAATACCTACAATCATGTCTCAACTTCTTTCTCTACTGAGCCGTAGCCTCTGGTGGATAGACTCAACTCACTAGCAAATTCACAATGTCTACATACCAAGGGATTTCAGCTTCCCTTATAGCCAAGAGCTGCTCATTCGGGAACTCATCTTTGATGCTGTCACCTTCCTTCACATGCGACCGACTTTCCAATCGCGATAGGTGATCTACCACTTGATTCTCGCTCCCCTTTCTGTCTCGAATCTCTAGGTCAAACTCTTGTAACAACAAGATCCATCTAATTAGCCTGGGCTTTGCATCCTTCTTGTTAAACAAATACCGAATCGCTGCATGATCGGTATACACCACTACTCTAGAACCCACCATATAGGACCTGAATTTATCAAACGCAAACACCAATGCTAGCATCTCCTTTTCTGTGACTGTATAATTGACTTGGGCTACGTCCAGTGTTTTGCTTGCATAATGAATAGAATGAAAAATTCTATTTCTCTGCTGCCCCAATACAACTCCTACAGCTACATCGCTTGCATCACACATTAGTTCAAACGGTTGTTCCCAATCCGGAGAAATGAGGATAGGTGCTTCTATCAACTTCCGTTTCAACTCCTTGAATGCTTTGACGCAATCCTCATCAAACTCGAACTTCACCTCTTTTTGTAGAAACCTGCATATTGGTCTAGAAATTTTAGAGAAGTTCTTTATGAACTGTCTGTAGAACCCTGCATGTCCGAGAAAACTGTGAACACCCTTCACAGATACAGGTGGCGGTAGCTTTTCAATAACCTTAATCTTTGCACGATCGACTTATAACCCCTTGCAAGACACTTTATGGCCAAGGACGATACCCTCCTTGACTAAGAAATGGCATTTTTCCCAGTTGAGTACAAGGTTGGATTCTTCAAAATGAGCTAGTACCCTGTTAAGATTCTGCAAACAAGTAGCAAACGAATTACCGAAAACAGAAAAATCATCCATAAATACCTCGACGAAATATTCCACCATATCGTGGAAGATCGCTATCATGCATCTCTGGAATGTGGCGGGTGCATTGCATAAACCAAATGGCATCCGCCGAAAAGCATATGTCCCATAAGGACATGTGAAAGTAGTCTTCTCCTGATCCTATGGTGCTATAGCTATCTGGTTATAGCCAGAATAGCCATCAAGGAAACAATAATATTCTAGACTAGCCAACCTGTCCAATATCTGATCAATAAACGGGATAGGATAGTGATCTTTCCTTGTGGCCTCATTTAGCTTTCTGTAATCCATGCAAATCTGCCAGCCTGTGACTGTGCGTGTAGGGATTAGCTCCTTTTTCTCATTGGTGACCACGGTCATCCCTCCTTTCTTTGGGACACACTGAACGGGGCTGACCCATTCGCTGTCTGAAATAGGATAGACCACACCTGCATCAAGCCACTTAATCACTTCCTTCCTAACCACATCCTTCATCATCGGATTCAATCTCCGTTGATGTTGTACAATTGTCTTTGCTCCTTCCTCCATGAAAATTTTGTGTGTGCAAAAAGTTGGATTGATACCCCGAATGTCTGACATTTGCTAGCCCATTGCTTTCTTCCTCCTCTTGAGAACCACCAATGCATCCTTTACCTGTGCCTCCGTCAATTCTACGGAGATGATGACTGGCAAGGTGTCATCTTCCCCCAGAAAGACATATTTCAAATGTGGAGGCAATGTTTTCAACTCCAGTTTTGGTGCTTCCTCAATAGATGGTTTTGGAAATGGTTCCAAGGACCTCATCAATGGCTTAAAGTCTTGCTTCCTGAGATACCATTTTGATTCATTTAGCATTTGCACCATATCATAAGTATCTCTATCTCCGAAATGATCGGAGCTCATCAACGCTCTCTCCAATGGATCTTGAGAATCAACAATCTGAAGAATTTTTTCTTTGTTTAGCACATTGATTGCTGAAAGCTCCTCATAGATAGCTGGAAGCTTCATGGCCTTATACACATCAAATACCTCCACTGTGTCATGCGCTTGCATGGTTAGCTGTTCTGCAGCTACATCAATCAAAGCTCTCTCAGTTGCCAAGAAAGGATGTCCCAAAATAAATGGGACTTCCGCATCCGGCTCAAAATCTAAGACAATAAAATCTACCGGGACGATGAGGGAGCCCACTTGCACCAGCACGTCCTCCACAATGCCATCTGGTCTGGCCAAAGAAAGATCCGCTAACTGCAAGATCACTGTAGTTGGTCTAGGACTGCCCAGCCCCAACTTCTTGAACACCGATGTCAGCATCAAGTTTTTGCTCGCTCCTAAATCACATAATCCGCGAGCTTGGATACTTTGCCTGATTGTGATCTGAATTGTAAAGCTCCCAGGGTCCTTGAGCTTTGTTGGCAACCTATTTTGAATCCGGGAAGTTCACTCCTTAGTAAGCGCCACCATAGCATACTCCGTCAATCTGCTTTTGTTAGCTACGATGTCCTTGATATACTTTGCATATTTAGGCACTCCCTGCAAAACATCAACCAAAGGTAAATTAATGTGTACCTGTTTAAGAACCTCCATGAACTTTTTAAAACAAGCTTCCTCCTTGTGTTTCTTTGATCTTTGAGGGAACGGGGGTGTTGGTCTTTCTGCTTCAGCTGCCTTCTTCTACCCCCTCTCATCATCATGTTCCCTATCTTTTTCCACTGCTCCTGATTGCTGAGGTGATCTTTCTGGTTCAACCTCCTTGAGTTGTAATCCACTCCTTGTGGTCACTGCATTGACCTGCTTGGGATTCGGGTCAGTGTCACTTGGTAGTCCTCCTCTGGGCCTGGTGTTTTGAGCTCCAGCTAGTTGTCCAAACTGGTACTCCAATACCTTTGTAGCTAACTGCTGGTTTTTCAAGTCTGCCACTAATTTCACATAATCAGCCTGCATTTGAGCTTGGTTAGCTATCATTGTTTTGAACATTTCCTCAATGTTGTTGGTTGGTGGAGGAGGTGCATTGTTTTCTCTATACTGAGACTGATAATTCTGCTGCCCCCCTTGATTTCTCTGCATACCCTGATTCGAACTCTGCCCTTGATGGTTGTTACTACCCCAAGAGAAATTCGGATGATTCCTCCAATTTGAGTTGTAATTATTGTCATACTGCTGGTGATTATTTCTCTGGACGTTCCCAACAAAGTTCACAGAATCTGGATTTGCACCACAACACTCAGCTGAGTGCTCATTACTACCGCATACTTCACACCAAACCTGCTGCACTACATTGACTGGGGCTTGTGGTTGGTTTAAGCTCATACTGCTGAAGTGGGTGTTGAGTTGATTTTGCAATGCAGCTATCTGTGCAGCGATAGCTGTAAAACCATCCACCTCAAAGACTCCTGTCGCTTTCCTTGTTCCTCCTCTTGAAGAATCTGCATTCCACTCTGGATTTCCCTGTGAAATACGATTTAACAAAGTATACAGCTCCTCATAAGTCTTTTCTAATGCTTATCCCCCAGCTGCTGAGTCTAGCAAAATTTTTGTGTCGGGTTCCAAACCCTCTATGAAAGTATGCACCAACACATCATTGGACTGGTGATGGTGAGGACAATCCCTTAACAGTGATTTGAACCTTTCCCAAGCTTGATACAGATTGTCCCCCTCTCTTTGTTTAAAACTTAGAATCTGACTTCTAAGTCTTGCTGTTTTCCCGGATGGAAAGAATCTTATCAAAAATTTTCTTGCAAGATCATCCCAAGTGGTGATACAGTTAGGTGGTTCAGCTTTCAACCACCTCTTTTCTTCGCCCAATAATGAAAATGGGAATAATGTAAGTCTCACGTAGTCGGATGATACTCCAACGGGAATGTAAGTATCACTTATCTCCAAAAGTTTTGGAGATGTTGTTGTGGATCTTCATGAGGGAGACCTGTGAATTGCCCACTAGTGTGCAACAATTGCACCATGTTCTGTTTAAGCTCAAACCTCCCTCCAAGTCTGGTCTGCGAATACTAGATGTAACATTGTTAGCATGTGGGATTGCCACTTCGCGAACCGACCTTGCTGCCATTTCCTCGGGCACTAGAACAGCCCTCACAAGTGGTGGATTCTGTTGTTGCTCCAGAATTGTCTGTCTGAGCAACTGTAGCTTTTTCTCTAGAGCTTCCCTTCTTTGACGATGAAATTGTCTTTCCGGCTCTATGTATGGATCCACCAACTCCTTGTCTCTTGCTAGTGTTCAGAAGAATTCAATATCTGCAAGAGAAAGGCTAAGATCAAGTTGTTAGCACTTAAATAGAATTTGTAAACTAACACTAAGAAAATAATTTTACCAATTGCCAGTCCCCGACAATGGCGCCAAGAACTTGTTCGGTGCTGTGGTGACTACACGCAAGTGCACGTGGTCGAACAAATAGTAAAGTGGCTTAAGTAAAGCCAAGTATCAATCCCACAGGGACTGAGCTACGGTACTAATTAACTTAAGTGTTAGTGAACTGTATCTTAAAGAATGCAGACAACCAAATAAATAATATTATGAGAGTTTGAGTTTACTAATTAATAAGAATCTAAGGCAAAATTATAAAGTGAGTCTGAACAATAGTAATGAGGAAGTTGAGGTTAAAACGAACATGCAGGGAATTAATTTATCAATACAATTCAGTTAATCTTTCCTTCAGTTGCTAGTCAAGAATTATTACCTATGGATTGGAACTTTTGACTCCTATCCAACTTAAGAATCATGAGACTTAATCTACATTTCTGTGATAAAAGGATTTCATGTTCTAGCCATACATTCCCGATTCCTTAATTGACTAATAAGACTTTAAGATATGTTTCTATTCTGAATGTAAATCAATTCTCAATTTTCCAAACTAAGAAGAGATAATATCCTACCAATTCGCATCTTTCCAATTTATTTCCTTTTAAAAATCAAAATTGAATTTTTAGATATACATTAACATTGGCCAAACATTAATGCAGTAAGAACAAGAATTGATAGAACAACCATTGAAGAAAAGATGAAAACTGAAATGATTAACAATTACATTCCACTACAATTGTTCTTAACCTCAGCAAAAAGTGAATTTAGCCACTCATTTGTAGATTAGACATCATAAAATAAGTATAATTCATACAAACAATTGAGATAAAAGAGAAAGAGATAGAGAAGAACCCTAGAATTTTCGTCCTCTCAACTACCTGTAACCCACGTTCTTGCTCAACCAAGTCAGAATGTTTAAAATAAAACCTAAGTGTTCTATTTAGACTATTGAGAATTTTTCCTGGAATAACAAGCAACATGGCACGGAGTGTTCGCGGAGCACTCCCTCCGTGCCACGGAGGTATCGCGGACCTTCACTAGAAGTCGGCCCCCAGGCAATTTAACCTTAACGTGCCACGGCCTACATCGCGGAGCCTAGCCAACGTGACACGGTGCTATCGCGCACCTTCACTGGAAATTGCCAAAATTATTTCATCAGAGGCAGAGTGCCTCCGCGCTGGCAACATGACACGGCTCCATCGTTTGAGTATCACTTGGGCATGCAATTCTGCCCAAGATCACCAGGGTGAATGGAATATCTAGAACTGTGTTCTTCAGCCAATATCTGTTGTCTTAACTCGCTGACTTCCTGTACACATAACCTACCCTTGTAATGGAGCACACCATCTCCCCCTTTGGAGAAAGCTTCTATTTTTTTTTTGAGAACTGCTTCCTTAAGCTTGAGTAAGATGGGATCTTCGTCCTATCTGGACTTCACTTCAACTACTAAGGAAGAATCTGACCCACTTTGCATTACCAATCCACCTTCGGCTAAATCCACCAACTGTACTCCCAACCGAGCTAGCTTGTGAATATCCTTTATCAGTTCTTTCTTGTCCTCTTCAACATAAGTTATTCTCCCTATAGAAAACCTTCTTAGTGCATTAGCCACCACATCGGCCTTGCTCGAGTGATACAACACACTCATGTCGTAGTCTTTCAATAGCTCCGACCACCTTCTCTGTCGAAGATTTAGATCCTTCTTACTGAAAACATACTGGAGGCTCTTGTGATCTGTGAACACATCCACGTGAGCCCCGTACAGGTAATGTCTCCATAATTTCAGTGCAAACACCACCACTGCCAACTCCAAGTCATGGGTTGGATAATTCTTCTCATGAACCTTGAGCTGTTTGGAGGCGTAGGCTATCACTTTTCCCCGCCGCATCAAGACGCAACCGAGTCCAACTCTGAAGCATCACAATAAACAACCAACCCATATGTTCCTTCTGGCAAGGTCAAAATTGGAATGGTAGTGAGTCGAGTCTTCAACTCTTGGAAACTCTTTTCACATGCATCCGACCACTAGAATTTCACTTTCTTCAAAGTTAACTTAGTTAGAGGAGATGCTATAGAGGAGAAGCCTTCCACAAACAGTCGGTAACAACCAGCTAAGCCCAGGAAACTCCTGATTCTTGTCGGACAGGTAGGTCAGGGACAATCTTTCACTGCTGCTATCTTTTGAGGATCAACCTGAATACCTTCGCCCAAGACCACGTGACCTAGGAAAGTCATGGACTTCAACCAGAATTCACACTTGCTGAACTTGGCAAACAACTGGTGGTCTCTGAGCGTCTGAAGCACTATCCTCAGGTGATTAGCATGCTCTTCCTCATTTCTAGAGTATACTAGAATGTTGTTGATAAATACAATGACGAACATATCCAGATACTACTTGAAGACTCTATTCATTCCATGAACGTTGTGGGTGCATTTGTTAGTCTGAAGGACATAACCACAAACCCGTAGTGACTATACCGAGTTCTAAATGCTATTTTCATTATTTCACACTCTCTGACCCTTAACTGATGATATCCCAACCTGAGATTGATTTTTGAGAAATAACTGGCTCCCTGAAGTTGGTCAAACAGGTCGTCAATTCTGAGTAGGAGATACCTGTTCTTGATTGTTACTTTGTTCCGCTGATGGTAATCTATGCACATTCTGAGGGTACCATCTTTCTTACGCATAAATAGTACTAGAGCACCCCAAGGAGAGATACTGGGTCTGATAAAACCCTTGTCAAGAAGATTGTTTAGTTGCTCATTCAACTCCTCAAGATCAGCTAGATCCATTCTGTAAGGAGGGATGGAGATGGGCTGAGTATCTGGGAGGAGGTCTATTCCGAAGTCTATTTCCCGTTCAAGGGAGACTCTGGGAAGATCCTCAGAAAATACATCTGGGAACTCGCTGACCACCGGAACTGACTGGATAGTTGGGGTCTCAGGGTTGGAATCCTTGACCCGAACTAGATGATAAATACATCCCTTAGAAATTAGCTTCTGGGTCTTAAAGTAGGAAATAAACCGACCCTTAGGTGCTGAACTACTGCCCGTCCATTCTAACACTGGTTCATTTGGAAACTGAAACTTGACAACTCTAGTTCTGCAGTCAACTGAGGCATAATCAGAATGTTACCAATCCATGCCGAGGATTAGGTCAAAATTGACCATGTCTAACTCTATGATATCAGTTGGAATAACTTTATTCAAGATAGAGACTGGATAGTTTCTGCACACCTGAATGGCTCCAACTGACTCGCCAACAAGGGTGGAGACTGAGAATGGCCCTCTCTTTAATTGACTCGCCAACAAGGGTGGAGACTGAGAATGGTTCTGAGAGGACCTCTAGAATGATATTTAACTGGACTGCTACATAGGGAGTCACGAATGAGAGGGTGGCTCCTGGATCAAGGAGGGCATACACGTCTAGATGAAATAGGTGTAACATACCTGTGACTACGTCAGGTGAGCTCTCCTGATCCTAATGGGAAGACAATGCATAAAAATAATTTTGGCGCTAACCGCCATCCGTACCTGATGTGTTGTCCTACTGAACAAGTCGACCTGCTGGAGCTGATGATGTGGTGGATTGTGCTCTCCTCTTTCCTACTGATGGACAATCTTTAAGCTGATGATCAAGCTATCCACAACCAAAACAACCCTCTCGACCCTAAAGACACTCTCTCGGGTGGTTCTTGCTGCACTTGGGGCAAGCTGGATATCTGTTCATTGCACCATAGCTTTGAGATTGAGAGCCAGATGCTCCACCCCTCCGATCCTAGCGGGACCGGAAGGTTGGGGTGCTGGATGAGCTAGTTGCTGGGCTCTCAACTACTATTGTTGCTGCTGCTTGATCACGGGCAAAATAGCATGCCCGTGATACGCTTTATACCTTAATATAGTCTTGTTTATCTAAGTTATTTTACATAATCTCATGTGATTTTATATAAATGTGAATATATGTGCTAACCAACATGATTAGTCCTTGTTTTGTAGGTTAATAATGCATTTGAGGAACTAATTCTCAAGTTGGTGAAAGGAAGGAATGAAGTGGAAGCAAGTGGCGAAAAGTCGACAAGGGGCATGCGTTGGCAAGGCTGGCCGCGCCAGGCAGCGTGCCATGCTGTGCGTGTGCCGCGCCCAGCGCCGTGCCACGCCCTTGCCAAGCGCACGAGGAAAGGCAGCAAGAGGCAGAGAACCAGCGCGGCAGCACCGTGTCACGCTAGGCAGCCTGCGCGACAGCAGCTTGCCAACGCGCTGCATGGTCAGCGTGCCACGTTGGCCAGCGCGGCAACCCTCGGCAACTTGGTTTCCTGAGGCAATTTCCAGAGAGCTTTCGCGTTGTCTCCGTGTCACGGAGGTAGTGCTCCGCGATGCACTCCGTGACACGGAGCCGTTCCCTCTCAGGCTAAATTATGCACGTTTTCCATTTACTATAAATAGGACCCTTAGCTCCTAAAATCATTTGGTCATGATTTTATTCTGTAAAACTACCTAGGAGTGAAGGGAGAAGTGGGAGAACTCATCTAGGGTTTATCAAATTCCCTTCTCATCTACCAAATTCATGTAAGTATGTTAGTTTAGTATTAGTTAATTGTAGTTTTACGAACATGAATGGCAAGAACCCTTCCTCTAGGGTTGAAGCCATGAATTATGATTGTGCTTTTATGAATTTGTTTTGGAATTAAGTTATTGATTGTTGTTTTCGTCTTGCATTCTAGATTGTTGGTTGTTTTTATGATTGATCACCATGAAAGCATATTTGTTAGCTTGAGTAATAGCTTGAGAAAGCATTACCTAGGTCAGGACATGAGAATGTAAGGAGCATGTTTGTATCTCGGGAGAGATTTTTGTGTCAGGATAGAAATATCCCTAACACCGTGCTTGGTTGACACACGGGGGTTATGAAAGACCAACTTGGGATGTCACATCACCACTTGAAGAAGTAGTTGTTAGGCTAAGTTGAGTTAAATGGTTAGACGTACGAAAGTCCCTAATCGTTTCCCCGTAAACCACAACATAATTGATTGCCCGCGACTAGAAAATTAAACTCCTTGCTCACAATGATGCAGTGAGGCTAGATTGCCGTGTTTAGAGGCTCGAAAGACCATAAACATGCAATTCTAATTATGTGAAATAACAATTGATAGTTCCATGCTTAACCCATTGCAAATCGTAGGATCGCATGATTAATTGGTTTTAACTCTATGTTGCTCCTAGAGTGATTTCAGAATATTTCGTTGACCCAAACTTAGACTTAATTAATCTCAATCGGAAATGTCTATAACCAACACTTACGGTATTTAAGATCACAATAGAAATGGATAGTTAGAGGAATGGGTCCAGTCCCTGTGAGTTCGACAATCCGGTTCTTAAAAAGAGCCACTATATTACTTGCACGACCCGTACACTTGCGGACGCGCGAATCGGGCACGTCAAGTTTTTGGCGCCGTTGCCGGGGACTCGGCGAAGTTTTGATAATTTATCTATTTTTGTGTGGTTTTTGAATTTCCTAAGGTGTTGAAAAACTTGGTCTTAGTCTGTTTATTTGCAGGTGACAGGTTGTACTGCCGAGCTGGCCAGAAATAGAGAGCTTGTGGAACCGTTGCTTGATCCTGAACGTCAAATCCATTTGCGAAGGAGAATAGCTCTAGAGCATAAGATGAAGAGACTTCAAGAAAAGGTACAACAACAACCACCCGCGGGACAAGTACAATTGTCATCCAAAGCAATGGCAGCAAGACCAGTTCGCGAAGTGGCAATCCCACTAGCGACAAATGTGACCTCAAGCATTCGTAAATCGGAGCCTCGAGGGCACTTTGAGCTTAAACAGAACATGGTGCAGCTGTTACATTCTAGTGGTCAATTCACTGGGATGGCACATGAGGACCCGCAGCAGCACCTACAGAGCTTTTTAGAGATTCGTGACACGTTTGTCCCCACCGGCGTGTCCACAGATTATGTCCGAATGACCCTCTTCCCATTTTCACTGTTGGGAGAGGCGAAGAAGTGGCTGAAGGTTGAGCCACCGAACTCCATAACTTCATGGAATGACTTGGCTAAGAAATTCCTTATCAGATTCTTCCCATCAGGCAAAACTGCAAGGTTGAGAAGTGAAATACTCAGTTTTAAGCAGAGGCCTGATGAGAACCTATATATGGCTTGGGAAAGATTCAAGTCATTATTGAGAGATTTCCCCCATCACCAGCAATCAAATGAAGTGCTGGCTCATACCTTTGTAGAAAGTCTAGACCCACACACAAAAATATTGCTAGACTCTGCATCGGGTGGGCAAGCCTTAGATAAGACATATGATGAGTTGTACACTTTGTTGAACAGAATTGCACAAGGAAATCTAGAGTGGCACAGCGAATCATCGAGAGGGGCAAGAAAGAGACCAGGGTTGATGGAAGTAGATGGTTTGAATGCCTTGGCAGCACAGTTAGCTTCGTTCTAGCATCAAATGATGACTCAGTTCAATAAACTGAGTATGAACCAACGCCAGGGCCAGGTTAATGCAGTTCAGCAAGCTCCGAGTTGGTGTGAAATTTGTGGTAATAATGGGCACCATGCAGAATCTTGTGGAGCCAATCCGGAGTCAGTCAATTTTGTTAGTAATGTGCAGCGCAACAATCAGAATTTTGAAACCAGTTACAACAGAAATTGGCAGGGCCACCCGAATTTTTCTTGGGGTGGAAACCAAAAGCAGAATTTTATGCAACCTCAACAGCAGCAGTATCAGCAGAATAGGCAGAATGATGGGAAATTGAGTAGCAACATTAAGGAAACATTGCAGAAAATTATGGAGACCCAGACTCAGTTAGTGGAAAATTAGGCGAGGATGGCAACAGACTTAATGAATCAGCAAGTAGCCACCCGAAATCTTGAAAAACAAGTGGGTCAGATAGCAGCTGCTCAAAACATGAGATCGCAAGGGGGATTACCAAGCGACACAGATCCTAACCCCCGGCAGATCAATGTCATCAGTCTGAGAAGCGGTAGGCAATTAGCTGATGCAGTGCCAAAAGAGCTAAGCAAAGAGGTGCAGCCGGAGTTGGTTAGACCAGGACCATCCATCAACATGGGAGATAATCAGAGTGCTGGGCAACAAAATTCACGACCTCCATTGCAGCCAGCACGAAGACCACCACCACCATTCCCTCAGAAATTCAGAAAGAGCAAGGAGGAGGAATGCTTCAAAAAGTTCTTTGAGAGTTTCAGAGAACTTCACATAAATTTGCCTCTTCTTGATGTTTTGCAGGGAATGCCCAAGTATGCTAAATACTTGAAGGACGTGATGGCTAACAAAGTGAGATTGGTGGATGTCCAAACGGTAGCACTGACTGAGGAGTGCAGTTACAGGGTATTGAGCAAAATGCCAAAGAAACTCAAAGACCCAGGGAGTGTTACCCTCCCCATACAAATTGGTAAAGCTGAGGTGCTACGAGCTTTATGTGACTTGGGGGCGGCAGTTAATCTAATGCCCCTATCCTTATTCAACACCTTGGGGTTGGGACAACCAAGGCCAACAAGGTTGATGCTGCAGCTGGCTGACAAGTCGCGAGTGACACCTGATGGAATAATAGAGGACCTTCTCATCAAAGTAGGTAAGTTCATTATACCTGCTGATTTTATTGTCTTAGATTTTCAGGTTGATGACCAGGTACCCCTGATCTTGGGACGGCCATTTTTGGCCACTGGAGGAGCGGTGATTGATTTGAAAGCAGGGACCCTGAAAATAAGGGTTGAGGATGAAGAAGAAATTTTCCGCGTGTACCAAGAAATGAACCCATCTGCACACTATAGAAACCTTTGTCAGGTTAGTGTGTTGGCAGAGGATAAGTGTGGGGTGGGGGATTCCACAGGTGTAGGGCCGAAGGCTATAACAAATGTTCAGCCCGAGTCTGATAAAGGACTTCAAACTGAAAAGAAGTTGGAGAAAGAGAGGAGCAGAGTGGAGGCTGTTTTCTCTAAACAGCAAAAGAAAAGGAGATGGTTCTCGAAAGAGAACCCAGGTATGAGGATGTCCTAAAAAGGATAGTCCACGTCGGGCCACGACGTAAAATAAGGCGCTACTTGGGAGGCAACCCAAGGGTACCACAGGTACCATTTTAATTTTTGGCATTTGTGTTGATTTTATTTATTTTTCATCTTGTGTTGTTTCTGGTGGAAAGTTAAGCACAGATGGAGGGGAAGTCTGAGTACCCGTGGAAGAGGAAGCTAACAAGCATGGAAGAGAAAAAGTGTGGGGTTGAACACCCACTTGTGCAAGTTGAAGAGAGGCATGTTGTTAGCTAAGCCTAAAGGCCTCAGGGAGTATTTCTCACCCTTTGTAAATTTTAATTTGATGCTATGAGGACATAGCATGATTTAAGTGTGGGGTGAGGGAAATTTCAAGGGAAATTTCAAAAATTTTTGTTGTGCTTAACGATTTTTGGTGAATGTAATGCTTGAAAAATTTGAAAATTTTTGTGAAGTAAGCATGACTTCATCACCCGTTGGTTTTTCTTTTCGGTTCTTTTCCGACGGGGGGTCTTTGAACCGAAGAATAAAAATTTTATTTTTTTTCCTTTGTCTGTATATAGTGTTTTTAGTCATAGTTAGGGACTGTTTCCGACGATGGATGGATGATGACCGTCTTGAGGAAAATTAGTCGGTAGGTGATTGGTTTTTGAAACAATAACTAAGTGGTGCTTGATGTTCTTGTTATGTGCTATACGTGATTGTAAGATGCAAGTATGTTAGGTGTGAAGCATGCAGGTGTATAACTTTGTGTGAGACGCTTAGGCTCTTGAATTTGACTCAATATGATTGAAGCTTAATCTGAACTCTTGTGATTAGCTGAGCAAGAGTCTACTGAATATGTCTTGATTTGAGCATGTGCCATGAGTGTAAGGTTTTTGAGTATTCTGTGCTATTGT
Organism: Datura wrightii; assembly: GCA_035772735.1. Classification (NCBI taxonomy): domain Eukaryota; kingdom Viridiplantae; phylum Streptophyta; class Magnoliopsida; order Solanales; family Solanaceae; genus Datura; species Datura wrightii. The sequence goes on along the minus strand of JASDFA010000003.1, from coordinate 126,653,775 downwards.
GGATTGTCTAGAACTTGCCTGGTGTGTTTATTAAATGAAATGAAGGATGTGAATTGTAGGAGATGATTTAGGAATTTCTTTGAATGAACCAATTGTTATCCCTCGTTTTACGTACCTTGAGAAATTAATCCTAGTTAGCCCTATTGAGCCTTGAGCCTATTCTTTGATAGCTGCAACATAAGCTTAATCCTTTTTCTTTCATTAGCCTTGAACTTGATCCAAAATTCCTAATCGCTTGAGTGAAAAAATCCGAAGGAGTAAAGGAGTGAGAAGAATGAAAAGAAAGGAAAAGTAGCATGTTGTAGAAGTGAGAAAAGGACAAAGGTGCACTTGTGTGAAAATGGTTGATTATTAGTAAGGAGCAAGAAAACAAATTAATGAAAAATTATTTATAGAACTCCTTACTAATAAGTTAAAAGTGCCTAAAGAAATGGGGGAACATAAGAGGAACAAGAAAGATGAAAGGAGAAAAAGGTAAAGTAAGGGAAGGGAAGTTCGTAAGGAGGGCATAATGTATTAAAAGCATTTAGGAAAGATAGTCACTATTACTGGCCATAATAGTACCTACCTGTCCCTTAGCCTACATTACAACCCATTAAGTCCTACTTGATCTTACATTCACACATCCTTAAATTAGTGAAATAAAACACTAAGGGCAAGCTTATGGGTCATTACATGATGCATGTGAATTCTTTGTGAGAGTGAGTGTAATTCTATTTATTTACCCACACATGTTGTGATGTAAAAATGATTTTTTCGTGTGATTGGGTAACTCTCCTTCCGTGAGGGCACATGTTGAAGGAAGGATATAATTCATGTGGGATTTCTTACTCAGTTGATTTGCATGAGTTTGCTAAGATCGAGAGTCGAGTCTTGAGGTTAAGAAGTCTTAACATTGTTGTATTTCATCTCGGTGATTAAATTGTGTATGCTCTACCTTTAGCTTGTTATCTTATGGAATCATTATAGCCGTAGTTTGAATTATCTTGCCAAATTAGTTATGTGGGAGTCTCCATATGTATGATTTTTAAAATGTTGTTCGAGGACGAACAAGGCTTTAAGTGTGGGGTTGTGATCACGGGCAAAATAGCATGCCCGTGATACGCTTTATACCTTAATATAGTCTTGTTTATCTAAGTTATTTTACATAATCTCATGTGATTTTATATAAATGTGAATATATGTGCTAACCAACATGATTAGTCCTTGTTTTGTAGGTTAATAATGCATTTGAGGAACTAATTCGCAAGTTGGTGAAAGGAAGGAATGAAGTGGAAGCAAGTGGCGAAAAGTCGACAAGGGGCATGCGTTGGCAAGGCTGGCCGCGCCAGGCAGCGTGCCATGCTGTGCGTGTGCCGCGCCCAGCGCCGTGCCACGCCCTTGCCAAGCGCACGAGGAAAGGCAGCAGGAGGCAGAGAACCAGTGCGGCAGCACCGTGTCACGCTAGGCAGCCTGCGCGACAGCATCTTGCCAACGCGCTGCATGGTCAGCGTGCCACGTTGGCCAGCGTGGCAACCCTCGGCAACTTGGTTTCCTGAGGCAATTTCCAGAGAGCTTTCGCGTTGTCTCCGTGTCACGGAGGCAGTGCTCCGCGATGCACTCCGTGACACGGAGCCATTCCCTCTCAGGCTAAATTATGCACATTTTCCATTTACTATAAATAGGACCCTTAGCTCCTAAAATCATTTGGTCACGATTTTATTCTGTAAAACTACCTAGGAGTGAAGGGAGAAGTGGGAGAACTCATCTAGGGTTTATCAAATTCCCTTCTCATCTACCAAATTCATGTAAGTATGTTAGTTTAGTATTAGTTAATTGTAGTTTTACGAACATGAATGGCAAGAACCCTTCCTCTAGGGTTGAAGCCATGAATTATGATTGTGCTTTTATGAATTTGTTTTGGAATTAAGTTATTGATTGTTGTTTTCGTCTTGCATTCTAGATTGTTGGTTGTTTTTATGATTGATTACCATGAAAGCATATTTGTTAGCTTGAGTAATAGCTTGAGAAAGCATTACCTAGGTCAGGACATGAGAATGTAAGGAGCATGTTTGTATCTCGGGAAAGATTTTTGTGTCAGGATAGAAATATACCTAACACCGTGCTTGGTTGACACACGGGGGTTATGAAAGACCAACTTGGGATGTCACATCACCACTCGAAGAAGTAGTTGTGAGGCTAAGTTGAGTTAAATGGTTAGACGTACGAAAGTCCCTAATCGTTTCCCCGTAAACCACAACATAATTGATTGCCCGCGACTAGAAAATTAAACTCCTTGCTCACAATGATGCAGTGAGGCTAGATTGCCGTGTTTAGAGGCTCGAAAGACCATAAACATGCAATTCTAATTATGTGAAATAACAATTGATAGTTCCATGCTTAACCCATTGCAAATCTTAGGATCGCATGATTAATTGGTTTTAACTCTATGTTGCTCCTAGAGTGATTTCAGAATATTTCGTTGACCCAAACTTAGACTTAATTAATCTCAATCGGAAATGTCTATAACCAACACTTACGGTATTTAAGATCACAATAGAAATGGATAGTTAGAGGAATGGGTCCAGTCCCTGTGGTTTCGACAATCTGGTTCTTAAAAAGAGCCACTATATTACTTGCACGACCCGTACACTTGCGGACGCGTGAATCGGGCACGTCACTGCTTTGGGCAGCTACTACCACTAGACCTCTGATGGCCGTAATCTGACTGGCCAGTCCTTGCCCATTTATCCTTTCGCTCCATGTCCTTCATTTTTTCATCCTCAATATGCTGGGCATAGATAATCAGGCTGGAGTGGTCCATATCCATAATCAGCATTGCTATCCTGCACTTCTTAAGGACCAGGTTCGACACTCCATTCACAAACTTCAACATGCGAGCCCTTGGCTCAGATACCATCTCTAGAGCGTACTTAGACAGCCTGGTGAACTCCAATGAGTATTCTTCTACGGTCCTGTTGCCCTATCTCAAGTTCATAAACTCAGCCACTTTTGCCTCCCTCAGCTCCCGAGGAAAAAATCTATCCAGGAAGGCTGTATTGAACTCCTCCCACTAACCACCCCTCTTTCCACTATTCATACTAGACCTGGCTTACCCTTGGAGTCCCACACCCTTGCAGCTGTTGCGGACCCGCTTGTGTTAACCGGAACCACCTGCTGGGTCACTTGATTGGTGACTATTTAAGTGAGCAACTGGATAGCCGCCCTAAACTCCGGGGTGGACACTGTGTCATCCTGAGGTTTGTTACCGCATCTAGGGGGCATAATTCACTAAAACGAAATAAAGCACGAGTTAGAAGGATGCTTCTGGGATTAAACTTTAATGCATGATAAAGAGTATGAATAAAAGAGAGTTTTCCTAGTAACATCTCATAGCCTCCTTGTCATAAGTGTGGCGCACTTCACACCCATGAAAAGGACTCTACTCTATGCGGCTTTCAAATATTCCTAGGATACTCTAAACCTAGTGCTCTGATACAAAGTTTTTCACACCTCGAGTCTACACCCTGGATGGGACACGGTACTTGGAGTCACGAGTAACCCCAAGTCAATCTCTGGTCTATCATACACTGGTATACTAAGTAAAACACAAATAGCAAAATCTTGAAATAATAGCATAAAGAGTTTGTGAGAAAATAAAAAAAAACTGAATCATAAACATCAAAATAGTTTGAACAACACCAGTAGTCTGAAAAAAACCAAGTCTATATTTGAAAGCCATCTAACTGATGAGTTGTTGGGACAAGTCCCCAGCTAACTCTAAGTCTAACTAAATATAACAAACATAACTAGGATAAATGAAATAATTTCCTCGAAAGATGACGACTCACACTTTTGCTACTAAGAGAGAGAGATTTGAACAAAGTCGGCTAACGGTGCTGGGTCTGAGAACCTGCGGTTGTATCTGAACAAAGTCAGCTAACGGTGCTTGGTTGAGACCATGACTCGTTGGGACCAATCGTTGGTTTCACAGTTTAAGTCCTAGGGTCATTGGTTCCTCCTATGGTCACTGGACGAGAAAACTGGAGGGGATGATGAAGGGTGACATAATGACTCATTGGTGGACCTAACAAGTCGTTGTGTCCAGTTGTTAGGTTCATTGGAAGATTTTCTTAAAAAGTCTCCTGGTCTCTTAACGGGAGACATAACGATTCATTACCTGGTGACGACGACTCGTGGTCACCACTCGTCAGGTACACTGCCTCAGCCCTAAATTATTTTTATATCTGGCTGACCATGACTCCCCCCACAAATTGTGGTGCCTGACCACGAATCTTGGGGTCTTCCATTGGGGACACTGACTCCTACCTTCCATTTCTCAATCACCCTTCCTATGAATGGCCTAACAAGTCGTTAGATCTCATAACGACTCATTAGGTGAGTTGTTCTGAGGCATTTCTGCAGATTTCTAGTTTTCTTTGTTTTAAGTCCCGGATATAGTGTTTGAGTTTTTGGGCATTACATGTTTATACATATCATATATACTTTGGGACATCCCTTGCAAGCTATCCCCTGCCCCGATTGGGGCTCGACTTGATATCGATATCATGGTATCATCCTTAGCCCTGGCAAGGCTTTAGACGGCTCTACCCATTTAAGTGTGATAGTTGGGACCACGTAAGCTCTATTGTGGTATGTTGGTTAAATGATGAGTCTTCCATTGTTCCTTATAATTTCAGTTATGCATGTTTATCATTCATGATATATATATATATACACATATATGTTCTAAAGTAGGTTTGACCCAATGTTCAATTTTACTTATGATTATCATATTCCAGCTTTGGGTCAATCAATTCGATTATGATGTTATGTTATGTTCAGATCATGATTTTGGAAAATAGCATGCAAGCCCTACTCTTAGTTCTTATCTTGATTATGTTTGATATTATGCATGTTTTAAATGTTTTGACTTATCCAAGAGGTTTTACTTACCTTGCATACTTGGTACATTCCACGTATTGACCGCATACTCTATGCTGTATCATTTTATGATATAGGCTCCAATCTTCAGACTAAGCCCTAGCACTAGCCAGCTTTCGGAGTTAGCATCAGTAGTTGTTGGTGAGTCCTTATCTGTCGAAGGCCCCTCTTTTATTCAATTATGCTTGGATATTTCCAGTTTAAGACTTAGAGAGTTAGTTGGGATCTTTTCCCATCAACTCATCAGACTTGGGGGCTTTTCAGACAACAGATTGTATTTAGCTTCAGACTCGTGTTGTATTTTTTTGGATTATATGTTATGCTAGACCTCCACTATGTTTGTTATGTTAAATCTTCCGCTTTATTTGATTGAGTTAGATGTATGTTAATGCCATGGGTCGACTTGGAGTATCTTGGGGCTCCTTGTCCCGTGTCTCGGTCCAGGCCTATGTTTGGGTTGTCACAGCGTGCCATATATAAAGTGGACAGAAACAGAAGTGAATAAGATGAATGCAATTGAAAACCTCCAAAATGTGGTGGTTGGAAAATTCTCATACGGATGGCCTGATTTAGAAGAACTAAGGTCTACCGTTCCAATGCAGTGTAATATTAAAGGAGAATGTCGAAAGGTGTTTTCATAAGCCGTCATGTGTTGATCAAATTATCTTTAAAAGAGGACTTCATAAACCTAACATCAAAGGCTGCATATAACATACAGGCAAATAATGGGAACTCATATCAGATGAGACCATTAATTTATGATACTAAGTTTATGGCGGAGGAGAAAACACCAAAGGCTATGGCATGGATTTCTTTCCCAGACCTACTGCCAACGTATTTTGTTAAGGAATCCCTATTTTCATTAGCAACTGCAGTAGGAACGCCAATTCATCTTGATATGGCAACCATTAACCAAAAAAGGTCGAGCTGTGTGAAAGTTAAGTTACTTGTAGACATTAAAGCCAATTTACCGGAGCATGTGTGAATGGATATTGAGGATGAACAAACTAAGGCAATTCGAACTGAGAAGGTGGAAATACAGTACGACTACTTGCCCAAGTACAACAAGGAATGTAAATTACAAGGTCACCCAATATATGAATGTCATATACTTTATCCGGAGCTAAATCAGAGAACAGGTATGGATAATGGGGACATACAGGGTACATCGGAGAAGGGAAAGGACAAAAAGCTATAGCATCAGAAGGAAGGAAGAAAGAGGAAAGTCAAAGAATTAACAGTCAACCCACAGGTTCATTCCCAAGAAAATTGGCTAGTGGGAAAATAGTTGGAAATCCTAACGATTAGAATGCCGTAACAAATAAGAAAGGCATTAACAAAAAGGGCCATATCAATAATACACAACACAAGAAGGTAGGGAATAAAGAGATGAGAGATAAAGGTCAAGAGAAGAATCAAAATGTGATCATAGTTTAGAACATTTATGAGGGTTTAGACAATGAAAATGGTCAAATGAAAGGGGCAAAATAGGAAATTGAGAAATCTGGAGAACAGGGGAGCAGAAGACCACAAACAAATACACTAGCCAGTGCAGTCCGGTCGAACAAAGAATAGGAGGAAGATCCACGATATGAAAGTGTAACTAGATAAGAGGAGGAGAAACAAGAATTAAAGAACTAGGTGCAGCTACAGTCACAGGAAATATCAGAAAAATTGCATCCTAATCCAACTAAACAGAGGAGTGGGTATGAAAGTGTAGGGAGAATAATAAGAGAAGAGAACACAAGGGAAGGGAAAAAAAAACAGGACACATAAGTGCAGGAGAAGGAAAGACACCTATTCGACCGGAGTGTCCACATCAGAGGAGAAAGAGGTGGAGGTAGCCCACAACTCTACATCAGAATGTAGTGCAACACTAGGGGACAAACATGAGAAGGGGTTGGAAGATTTGGCAAGTTATAAAGCCAATTCTCCCAATAAAACACTACATGAAATTGTCTCAGGTAGCAGAATAGAGAAAGAAAAGGGCAGTAGTCAAATTCATAGTTCTAGGATGGGAACAGAAGTAGACATCAATAGTGAAGTAGGAACATACCCTAAAACCAAAGGATCTATGAAGATTAAAGTTGGGACCATAGGAGATCAAATTCCAATGAGAATCTTACCAAAAAGGGGTCTTAAACCAACAGTTAAATGATGTTAAAAACTCTATTTTGGAATATCAGATCTATTAATACACAAAAAAGATTCCACAGGGTACAAATTCTAAACAGACATCACAAATTTTGCTTCATAGCTTTGACGAAGCCATTTCAGAATTCAAGATATATTCTGAGAAACAAAAGCAGATTGGGCATGAATAAAGCTTTTTTTAACACGAATGGGATGATTTAGGTGATTGTGGAAGACAACATAGATGCAGAGAAACTAATGAATATAGAGCAACAAATCATTGTTAGGATGCAATTACTTAACACTAGACATACCATGGTTACCACAATTGTGTATGCAAAGTATAATTCCAAAGAAAGAGTAGAATTTGTGGGATAGCATAGACAACATGGATAGCAACATGGAAGAGGCTTAGTTGGTAATGAAGAAGAGAAGATTAAAGGTCTACCAATACAACCCCATTAATATGAAGATTTTGCTCAATGTGTGAATTCAACTAAACTATCTAAGATAACATACAGGGGGATTCCTTTTACATGGTGGAATGGAAGAACAAATGAGGAATGCATATTTGAGAGACTGATAGAATGTTAATGAATCAGAAGTTCCAGGACTGTTTTGGACTAATTGAGATGGAGCATTTATCCAGAACTGGATCAGATCATGCACCAATGCTGGTAACATACAAGGAGCAATCATAAAGTTTTAGAAAGTCAATCAAATTCTTGAAATTTTAGGTGGAACGTGAAACTATCTTGCATGTAGTGCAAGAGAACTAGATAGTAGCAGAGGAGACAAATATTTTTATTAGTGTGAAACAAAAGATGAAAGGATTAAAAAATGCTTTGTTTAAATGGAGCAGGGAAAGTTATGGTGATATCTTCAAGCAGTTGATAACAATAGAAGAAATTGTCAGAATTTAAAAACCATTATTTGAAGAAGCTCCAACCACAATCAACAAAATAGTATTGCAACAGGCCCAGGAAGATGATCTTGGGAATATTTACGTGCCCAAGTGTTATTTTATAACTTAATTTAGTCAAGTTTGTAAATTTAATTAATTACATTCTCATGTGATTTTGAATATTTTGGTGTATGTACTAACCGACATGATTAGTCTTTGTGTTGTAGGTTTAAAATGCTTAGGAGGGACTAAATATGTTGGTTAATGCACAAAAAAGAAGTTGGAAAAGCATTGCAAGGAAGATGGCCTGAAGTTGGAAATGAGAGGGGCTGCCTAGGATACTAGCATGCCACGCTAGGCCATTAGCGCGCCCACCGTCGTGTCACGCAGGAAGGAGTGTGTGCGAGATGCTGCCAGGAAGTGTGCCTATGCATTGGGGTCATGCCACACCGGGCCTTGCTGCGTGCTAGGGGCTGTGTCACTCCATGTGCCGTGCGCGAGAAGCAGCATGCTATTCCAGGCGACGCGCACAAGCCTCGCACAGGAACTGTCGATTCTATCCGTCCAGTGGGCATGCGCAACCAGTTTGTGTCACACCATCAAACTCCCACGATAGGCAGCGTGGCATGGATCTGGTCCATGGACGGCCAAAATTTATATTTTTCCACTTTATATTTTTTCCACTTAGTATAAATTTAACACTTAGCTCCTAAAATCATTTATCAGGAAATATTTTGAGAACAACGAAAAGGAACGAAGGGAGAAGTGAAGAACTCAACCTAGGGTTCATTAGTTTTCATTGTCTTTTAACTACTCTTGTAAGTACCTTACTTTAATTATGTTTTGAGTAGTTGTACGAACATGAGTGGCTAAAACACTTCCTCTAGGCTTGAGGCTATATGATATGATTGTAAATGCATGAATTCTTCTTTTGTTTGAGTTTTTAGTTGTTTTTTTTCTTACTTTCTTAATTATCATTGTTTTCAATGCTTGATCACCATGAAAACAAACTCATTAATCTTAGGTAAAAGCTCGAAAAAGTAACCCTAGGATAGAACACAAGAATGTAGGAAGCAAGTTCTTATCATTACGATAGTATTCGCGGTTAGGATAGAAACTATACCTAATTTGCTTTGCTTGGTTAATAAAATGGGATGATAGCGAGGCACCGATTTAGAATTGTCACATCACCGCTCATAGAAGTAGTTGTGAAGCTAAGTCAGGTTAAATGATTAAAGGTACAAAATTCCATAATCGAGGGCACAAACCCCATAAACCACCACCACATAGTTAAATGGCCCACGAATTAGGATGTCACATCCCTCTCAGTGATATAGGTGTCAGACAAGTTTGTCGTGTTTAGAGACTTGAGAGACCATAAACACCGCATTTTAACTATGTGAGACAACAACTGATGTTTTCATACTTGAACCATTGTGAATTGTAGCACTGCATGATTATCAGGCCTTAACTCTAGTTGCTTCTTGTATTGTTTCTCAATTATTTTTTGATCACCTCGATTTAAATATCAATCTTGAAAATGTCTACAATCAACACTTTTGAAGGTTAACTTGACAGTTGAACTTGACAATTCACTGAAGTATTCTAGTCCCTGCGGGTTCGACATCAGGCTCTTAAAAAGGCCATTGTATTACTTGTACGATTGCGTGCTCTTCCGCGTAGGCTGGGGCACAACAAGTTTTTGGCATCGTGTTTGGGGACTGACAGCATTTAGTGAATCTTTAGTTTTTGTGTGATTTTTATTTTATTTAAGTGTTGAAAAACTTAGTCTTACTCTGCTATATTGCAGGTAATAGGTTGTCCTTGCAGAACTGGCAAGGAATAGAGAACTGGTGGAACCTTTGTTGGAACCTGAATGCCAACTACATTTGCTAAGGAGAGAAGCTCTATAGCGAAATTTGAAATGGTTACAAGAGCAGTTACAATAACATCCACCAGTTGGGAAAGCAGAGTTGTTGCCTAATCAGATGGCAGCCCGATCGGTTTGCAAAGTGGCAATCCCACCAGCGACGAATGTGACCTCCAGTATCCGCAAAGCAGAGCCTGGAGGAAACTTTGAGATGAAACAGAATATGGTGCAGCTTTTACATTCTAGTGGCTAGTTCACTTGGATGACACATGAGGACCCACAACAGCACTTACAGAATTTCTTGGAGATCAATGACACTTTCATCCCCATCGAAGTGTCAACTGACTATGTCTGACTCACCCTCTTCCCATTTTAACTATTGGGAGAGGCAAAGAGGTGGTTGAAGGCTGAGCCAATGAATTTCATTATTTCTTGGGATGACCTAGAAAGGAAGTTCCTCATCAGATTCTTCCCTTCAGGAAAGACTACCAAGCTCAGGAGTGAGATATTAAGCTTCAAGCAGAGACCGGAGGAAAACCTATATTTGGCTTGCGAGAGATTCAAGTCATTGTTGAGGGACTGCCCCCATCATCAGCAGTCCAATGACGTATTAGCCCACACCTTTGTGGAGAATATATAACCACATAAAAAAATCCCATTGGACTCTACATCAGGTGGCCAAGCACTGGAAAAGACATATGAAGAGTTGTACGCTCTAATAAACAGAATTGCTCAAGGAAACCCGGAGTGTCATAGTGAATCATCAAGAGGGGTAGGAAAGAGGGCAGCAGGGCTGATAGAAGTGGATAGTGTCAATGCCTTAGCAGCACAACTAGCATCATTACAACACCAGATGATGACTTAGTTCAGTAAACCAACCGCAAGGATAGGTGAATGAAATTCAGTAGGCTCCTAACTGGTGTGAACTTTGTGGTAATAATGGGCACAATGCGAAATCTTGCGGGGCCAATCCTTGAATCTGTCAATTTTATGGGGAATGTTCAAAGGAATAATCAGACTTATAGGGACATCTACAATAAAAGTTGCCAGAGTCACCCAAATTTTTGTTGGGGTGGCAATCAGAGTAAGAGCTACCAACAACCTCAGCAGCAGCAAAACAAGAAAAATAGTAACCTGTCAAGCAGTAGCAACATTGAGGAGATGTCATAGAAAATCATGGTTACTCATACCCAATTGGCAGAGAATCAGGCATGGATGGCTTTAGATTTGAAAAGTTAGTAGTTGGGCACCCTCAATCTAGAGAAGCATATGGGTCAATTAGAAGTTGCTCAGCACACAGGGAGGGTTACCCAGTGACAAAGATACAAACCCCCGACAGATCAATGCCATCAGTCTTAGGAGTGCAGCTACAGGGTGATGAGCAAGATGCCGAAAAAGCTCAAGGACCCAGGGAGTTTCACCCTCCCCATACAAATTGGTGAAGCTGAAGTTATAAGGGTTCTTTGTGACTTAGGGGTAGTAGTAAATCTAATGCCTCTATCTCGGTTCAACACCATGAGGTTGGGTCAGCCGAGGCCCACACGAGTAATGCTGCAGTTGGCAGACAAGTCCAAAGTGGCACTAGAGGGAATAATTGAGGACCTTCTCATCAAAATGGGTAAGTTCATCATACCCGCTGATTTCATCATTCTTGACTTTAAAGGGATGATAAAGTACAACTAATCTTGAAATGGCCATTCTTTGCAATTGGAGGAGCAATCATACATGTAAGAGCAGGTACTCTTAAAATGAGGGTCAATGATGAAGAAGAGCTCTTCAGAGTCTACCAAGAGATCAACCCACCCACACACTATAGAGATGTTTGTAAGATCAGTGCGTTGTCATATGTTAAGTATGGGGTGGTAGATTCCATGGGTCCACTACTACAAGACATGATGACATTTCAGCCCAAAAAATAAGAAAACGATGGAAGAAGAGAGGGACAGAGTGGAGGCTGTTCCCTCGAAAAACAAAAATAGAAGAAGATGGTTCTTGAAAGGGAACACTTGTTTGAGGATATCCGGAAAAGGATAGTCCACATCGTGCCACAACGTAAAATCAGGCACTACTTGGGAGGCAACCCAAGAGTACCACATGTACAATTTCTTTTCAGTTAGTTGTAATTTTTATTATTTTTCACTTGTTGTTGTTTGTTTTGTTGGATAAGTACAAATTTAGGGGAAGTTTGAGTACCCAGAAAAGTAAGAGCTAAAGAGTATGACAAGAGGATGAGTGTGGGTCGGTGCCCCGCGTAGTGGAAAAGTGATGAAAACATGTTGTTAGCTAGGCCTAGAGGCCTTAGGGAGTATTTGTCACCCTTGTATTATTTTTATTTAATGCTTTTGGGACATAGCATGATTCAAGTTTGGGGTGAGGGAAATTTCAAAATTTTTGTGCTCAGTGAATTTGGGTGAAGTTGGTGCTTGGTATAATATGTTTTTTTTGAAAAAGTTTGAATTGAGCACACTTCACCCACCCTTTGGTTTTTCTTTTCAGTTCTTTTTTGAAGGGGGCACTTTGAACTGCTGAATAAAATTTTTCTTTGTCTATACATAATTGATGCTAATCACAATTAGGGACTTTTTCCAATGGTGGATGGATGACGATCGTCTTGAGTGGAAATTAGTCAATAGGTTTTGGTTTTTGAACCCTTAGCTGATTCATGGCTTGATGTTCTTGTTATGTACTGTACCTAATTGTGAGATGCAAGAAAGTTATTTTTGAAGAATGCTAGTAATTTAATAGCTCTGTTGAGACACCTAGGCTCTTGAATCTATCCTGAATTGAGCATATGCTGTGAGTGTAAGATTTTTGAATATTTCATGCTATTATGCATTGTCTAGAACTTGTCTGGTATGTATACAAAATGAAATGAGGGATGTTGATTGTATGAGATGATTTAGGCATTTCTTTGAATGAGCCTAATTTTTATCCCTCGCTTTATCTACCTTGAATGTCTGATCCTAGTTAGCCCCATTAAGCCTTAAACCTATTTCTTTAATAGCTGCAACACAAGCTTAATCCTTTTATTTCAATAGCCTTGAAGTTGATCCAAAATTGTTAAGCGCTTAAGTGAAAAATGCAAAAGAGTAAAGCAGTGAGAATCATGAAAAAGAAGAAAAAATAATGGTTGTGGGAGTTGAAGAAAAGATTAAAGGTGCTCTTGTTTGGAAATGAATAAGTATTGGTAGGGAGTAAGAGAACAAAAGAATGAAAAAGTTTCTTAAGTACTCCTTACTGATAAGCTAAGTGTGCTTAATGAAATGTGGAAACAAAAGAGGAAATTGATGAGTGAAAAGAATAAAGGTGAAGTAACGGGATAGATATTTGTAATGAAAGGGTGATGTATTAAAAGCGCTTAGGAAAGATAGTCACTATTACTGGCCAGAATACTACCTACCTGTCCCTTAGCCTACATTACAACCCACTAAGTCTAACTTGATCGTACTTTCAAACATTCCTAAATTAGTGGAGTAAAACATTAAATGCAAGATTATGGTTCAATACATGTTGCATGTAAATTCTTTGTAAGAGTGAGCTTATTTCTTATTCATACACCCATATATGTCACAATTTGAAAACATATGAGTGAAAGAAAATGGGTAACTCGCTTGTTGTGAGGGCACATGTTTAATGAAGGATAAAATTCATGTTAGATTGCTTGATTGGTTAATTTGCATGAGTTTGTTGAGTTTGAGAGTCGTTTCTTGAGGCTAGGAAGTCTTAATGTAGTTATATGTGATTTTAACGGTTATATCTTGCATGCTTTATTTTTAACTTGCTATCTAAAACAATCATTGTAGGCTTAGCTTGATTGTCTTGCTTCAATGAGTTATATGTGAGTTCTCTATGTGCATGAGATGTAATAGAGTTGTTCGAGGACGAACAAGGCTTAAGTATGGGGTAGCGATCTTGGGCATATTTACGTGCCCAAATGCTATCTTATAACTTAATTTAGTCAAGTTGGTCAATTTAATTAATTACATTCTCATGTGATTTTGAATACTTTTGTGTATGAACTAACCGACATGATTAGTATTTGTTTTGTAGGTTTAAAACGCTTAGGAGGGACTAAATATGATGGTTAATGTAGAAGAAAGAAGTTAGAAAAGCATTGCAAGGAAGATGGCATAAAGTTGCAAAGGAGAGGGACTGCCTAGGCTACTAGCGTGCCATGCTAGGCCATTGGTGCGCCCAGCGCCGTGTCATACAGGCAGGAGTGCACATGAGATGCTTCCAGGCAGTGCGCCTGTGCATTGGCGCTGTGCCCCGCCAGGCCTTGCTACGCGCTACGAGCTATGTCACGCCATGTGCCACACGCAAGAAGCAGTGTGCCACGCCAGGCGACGTTCACAAGCCTTTCCACAGGAACTGCCGATGCCATCCGTCCAGTGGGCACTCGGACCAATCCGTGTCACGTCATCAAACTACCGCGATGGGTAGCATGGCACGGAGCTGGTCCATGGCCAGCCAAAATTTGTATTTTTTCCACTTAGTATAAATTTAACACTTAGCTCCTAAAATCATTTATCACCAAATATTTTGAGAACAACGGAAAGGAGCGAAGGGAGAAGTGAACAACTCTACCTAGGGTTCATTAGTTTTCATTCTCTTTTAAATACTCTTGGAACTATCTTACTTTAATTATGTTTTTGAGTATTTGTACGAATAAGAGTGGCTAAAACCCTTCTTCTAGGGTTGAGGCCACATTATATGATTGTAAATGCATAAAATTCTTCTTTGGTTTTAGTTTTTAGTTGCTTTTTCTTACATTCTTAATTACCATTGTTTTCAATGCTTGATCACCATGAAAACAAACTCATAAAGCTAGGTAAAATCTTGAAAGAGTAACCCTAGGCTAGACACAAGAATATAGGAAGCAAGTTCTTATCTTTACGATAGGATTCGCAGTTAGGATAGAAACTATACCTAATTTGCTTTGCTTGGTTAATAAAACGGGATGATAGTGAGACACCGATTTAGAATTGTCACATCATCGCTCGTAGAAGTAGTAGTGAAGTTAAGTCAGGTTAAATGATTAGAGGTACGAAATTCCATAATCGAGGGCACAAACCCCATAAGCCACATCCACGTACTTAAATGGATCACGAATTAGGACATCATATCCCCGCTCAATGATGTAGGTGTGAGACTAGTTCTTCATATTTAGAGGTTCGAGAGACCATGAACACCACATTTTAACTATGTGACAAAACAACTGAAGTTTTCATATTTGAACCATTGTGAATTGTAGCATTGCATTATTATCAGGCCTTAACTCTAGTTGCTTTGTACATTGTTTCTTGATTATTTTGTGATCACCCCTAGATTTAAATATCAATCTTAAAAACATCTACAATCAACACTTGTGAAGGTTAACTTGACACTTGAACTTGATAATTCACTAGAGTAGTACAGTCCCTGCGAGTTCGACATCCGGCTCTTAAAAGGGCCACTGTATTACTTGTATGATCAAGTGCACTTGCACGTGTGCTGATGTTATACCCCGGGAGATCAAAAATTGGACCAGGGAGTTGAAATGGGAAATGTAAAATTTATGTTGCAGATCCAAGATGAGTCGTGGGAGGACTCGTGAGGACAACCCACGAGTCGTCAAGTGACTCGTGGGGATGCCATTGAGGTGTATGGGGAGCTTGAAGAAAAGGGTCCCCACGGGCATGGCATCGACTCGTGGTTAGACCCTACGAGTCATTAGGTCAGCCATGGGGTAAGGGAGAAGGAAAAGAGAAGAAGGTAAAACAGTATACTTAACGAAAGCTGACCACGACTCGTTGGAAGAAGTAACGAGTCGTGGTGAGAGTTGTGGGATGAGGTAAGTGAGAAGTGATGAAGTAAGGCAGTGTACTCAAAGACTGGTGATCACAAGCCGTGGTCACCCCTAACGAGTCGTTATGTTTGCCATTACAAGCCCAGGAGATCAAACAAGTAGTGTAGTTGATGAGCTACGTGAAGATTCATTGCCTTGGACCACGAGGCGTCAGGTCATCCGTTAGAACCACCTAGCAATAATTTCCTGGGAATTTAGTAAGGGCCTTTTCCTAATTCCTAAGTTCCTAAAGCCTATACTACATCGTTTAAGGCTCATTTTAGTGGGTTTAAAGAGGGGAAAACCTATTCTAAGTTAATTCCTTCCATGCATGCAAGCTTGAGAGGTTGAAGAGGTGATCAAGAGCAATTCTTCAAGGTTTTTGTTCGAACCTCTCTTGGGCAATTAGAGAAGTGGTAGAATCAATTCCTTCCAGGTATATAGGGTTATGTGTGGTGTGTTCTTCCACACCCATGCCTAATTTCTATCTAAATATGAGAATTTCCTATAATCAAGTATGGGGGTTTCCACCCAAATGCATGAACTTTTAATTTCTTTACATGGGTATGCATTGAATATGATTGTGAAGCATGGGCTAATTTTGTAATGATTTCAACTAAGATTATCTTTCTAGCCTTATGAATGTGGAAGGCCATTGATGATATGATCATGAAAAGTGAGATTTGTGAAATAAATATGATAATGATGAGATAGTATGATGAAAAGCATCATTTGAAGCTACCCATGTCTATAATTATATTTTCGATGAGAATTGAGTATTACTAAGTATGACAAAGCTTTGGGAAATGCCCATATGTTAAGTTTAGTGGATGATTTTGCTGAACTAAGCTTACCACATTGTTTTGGAGCAAAGACTCCCAAATTTTATATTCTAGCTTGTGGTATCTTTTGAGTTAAGTAATTCTATGCATAGCTTACCACATGGTTTTGGAGCAAAGGCTCCCAGGTATGTTTTTAGCTTGTGGTATGTTTTGAATTAAAGCTTCTCATATGCATGATTTCGTATTGAGATGTATTTGATTATTGAGCTTCATCCATAGACGATGTTGAGCTTCATTATATACGATTTAGAGCATTGCATGTTTTTGGGAGAAGAGTCTAGCACCAAGTGGGCTAAGGGTCAATCACCCTATGCCCCAGAACTATGCGCCAACGTATGTTTATACCATTATATGACATGGGAACTCCCTTGTGAGCTTCCCCTTGCCCGAATAGGCCTTCAGCTTGATATTGATATCATGGTAGCGTCCTTAGCCCTGCCAAGGTTTTGGATGGCTCTTGCCACATGAGTGTGATAGTTGGGACCACGTAAGCTCTATCGTGGTATGTCGGTTAAGTGATGAGTCTCCAATTTTTCTATATGATTCAGATCTGAATATTCATTACTCATGTTTATTATATGCACATGCATGTTCTAAAAGCAAGGTTTGACTCAATGTTCAGCTTTTCTATAAATGTCATATCTAAGCTTTGAGTCATTCGAGCCAGTTTGATGTTATAAAGATACGTATCGTATGTTATCAATAGATCATGATTTCAGAAAGAATGCATGCCATCCCTACTCTCAGTTAATGATGTCTATGTTTTGGCTATTGCATTGTCGTAGAGAGATTTTACTTACTTTAGCAGTTCTACTTACCTTGCATAATCGGTACATTCCACGTACTGACCGCATACTTTCTATGTTGTATCATTCTATGATACAGGACCCGGTTCTCGGGTTCAGCACCGCTCTTAGACAGCTTATCGAAGTTAGCATCTGCATATTGGTGAGTCTATATCGTCCGAGGACCAGACTATCTATCTTTCCTTATGTATTTTAGTTTTCAGCTTGTTGAGTTAGTTGAGGTCTCGTCCCATCAACTCGTCAATTTTAGAGTCTATGTATACATATGTGTGTATTCAGCTTCATATTTCTATTCAGATGTAGTATTTAAGTTAGACTTCTGCTATGATTGTATTGATGGTTTTTCAATTCTTGATTGAGTTACATGTATGGTTATGGCATAGGTTGACTTGGGGTCTCACGGGGCTCCTTGTTCTATGTTATGATCCGGGCCTCCATTCGGGTCGTGACAAGCTTCGTATCAGAGCTAGGTTTGAAGTGTCCTAGGGTGTCTGAAAGCTGCGTTAAGTAGAGTCGTTTTCATGGGTGTGAAGTGTGCCACAATTATGACGAAGAGGCTATGAGACGTCTAGGAGATGTTCCCTTCTTTCATAATCTATATCGTGCGATGAAAAGTCTTTCTATCCCTCTAATTCGTTCTATTTGCGATTGTAGAATCATGGCTACTCGGAGAATAATTGAAAGCAGGAATGGAGATGGTGAAGGCCACGAGGATGGCAATGGTCATGGGCATCAGCAAGCCCCACCAGTTTAGGAGCCCCAGGCACCGGAGCTAGCTGCCCATGTTGAGTTCTGAGCTGCTATTCAGATGCTTGCACATGCCTTGACTGCCCAGGTCAATCAGAAGGCTGTTGCACATGTTTCATAAAATTGAAATGCAGCGGTGGCTTGAGTCAGAGACTTCTTGAGTATGAACCTGCCGGAGTTCCTTGGGTCCAAGGTAGATGAGGACCCACATGATTTTGTTGATGAGATTGTAAAAATCACCCAAGTCATGGGGATGAATGGGGTTGAGTGCACCGAGTTGGCCTCTTATCAGCTAAAAGGGGTCGCGCATATTTTTTTTGCCAATGGAAGGATAGCAGGGTCGCAGGAGCAGGTCCAGCCACTTGGGAAGAGTTCCACGTTGCATTTCTAGACCTGTTCTTCCCTAGGGAGATGAGGGAGTTGAAAATAGCTGAGTTCGTGAATTTGAAGCAAGGGAGAATGATTGTACAAGAGTATGCCCTTGAGTTCAGTCGCCTATCAAAATATGCCCTAGAGTTCTTCGCCGATCAGAGGATACGACTGAGTAGATTCATCAATGGGTTAACAGGTTATTTGGACAAGGATTGCAGGATTGTAATGCTCCACCAGGATATGGACTTTCCTTGCATAGTGTTGTACGCCCAGCAGATGGAGGCAACACATTCGAGAGATAGGGAGGCCAAGAGGGCTAGGACTGAGGACCAAAGGTTCTCTCAGTAGAGGTCCGGTGATGGGCACCGACAGTAGACTCGCCAGAGATCATCCGCCCTGGCTTCATCAGCATTGAGTGTGCCATCCAGGTGTATACATGATTAGGGAGGGCGAGCATTAGGCTCGGGTGGTCAGAGCAATAGACCCGCAGATTTTAGCATCTCATCTTGTTGCAGATGTGGTCAGGGGCACACAGGCCAGTGCTTGGCAGGTTTAGGTGCTTGTTTTGGGTGTGGGCAGCTCGGACACATGCTTAGAGATTGTCCAGCTGCGAGGCAGGATTAGGTTGGGGGCCGAGGCCCAGTTTCTAGTTCAGCAACTCCTCTCGCACGCTCAGCACATCAAGAGGCATCTACTAGCACAGCTGGCGGTCAGTGCCAGAACAAGTTCTATGCTCTAGCATCCCATTAGGAGGAGGAGGCTTCCCCATATGTGGTCACTGGTATGTTGCCAGTTTTCCATAGTGATATTTATGCTTTTCTAGATCCAGGGCTACCTTGTCTTTTGTGACACCTTATGTGGACAGTAGCTTCGGAGTTAGTACCGATGGCTTCTCAAAACTCTTCTCAGTTTCTACTCTAGTAGGTGACTCAATTATAGCTAGACATGTATATAGAGGTTGCCTAGTCTCGGTCCTTCATGAGGTCACCTCAACAAATTTGATAGAGTTATCCATGACCAATTTTGATGTTATTCTCAGCATGGATTGGCTATTTTCATGCTATGCTTTAGTAAATTGTAGAACTCGGGCAGTAGAGTTCAGATTTTCGGGTGAGCCAGTCTTAGAATGGAAGGATAATTTAGTTATGCCTGTAGGTCATATCATTTCCTACCTGAGGGCCAGGAAGATGATTCCTAAAGGTTGCATGTACCATCTAGTTAGGGTTAAGGATGTTGATTCCGAAACTCCGATTATCTAGTTAGTTCCAATAGTATGTGAGTACCCCGAGGTCTTTCTCGACGACTTGCCAGGTGTTCCTCCCGAGTGGAAGATTGATGTCGGTATTGACCTTCTTCCTGACACACAACCTATGTATATTCCTCCCTACAAGATGGCTCCAGCCGAGCTAAATGAGTTAAAAGAGTAGTTGAAAGACTTGTTATATAAGGGTTTTATTAGACCGAGTAAGTCTCTATGGGGTATGCCAGTGTTATTTGTCCGGAAGATGGTTCGCTTCGGATGTGCATTGACTATCGACAATTGAATAAGGTCACCATTAAGAACAAGTGTCCTTTACCCTGGATCGATGATTTGTTTGACCAGCTTCAGGGTGCCAAGTGTTTCTCCAAGATTGATCTCAGGTCTGGGTACCATCAGCTCAAGGATCGGGAGAGTGATATTCCGAAAATAGCCTTCTGGACGCAATATGGTCATTATGAGTTTGTAGTTATGTCTTTTGGACTAACGAATGCTCCGACATCTTTCATGGACCTGATGAAAAAGGTGTTTAAGCAATATCTGGACATGTTCGTAATTGTGTTCATTGATGACATCCTTATATATTCGTTGAGTGAGGAGGAGCATGCCGCTAATTTGAGAATAGTGCTTCAGACCCTCAAGGATCGCCAATTGTATTCCAAGTTCAGCAAGTGTGAGTTTTGGTTGGACTCCGTGGCATTTTTAGGCCATGTGGTATCGAGTGAGGCATAACGGTAGATTCTCAGAAAATCAAGGCGGTGAAGAATTGGCCTGGACCAGTGAATCCTTCAGATATTTGTAGTTTTTTGGGTTTAGCTGGCTACTATCGGAGGTTTGTTTAGGGCTTCTCATCTATTGCAGCACCTTTGACCAAGTTGACTCAGAAAAAGGAGAAGTTCTAATGGTCGGAGGGTTGTGAGAAAAGCTTTCAAGAGTTGAAGAATCAACTCACCTCAGCACTGGTATCGACCCTATCCGAGGGCATCGATGGATTTGTGGTGTACTATGATGCTTCAAAGATCATACTTTGGTATGTGTTGATGTATCATGGGAAAGTGATAACATATGCCTCTAGACAATTGAAAGTCCATGAGAAGAATTACCTGACTCATGACCTTAAATTGGCTGCGGTGGTATTCGCCTTAAAAATATGGCAATAATATTTATATGGGGTCCATGTGGTTGTGTTTACGGACCACAAGAGCTTACAATATGTGTTCACATAAAAGACCTCAATCTACGGCAAAGGAGGTGGTTAGAGTTACTCAAAGACTACGATATGTGTGTTCTTTACCATCCAGGTAAGGCTAATGTGGTGGCGGATGCACTTAGTAGGCTCTCTAAGGAGAGTCTGTCCTATGTGGATGAAGGAAAGAATGAGTTGGTGAAAGATGCACATCGACTCGCAAGGTTGGAGTTAGGTTGGTCGACTCGACCGATGGCGGTGTTGTTGTCCAGAATGGGTCAGAATCATCCTTGGTGACTGATGTGAATGCTAGACAAGATGAAGATCCGATTTTGATAAAGCTTAAGCAAGCCGTTCGAAGTCAGAAGGTGGAAGTCTTCTCCCAAGGGGGAGATGGTGTGTTGCTGTACTAGGGTCATTTATGTGTTCTAGATGTGGATGACTTAAGGAACTGAATACTGTATGATGCACACAGAACTAGGTATTCTATTCATCTAGGTGCAACAAAGATGTATCATGACTTACGAGAAATATATTGGTAGAATGGCATGAAGGGGGATATTGCAGAATTCATAGCCAAATGGCCGAATTGTCAGCAAGTAAAGGTTGAGCATCAAAGGCCGGGAGGCGTACTTTAGGATATAAACATTCCTACATGGAAGTGGGAAGATATTAACATGGATTTCATTACAGGCCTACCTCGTACCCGCCGACACTATGATTCTATTTTGGTGGTGGTAGATAGGTTGACCAAGGCTGCACATTTCCTACCGATGAAAACCACAAACTCAGCGGATGATTATGCCAAGCTTTATATCTGGGAGTTGGTTCGGTTTCATGGAGTGCCCTTGTCCATTATTTCTGACCGAGGTACTCAGTTTACCTCCCAGTTTTGCCAGTTTTTTTAGAAGGGTCTTGGGACCCAAGTAAGCTCATCACAACCTTTCATCCGCAAATGGATGGCCAAGCGGAATGAACAATCCAAACTCTCGAGGATATGTTGAGAGCATGTGTGATGGACTTTAAAGTTAGTTGGGATGATCACTTGCCCCTGATCGAGTATGCTTATAATAACAACTATCATTCTAGTATCCAAATGGCACCATTTGAGGCTCTTTATGGGCAGAGGTGTAGATCGCCCATCAGATGGTTTGAAGTTGGTGAGGAAGCTATGTAGGGCCTGACTCGGTTCATAAGGCTATGGTGAAGGTTCATTTGATAAGAGACAGGCTGAAAATCGCTCAGAGTCGTCAAAAGTCATATGCAGATGTGAGGAGAAGAGAGTTGGAGATCGAGGTGGACGATTGGGTATTTCTTAAGGTATCTCCCATGAGGGGAGACATGCGGTTTGGGATGAAAGGAAAACTCAGTCCCCACTATGTTGGTCTCTACCGGGTTATGAGAAAGTTGATAAGGTAGCGTATGAGTAGGACTTGCCCTCAGAGTTATCTCCCGTGCCTCCTGTGTTTCATATGTCGCTTTTGAAGAAATGTTTGGGAGATCTAGCTCTAGTAGTCCTGGTGGACAATGTTTAAGTAAAGGACAGCCTTAGCTACGAGGAAGTTCCAGTAGAAATATAAGATCGTTAGGTTCGGAGGCTGAGGAACAAGGAAGTGGCTTCAATAAAGGTGTTTTGGAGAAATCAGCATGTTGAACGAGCTGCGTAGGAAGCCGAAGCGGATATGACAGCTAAATACCCACACTTATTCACTACCAACTCAGTTCCGACTAAAGGTATCCGTTTTTCTCTATGACTCCATTTAGTTTTCATGTTCAGCTCATGTGTTCTAGTTTCTTTCATGTGTATGGATGTGTATGTGAAGCATGAGATCGGTTCAGCTATGTGATATGAATCGGAGGTAGTCATTCCATTAGTTTTCGGTTTAAATGATCAATATTTGAGTATGATAATTGTATGTTTCTATTTTTTGCTTGTTTCCAACATTCGAAGACGAATGTCCCCAAGGGGGAGATATTGTTATACCCTTGGAGCTCAAAGATCGAACCCGGGAGTTGAAATGGGAAAATTGTGAAATTGATGCTGTAGGCACATAACGACTCATTGGACGACTCCTGAGGATAGCCCACGATTCGTTAGGTGACTCATGGGGAGGCCTGGAAAGAGCTGAGAAGTTTGGAGGAAAAGGGGTCCCCATGGGAATGGGAACGACTTGTGGTCAGACACCATGAGTCGTTAGGTCAGCCGTGGAGTAACGGAGAAGGAAATAGAAGAAGGCAAGACAGTGCACTTAACGGAAGATGACCACACCTCATTGGTTGTGGTAATGTGTCATGGTGTGAGTCGTGGGGTGATATAAGTGCAAAGTGATGAGTTGAGGCAGTGAAGCTGATGACGGTGACCACAAGTCGTGGTCATCCTTAACGAGTCATTATGATAGTCGTTACGAGCCCAGGATATTTGGCAAGCAGTGTACCTAACGAGCTAGCCGACGAATCGTTGCCTTGGACCACGATCCGTCAGGTCGTCCGTTAGGACCACCTGGCATTATTCTCCTACGAATTCAGTAAGGGTCTTTTCGTAATTCCTAAGTTCCTAAAGCCTATACTACGTCGTTTAAGGCTTGTTTTGAAGGGTTTTAATAGGGGAAAACCTATTATAAGTTATTTCATTCCATGTATGAAAGCTTGAGAGGTTGAAGAGGTGATCTAGATTCAAACCTCTCTTGGGCAATCAGAGAAGTGGTAGAATCAATCCCTTCTAGGTATGTAGGGTTATGAGTGGGTGTCTTCTTCCACACTCATGCCCAATTTCTATCTAAATATGATAATTTCCTATGATTAAGTATTAGGTTTCTACCCAAATGCATGAATCTTCAATTTCTTTACATAGGCATGCATTGATTATGATTTTATTATGGGATTGAGAAGCATGGGCTGATTTTATAATGATTTCAACTAAGATTATCTTTCTGGCCTTATGAATGTGGAAGCCCATTGATGATATGATCATGACAAGTGAGATTTGTGAAATAAATATCATAATGATGCGATAGTATGATGAAAAGCATGATTTGAAGTTATCCATGTTTATAATTATGTTTTCAATGAGAATTGAGTATTTCTAAGTATAATAAAGCTTTGGGAGATGCCCATATGTTAAGTTTAAATGATGATTTTCCCGAGTTAAGCTTACCACATTGTTTTGGAGTGAAGACTCCCAAATTTCATATTCTAGCTTGTGGTATCTTTTGAGTTAAGTCCTCTAATACATAGCTTACCACATGGTTTTGGAGCAAAGGCTCCGAAGTATGTTTTCAGCTTGTAGTATGTTTTGATCTAAAGCTTCTCATATGCATGATCTCGTATTGGGATGTATTTGATTATTGAGCTTCATCCATAGATGATGTTTAGCTTCATTATATACGAGGTAGAACATCACATGTTTTTAGGAGAAGAGTCTAGCACCGAGTTGGCTAAGGGTAAATCACCCTATGCCTCAGAACTACACGCCAACGTATGTTGATACTATTATTTGTCATGGGACCTCTCTTGTGAGCTTCCCCTTGCCCGAATGGGCCTTCAACTTGATATCAATATCATGATAGCGACCTTATCCCTGGCAAGGCTTTGGACGGCTCTTCCCACTTGAGTGTGATAGTCGGGACCACTAAGCTCTATCGTGGTATGTAGTTTAAGTGAGGAATATCCATTGATCTATATGATTCAAATATGCATATTCATTACTCATGTTTATTATATGCACATGCATGTTCTAAAAATAAGGTTTGACTCAATGTTCAGCTTTTCATCAAATGTCATATTTCAGCTTTGAGTCATTTGAGTCAGTTTGATGTTCTAAAGCTACATATCATATGTTATGAAAAGATCATGATTTCAGAGAGAATGCGTGCGAGCCCTACTCTCAGTTAGTGATGTATATGTTTTGACTATTGCACTGTCTTAAAGTGATTTTACTTACCTTGAATACATGGTACATTCCACGTACTAACCGCATACTTTCTATGTTGTATTGTTTTATGATACAGGACCTGGATCTCAGGTTCAACCCCGCTCTTAGACAGCTTATCGGAGTTAGCGTCTGCGTTTTGGTGAATCCTCATCGTCAGAGGACCATACTATCTATCTTTCCTTATGTATTTAAGTTTTCATCTTGTTGAGTTAGTTGGGGTCTTGTCCATTGAAAAGCATGGTTTGAAGTTATCCATGTTTATAATTATGTTTTCAATGAGAATTGAGTATTTCTAAGTATATAAAGCTTTGGGAGATGCCCATATGTTAAGTTTAAATGATGATTTTCCCGAGTTAAGCTTACCCATTGTTTTGGAGTGAAGACTCCCAAATATTATATTCTTGCTTGTGGTATCTTTTGAGTTAAGTCCATTTATGCATAGCTTACCACATGGTTTTGGAGCAAAGGCTCCCAAGTATGTTTTCAGCTTGTAGTATGTTTTGATCTAAAGCTTCATATACGCATGATCTCGTATTGGGATGTATTTGATTATTGAGCTTCGTCCATAGACGATGTTTAGCTTCATTATAAATGAGGTAGAGCATTGCATGTTTTTAGGAGAAGAGTCTAGCACCGAGTTGGCTAAGGGTCAATCACCCTATGCCTCAGAACTACGTGCCAATGTATGTTGATACTATTATATGACATGGGACCTCTCTTGTGAGCTTCCCCTTGCCCGAATGGGCCTTCAACATGATATCAATATCATGATAGTGACCTTAGCCCTGGCAAGGCTTTAGACGGCTCTTCCCACTTGAGTGTGATAGTCGGGACCACTAAGCTTTATCGTGGTACGTAGGTTAAGTGACGAATATCCATTGATCTATATGATCCAGATATGCATATTCATTACTCATGTTTATTATATGCACATCCATGTTCTAAAAGTAAGGTTTGACTCAATGTTCAGCTTTTCTTCAAATGTCATATTTCAGCTTTGAGTCATTTGAGTCAGTTTGATGTTCTAAAGCTACATATCATATGTTATGAAAAGATCATGATTTCAGAAAGAATGCATGCGAGCCCTACTCTTAGTTAATGATGTATATGTTTTGACTATTGTACTATCTTAAAGTGATTTTACTTACCTTGAATACATGGTACACTCCACGTACTAACCGCATACTTTCTATGTTGTATTATTTTATGATACAGGACTTGGATCTCAGGTTCAGCCACGCTCTTAGACAGCTTATCGGAGTTAGCGTCTGTGTATTGGTGAATCCTCATCGTCCGAGGACCATACTATCTATCTTTCCTTATGTATTTAAGTTTCATCTTGTTGAGTTAGTTGGGGTCTTGTCCATCAACTCGTCATGTTTAGAGGCTATTAAGACATATGTATGTATTTAGCTTCAGATTTTCTATTCGGATGTAGTACTTAAGTAAGACTTCCGCTATGATTGTGTTGATGGTTGTTCAGTTCTTGATTGAGTTAGATGTATGCTTATGCCATGGGTCAGCTTGGGGTATCTTGGGGCTCCTTGTCCCATGTTATGATCGGGGCCTCCGTTCGGGCCGTGACAGCTGGGGCGCAAACGACAGAATTGAAAAGATACTTGCATTATGAAGAAGAGTTTCTGAGGCAAAAAGCAGGAATACCTTAGTTCTCAGAAGGTGATAGAAACACCAGGTTTTTTCATAACTTGGTAAATGGAAGAAGAAGGAGATTACAATTAAAAAGAATATAGGATTGTGAAGGAATTTGGCTGGAAGGGGAGAGTCAACTGGCAGATGGGGCAATCAAATTTTTCCAGAAGCAATTTCACCAAGAGGAGCAAGTCATAATGCATCCTTGTTAAGGCATATTCCTAGACTGATCTCACAAGATGATAATTTATGGTTGAATGAGTTGCCAATAAAAGCTAAAATTAAAAAGGTTATTTTTGAGTTAGATGGAGATAGTGACAGTGGTCCCGATGGGTTAACATGGCTATTTTATCAAACCTATTAGGAGATTGTAGGGAGATGTTAATAAGGTGGTGACTGCATTCTTTCAGGGGCATACACTTCCTAACTCTATTAACCACACTAATTTTATTCTTTTTCCCTAAAAAAACTGTGACTACTTTCTCAAATATGAGACTAATTAGTCTCAATAATTTTTTGAACAAAATTATTTCCAGGGTGATGCATGATAGGCTGGAGAACATACTTCCCAAACTGATTTCTAAAAATCAGTTTGGATTTGTGAAGGGAAGGAACATCATAGAGAATGTACTTCTAGCTCACAAAGTGATCACTGATATAAGACTCAGAGATAAACCTGATAATATGGCTATTAAACTGGATATGAAGTAGGCATATGATAAGGTATCATGAAGATATCTTATGTCTGTGTTGAGGAAAATGTGTTTTTCAGAGATCTATCTGGATAAGGTTTGGAGGCTCATATCTAATAACTGGTACACTATCATAGTGAATGGACAGGCACATGGCTTCTTTCATTCTACTAGAGGGGTGAAGCAGGGGGACCTATTATCACTTTCCTTGTTTATACTAGCAGCAGAGGTTTTTTCATGGTCATTGAATGCATTATTTGAAGATGAAGCATTTAAGGGTTTTGGAATGCCTAAATGGAGTTATGATCTAAATCACCTAGCATATGCAGATGACACAATCATTTTTGTATCATCAGAAAAACACTCAATGAAGATGGTAATGAATACTCTAAAGGAGTATGAGGAGATATCTAGCCAGAAGATCAGTAAAGAGAAGAGTGCATTTTACATGTATAGCAATGCAACCAGTAGGAGTTGTCAAGATGTAGCACAAATCACATGCTTTTCTAGAAGACAATTCTCTTTTATATATCTGGGATATCCAATCTTTCACTCTAGAAAGAGAAAGATATAATAAAATTATATTATAAAAAAGGTGAAGAACAAGATTGAAGCATGGAAAGGGAATATTCTGTCATACAGAGGTAAAGCTGTCTTAATTAATAATGTGTTACAAAGTATGCCTATCTATCTGTCTATTATTAGCTGTAAATCCTCCAAAGTGTGTAATACATGAGCTCCATAGGTTATTTGGAAGATTTGTTTGGAACAATAAAGAGGAAGATAGATGCAAGCACTGGGTAGCTTGGCAGAATATATGCCTGCCAAAGAAGGAAGGGGTTTTGGGATTCAGATGGTTATTTGATGTATCAAAAGCTTTATTTGCAAAGATGTGGTGGAGATTCAGGACCCAAAAGCCTCTTTCGGCTAATTACATGTGGAATAATACTACAAGAAACAATGTCCTCAAAATATGGAGTGAAAAGGGGATCACAATTATGGAAGATGATGTTAGAGGCAAGAGACAACAATGATCAGGAGATATAGTGGGAAACTAAGTGGGCATTCCAATTTTGGTTTGATAATTGGACAAAATTAGGATCATTATACTATGTTATAACTCCTACCTCTCCTATTGATATATTAGAGGAAGATGTCCATGAGTTAATGTATCAAGGTGATTGAAATGTAGCCAAATTACAGGATCTATTTCCGGAAGACATAGTAAGCCATATTCAAAAGGAGATACTTCTCAATGGAGAAATAGAAGAATGGGATAAACCTTGGTGGATGCCGACCAGTTCAGGGAAGTTCACAGTCTCAAGTGCTTGGTCCATCTTGAGATAGAGAGAAGAAGAGAAACAGTGGTGGTACAATATGTGGAGCAAAGAAATTCGTTTCAAGATTTCCTTTTCCATGTGGAGATTATGGAAACAAAGATTACTAATTGATGAATTTCTGGCTAGAATGGGTTTTGCAATGGTTTCTAAGTGTAGATGTTATGATGGAAGATGTCATGAAACCATCAATCATCTCTTCATTACATGCCCATTTGCAAAGAAAATCTGGAGTTTATTTGCTGGTGCAACAAGCATAAAAGGAAATTTTCTACAATTCTTTCAGACTGTTAATCTGTGGTGGACTATAGGGTGTAAGACCAAGTTGAAACCTATATACAAAGCTATCCCGCTATTCATTTTATGGCAGATATGTAATAGGAGGAACACCTCTCATACATGGGAAGAAGATGTCATTTGAGAAAGCAATGTATGAGATAGACAAGAACATACATCTGCAACTAGACATTTGTACACATGGTTGATTATAATTCCTCAATAGTGGCCAATGTTAGTAAGATTTCTAGAAGGATATAAGCCTCTAATAAGCTGCAAGGTTGTTCAATGGAGGAAACCAACAACACACATATATTAATGCAATACAGATGGTGCTGCTAGAGGGAATCCAGGACCAAGTGCTATAGGGTTTTGTGTGAGGGATATGAATGGGGACCTAGTAAAGGCAGTAACAAGGACAAATCAAGAAGGTAACGGTATGATGGTAGAAACAGAAGCTATTAGAGATGGAATTAACTATTGTATAGCTAATCATCTATTACTAGTGAATATCTATGATGGTTCACAAGATTAATAGGAGAAGAAGAGAGCATAATATCATAGTAGAACATGTGATAAGGGAAGGGAACCAGCTGGCGGATTATTGAACTAACATTTCTTTTGATTTTATAGGTACAATTCATATCACAACTATTATTGAACTACCACTAGCGGGAAGAAGGATTCTAAATGTAGATAAGACCCATATCCCAAACATGAGAATAAGGGAAGTGCACAATATAGCATATGGAGGACCACACAACAGTAGATCCAATAATCAACACACACAATTGATAGTAAGAACAACATAAGATTAAAGTAGATTTCAACAAAAACAAAATCAGCCACATGCATCAACAGGTACATCTACTGCTAAATTTTGTCACAAGGCTGGACTTTTTTTCTAATAATATCCTATCTGAAGTGTGGTATCAATCTTCTTGGAAGATTCAATCTCTTGGAAGGGTGTTAATAGACAAATAGTTGTAGCGGGTTGTTGAGCTAAGGAAATGAACTAACTCATCTACAAGATAAAATGACGGATTTGCGACTGATTCTGAAGAATACTTTATGGGATATCATTGATATAACACCTGGTGAGAGCTTGGAGGTGTCTGAAATACAATGATCCAAGAACTTGTTAAAATGACGTATATTGCTAGTAGATAAATGTTTATAACAAGTTGTGGGTTATGAATTTATTGAGGCATATTGTTCTGAAACTGAACTTATTCCTTGTAAGGCATAACTTATGGCTTACGATTTTGGTCATGCATACTCTTTTCCTTGTAACTGTAGAATTTTAGGTATAGAGAATATTTTTCATTCGTGACTTTAATTCATGTCAAAATAGAGCGCACGTGTTTTTTTTTGGGTGTCTGTCTATATATAAGTGGTACTTTGTCAACAAGTAGAATTATAGCAGAATTAGACATATACTTTACCCCTTCTCTAAAAAATACATGTTTACATAATAATGCTAACATTAATGCTCCCTATCAAGGAGGTGTATAAATGTATATCATGCCTAACTTACCAATCATCATGTGGAACATCTTCCTTGATACAAACTTGGTGAGTACACTTGCTATTTGAATTTCAGACTTGACAGATGTTCCTTATTGAAATATCATTCAATTTCAACATGCTTAGTGCGATCATGTGGAAGATGATTCTGTGATATTTGAACTGTGGATTCTCTATCAACGAAAAAGTTCATGCATCATGTAAATTTAATTTCCAGATCCTTTAGAATAGATTTAATCCACAATAACTCACACAATCTATGTGGCATCCCTCAAAATTCTATTTCTACACTCGACCTCGTTACAACCTTTTGCTTCTTACCTCTTCACGTGATATTATTGCCTTTGATAAAAATGATATAACCCATGGTTTATTTCTTGACTAATCCGCGACTATATATCGTTCGGTGAAAGTTTTCTCATTCTCAAAAAAAATAGCCCTCTTATTTGATCTCTTATCAAGTATCACAAAATTCTATAAACAACTTCCATCTGATCTTGTGTGGGCTTTTGCATGAACTAACTAACAACACTTATAACATATTTTTTATCTCTGTATGAGTTACATAGATTAACTTCCCTTCTTGACATTAATATCTACATACATCCTTTATTTTAACTCCCGAAAAGTTCCCGAGTATGTGGTTTGTCTCGATATGGATGAGGTCAAACAGGAGAAAAGAGATAGAAATTACAAAATGACCATGAGAGTCAGTACAACATCCACTACTAAAACATACATCCGTCCTCAAATATGAAGAGAAATAGAGTACCTGAAAGGTAAAAATGACAGGGATATATGCTCCACATGTCTAACATAGTCTCTAAGGTGGCTTCCTCTACTGAATGATGCCTCTACTGCACCATCAGAGATGCTATCTACTTTGATCTCAATTTAAAAATTTGCCTATCAAAAATAGATATAGGCTCCTTCTCAAAGGCCAAAATATGACCCATCTACAGTGAGTTCTATTGGATTAATTGAGATCCATCGGAATGATTTTTTTAGCATTAAAAACGAAACACTTGATAAACACATGATAATCCTAGAGATAAAGTCAACTCATAGGCAAAACTTTCCCTTCTTCAAAAACCTCATAACACTATTCATGGGTGATGCATCATGTCACGATCGGGCTGATACCTCGGACCGAGACACGAGATCTAGAAACATGAACGGCTCCAAGTCATCCTATGGCATGAACATAACAACTAAAGAGAATACATCAAAACGGAAACTGATAACTGAAATATGAATGAGAAGAATTCTGAATAACATAACATATAACAACAATCATAAACAGAGTCAACACTCGATAAAGCTAAAAATCTACATAATGTCTGATAAGCCTCTAAACTGTCTAATGAGCTGATGGGACGACACCCCAAACTAGCTCGCTAAAGTCTGAAACTGAAATATCATAATCAAACACTAAGCTAAATGTCCTCCAAAAGATTAACACTCACTAACATTGGGAACTGAGCTAAACTACGGAGAGCTTGACTAACGGTGGAACTGGGTCGGATAGCTCAGACCTTTATCACGAAACGATACAGCATAGAGTATGCGTCAGTACTTGGAATGTACTAAGTACACAAGATAAGTAAACCATGCTGAGTAACTGTTAACTAAATAATGCATATAAATTTAAATTAATAGATCATGAGAGTAATGATTGCATGCTGAAATCTGAACCTTAGACATATATAATCATAAGTTGAATATCATATCTCAACAGAATGACCCAAAGCTAAAATAGAAATTATATGACTTATCATCGCTGAAATCATAAGTAAAAGCTCATAAACTAATCATTGGGTCAAACCTGCTATAAAATATAATATCATAAGTCATGAACATGAATAACTGAAATCATGAAGAATAATGGGAGACTCATCATAACCAACACCATCATGATAGAGCTTACGTAATGCCTCAACTATCACATTCAAGTAGGTAGAATCGTCCAAAACCTTGTCAGGGCTAAGGATGATACCATGATATCAGATCAAGCTAAGGATCCTTTCGGGCGGGGATTAGGAGAAGACTACCTTCACATGTCCTTATGGGACATATGCTTTTAGGCGGATGCCATTTGGGTTATGCAATGCACCCGCCACATTCCAGAGATGCATGATAGCTATCTTTCACGACATGGTGGAGGATTTTGTCGAGGTATTTATGGATGAGTTTTCTGTTTTCGGTAATTCATTTGCTACTTGTTTGCAGAATCTTGACAGGGTGCTAGCTCGCTGTGAAGAATCCAACCTTGTACTCAACTAGGAGAAATGTCATTTCTTAGTCAGGGAGGGTATCGTCCTTGGCCATAAAGTGTCTTGCAAGGGGTTGGAGGTCGATCGTGCTAAGATCGAAGTTATTGAGAAGCTACCACCACCTGTGTCGGTGAAGGGTGTTCGCAGTTTTCTCGGGCATGCAGGGTTCTACAAATGGTACATCAAAAACTTCTCCAAAATTTCTAGATAGTTATGAAGATTGCTAGAAAAAGAGGTGAAGTTTGAGTTGGATGATGAGTGTGTCAAAGCATTCGAGGAGTTGAAGCAGAAATTGATAGAAGCACCTATCCTTATTTCTCCGGATTGGGAACAACCATTTGAACTAATGTGTGATGCAAGCGATGTGGCTGTGGGAGCTGTATTGGGGCAGCGGAGGAATAGAATCTTTCATTCTATTCATTATGCAAGCAAGACACTGAACACTACCCAAAGTAATTATACAGTCACAGAAAAGGAGATGCTAGCATTGATGTTTGCGTTTGAAAAATTCAGGTCCTATTTGGTGGGTTCGAGAGTAGTGGTGTATACCGATCATGCAGCGATTCAGTATCTGTTTGACAAGAAGGATGCAAATCTCAGGCTAATCAGATGGATCTTGTTGTTGCAAGAGTTTGACCTAGAAGTTAAAGACAGAAAGGGGAGCGAGAATCAAGTGGCAGATCAGCTAGCGCGATTGGAAAGCCGGTCGCATGTGAAGGAAGGTGACGAAATCAAGGAGGAGTTCCCGGATGAGCAGCTCTTGGCAATAGGGGAAGCTGAGATCCTGTGGTATGAAGGCATAGTGAATTTGCTAGTGAGTGGAGTCTATCCACCGGAGGCTACGACTCAGCAGAGAAAAAATTGAAGCATGATTGTAGGTATTTTATTTTGGATGAGCCGTACTTGTTTAAACAGGGACCGAATCAGGTTATGAGAAGATGCATCCCAGAGAGACAGATTGCAAAAGTTTTGAGGAGTTGTCACTCTTCATTGTATGGAGGGCACCACGGAGGTGAGCGGACAGCGCACAAAGTGCTACAGTCAGGTTTCTTTTGGCCTACACTGTTCAGAGACTCGATGGCATACGTCAAAATGTGTGATAGATGTCAAAGGACAGGCACAATTGGTGGGAGGCAAGAGATGCCGCTGCAGCATATACTAGAAGTGGAGATCTTTGATGTATGGGGTATTGATTTCATGGGCTTGTTCCCACCATCATTTGGTAATCATTACATCTTGGTGGCCGTTGATTATGTATCAAAGTGGGTTGAAGCACTAGCTTGCCCCAGGAATGACAACAAGGTGGTAACAAAATTTGGGAAGAAACACATTTTCACCAGGTTCGGGACACCCCGAGCCATTATCAGTGATGGAGGGTCTCATTTTGTCAATGCAAGTTTCAAAAAGTTGCTGACTAAGTATGGGGTACGCCACAAGGTGGCAACAACATATCATCCCCAAACTAGTGGGCAAGTGGAGCTGTCAAACAGAGAAGTGAAGCAGATTCTCCAGAAAATAGTGAATGCACACCATAGTGATTGGTCAAGCAAACTCGACGATGCGTTGTGGGCATATAGAACTGCTTACAAGACACCAATTGGGACTTCTCTATACCGATTGGTCTATGGAAAAGCGTGTCATCTGCCGGTGGAGCTAGAACACCGAGCTTTCTAGGCCGTGAGGAAATTGAATATGGACCTAGAGCTAGCGGGCAAGAAGAGGCTGATGCAACTCAGCGAACTTGATGAGTTCCGTTGGCATGCTTATGAAAGTGCCAAGGGCTACAAAGAGAAAACAAAGAGGTTGCATGATAAGCATATGGTGCATCGTATTTTCGAGCTGGGGCAAAAAGTGTTGCTTTTCAATTCAAGATTGAAGCTATTTCCAGGGAAATTGCGGTAAATGGTCAGGGCCGCTTGAGGTAGTGAGAATGACCCCGCACGGGGAAGTGGAGTTGTGGCAAGAAGATCGAAGTGCCACGTTCTTGGTTAATAGGCAGCGGTGTAAGCATTATTGGGGTGAGGACGTTATTCGAGAGAAAACGTCCACCACTCTAGTGGATGATTGATCTTTAATGACGTCGAGTCGCGACAGTAAACCAGGCGCTGCATGGGAGGTAACCCGTGAAATTGTTTTAATAGATGAGTAGAATTAGTTAAAAAGAAAAAAAAGAAAAAAAAATAAAAATAAAAATAAATATAAAAATAAAAACAAAAAAAAAATATTTCATTCGTGTTTGAAACCTATAAATTCTAACCAATTTCTTGTTGTGAGATGACTTTCAGGTGTAACGGAGGGCAAAAATGCAAAGGATCGCAAAGGAAAAAATCGAGGTGAGAAAAAATGAAAAAGTGGCAAAACAGTGAGCCTACGCAATGGCTCCGTATCATGGAGGAGCGCCTCCGCGTTACCCTCCGTGACACGTGGAATGTGTTTTGGAATTTTTACAAATTCCAGAACCCCTGCGCGATGGCTCCGTGTCACGGAGGGGATGCTCCATGTAACCCTCTGTGACACGTTGAAGTGTTATTCGCGACGGGTCATACCGGGTCACCGGGTGACCCGCGCAAAAAATCTTCTTTTTAACCCCGAAAACAACCCATTTTTCCCATTTCTCACTCCCCTCCGCGACAAACTCCCTAAAATCCCCCCTCCCCCAAGGTGACACGGACCTAGGATCAACTTTTCTTCAACTTTTCTTCAAGTTCATCGAATTAAAGGTACGTTCTTGAACTTAACCTCAATTTTTGCCAAAATTTTCAAATTTTGAGCATGTGAGGTGACTAAAGCTTGCCCTAAGTGTAAATTGAGCATGAATTCATTTAAGTTATTATTGATTGATGTTCGTAGTATTGTTATGATTATATGAACTCGATAAATACATGTTTGATTGAATTTTTGCGAAATTGGTAGCTAGGGTTGGAATTTGAATAGGAAGAAACTAAATTTGGTTGAAAATTTGAAAATGATTGGGTTGTGCATGTTGGGTAATGTAAATGATGTTGTGAATATGGATGAATACGCTAAATAAATAAGGAAATTTTCGGGAAAATGAAATTGGTGAATTGCATAGGTTGTGGTTGTTGAGGAAAATTTTGGCTAAGTGCTATGTGATGTAATGGAATCGATGGTGAAATTGTGATTAGTTGCACGAAGTCTGAGTAGTACTTAGTCATTATTCCCTCAATTTATCTGAATGCACGAGGCATGTTGATTGATAAAAATTGGAATAGAATGATTGTCTTGCCGAATTGTTTTCATTGTGGCTAAAGATTAAGTGTGGGGTGGCCTAACTCAACCCAACCTTAATCGAAGCAAATTTTTGACTTGAATAACATTGGGACTGTCTGTTTGATTTGACAGGAACGATGTCAAGCAGGCAAGACAAAGGAAAGAGCGCATCTACATCAGGCACTGGGAGAAAAAGGATTAGACTGGGAACGACAATCCCAGCAGCACCAGCAGTTCCACGCGGCCAAAGCCGTAAATAAGGAACCTGATGGGTGATGGATGAAGGGAAGTAATGGTATGCAAAGCATAAGGAGACAAAATACTTCCCTGAGGAGCACATTGCAAGGGAGCCACTTGCACAGGAATTCCCCAGAATCATACACCGGATTGACGCTGCCAGGATGAACTTCATCTTCGAAGAGCCCAAGGAGTGCAATCTCCACTTGATTCGGGAGTTCTATGCAAACTGGAACCCGACACTCCGCAGTCACACCATCAAGATAAGGGGGAAGGTTGTCACCTTTGAGCCCCATCACCTGAATGCCATCTTGGGGGCGCGGGACACAAACGCCCATGTACTCCGGCAGCTGAACATAACTCCATGCTATGCGGATATCAGACGCACTCTGTGTGGAGCCCGTTCGACGGGCACAGTGGAGCAGGCACAAGGAGAGGGGCTATCATCAGACGCTGACTTACTCTCAGATGAATAGGGAAGCCAGGATTTGGCTCAAAATAGTGTGTTCCTACCTGATCCTGGGGGTGCACATG
Organism: Datura wrightii; assembly: GCA_035772735.1. Lineage (NCBI taxonomy): Eukaryota > Viridiplantae > Streptophyta > Magnoliopsida > Solanales > Solanaceae > Datura > Datura wrightii. Next base: position 126,617,219 of record JASDFA010000003.1, on the reverse strand, counting down.
ACAGATGTCACCCGGGATCGTGTATGTTTGGTTTATGCCCTGATGAAAGGGCTGGAGATTAATGTTGGGGCGATGATCATCTCCGCAATGAAGAGGGCCCGTTTACATCAAAGGCACAGGTACAGGTTTGGTGGTTTGCTGACCACATTTTTGAGGGGCCTTGACATCAAGGAGGAGGCCCTAGACTACATCCCGCAAATGGATAGGCGTGCCTTGGACGTCACCAAAACCAAGGCACCCGACACCACTCACGGGCCAGTTCTCACACTAGCCGAGCGACATGCTCGGGATGATCAGTATATGGCCCGCATGTACGGGATGCAGATGCTACAGTTGCGCATAGGCAGGAGGCCAGCAACAGAAGATGAGCTATGGCAGCTCGAGCTAGATTACCCCTTTGGCAAAAATGCCAGGGCTCTATGCCGAGTGGGGCCTGCTTTTGTGGAGCCGGTTGATAATGATATCCCCACTGATGAGGAGACACGCCGCGATGACTCAGATGTTGAGTCGGATGAGGACAACGGGGGCGATTCAGATATGGGGGACGAGGCAACGGCACCTGACGAAGAAGTTTAATACTTCGATTGATCAGGGAGTTTCACCACCTACTTCTGTGCTATGTTGAATTTGATGAACACTGGGGACAGTGTTCGGTTTAAGTGTGTGGTGGGAGTAGTTAGGTGCCAGTTGTTTTGTTGTAGTTTATGTTCATGTCTTGTCGTTGTGGTTGTGAAAAAATTGTGACCCTGTGATTTTGTGCGTATGTTTTGTATTGTAATTTGGTGTGTAATGAATGTTAAGCTGTTGTGTGCTGTGTTAAGCTGTTGTTAGCTGGTTGTGTAAATATTTTTGTTTTCGATCGAAATTATCGATATTTTTAAAAATTTAAATTTTTATTAAATTTTTTTTTATGATTGGGTTTCTCGGCCTTTATTTTTGGTGCTTTTACTGAGAATTGTCTCATTGAACCGATGTCGTAAATAGTGACCGTTCCCTATGATGGATGGATGACGACCGTCTTAAGGGAAATGTAGTCGATAGGAATAGTTTTTTTTCTTTCTTTTGGTTGTTTCCCAAACGTGTCGCTACTTCATGGTTCGGAATTCTTGTTGCGTGTTGTACATGATATTGAGATGCAAAGATGATTCGTATGAAAGCATGCAAATGTGTAAACATGTTGAGATACCTAGGCCATAGAGTTTGATTCGGTGTGATTGAGGCTTAATATTGAATTCTTGTAATTAGCTGATTGAAGAGTCTGTGAATAAGTCTTCAGTTGAGCAGGTGCAATAAGTGTGAGGTGAGGTTTTGATTCTTCCATGCTACTGTGAAGTGTCTAGAACTTGCCTGGTGTGTGTACGAAACGAAATGAAGGATGTGTAGTGTAGGAAAGGATGTAGGCATTTCTTTGATTTAACTGAATATTTTTTTTTTCTTATCATACCTACCTTGAATGTACATCCTAGTTAGCCCCATTGAGCCTTTAGCCTATTTTTTTTCTTCCACTGAAGAGGTAGAAACCGAGCTTAATCTCTTCTTTTCATTAGCCATGAATTTGATCCAAAACTCTTAAGCCCTCAAGAAAAAAATTATTTTCCCACAGTTTCAAGGAGTGAAAAGTGTGAAAAGAAAGGAAAAGCAGAAGTGGTGAAAGTAAAGATAAGGTCAAAGGTGCACTTGTCGAATATAAATAAAATGAAGATGTATAACTAATCTTTTTTATTAAGTCGAGTGTGCTTAAAGAAATGGGAACAAAAATAAAAAAAGACTTCAAGAATGGGAGGATGAAGGAAGAAACAATGCCCATAATGATGGTGGGATGTATTGAAAAGCGCTTAAGGAGGCTAGTTGCTATTATTGGTTAGCCCAATATTTACTAGTTCCTTAGCTTACATTACAACCCGTTAAGTCCTACGTGATCTTACATCACGCTTCCTTATATTAGTGGAGTAATACACTAGAGGCAAGCCTATGGTTCATGACATGATGCATGTGAATTCTTTGGGACAGAGAGCAAAATCGTGTTCATATACCCCTACATGTAATTCTTTGGAAATCATATGATTGGAAAAGGGGTAATTCTCTTGTGTTGTGCGGGCTCATGCTTGATGAGAGATTTAATTTCGTGTCGGATGTCTTGATCAGTTGATTTGCATGAGTTTGTCGAGATCGAGAGTCGATTCTTGAGTCTAGGAAGTCTTAATGTGGTGAATGTTAGTGTGTTTAGGAGACTGTGCATGTTTCTTGATGATTTTCTATATTAAATAATCGATATAACCGTAGCTTGAATTGTCGAGCCAAAGTAGCTATACGTGGGTGTCAATTGCATGAGATATGAGAATATTGTTCGAGGACGAACAAGGTTTTAAGTGTGGGGTAAGTGATGGGCAGAATTATATGCCCAAGTGATGCTCAAATGCTCTATTTCGTCTTGTTTATCTATCGTTATTTGTACATTCTCATGTGATTTGTAGTTAAAATGTGAATTTATACTAACCAACATGATTAGTGTTGTTTTGCAGGAAAAATGTAATTTTAGGAAGCTAAGTTGCATGTTGGTAAAAATTGGGAATGGACTTGGAAGCGAGCAGCGGAAAAGGTCAAGGAAAAGCAGCAAACAAAGGGGCTCCGTGATGGAGCCGTGTCATGCTACCATCGCGGAGGCAGTCTGCCTCGGATGAGTTACTTGGACAAATTCCAGTGAAGGTTCGCGTTAGTTGCGTGGCACGTTGGCCAAGCCCCGTGTTACATGCCGTGGCACGTTGCCCATATTTACCTGGAACATAAAATTCCAGTGAGGGTCCGCGTTTGCACCGTGTCACGGAGGCAGTGCTCCTCGATGCACTCCGTGACACGTTGCTTGTTATTCCGGGAAAAATTTCCACTAGTATAAATAGCACACTTAGGATTATTTTTAATTATTCTGACTTAGTTGAGCAAGAACGTGGGTTACAGACAGTTGAGGAGATGAAAATCTTAGGGTTCTTCTCTAACTCTTTCTCCTTTATTTCAATTGTTTGTATGATTTATACTCATTTGATGATGTTTAATCCACAAATGAGTGGCTAAATTCACTTCTTGCTGAGGTTAAGAACATTTGTAGTGGAATGAATTGTTGATCAATTTGGTTTTTCATTTTTTCTTCCATGGTTGTTCTATCAATTCTTGTTCTTACTGCATTAATGTCTGGACAATGTTAATGTATATCTAAAAAATCCAATTTTATTTTGAAAAGGAAAGAAATTGGAATGTTGTGAATTGGTAGGATATGATCTCTTCTTAGTTTGGGAAAATTGAGAATAGATTTAACTTCAGAATAGAAATATATCTGAAAGTCGTCTTAGTCAATTAAGGAATCAGTTTCGTATGGCTAGAACAAGAAATTCTTTTACCACAGAAATGTAGGTTGAAGGTTCATGATTCTGAAGTTGGGTAGAATACGAAAGTTTCTCTCCATAGGCAATAATTCTTGACTAGTAACTGAAGGAAAGATTAACCGAATTGTATCAATAAATTACTTCCCTGCATGTTCGTTTTAGCCTCAGCTTGCTCATTACTATACTTCAGACTCACTTTATAATTTTGTCTTAGATTAGTATAACTTAGGAAACAAACTCTCAAAAATCCTTTTCAAATTGTTGTCTGCATTTTTAGAGTTAGAGTTCATTAATACTTAATTTGATTATTACCTTGGTTCAGTCCCTATGGGATCGATACTTGGCTTACTTTAGCCATTTTACTACATGTTCGACCACGTGCACTTGCGTGTAGTTGCGAAACAGACCGAACAACTTTCACTGAAGCTACTTCTTTATTTCTCAACTTTCGAACCTGACAATCAAGGATCTCAACTGGAACCTCCTTACATGTAAGCCTATCCTTCACCAACTAAGGCTGGGTCACTAATCCACTTCTTCAATAGAGATACATGGAAAACTGGATGTACCAAGGCTAACTCGTTGATTGCAATAACTCATATGCCACTTTGCCAACTTGCCTCAGAATCCTATAAGGACCAACATATTGGGGACTAAGCTTCCATTTATTTCCAAACCTCAACACTCCCTTCATGGGAGACTCCTTCATAAACACCCAATCATTAACTTCAAACTCAAGCTCTCTCCATCTAATATCCACATAAGATTTCTGATGACTCTGAGCTATTTTCAGCCTTTCCCTAATAAGTTGAACTTTCGTCGTGGCCTCATGAACTGAATCTAGCCCTATCAATATATCCTCACCTACTTCAAACCAACCAATAAACGATCTATAATCCGCCCATAGAAAGCCTCAAAAAGAGCCATATGAATGCTAGAGTGGTAACTGTTACTGTAAGAAAACTCAGTGAGAGGTAAGTGATAATCCCAACTACCTTTGAAATCAATTAGGCACACTCTTAACATATCCTTAACAGTGTGAATAGTCTGCTTGGCCTGATCATCTGTCTGCAGGTGAAAAGCCGTGTTAAGTTTGACTTGAGTACCAAGTCCCTTCTGAAACGATCTCCAAAACTTTGAGGTAAACTGAGTACTACTATCTTAGATGATGGATAAGAGAACTCCATACAACCGAAATAACTCCCGAATGTACAATCTAGCATAATCCTCAGTTTAATCGGTAGTTTTGACCGATAAAAAATAAGCTGCTTTAGTTAACTGTCCACATCCGAATAGAGTAATACTTTTGGCGTGTACGAGGCAACCTTGTGATGAAGCCTATATTAATCTCTTCCCACTTCCAAATAGGGATACTAATGTCTTGTAGCATAACTCCAAGTCTCTGATGCTCCACTTTCACTTGTTGATAATTCGAACATTTAGCTACAAACTCTGTTGTCCTTCTTCATGCCTTTCCACCTATAGACCTGCCATAGGTCATGATACATCTTGGTGACACCTGGGTGGATAGAATATTAAGAGCCATGAGCCTCGCCCAACATCAGATTTCTCAAGTAATCAACACCCCAAACACATAGAAAGCCCTGATAACTAAGTACACCATCTCCCCCTTGGGAGACGACCTCCACCTTCTGATTCTAGAAAGCTTCCTTTAACTTTACAAAGATAGGATCCTCATCTTGCCTAGACTTGACCTCGGTCATCAATGAAGATTGTGAACCATTCGAAATAATGACACCACTATCTGCTGAGTCAACAAGGTGAATCTTTAAACGAGCAAGTCCATAGACATCCTTTGCTAACTCCTTCCTCCCATCCTCCATATCAGACACATTCTTAATGGACAGCCTGCTAAGGGAATCCACCACTACATTGGCCTTTCCCAGGTGATAAAGGAGTGTAATGCCCCGAATGTCCCTAAGATCAAACCCGAGGTTTGAAGCATAGAAAATAGGAAAAATCTGTGCTACGTCAATGAACTACTCGTCAGGTCACCCGATGAATTGTTGACTAACTCATTAAGGGATACGAGGCTTGTAAGGAGTCATTATCAGGGGGTCACCACAGATAGTGCAACAACTCGTCATTTGATTCAACGAGTCGTTAGTATGCCCCTTATGGGCTGAGTAAGTTGCTAACCAGGAGACTTAACGAGTTAAAGAACGAGTTGTGGTGTTACTTAATGACTCATCAAGTGGGTCATTGTTAGGATGGATGAGATTAACGAATGGGATTTCCAGTGATGGCAATGAGTGGAGATGATGAGTTGTCCAGTGGGGTAAAGACTCGTCCAATCCCTCGTTAGGACTGTGATGTGCTGTGAGTTTACAACACTTTCTATGCTTAAAATTGAGAAAATAGCACGGACTTAGGTATGTTTATATGGATATGAAGCACTTTTACTTTGATTTCAGGGAAAATAAGTGTTGGAGCAAAGATGTGCAAAAGAAGCCTTAAAATGCAGAAAATCAGCCAAAGTACTAGTCTCAGTACAAGCCGTACCTTGATTGTACGAGCCGTACTAAGAATTATGATGAAAGTCAGAAGCCTAAAGTGGGAAGAAGGCAATATAAGACTCTTAGTAGAGTCGTACCAAGATGGTAAGAGCCGTAACTGGAATCGTGGAATTATTCAGAAGAAATTTCATAAAGGAAGACTCTAGGTATGGTTGGAATCACGAACCGTGGCATCAATGTATGAACCGTACTAGGAGTCATGGTTAACTTCAAAAGATTTTTCAGTACTTGGTAGAACTTCAAACGCTATAGAAAGTACGAATTGTGGCAAGAAGGTATAAGTCGTACCACAATACTCTTGAAGAATTCTAGAAGATGTTAGAGTTCTCAGGGCCAAACCACAGAAGCATTGTACGACTCATAGGATGAAGGTACAAGTCGTACCAGCTGGCCAACACTTATCCAAATCTGCAGTAGCCAAGGACTTATGGAAAGCAGGTACGACCCGTACAATCCTGCTACGGGTCGTAGGTCCAGTCGTACACAGTCGACACTAGATATGGAAAACTCTCCAATAGCTCAGGGAAAGGTTTCTAATGTTTGTATAAATAGCCTTTACATTTTATTTTAGTTAGAGGGACATAATTGAGTTAATAGATGTGTGAAGAATTTTTTTTGTGAATTTTTATCATGTTTTGAGGAGTAATTCTTGGGATTAAATTCTTGATTTCCTACATTGTCCTTGAGGTTGTTCTTTGATTATCAAATATGATTTCCTTCCAATTGTTGCTATAAGTATTTTATTATGTTTTTCTCTATGAATGGAAATTGTAATCTTACAACCATAAGAGGCTAAAACCTCCCCGACTAGGGGTTATGGGAACCATAATGGATTAACAAATTAGGGTTTCACAAAGTGATTCAAAACCATTGCAAAAAGCTTGTATTGTATTCTCTTCATGTTTAAATGTTTCTTAATGGTGTACAATGTTAGGACTTTCCCAAATTTTGTACTTTCTTGAACTTAGAGAACTAGATATTAGGAAAACAGAATTACAACAAAGCCTTGTTCTTTATGATCATTCTATTAACTTGAGTTGTGTCGCAGGATAGTTAAATTTAGAACATATTGATAATAGTTAGTTTGAAATTTCTCATAAGACCTGAAGCAGTGATTGAGTATAGTCATCCAATAGGGACGAACCAGTCGTTTGGATGAACCCTAGTTATCAGTTCTACAAGTAAGCATTAGGATTGATCACGTATGTATGCCCAAAGTAGTTATGAACCCATGGGGAAAACTTACCCTAGTTGTTTGCAAATCTTGATTTAAATCACAACTATAATCTATGTTTTAATATTGTTTTCTTTATACCTCCCAATTTGGAGATAATTCACCAACAAGTTCAATTACCGGCAGTAATCTAGATCTTACCCTATTCCCTGTGGGTTCGAGCCCAACCTCTTAGTTGGGTTCTTTATTAACAACGACACTTCATACTTGGTCAGGAGGTGTGAGTTTGAGCGCTATCAAAAAGTGGCGTTGTTATCAGGGAATATCGCTAAGATTAAATTAATTTCTTGTATTTGAATTTTGGTTGTTATATCCAGAATTACATTTTCTTTTTGTTTTTGGATATCCATAGGTTATTGTTTGGTGAATGCCAAGTACTCATTCGAGTGGAAACCACCTGATTCCGTTGGATCTCAAACTTAAACGAACAATGCGTAGGATGGAAAACTAGGAGAAAAGAGATGGCAGTATAACTAAAGAAGCTAGGCAAGACGAGCTAGCTCGACAAGATACACTTCAGGATGTGGAGGATGCTTGAGATGACATCGTAAATACTAGTTGACACGAGAGGGGAAACAGAGGCCAAAGATATGCCTCTCAATTCTTCGAAGTTCATTAAAAGCCAAGTTTATGTTTATGATTTCAAGTATGATGAGATATCTAGTATGTATGAATTTTTACAAAACTTTCATGTATTAATCTATGATTTTGATCAATGAAGTATATTTCAAGTATGCATGATTTTTAGATTTGGGAAAGCCCACACAAGACAAGTATGTTTTATATCCTAGCCAAGGCTAACATGATCAAATGATAGATATATGTTTTGGAGTCAAGACTCCTCAAGTGTGTAGATTCAAGTTATGTTTTAGAATATTATTATATAAGCATTACACATGTTTTGGGAGTAGTGTTTAGCATCGAGTAGGCTATAGGTTCCAAGGTTCTCTGATCTCATAAACCACGCGCCGATGTAGGAATAATTTGGGGCCTATCAAGAGAGCATTACCCCCTGCCCAAGGGCACACCATGATATCACACCATACTTATAATTTGCCCTAGCAAGGCTTAGGATGGCTCTCCCCCATATGGGAAGATGTGGGATCATCATGCACTAATACATGGTGGTTGTCAGTTATGACGAGTCTCCCATTATTCCTCATGCTTTCCGTTTTGCATGATTATGACATATGATATTATGTTTTCAGCATGTTTGATCCAATGATCAGTTTATAAGCTTTTACTTACGATTTCAGACTTGGCAAACCATATGATACTATTTTAAGCTTTGAGTCATTCTACTCAGATATAAAATATAGTTTATGACTATACATGATTTTAGATATCAGCATGCAGTCCTTACTCTCATGAAATTTTGATTTATGTTATGTGCATGCTTTTAGTTATACTTACGCAACCTATTTTATTTAACTGACATACTCTGTACATTTCATGTACTGACCGCATACTCTATGTTGTATCATTTCTGATATAGGTTCAGACATTCAGACTCAGCCCCACTGTTAGCCAGTCTCCAGAGCTTAGTATAGTTCTCTTATTGGTGAGTCCTTTTCTTTCAAGGACCTTCAGATTGATGGAATAGGATACCTTCAGTTTTTAGAGTTTTAGTGAGCTAGTTTGGTATGTTGTCCCATCAACTCTTCAGTTATATTAGGGGCTTTATCAGACAAAATCTAGAATCTCAGCTTGTCAGTATTAACTCTGTATGGATGAAATAATTTCAGATATTTGCTTATTCCTATTTAGTTCATCAGTTTTCATTTAATGTATGCTCTTTAGCCGCTATGTTCATGCCATGGGTCAACTTAGAGAAATTCTTGGTTCTATATTCTGTGTCTCAGTCCTAACCTATGTTAGGGTCGTGACACTTGTTTGGGGCTTCTAAAGGAGAAACAAATGTAAGAAAAATTTTCCAAATGTGAATTCTATCTAGAATCGATGTACTTTTTTGGGACACGTGTTCTCCTAGGTAGGAGTCATGGTGGATCCACAGAAGGTGGAAGCAATTCAAAAATGGGGTTAGGCCCATTATGGTGACGGAGATTCACAACTTTATGGAGTTAGCTATTTATTACTACTGGTTTATAAAGGGTTTTGCAGCCATTGCATCTCGATTGATGATCTAGGGCAGAATTGCATGCCCAAGTGATACTCAAACGCTTCATTTCGTCTTGTTTATCGATTGTTATGTGTACATTCTCATGTGATTTTTAGTAGAAATGTGAATTTATACTAACCAACATGATTAGTATTGTTTTTCAGGTAAAAGGAAATTTTGGAAGCTAATATACACGTTTGTGAAGATCGGGAATGAACTTGGAAACAAGGATTGGAAAATGACAAGGGAGAGTAGCAAAAATAGAGGCTCAACGATGGAGCCGTGTCACGTTGCCATCGCAGAGGCACTCTGCCTCGGATGAAATAATTTGGTCAATTTCCAGTGAAGGTGCATGATAGCACCGTGTCACATTGGCCAGACTCCACGATGCAAGCCATGGCACATTGAGGTGAAATTGCCTGGGAGCCGACATCCAGTGAGGGTCCGCGATACCTCCGTGGCACGGAGGGAGTGCTCCGTAATACACTCCGTGCCATGTTGCTTGTTATTCCGGGAAAAATTCACAACAGTATAAATAGCACACTTAGGTTTTATTTTAAACACTCTAACTTGGTTGAGCAAGAACGTGGGTTACAGGCAGTTGAGGGGACGAAAATTCTAGGGTTCTTCTCTATCTCTTTCTCTTTTATCTCAATTGTTTGTATGAATTATACTTATCTGATGATGATTAATCCACAAATGAGTGGCTAAATTCACTTCTTCCTGAGGTTAAGAACAATTGTAGTGGAATGTAATTGTTGATCATTTTAGTTTTCATCTTTTGTTTAATGGTTGTTCTATCAATTCTTGTTCTTACTGCATTAATGTTTGGCCAATGTTAATGTATATCTAAAAAATCTAATTTTGATTTTGAAACGGAAAGAAATTGGAAAGATGTGAATTGGTAGGATATGATCTCTTCTTAGTTTGGAAAATTGAGAATTGATTTACATTCAGAATAGAAATATATCTGAAAGTCTTATTAGTCAATTAAGAAATCGGGAATGTATGGATAGAACATGAAATTCTTTTATCACAGAAATGTAGATTAAGGCTCATGATTCTTAAGTTGGATAGGAGTCGAAAGTTCCAATCCATAGGCAATAATTCTTGACTAGCAATCGAAGGAAAGATTAACTGAATTGTATTGATAAATTAATTCCCTACATGTTCGTTCTAACATCATCTTGCTCATTACTATTGTTCAGACTCACTTTATAATTTTGCCTTAGATTCTTATTAATTAGTAAACTCAAACTCTCAAAATATTATTTATTTGGTTGTCTACATTCTTAAAGATATAGTTCATTAACACTTAAGTTAATTAGTACCATAGCTCAGTCCCTGTGGGATCGATACTTGGCTTTACTTAAGCCACTTTACTACTTGTTCGACCACGTGCACTTGCGTGTAGTCACCACAACCCGAACAAGTTTTTTGGCGCCGTTCCCGGGGATTGGCAATTGGTAAAATTATTTTCTCAGTGTTAGTTTAAAAATTCTATTTAAGTGCTGACAACTTGATCTTAGCCATTCTCTTGCATATATTGAATTCTGTTGAACACTGGCAAGGGATAGGGAGTTGGTGGATTCATACATAGAGCCGGAAAGACAATTTCATCGTCAAAGAAGGGAAGCTCTAGAGAAAAAGCTATAGTTTCTCAGACAGGCAATTCTAGAGCAACAACAGAATCCACCACTTGTGAGGGCGATTCTAGTGCCCGAGGAAATGGCAACAAGGCCGGTTCGCGAAGTGGCAATCCCACATGCTAACAATGTTACATCTAGTATTTGCAGACCAGAGCCTAGAGGGAGGTTTGAGCTTAAACAGAACATGGTGCAATTGTTGCACACCAGCGGGCAATTCACAGGTCTCCCTCATGAAGATCCACAACAACATCTCCAAAACTTTTTGGAGATAAGTGATACTTACATTCCCGTTGGAGTATCATCCGACTGCGTGAGGCTTACATTATTCCCATTATCATTATTGGGGGAAGCAAAGAGGTGGTTGAAAGCTGAACCACCTAACTCTATCACCACTTGGGATGATCTTGCAAGAAAATTTTTGATACGATTCTTTCCATCCGGGAAAACAACAAGACTTAGAAGTCAGATTCTTTATTTTAAACAAGGAGAGGGTGAGAATCTTTATCAAGCTTGGGAAAGATTCAAATCGATGTTAAGGGATTGTCCTCACCATCACCAGTCCAATGATGTGTTGGTGCATACTTTCATAGAGGGTTTGGAGCCACATACAAAAATTTTGCTAGACTCAGCAGCTGGGGGACAAGCATTAGAAAAGACTTATGAGGAGTTTTATACTTTGTTAAATCGTATTTCACAGGTAAATCCAGAGTGGAATGCGGACTCTTCACGTGGAGGAAAAAGGAAAGTGGTAGGAGTCTTTGAGGTGGATGGTTTTACAGCTATCGCTGCACAGATAGCTGCATTGCAAAATCAACTTAACACCCACTTCAGCAGTATGAGCTTGAATCAAGCACAAGCCCCAATTAATGTAGTGCAACAGGTTTGGTGTGAAGTATGCGGTAGTAATGAACACTCAGCTGAGTGTTGTGGTGCAAATCTAGATTTTGTGAACTTTGTTGGGAACGTCCAGAGAAATAATAATCAATAGTATGGCAATATTTACAACTCAAATTGGAGGAATCATCCGAATTTATCTTGGGGTAGTAACACCCATCAAGGGCAGAGTTCGAATCAGGGTGTGCAGAGAAATCAAGGGGGGCAGCAGAATTATCAGTCTCAATACAGAGGAAACAATGCACCTCCTCCACCACCCATCAGCATTGAGGAAATGTTTAAAACAATGATAGCTAACAAAGCTCAAATGCAGGCTGATTATGTGAAATTAGTGGCAGACTTAAAAAACAACCAGTTAGCTACAAAGGCGTTGGAGTACCAGTTTGGACAACTAGCTGGAGCTCAAAACACCAGGCCCAGAGGAGGACTACTGAGTGACACTGACCTGAATCCCAAGCAGGTTAATGCAGTGACCAAAAGGAGTGGTTTACAACTCAAGGAGGTGGAACCAGAAAGACCACCTCAGCAATCAGGAGCAGTGGAAAAAGGTAGGGAACATGATGATGAGAGGGGGAAGGAGAAGGCAACTGAAGCAGAAAGACCACCACCCCCGTTCCCTCAAAGATTAAAAAAACACAAGGAGATAGCTTGTTTTAAAAAGTTCATGGAGGTTCTTAAACAAGTACACATTAATTTACCTTTGTTTGATGTTTTGCAGGGAGTGCCTAAATATGCAAAGTATATCAAGGACATCGTAGCCAACAAAAGAAGATTGACGGAGTATGCTACGGTGTTGCTTACTGAGGAGTGCACTTCCCGGATTCAGAACAGGTTGCCAACAAAGCTCAAGGACCTTGGGAGCTTTACAATTCATATCACAATCGGGCAAAGTATCCGAGCTCGCGGATTATGTAATTTGGGAGCGAGCATAAACTTGATGCCAACATCGGTGTTCAAGAAGTTGGGGCTGGGCAGTCCTAGACTAACTACAGTGATCTTGCAGTTAGCGGATCATTCTTTTGCCAGACCAGATGGCATTGTGGAGGACGTGTTGGTGCAAGTGGGCTCCCTCATCTTCCTGGTGGATTTTCTTGTCTTAGATTTTGAGCCGGATGCGGAAGTCCCATTTATTTTGCGATGTCCTTTCTTGGAAAGCGGGAGAGCATTGATTGATGTAGCTGCGGGGCAGCTAACCATGCGACCGCATGACAAAGTGGAGGTATTTGATGTGTATAAGCCCATGAAGCTTCCGGCTATCTATGAGGAGCTTTCAGCAATCAATGTGCTAAACCAAGAATAAATTCTTCAGATTGTTGATTCTTGAGATCGATTGGTGTTCGCATTTGATAAATTCAGGTCCTACTTGGTGGGTTCTAGAGTAGTGGTGTATACCGATCATGCAGCGATTCGGTATCTGTTTAACAAGAAGGATAAAAAGCCCAGGCTAATCAGATGGATCTTGTTGTTACAAGAGTTTGACCTAGAGATGCGGGACAGAAAGGGGAGAGAGAATTAAGTGGAAGATCACCTATTGCGATTGGAAAGTCGGTCACATGTGAAGGAAGGTGACAGCATCAAAGAAGAGTTCCCGGATGAGCAGCTCTTGGCAATAAGGGAAGCTGAAATCCCTTGGTATGCAGACATTGTGAATTTTCTAGTGAGTGGTGTCTATCCATTGGAGGCTACGGCTCAGCAGAGAAACAAGTTGAGACATGATTGCAGGTATTATATTTGGGATGAGTCGTACTTGTTTAAGTAGGGACCAGATCAGGTGATGAGAAGATGCATCCCGGAGAGCCAGATTGCAGAAGTATTGAGGAGTCGTCACTCTTCATTGTATGAAGATGCATCCCGGAGAGCTAAATTCACTTCTTGTTGAGGTTAAGAACAATTGTAGTGGAATGTAATTGTTGATCATTTTAGTTTTCATCTTTTCTTCAATAGTTGTTCTATCAATTCTTGTTCTTACTGCATTAATGTTTGACCAATGTTAATGTATATCTAAAAAATCTAATTTTGATTCTGGAAAAGAAAGAAATTGGAATGATGTGAATTGGTAGGATATGGTCTCTTCTTAGTTTGGAAAATTGAGAAATGATTTATATTCAGAATAGAAATATATCTGAAAGTCTTACTAGTCAATTAAGGAATCGGGAATGTATGGCTAGAACATGAAATTCTTTTATCACAGAAATGTAGATTAAGGCTCATGATTCTTAAGTTGGATAGGAGTCAAAAGTTCCAATCCATAGGCAATAATTCTTGACTAGCAACCGAAGGAAAGATTAACTGAATTGTATTGATAAATTAATTCCCTGCATGTTCGTTTTAACCTCAGCTTGCTCATTACTATTGTTCAGACTCACTTTATAATTTTGCCTTAGATTCTTATTAATTAGTAAACTCAAACTCTCAAAATATTATTTATTTTGTTGTATGCATTCTTAAAGATATAGTTCATTAACACTTAAGCTAATTAGTACCGTAGCTCAGTCCCTGTGGGATTGATACTTTGCTTTACTTAAGCCACTTTACTACTTGTTCGACCACGTGCACTTACGTGTAGTCACCACAACCCGAACAATTGACACGGCTAACTCAGAAAGAAGTACCCTTCCAGTGATCAGATGAATATGAAGAGAGCTTCCAAAGCTCAAGAGCTTATTGTCCACAGCTCCTATCCTTGTGCTACTGATGCAAGGTAAAGACTTTGTGGTTTATTGTGATACCTCACAATTGGTTTGGGTGTTGTGTTAATGCAGGAGAGACATGTAATTGCGTAAGCTTCCAAGCAGCTGAAAGTGCACGATAAGAACTACCCCACGCATAACTTTGAGTTGGCAGTGATGGAATTTTCTTTTAAAATATGGAGGCATTACTTGTATGGGGCCCTTTGTGAGGTGTTCACTGACCATCTCAATCTGTAGCATGTATTCACTTAGAAGGATCTTAACCTAAGACAGTGAAGGTGGATGTAACTACTCAAGGACTATGATGTTATGATCCTGTATCATCTAGGAAAAACCAACATGGTGGCAGATGCATTAAGCAGAAAGCCTGTAAGTATGGGTAGTTTGGCTTATTTAGAGGCTACCCAATGTCTAATGGCTAGGGAACTTCAGACATTGTCCAACAACCTTGTGAGGGTTGCGTTGTCAGAGTCGGGTGGAGTATTAGCCAGTGTGGAGGCTAGGTCATGATTTTTAGATGAGGTTAAGTCCAGACAGTTTGAAGATGCAAAGCTGAGTAAGATGCTTGACCAGATCGTACGAGGGAAAGAAAAAGAGGCGATAATAGATAATGAAGGGGTCTTAAGGTAAGGGGGCTTGATGTGTTCCTCAAGTTAGGCTCACAGTTCGAGGTACTCTATACATCCCAGAGCCACCAAGATGTATCGTGACCTTAGGCAACACTATTGGTTGAGAAGGATAAAAAGAGACATTATGGAGCACGTTGCCCAATGCCTAAATTTTCAACAAGTGAAGTACGAATATCAGAGACTTGGGAGAGTGCTCCAGAGGATTCCCATCCCAGAGTAGATGTGGGAGAGAATATCAATAGACTTTGTGGTTGGTTGGTCTTTTGAAGACCTTGGGGATTTGACTCAATCTGGGTCATCATTAATAGACTAACTAAGAGAGACCACTTCTTGCCAATTCAGGCGACTTACAATGCAGAAAAGCTGGCCAAACTATATGTCAAGGAAGTGGATCCGTTGTATGGAGTGCCAGTGTCGATCATCTCCGAAAGAGGTACGCAGTTTACTTCTAACTCTTAGAGAACTTTGCAGGCTGAATTGGGTACTAGGTTGGACTTGAGCATAATGTTTCACCCACAAACAAATAGACAGTTAGAGAGAATGATCTAGGTGTTGGAGGATATGCTCTGGGGCTGTATAATAAACTTTGGGGGCCATTGGAACAAGTTCTTACCCTTGGAAAAATTTGCATAAAAAATAGCAATCACTTAAGCCTTATCATGGCGCCTGTTGTGGCCTTATATGGAAGGAAATGTAGATCCCCAATTGGCTGATTTGATGTGTTTGAGGTAAGGCCATGGGGTACTGACTTGTTGAAGGAATTCCTAGAGAAGGCCAGGGTAAATCAAGAAAAGCTCTTAGCAGCCCAAAGTAGACAAAAATAGTACCCTGACCGGAAGGTTAGGGATATGGAGTTTATGTAGGGAGAGCAGGTCTTGCTTAAGGTTTCTCCCATGAAGGGTGTGATGCAGTTTAGAAAATGGGGCAAGCTCAGCCTGAGATTCATTGGTCCATTTGAGGTTCTTTGACATATAGCAGAGGTAGCATACGAATTAGCCTTGCCACTAGGTTTGTCTGGAGTTCATCCTGTATTTCATGTTTTCATGCTAAAAAGATATAATGAGGATGGTACATATATTATCCGATAGGATTTTCTTGATGAGAATTTGTCTTATAAAGAGGAGCCTATGGCTATATTACACAGAGAGGTCTGCAAGTTGAGATCATAGGAAATCGCGACTGTAAAGGTCCAGTGGAAGAATCGTCCCTTGGAGGAGGACCACTTGGGAGACCAAAGTAGACTTGTGAGACAAATTGCCCCAGTTTTTTATAGAGTAAGGTACTTTCCTTTATTTGTTCTCTTTTTGATGATTTGGGATGAACAATATTTTAATTGGTATCTGATGTAACGATCCATCTGTCGTTCAAGGTAATTAAGGCCTTAGTACCCTTTTTTCACCTAAGTGCACGGTGGGAAGTTGATTAAGAGGCTTGTTCTTTGGGGGATAGGAAATGTGCAAGATTTTCTGAGCTATTGGTTAGCAGAGACCGCGACAGCAGTGGAGTTCCACTGCAGCAAGACAGTCATGACGATTCGAGGTAAGTTATAATTTTAGGATTTGTCACCCCATTATTCTAAAGTATTTTCTCCTTCCCAATGTAAAAGTTCTAGATCATTAGTTCCCTTAGTCAATTCCCTAATTCCCTAGAATCAAAGGGTAGTCTCTAATGGTGAATTCCTAGATAAGGACCCTAAGTTTGTGAAAACTAAGACTGGGATAATGGGAATGATTGGGTGTTGACGCCTAGGCCTAAAAATGGATAATAGACACTCTCTAGGGGAATGTGATGTATGTATTCCATTATGGGGATGTTTGAGACCCGAATGTGGGTAAAGTTGAGACCTTTAGCATTATTAACTTCTTAGAAAGGGTTGAAACTTCATGAAATATGTTGGAATGACCTATGTGGGGATAAAACATGATAAATTGACCTGTGAGATATTGAATTTGATCGTGATGTCAGGTAGAATGGGGTAGAATTGAATTTCTAGGCCTAAATGAAGTACTCAATGATTGAATGTTGTTTAGTTGCTTGTATTTAGACTTTGAATGTTTGGAGGCGCTAAGAAAGGAAAAGCTCCTATGGGGTAGCTGTATTTTCTAGTTCTGCAATCGAGGTAGATTATCGTTTATGAGGTGTTAGATTTTATATAATGATTTGTATCTATTGTGGATTGACAACATGCTTAGTTGGTCTTTGGACAGTAATTGTTGCTAATATTATGATGTGTTAAATATGCTTGTAAAGTGAACTCTGAGATTATGATTGTTAGTAAAGATTGTTGTGAATTTGTTGTGCATTGTGATGCTGGATGTGTTCTTTTAATTGTCATGTGAGTGACTGAATGTTGGTAAGTATAAACAAGTTGGTGAATGATGATGTTCGAATCCACTTCTAGCTAGGAGAGAGTATATACAATCATTTGCAAAAAATATACCCGATGGGTGTCGAGTCAAATCCCATAAGGAATTGAGTCGATACTCCAAACATTATAAACTAGTTCAAACTAAAACGCATCATTGTTCAACATTTGAAAAGTAAAAATGAGGGAAAAAGGAAAACAATATCAAATTGAAGTTAAGAACTAAGTGAGGGGAATTCCTATTATTGCATTCACAAGTGAAATGGCTAGGGGTGTGCAATAGATGGGCTTACAACTAAAATGAGAATTATTTCATTTCCTTATATTCAAATTTAGCATAGATTGCGGTTGATAAATCACATTCTCTCATTTCTCAACCGCAAGAATGTTTATGCCTTGAGTTTTCTCAAACCCCAAGGCCAAATTCAAATCATCAACCACAAGAGCTTAAGGAAGAATCAAGCTATCTCTAGCCTTGATCCTTTAATGGAGTGAGAACGTGGGTTTTGACTATCTCTAGCTCCCGGCACATCAACACTTCAAATCCTCCCTATTGTTCTCGAACCTAATTCTCACCCTTCTTTCTCAAGCAAAAGAAAGAAAAATAAATCACAATTTATGCTTGTAATCATAAATATTTTAATTAAAACTTGGAGAGAACAATAGATCATACTAGAAATTAGACTCCAAGAAAAAATAATCAATACCCATTCAAGTTTACAGAACACCATGCACACACCCCTAGCTAGCAAATTAGCTCCACATATTTAGAGAGATAGAGAAAGAGAGAGATAAGATACGAAGAGGATTCCTCTCAACATTCATCATAATGCTTCATAAATTTTCTTCAATAGTTTTTATAACAATGGTGGAATTCCCCCAAAATGGGTTAAAGAAAAAGAAGAAGAAAAGTACTTTATATCTCTACAATTCTATGGTGTGTAAAACTTCTCTCTAAAGTTGAATGTGTAATGTGTGGTGTATAATGATGATCTTAAATATATTTACTTTATTGTGTATAACTTTCCACAATTTCCCTTGAAAGATTCTAGGTTCTTTGGGACCCTTTCTAGACATTCTTGCCCCTCTATCAGTGAAATGGGTCACTTGCCCTTCAACTGTGATTAGTTGGTGCCAATCTGTGGTTCATAGGTGGTTAGCAATTGGTTCGCAGGTGCAACTGCATTTCACCTACGTTTCACCCGCATTTCACCTGCATTTTGCAGGTGCCAATACACTAAATGTAGGTGCAAGGCAGTAGCAACTGTGTTCCACCTGTGTTTCGCAAGTCTAGATCCACGTTTCACAGGTTAAAAGCATGTCATTAGCAGCTTCTTTTGAGTTCAAATATTCCATTACCTTTGGTTCCTTAAAATGCCTGTATAGAGAAGAAAAAGGGCAAAAACCTTCCTAAATGAGTTGAAAAATCAAGAAAAAGCTCATTCTTAAAAGAAGAATGAGTTGGTAAATTTACCAACTCATCAGTGAAGGTAACTTGATACCTATGAGAGGTCATACTTGTTGACCAATTGATAGCATATGGAATAAGAGAATTAAAGTGGATAACATGTTTTATCCTGAGATAGAGGCTCATACCCAAGGTGATCATCTGGATGAATGGTTATGACATGAGCAGCTCGTGTCCGAGAGGAGAATCCAGATGAGCAGATGAGCGAAAGCGAGTACCATGCCGGTATAGTACATAGATTTCTAGAGTTCCCTACAAATCATAACTTGAAGAGCAGAAATAAGACCCTCTAGCATGTGTGTACAATGATATACATAGGTGTGTGCTATATAGTAAAGTGACAGAGGCATGCGCCTGACACATTACCAAGGGTATGATACTGGAGAATGGCCGAAAGAGGTCAAGATTGATTCATGAATACGAGAACTGTTGACAGGAGTCCTTTATTGTGTGGTTTACATAGGAACTGTAATGTGTCTTAACTTTTATAAATGTAGAGTTATACACCACTTGTGATGAATTTATGAATTGATTGTTGAGGATTTAGTTACGTACAAACCTGTATTGTGTTGATAATTCTAAGTGAGGATCTAAGGTTGTCAATTTGGTCAAGTTACTGTCTATGCAGTATCGCTGTAGAGGTACCTTTATAGCTGTGGCGAGATCGTTGCCCCGATCTAGTCATTGTCGCAGTGAGGCCTAATCCAGTGAGCAGGCTAGCTTTAAACCTTGATCTGAATCAGTTTAGAACTCATGTTTCCTGGTGATTATCTATTTTAGTGGTTGTATGTTTTTAATTTCTATATATATATATACATATATAAAATATATTATTTAAGGTCGGTCGATGATGCCTATCATAATATTGTGGTTGAAATAATGCTACTCCTGCACTTATTTTCTGAGTGCAGACTGCGACCCAGGAGGTTCTTCTCGACCCTATCTATAGAAGCGGCGGTAAGCTATCTGAGGGTGAGCTAATTTCCTTCCCAGGCTACTACAAATCCTCCTAGAAGATTTCTTTGATTCCAGACATTAATTTATTATTTTATTTTATTTCCACTACTCGTAGACAATGTTTAAGTTAGAGGCTCTTTTACAATGATTTCCAATTTCTAGGGATGTAATAGATATTTCACGAGTATTTCCTTTTGTTCATGCAAATATTCCGCTATGTGATTTATGTTAGTTTATTTTATTTGCTTGAATGTTGCAATTTGGAAGGGTTAGTTGAGACGGATGCGGATTGCCTTTGGCTTCCGTTCCTTCTCTATTTATAAGCAAAGAAATTTACAAATGACTGTTTACAAGTGGCCTTTACTGTTCATAAACGACCTTTACTGTTTATGAATAGTGACTTATGGCCGACACCTATCCTGTATACTTTCAGACTTTGTACAAAAGTAAAAAGTAATTACACCTGTCCTCTATTATTACATATCGGGACAAGAAACTTTAAAAAAGAAACTTTACAAAAAGAAGACATGTAATAATAGAGTCTGGGTACTTTTGTCCGATATCTTCTTTTTGTAAAGTTTCTTTTTTAAAGTTTCTTGTCCCGATATGTAATAATAGAGGACAGGTGTAAAGTTACTTTTTACTTTTGTACAAAGTCTGAAAGTATACAGGATAGGTGTCGGCCACAAGTCACTATTCATAAACAGTAATGGTCGTTTATGAACAGTAAAGGCCACTTGTAAACAGTCATTTGTAAATTTCTTTGCTTATAAATAGAGAAGGAACGGAAGCCAAAGGCAATCCGCATCCCACACACAACTCTCTCTCATTTCCGCAAAACCCCAATCTGGTATCAGAGCTATAAACAAAAAATAAAAACTATCTATTTAAAAATATTCATCTATGGAGAAATCTAGCAACGATGCAGATCTACAAACTGAGGTATGGAAATTCATGAATATGAATAGCTAAACTGCTATATTCCTTATAATCTCCTAAGTATTATATGATATTATCTTTTTGTTATATCGTTATGATGAAAGCTTGATTAAGTTTGCTATGTACGTGGTTAGTAAGCTGCGAGTAAGTAAGCCCAGACTATGCCATCCTAAGGTGGAAACCGGTGAGGCCAAGAGAGCCGTTTTAGGGGAGTACACGGTGTTGAGGCGCTGTTAGGGTAACTGATCAAAGCTGAAAACGCATAGTAATGACCGAAAAAGACTATTCAAAATAACGCTATAATAACTGGATAATTTCAGATAATACATAAGAAGATTAGAGGGAATATTATGTTTAGAAAAAATTCATAAAATGAATTCAAACCTATCAGGTGAAGATCGTAGATATAAGTTACTTATCCTATGTATGATAAAAATCTTAGTTCAGATATTAGAAGAAATAACAGAACTCAATGAAACGATAGAATTAATAAACCAAGGATGGACGGAGATGAATGTAGAAGAAATTAAAAAATTAGATAAAAATTCAGATTAGTAATGATAAATTACGAATATATGGAATACTGGTTAGAAACTATAGAATCAATAAGGTTGATAACAATATTATTAGAAACTAATATAAGAGAATATATGAGAAATAAAGATCTAGAATACTTAGAATATGCACTAGAAAATATAAAAGAAATACAGAGATTAGAACCACTAAAAATTGAATATTATAATAAAATGTTTATACAGGATTAATGAATAAAGAACTACGGAAGTCAAAAAAGGACATATTCAGAAAAAAGTCAAAAAATTAAAGAATCAATTAAAAATGTTATATCCTGAATATAAGCAATTAAGCTCAAATAAAACAAACAACATTAGACTTGAATACTTAATAGACCTAATTTCAAAAACAGAATATAATTATATAAAATATCTAAAAAGGCAAAAATGAGAAATAATATCGATAACATCGAAGAATATAGACGACAATTACTTAATAAAATAAACAAAATAACAGATGAAATTGAATTTTAGAAAAGAAAGATTAAATTACAACATATTTGCAGGAGTATGCCACACATCAATTAAAGCACAGCGAAAAGAAATATTTTATCTAGAAGTTCAATCACAACACCTAGAATATAAATTACAACACAGACTTCCATGAACAAAGAAGAATATGCTTTAGAAGAAGAAAAATATACGAGTCAAAAAGGACTAGAAATAAAAATTGTACACTCAAATTTACGATGAAGATTTAAAAAGATAGGAGACCAGCTATATTTAATGTTAGAAAAAGAATCAGCAAAATTAGAAGATAGCTTAACAGCAATGGTAAGAATTAACAAAGAAAATGAAGAAATAGACAGGAAAAAAGAAATAGAAAAATTAAAAAACAAGCTCAAATAGAAGTTCAGCAAATTAAAGAAGAAAAAGATACAAGAATCCAAGAACTAGAAAAAGAATTAGAAAAACTTAAACAATTATATGAAGCAAAATTAAAAGCCAGAGAAAAGCAACATGAGGAATTAAAACTCACAGAAGAAATAGAAAAATTTAAAACATTATTAGAAGAAACAAGTACATTAGAAGACAAACCTAGGATAGGAATAGATGAAATAAATGAGCAAAATAACGAAAATTCAGAAGAAGATTTAGATCAATATTCAGAGACTTCGGAAACCTATACTAATCTAATAGAAAAGGAAAATAACATAGAAATTAATGTAGAAGATGTAGATGAAAAACCTAGTACATCAGGGAGTAAAAGCCCAAAAAGACTAGATACTAGTACAACTTATTTCACCTACGAAAGAGAAAATAGAAATAAAGCATTATGGGATAAAAGACTAAATAAAAACTGGATACCCAAACAAAATATAGAACAATATAACTTCTTAGATTTAGATTGTGTAGCAGATACAAATAAAGCAATCTAATTATGGATAGGATATATTTCAAAACAATTAATAGATAACAAAATATTAATAACAGATTCCCCTGGATACATAGAAAGGACAATTATAGGAACAACAAAAATATGGCTACAAAATCTATCAACAGAAAGTTTAGAAACACTAAGAAATAATAAGAAAATTAATAATGAACCAGCGACAACATCTATAGATATATTAAATAAATACGAAATGGCAATAAGGAATGAATTTAGTAGTATGACTACCGAAATAGATGAACGACAGAAAGATAAAGAACTAAATAGGAACCTAATGAATAAATTAAGTATATGTAAAATGAGTTACATAGACGAATATACATGTGCATTTAAGGAATATTATTATAAAGGATTATATACGAATGAAGAAAGTAGAGAAATAAGAAAACTATACTATGAGAAACTACCAGAACCATTTAGTTCAAAAATAACTAAAGAATGGCAAGAGTCAGGATTGGTAGATACACTAGGATCTAGAATAAAATTTTTACAAAAATGGTTTACAGAATTATGCGAAAAACATAAAGAAGATATGAAAATGGAAAAAATATTAGTAAAAAACTTAGCATGTTGCACAACTAGAACAGCACCACAGTTTGGATGCACAAATAAATATAAATACAAGAAAAGAATTAAAAAATACAGACCATTTAGAACAAAATACAAGTATAAAAAACTGAGAAAAAGCTATTATATAAAAAATTATAAACAAAAAAGACCTCATAGAACTAAGAAAAATATAACAGAGTGTAAATGCTACAACTGTGGCAAATTAGGACATTTAGCTAGAGACTGCAAAATACCTAGAAATATGACTAAAAAACAAGTATCAGAAATAACAATCAAAGATGAAAAATACAAACAAATAGACTACATAGATTACAATTTAAATGATGACGATAGCATATATGAATTAACAGAATATGAAAAAACAGATAGTGAAAATGAATTAAAAGAGTACGAAACAGATAATGACTGAGACAGATATAAGAATTATAAGTAAGGAAGAATACCGAGATAGTGAAAGTACAGAACAAAAAATAATATTCGATAATAATATGTTTGAACAAATAAAAGGAAAAGAATTAGATCTAAGCATAGATAAAATACTAGAAGTACCCAAACTAAGAAATTTCTTCAAAATAAGGCAAGAAGAATATTATGTAGTAAGCCAAAAAGAACACATAATAGATTGCAAATACACTCAAGGTAAAACTAAAATACCCATAATAAATAAAAAGATAATAAATAAAGAAATCCAAGAAATAAATGCTAAAAATTCAATAAAATACGTACATTTAGGAGGAACCGAAATACTTATAAAAGCATGTTTTAGAGAAGGAATAGATACACCAATTGAAATATATTTAGCAGATGACAGAATAATTCACCCAATAGAAAAAAGTATAATAAGTGCAGTTAAAGGAAACTTAATATACCAAAAATTTAAATTTATAATTAGCGCAAACTACTCAATAGCATTGGATGACAGAAATATAGATAAATCATTAGTATTATACTGGAAAATGTCAGGAATAGAGCTAGCACCAGGCAGTAAAATATTTACAGCCAGATGCAAAAATTTATACGTACTAACAACAAAACATAAGATAATGGCTAGAAATAAAATTCAAAGAATTAAGATAGAAAATCCTTTTGATAAAATAGTAACTATAATTGATAATAATGATTACAGTTACAAAGAAATAGACATTGAAGAAGATTTGGAAATAGTAAAAGAAAGATTGAGCACATCAAAAAGAATAAACTATGACACACCCTCATCATCTAGAAATAGTACCTCAAGAAGGATAGAGTATGAAATACAACCTAGATTATTAGAACAAAGAATGGATGAAATACAACCTTATCAATATTATATAACAGGAATATTAGGGACAATTTTGTGAAGAAATTGATAAATATAATTTAGGGGTTTCAAAGATCACACACCTGATAAGGATGGTTTTAATAGAAGTAGGATCCTGCATAACTCCCAAAGGATCACCAAAGAATTTCCAAATTGCAGAAGAAAATTCCCCCAAGAAAAATGTATGATGGATAGTTTAATCCAGGAGGTTTCAAAAACATAGGCAAGTATATTGTTCCTGTCCAATCTAAGCATACCCTCATTAAAAGGGAATTTATTCTTTAAAAGCCTCTAAGCTAAGAAAGACATTTTAAATGGAAGAATTTACGCCATAATCTTTCAAGGTATGGATCATTAACCTGAAATTACCAAAATAAATTTCAAGTTCAAGAAGTAGAAAACTTACCATATGAAGTAGGAGTCCACATAGGTGAATCAATCAACTCAGAAAGTCCAATATGAATACTAATAATATGTCCAGTGAGGCATTTAAGGAAATTCATGTGACCTAGGTACCATTGTCCATTTTAAATAATATCTTAGATAGGCTAGGAGGCAGGGCTATCATTAACAACTATAATTTGGGTTATAGCCCCTTTTCCAGTCTAGTTATCCCATAATAAGTTAGAGTTTCCAGAGTGCATCTTCCATAACAAGAGATCTTCAGTACTATCTTTCACTTGGTTCATTATCTTCCGACCATGTGAGTTTCCTGGTATCTATTTTCTATTAATAGTGTGAACATATATTCAATATTTAGCTTTTAGGAAAGTATCCCAAAGAGACTTGCAAGTTCTAAATTGCCACCAGCTCCTCACTGCCGATGCATTACTAATATCAATCATATCCTTAAAGCCTCATATCCTTAAAGCCCAAACTCCTGTTTTCCCCGGGAAAGCATAAGCGGGGCCATGAGCTACAATGGAAGTATTGTTTCTCATATTTTTTTTTCTAATAAAATCTAGTCAACTGTTTCTTAGTTTTTTTGAAAAAATCATTGGGCGGTCTCAAACCAGCTAACAAATGTAAGGTTACAATTGTAGTACATTTGATCAAAATAGCTTTTCCTCCAGTATATAGTAGTTTTCCTTAACAATCTGCAATTCTTTTAATTAATTTACACACCATATTACTAAAATTAGAAATCAAATTTCTTCCCACATATAGAGGACAACTCAAATATGTAATAGGAAAATTCTTATGCTAATAAACAATTATCTCCTTTATTCTTGTAAAATTAGTTGTGCTAGTTTTTGGGATAACCAGAAAATAACTTTTACCATCATTGATTTTCTGTCTAGGCAAAGCCTCATATGTCTGAACTTATTGTTGAATTAGGTTCAAATAATTTTTATTACCCGCAGAAAATATAATAATATTGACAACATAAGATAAATGAGTAACCTGAGGTCCTTGCATTATCATTGAGAAGCCTTTGAATTGGTTGTTGGTGTTTAGATGATTCAACATTTTGGATGAAATTTTATCTCCTGTGATGAATAGAACATAAGATAAGGGATCATCCTTCTTGAGTCCTCTAGAGGAGTGAAAGAAACATTTTCTTGACCTATTAATCAAAATAGAATATCAAGTAATAACGAAATTGTAGAATTATATCGTATTAATATTATGATAAATTATTTTTATTAATAGTTATGTATTTACAGGAATATAACTTTAGATAAAGAAATTGTGTTCTAATTAGAAAAATAAATTATTATAGTTGATTATTATGGTAAGCTAACCATGCTATGGGAGGAATTATATAATTAGGAATAGATCTGAATATTCACGTGTGGAAAGTGCCTTTTTAATCTAGGAGCAATACTAGAAACCAACAAAGAGGAGGAAAAGGTACATTTTTTTCTCATGGGATTGGATGAAGCAAAATAAGAGGAACGGTGAGATCCAATCTACTGGTGCAAGACCGGTTTGTGTCTTCAAATAAAGTCTATTCGAAGCTGACACATGAAGAATGGGTGAAAGGAGTCGCTTATGATAATAATGACTGGAGTAAAACTTGGTGTTTGCAGTACAAAGAGGATTACCTTACGAGATCAAGGAGAGAAGGAATAATAATGTGGTTTGTTTGTATTGAGAGAAACTAGTACATGATGCCAAAATTCTCTACCAACTCGTAGGATACCTAGAATTATGGACAAAATATCTAAAGTATGAGGGAAAAATAAAAGGATGAGGTAGAGGTCAACCACAGTAGTAGCGGAGGGTCTGGCAATTGGCCAAGGAAGGGGCAATACCAGGATAATACCATAATAGATAAAGATGGGAGAGCATCAGACATAGGACTGATGAACATAGGCTGGATAGAACCCCCAAAATTGAGCCCTGAGGATTAGAAAACTGTGATCAAGATGTTAAAATCTCTAAGATCAAATTCAAAGGACAACATGGATGTTAATCCTAAAATAAATCATGGATCATTGACATTGGGCTCCCTATGAGGTGATAAGTAATCCTGAAGGTTGCATGATCAACGAGACATTTCATAATGCCAGATTAGACATCTAAATGGAATCAACTCAGTGGCCACCAAAGAGGTTTCCTTATACTGAATGGTTCTATATTGTTAAAGGATGTCCTTTATGTTATGAATTTAACATGCAATTTAATTTCAATATCATAGTTAATTAATCATTTGGATTAAAATATCACATATAAGAAATTTTGTATGTTATACAAGACCCCACCACGAGGAAACTAATTGAAAAGGGTAACATGGAGTTACTTTTTCTAAAATGTGCCACAAATTCAGACTATGAAGTCGGCAGTTATGGATTGGTTTGTCGCTAGCATAAGCGATTGAGTCATCCTTCAGTACAAGTTATAAAATTATTTACACCTTAGGACTAAAAAATAGTGACAAATTAGATAGACATTTGTATGCCAAAGGGCAAAACAAACCAAAAGTATTTTTCCGATGAGTGATAATATAGCCATTGATATTTTTAAATTGTTTCATTGTGATTTATGGGGATCTTGTAGGACCCCTTGTTCTTGTGGTGCCTCATATTTTTTACTATTATGAATGACTGTTCTTTGGTAGTGTGAATTTATTTGTTGATTGATAAGAAAGAAGTGTGGTGTTGGTAAACCAACAATTTTCCAAGTAGGTGCAGATAGTCAAAAGTCATAATGAACTGAATTAACATGTATGAAGAACTATTTCTTTTATGGAATTATTTTTCAGATATCTTGCACGAGAACCCCTCAATAGAATGGAAGGACCGAAAGAAAACATATCATATTCTAAATATGGCACGGACATTAAGGTTTCAATGTCATTTGCCAATACAGTTTTTGGGAGAATGTATTTTAACCGCATAGTACCTGATTAATCAGACATCATCCTTTGTATTGAATGTAAACCCCCTATGAATCTCTACACAGAAACCACTATATGAACTTGAGAGATCTAGGATCATTGTTCTATGCACACACAATAGGAAGAATGTGAGACAAGTTTAAAAGTTGAGGTCGTAGATGTGTATTTGTATGACATCCCTAGGGTGGAAGTTGTATGATATAAGGAATACTTTTTCACAGGAGATGTGGAATTCTATGAGACTAAGTTCTAATTTCCCTAAATTGAGTGAAAACAGAGAGTCCTTAAAAGATAGCAATTACATGGCAATGGGGGCTTGAAGACATAAGGAGGAGAATAGGAGAACATTAACAAAAATTGGACAGTATTTAGTTGAGAGGAAGAACATGTGAATAATTTCCAAAATGAGAAAGATTGGATAGAATCACAAATAGGAGGGGACAACACCGAATAAATTCGGAGAGGGTTATTTAAAATAAAGAAGTCCAGACCAAATCCTCGACAAAGGATCGTGGTAATCATCAGAAATAGGTGTTGGTTAGATTGTGTAATTATGTTATTGAAATAATTTGGAAATATAGTCCATCCGATAATACACCTGCTCTGAAGCATACTTTACATACATTTTATCCTTTAACTGACTATGTGACCTTAGATAATTTTTCTTTATGACGCGAAATTTCTTGCAACTATTCCAACGAAGGCTCTATTCAAGCCTTTATTTGATAGGAGGTGTAGACAACTGTTGATTTGATTTAATGCTTTTAAGGTTAGGCCATGGGGTACTTACTTGATGAGATATTCTATTGGTAAGGTGATGTGCTAGGATTTTACGGCACTTCTGATGCTTAAAACAAAGAAATTATGCACATTCCAGGTATGTTTATATGGGTATGATGTGTTTTGTGCTTAATATTGCAGGAAAATAGGTCCGGGAGTGAATTAATCGAATTAATGCTGAACACAACTGAAAAGGTGACTGCTAGACACTTCACAAGTCATTGGTAGGAGGCATGACTCGTTGCTTAAGGTGTGGGCAAAAGATGGATTTCTGAAGATGCAAGACAGTGTACCTGACGAGTTGAGGAAACGACTCGTTACAACTGGTAACAAGTCGTGAGGTCAAGCGTGAAGGCTAAGAAAGGAAATCTTAACAAAGTGGCCAGTGTAGTTGATGACTGACATCACGAGTCGTCATATGAAGGAACGACTCATTAGCAGATCACTGGGACCAACCGTAGTGTGCACTTGACTTTTTGAGGAATTAGACCACGAGAGACCTAACGACTCGTGCTTAGGCATGATTCGTTAGGTGAACCTTTGCCACAACTGGCTACGTAGCTGAGGACGACTGTTTTAAGTAAGGCACAACTCGTCATAAGGAAAAATGAATCGTCACCAAGCCTGTTGCCACTGCCGACCGAATTTCCAGTTTTAATTAGGAAAAGAATTTCTTGGAACTATATATACACATTTTAGATTTATTTTTAAGAGACGATTTTTCTGGAAGTTATAGAGTAATTCAGAGAGCCAATTTATTTAGTTTTTGACTAGAATTTTGGTATTGATCAATTGTGATTTAATTAAAAAAAGAAACATTGGAGTTTATTCATCTATTGTGGAGTTTATTCATCTATTGTGGAGTTTTTATTCAATCTACGTGGTTTTTCTTCGATCATAATTTGAATGTTGCAATTATGATTTCTTCAATAATTTGTGATTGTAATAATACAAAAATGAGTAGCTAAACTCATAAACTAGGTTTGTGGGAACCAAAATGAATTAACACACATAGGTAAAAACACATAGTGATTCTTGAACGGGGTTTTATTCATCTATTGTTTTTCCCTTTGTTTTGATTGATTCTTGACGGTTGCAAACGTTACGACTTGCCTTATTCTTACTTACCGCACCAAGGAGGTAAAGAATGGGAGAAGAGATTAACAACGGAGATTTGAGGCTATCAACCCTCATCTAATAGCTTGAACTAGTCCGGGGATAGCCAATACGATATTAAGGGTAAGGGTCAACTAAAGTACACCCGTATACGGACCAAGTTGTGTGGTGATAATAATCTAGATAGGGGACCAACCATTTAGGTGAACCTAATTTACCGATATTGCATGTTAAACACCTAAATAGCTCACTAGTATATAAGCCTTGTGGTTGTAAATTCTTGGGGAACACATTCCTAGTCAAGTCGGTAATTGAATACAAACCGAATTTGATTACAACATTTAGTAATTTTACTTTTGTTTATTATTCTATATTTTTCCTCCTTAGAAAATAAGTAACTCGATAGTAATAGTTATTTGCATTAACTTAAGTTCTTACCATATTCCCTGTGGGATCGACCTCAACCTTTGTTGGGTTCTATATTTGACAATTGACCACTTATATCTCAATTGCGAGGTGTAATTTGGGCAACATCAAATTTTGGCACCGTTGTCGGGGAATATGTCTAAGGCTTTTGTTAACTGTGTTTGCTTTACTATTGGTTCTTATTTCTTTTTTATTTTTATTTTTTTTTTGGTTTCTTAACAGGTCTTAGGTTTGTGCATGCCCCGATAATAGAAGCCAAGGAAATCCCCTGGTCCTAATTGATCATCAACTTGAGCAAATATT
Organism: Datura wrightii; assembly: GCA_035772735.1. Classification (NCBI taxonomy): domain Eukaryota; kingdom Viridiplantae; phylum Streptophyta; class Magnoliopsida; order Solanales; family Solanaceae; genus Datura; species Datura wrightii. Next base: position 126,586,558 of record JASDFA010000003.1, on the reverse strand, counting down.
AAGAAACCTGAAAAGAATGGCCAACATCCAAGAGCAGGAAACTGTGGACCAAGCCACAACAAGAATGTTGGCTGAAGAGCAAGCTCAGGCTAGAGATTGTGAGTTAGCCAGAGTTGCTAAAGAGCAGCATCTAGCTTCAGAAGCTGAATGAGCTAGACGACACAGGGGTATTGAACACCAGAGACACTGATATTTTGATGAGGAAGATGATGAGGATATAGATGAAGTCGGTGCCACTAGAGCTATAGTCCCTCCTCCTTTTCCTATTGGGGCAAAGTTTGACATTACCAGTGCGATGATCCAACTGCTTAATATGAAGGGAATATTTGTGGTTCATGCATATGATGATTCAGAGGTTCTGGCTTGTTCTTATGCGGTTGGTATGTCTGCAGAAAAAGGAGAAAAGATGAAGAGCGTGATCAGGATATCGTAGAGATAAAGACCACCATGGGGTTGCTTGTTAAGAACTTTATGGGAGTTGGAGCAGAAAAGGTAAATGTTGTAGGTTCTCGGGGCAAGGCCCCGAGAAATGATGGTTGCAAGTATGAGTCTGAAGAAGAAGCCAATTATTTGAATGATCAGAGGGAGGGTTTCCGGACCAACACCTAAGGGTCTAACCAAGACTCTTGGCGTCAAGGTCAAGGGAACCAAGGTTGGAACTTATACAAAGATAATAATTACAGTCGGGCCAATACTGAGATAATGGGGATTGGAAGAAGTGCGAGGAGTTCAAAAATGATAGAGGTGGTCTGTATGTTCCACCAAGAAACTGTGAGCCAGAGTCCAGTGATTCAAGGGTTGAGGACATGCTCTCCAAAGTACTCAAGCAGATGGAGACAACAGATAGCCAATTTAAGGAGTTCTAGGCTGATATTTCTGGTTTAAATCAAAAAGTGGAGTCTCATGCCGTGGCGATCAGGCAAATTGAGCAGCAGATGAGTCAGATGTCTGTTGCAATGAATCAGAGGTAGAAAGGAACACTTATCAGCAATACTGTGCAAAATCTAAAAAATGACAGTCACTGCATGGCGGTCACTACTAGGAGTGGGAAGGCCACAGTTGATCCCCCAAGGCCAGTTGTAGTTAAAGAGTTAGACAAGCTCGTCATGAAGAATGAAGATGGTGTAGCAGATTTTGAAAAACCAACTTTAGTTGGGGACTCAGAGGTGCAAACTACTCCAAGTAGTTTAAAGGAGCAACGAGATGTCCATGGGAAGGAGAAGGAGGCACAACAAAAACTGACAGCAATCCCTAGACCTCCCCCTCCTTATCCGCAGTGCTTGAAAAAGAAAGCTGAAGATGGGAAGTATCAAAAGTTTATCTCTATGCTTAAGCAGTTGTCACTGAACATCTCATTGGTGGAGGCACTGGAGCAAATGCCTGGATATGCTGAATTCTTGAAGGACCTCATCACCATAAAAAGGACTGTAAGTTTGAATCCTGTCGATACTCTGCACCAGTGTGGTGCCATCATTACCAAGATTCTAGCTCAGAAGAAGGAAGACCCATGTGCGTTTACTATACCTTGCACCATTGGGGAGGTTGAGTTTGCAAAGGCGCTTTATGACTTGGGAGCTAACATAAATCTGATGCGGCTAGCAGTGTTTAAAAAGTTAGGCTTGGGAACCCCCACACCGACTACTATGCAGCTACTGATGGCTGATAGAACAGTTAAAAAAGCCGGTGGAGATTTTATTCAATGTACTAGTCAAAGTGGACAAATTCATATTTCCAAAAGACTTCCTGATTCTGGACTGCGAAGTCGATTCTGAGGTCCCCATCATTTTGGCGTGACCATTCCTTGCAATAGGTAGGGCCCTAGTAGATGTTGAGGCAGGCCAGTTGAAATTTAGGTTGAACAAAGAAGAGGTCACCTTCAACATTAGCCAGACCATGAAACAGCCAAAGGAATTCAGCATTTTCAGCGTTGGAGGATGGAGAAGAGTCACTTGACAAATTCCGAGTAGTCAAGTGAATTGCGTCGTGCTGCAATGTTAAATCAGGCGCTGCATGGGAGGCAACCCAAGGAGGTGTTTTGGTGAAGTCTGAGTAGCCAAAACACCTACATCGTGCCGTGATATTAAATCAAGCACTTCATAGGAGGAAACCCAAGTTGTACATGTAAGAAATAAGTAGTATTCACGTTTGTTCATAGGTTCAGGTGAATAAGATGGAAAATCTGAAGTTGGAACCAAAAATTGGAACTTCAGTTCTGGTGCAAAAAAGTCATAGAACGAGTCATCGTCTGACCTGACGACTCGTTCAATCAAATCGTGAATAGAACTGCAGAAAACAGGGGAGCAATGGGCGACATAACGAGTCGTGTCTTCAAGAAATGAATCGTCATGTCCCCTGTCAGGTACATTCGATCAAAATCTAAATTAAAAGGAAAAAGGTGATAATGGCTCACTCAAAAAATTGTTGGGAGACCAAACGAGTCGTTAAGTGGCCCATCTTGAAGCTACACCAACCCAAGGACCACAACTCGGGCCACAACTCGTTGGGTTACCCCACGAGTCGTTACTTGAGTCGTAGGTCCCAGGTAAGTTTACTAAACTCCATTCACGACACGAAAAGGCTCAACGAGTAATTTAAACACTTAACGACTCATCACACTAGGCGTTTTAAAATTTAATTAACATTCAACCCGACCCAGGACTGGAATTAGGGTAGTTTGTTTTGAGAACCCATATTTGCACCAAACTCTCCCCATTAAACTTAAGCACACACAAAACTTCAAATTTCCCTCTTCTCTTCTTCTTCTTCACTCAAACCCCATTGAAATCACCTTCATCACTTCACACCAAGTCACTGAAGCATACTCATGAAAAATTGCAATCCATCTCTGATCAAGCACATTGTGAGTAATCTTCCCCATTAAATTTTTGATATTGTTGCATTTAAACAAGAATTGTTGAGGACCCATGCTGTGAATGAAAGGGAATTTACTTTGGATAAATTTGTTCTTGTGTATATCTGTGCCTCTTGATGAAAATAAACCCTAGGAAGATTTAAACAAAGATTTCGATTGTATTTAACTTGGGTTGATTTTAGATTGTGAAGCTTTATGTTTGTGGAACTGAAATCTAGGAAGAAGATGAAGTTGAATCGTGTGAACTGAAACTCTTGAGCACGAGCTACATCACGAGTCGTTGGATCACCAAACGACTCATTTTATAGCTCGTCCTGAGTGGAAATATTAAGTCAATGAGGCAGTGCACTTAACGACCGACCTAATGACTTTTTGCCTTTGGCAACGACTCGTTGGGACCAGTCGTCAAGTACACTGCACCAACTTGATGGAAGATCAGTCTAAGACGACGAGTGACCTCACGAGTCGTTGCCAGTGGCAACGACAAGTGACCTCACGAGTCATTTCTAGTAGCAACGACTCATTTAGTCACCCGTCAAGACCACTGGGCACCAGCCCAAAAAATGATTTTTGTTTCATCTCATCTTGCACACTAACATTGTTTCCACAGGTACAATGGCTCCCAAAGGTACACCAAAGAAAGGTCCAACCAAGAAGAAAGCACCTGAGCGCAGTCAACCCTCATACTGTAGACTGCGTGATGATCCATCATCCTTTGAAGAGTCGAGTGGCTCTAAGGAGGAATATGAAGTATCAGAGGAGCAGCTAGTAAGGAGAAAAACCAGGGCTAGGGCTCAACAAACTTCAAATCTGACAGCCCTAGTTGATAGTCCCACTCCACTTGCAAGAGATTCGCCCAGCTGCACTAATGAGAATGTTAGGGCTGCTGTTGCACTTGTTCCTGAGCCTTCCACAGCTGGGCAAAACATAGAGAGAGTTGATGAGTCACATGACCATTGAGGGGACTTTGATAATGAGCTGACGAAGACCTCAGACACATCAAATGAGCAACCGAGAAATGTGCGGAGATGGCGTGTCCATGGAATGCAGGCTATATACAATTGAGATATTTCTCCTAATGAAAAAGGCAATCCGAAGAGGAGCATTTATGAGGAGCCAAGGTTGGTAACTACAGGGCTTAATGATCTTCCAAAGCTACAGGCAGTGTTCGATAAATACAAGTTCGGGTGGTTACCGAGCCTTCAAGTAGCTACAACCCGTGTTTAGTGCGAGAATTCTATGCAACGTATGAAGCCACATTGCAGCGGTTGGCATTAGGGGCCAGGAATGGAAAAAGAGGCCCGCATTAAATCAGGTGTTGGTGCGTGAGACTCCAATTGACATTTCTGAGTGGACAATCTCCAAGATGGTGTACGGGCTAGATTATCAGGCTCCGATGAACACGATAGAATTTGATCAAAGGCTATCTGAGCTGAAGAAAGTCAAACTAAGAAGTTGAATAGTAAGAAGTTGAATAGCCAGGAGCACATCAAGAAATATACTTGGTTGTCTCGGATTTTGCTACGAGAGGTCCACTAGTAGAATGGCTTCATGGTGCAGAGTCGCAGATAAAGAAGGCCACATTGAATTTTCAAGTGAAATTTCGGTGGTCACTAGTGCGACACAGGCTGGTACCAACGAGCAATGACAATATCCTTTCACCTGACAGAGCTTCTTTTGTAGAAAGTATAATGGAGGGGTATGCCATCAATTTCCCACGATATATCACAGAGAAGATTAGAGAGCGGGCAATTAATGACGGTACTACCATTCTGTTTCCATGTTCGATTGATAGACTCTGTCAGGAGTCAAAGGTGCCGGTACTGCCATCAGTGGACCAAAGAGTAGTGGTCCAGAAGATTACCAATAATGGGTTGATTTGAGATGATACAAACCCAGTATCGAGGGTGAGGACTCAGGCAGCTGCATCCGCGGGAGCAACAATATTAGCAGAGGCATTTGGCAGTGAGATGCAGACTGATGCAACACAGTTCGCTGAGTTGGCAGCTGAGCCTATGGAGGGCAGAGAGACAAGTAGCCAGCCTGAGGCTACAGATGCAGTGGATACCCCCACACCTACCGATGTTCCTGAGTCTTCTTCTACTACAGCAGCCCCGAGACCACCGTTGCGCCTCCACTAGCCACCACAGCCAGCCTAGTCACAGTTTCACAAGAATTCTTAGTTGATATAGCTAGGCGGCTAGCTGCGGTTGAGAAGCAGTAGGCACACATGGCTCTACAGGTTAGAGTTATGATAGAGCAGGTAAAGTCATGGGTGTCAAAGGAGTTGGAGACATTTTTCAGTTCATTGCATGGCCGACTGGATGCTTTTGAGAGGATAATGGATGAGCTCCTTGCATAGTTACAGGTGCCGGAGTTATCTAGATGGTACTCAGAGCTAGGAGCGCTACAATCCGAGGTACGGGAATTGGCCGAACGATAGGTAGCTGCAGTACCTCCACTGGTACTTCCCGTGATAGATGATGAGTTGAAAGAAGAATTGCCACCTATTTTCGACTTTATCACGGAGGATCCGGTGGCACATGATAAGGGGAAGAGGCCTCGTCAGGAGGAAAGTGTTGATGATGATTCTTCTCTGCTCTGTCAGTAAAAATGGGAGCGGAGTGAGATGGTGAGAGTGTTGCACGAATCTAGAGAGGAGGCTCGACTGAGGTAGCGAGAGTTCGTGGAGAAGGAATGAGCTCTGTTGGATCTGAGAATGCACCGGTTCAAGCCGATAATGTTGGTGATGACATTGGAGGCGTATCTACATCCTCCACCGACAAGGTAGCTGACACCTAGGTCGCACATGTATGTTCCCTATTTCCTTAGTTTTTGTGTGGTATATATATGAGTCGAGGACAACGTATGCTTTCTTGATAGTGGTGGAGAGGGATACCTGTGCATTCTTTTTTGCTGAACATAACCCAAGGATTTTTCTTGCCAGATATCTTTTCCCTCGGGTGTTCGATATCTAGTAGAACCGACATGTTTAAGATTTTATTTTATGTTGTTTTGGGTCAGTTTGAAGAAAGTAGAAAAACTGAAAGCAGTTTAGAGCTGAAATTGTTGAAAATAACTGTTGTTTGATAATTTGATACCCCTCCGAAAAATTTGTATATGTGTATGTGAAAGTTGACAAGTATGACCTTTGTGAATCTTTGCATGACCTTGAAACTATGAACTTGTTTATCATTGTATGGCTATACCTGAACTAGTAGTTAGTAGAAGTTATGATGTTTACCTATGCTATGTGTGAGTGAGGTTTAATAGCTGAATTCGATTTTGTGTGTCAATCTAGAACTTGCCTGGTCAATCATACCGAGATAGAATATAGGAAACTAGGAAAGGATCATAGGCCTTTTTTGATTTACGAGTCCACTTTAGCCTTAAAGACCTACCAAAACAGAATAAAAATCCCTTGATCCAAATGTTTGAGCTTAAATTGACCTTTATTTTGTTTACACCAATTCGCCTGGCTGATTTTATTATGAATGAACCTATTTTGGCCCTGGTCCCTCCATGGACATTGTGAACCTTAACTCAGGCAAATCGCCTAAGTTGAGGGTGGCTATTATAGGGGTGATTAAGAAGAGTTGGGTAGAAAAAAAATTGGGTAATGAAAAAGAAAAAGAATGACTGCGGTATGCATGATAAAAAGAAAAATAAAAATTGTTGTCAAAAAGAAAGAAAAGAAAACAAAAATAATGTGTGACATCAATGAGTGTTTGAATAAACAGAAACTGCATCTGTAGTTGCAAAAGAAAATAAAAAAGAAGCAGTTAAAGGAAAAAAGGGAAAAAATTTAAATAAAGGTGAAAAGTGGAGTCAAGAGGTGTAGTACCAAGGAGGGTTGAGCTACTAAATCCATATGTACCATACCCAAGCCCGAGCCTACGTTACAAGCTTAGAAAGTCCTATAGTGATCCTAGCTACTTGTCCGAAAATCGAGGTATTTAAAGTAAAGGCAAGTCTATGGTATTGTATGCTCGCAGTTCGATTTTCTTTGTGAGAGAGAGTGGATCTTACCTAGTCCCAAGAGAAATATATCAAGTATTCAAATACACATTTGTGAGTGTGGGACTTCTTTGAGGTGAGAGCATTTGGTCAACAAAATCTTCTGCAGATTGTATGGGTCAGTGTTATAGATTTATGTGCATGGTTGCAGGTGACAGCAGTTTGCCATGTTTTGATTCCTCTGTATTATGGTTGGAAATTCTGCATATGCATAGTGATTTGATTTGATACGATGAGGGAGGGGTTAGAAAATTTGTTTTTTATGTGTAACTGTGATTGTCGTAAGTTTCCTAGAGTTCTTTAGATTGAAGCATCGAAGTAGTTTTTTTGTTTTATTTTATTTTGTTTTTTCCTGAGGACATTCAAAAGTTCTAAGTTAATGGTATTGATGTGCTATAATTTTATGGCATTTTTGATGCTTAAAACTAAGAAATAATGCACATTCCGGGTATGTTCATATGGGTATGATCTGTTTTGGGCTTAATGTTGAAGGAAAACAGGTTCAGAAGTGAATTGGTCGAATTAAGGCTGAAAACAACTGAAATGGTGACTGTCAGGCACTTCACGGGTCATTGGAAAGAGTAACGACTTGTTGCTTAAGGCGTGGGAAAAAGATGGATTTTTGAAGATGCAAGATAGTGTACCTGACGAGTTGAGGAAACAACTCGTTACAACTGGTAATGAGTCGTGAGGTCAACCGTGAAGGCTGAGAAAATAAATCTTAACTAAGTGGCCAGTGTAGTTGATGACAGACATCACGAGTCATCACATGAAGGAATGACTCATTGGCAGATCACTAGGACCAACCATAGGGTGCACTAGACTTTCTGAGGAATTAGACCACGAGAGACCTAACGATTCATGCTCAGGCACGATGAGTTGTTAGGTGACCCATTTCCACAATTGGGTACGAAGCTAAGGATGACTATTTTAAGCAAGGCACAACTCGTCAGAAGGACAAACGAATCATCACCGAGCTGGTTGCCACCGCCGACCTGATTTCCAGTTTTAATTAGGAAAAGGATTTCTTGGAACTATAAATACACAGTTTAGGTTTATTTTTAAGAGACAATATTTCTTGCAGTTATAGAGTAATTCAGAGAGCCGATTTATTTAGTTTTTAACTAGAATTGTTGTATTGATCAATTGTTCTTGATTCAAGAAACAAAAGAAACATTGGATTTTATTAATCTATTATAGAGTTTTTATTCAATCTATGTGTTTTTTCTTCTACCATAATTTGTAAGTTGCAATTATGATTTCTTCAATAATTTGTGATTGTAATAATACAAACATGAGTAGCTAAACCCATAAACTAGGTTTGTGGGAACCAAGATGAATTAACACATATAGATAAAAACACTTAGTGATTCTTGAACGGGGTTTTATGGATGTATTGTTTTTCCCTTCATTTTTATTGATTCTTGACGGTTGCAAATGTTAGGACTTGCCTTATTCTTACTTATCGGACCAAGGAGGTAAAGAATGGGAAAAGGGATTAACAACGGAGATTTGAGGCTATCAACCCTCATCTAATAGCTTTTACTTGTCTGGGGATAGTTAATCCGATATTAAGGGTAAGGGTCAACTAAAGTACACTCGTATATGGACCAAGTTGTGTGGTGATAATCATCTAGATAGGGGACCAACCATTTAGGTGAACCTAATTACCAATATTGCATGTTAAACACTAGAATAGATCACTAGTGTATAAGCCTTGTGGTTATGAAATCTTGGGGAACACAATCCTAGTCAAGTCGTTAATTGAATACAAACCGAATTTGATTTGAACATTTAGTAATTTTACTTTTGTTTATTATTCTATATTTTCCCCCTTTGGAAATAAGTAACTCAATAGTAATAGTTATTCGCATTAACTTAACTCCTTACCATATTTCCTGTGGGATCGACCTCAACCTTTGTTGGGTTCTATATTTTATAATCGACCGCTTATATTTCAACTGCGAGGTGTAATTTGGGAGACATTATAAGATGAAGTGAATTTGTGAATGATTTCTTACAAAGAGTAGACAAAAGATTTATGTGGATTGAAAGATTCGAGATTTTGAGTTTATGGTTTGAGAGAAGGTATTGTTGATGTGTAATATGTTGAAAGTCCTAAAGATCATACCCGTGGGTTGAATCAGAGGAATATGAAAAATCTGCACCTGGTCACATAATGACTCGTGAGGTCATTTGATGGATCATTGAGTGACCTGTTAAGGGGTGCCAAACTGGCGAAGAGTCATTATCAGGGGGTCACTACGGATTGTGTGATGAATCATTGTGTGACCCAACATGTCATTAGTAGGCATGTTGTGTGCTGAGTAAGTTGTAGTCCAGGAGACCTAATGGGTGAAGGAATGAGTCAAGGTGTTACTTCACGAATCCACAAGTGGGTCATTGTCAAGGTGACTGAGAAAGGAGGATAGAACTTGTAGTGATGACCACTAGAGGGAACGACGAGTCATACAGTGGGGTAATGAGTCTGTCACACCCCAAACCCGTGGATGAGTGACTAGCACGTGGTGCCACCCCTGATATGAGCATACGCGATGCCTAAAAATAAAATAAAGGCCAGAACCGATGATGTTCGACAACATAACACAATATAAATAAGAGTAAATGACAAACAAAAATGGAAGCTGGCTCACAGACCAACCAATCGATACGTAACAGGCCGTCATGGCCACAAAATGGAAAACAACTATACAGTCAGGCCCACTAGGCTTGCAACAATATAATAACACCACAACAATGTCTACAGGCCTCTATGAATACAATAGTAATCAGATGATTGAGACAGGGCCCCCAACTGCCCTTTTACTCAAACATCCGGCGACTCCAAAAGACCTGCAGCGCACCAACTCAGTTGGAACTCCACTCAGCACCCAAGAACTTGATCTACCATCCCACCATCACCTACAGGCATGAATGTAGTGCCCCGACTAGGGCGTCCATACAACAATATATCAAGTATGAAAGACAGAAATAACTACAAGGCTTGGATTAGAGATCAACTGATATACTAAATATCACAGGAGGAAAAACTCAATTTAAGTAAACATATTGAACCTACCTAGCCCCCATAAGCCTGACAAGTACAAAAAATATATAAATAGAGCCTACCTGGCCCCCATAAGCCCGACAAGTCCAAAATTAAACAACAACATGCAACACCTAGCCAACATAGCTCACCTATCATCGCCTTTAGACCTATTAACCGCCTCAGCTAACATCAGCCAACATCAAGTATCTGCTACTATTAGATGACATATAACACGTGCAATAATCACAATATACTTCCAAGAATATTAAAAGTAAACACCAGTCACTAAACATCATCAAACAAGCACTGTCGGACCCTCTCTCGGCTGCGCATAGTTCGTAGAGCTCAATCCATCCGGGAGAACCAATCGCTATCCCAGGAAGGCTCAGACATATTAGACCACTTTCAAATCATGTCTCAACTCGACACTATGGAGGACATCATCCTCAACCCTGTAGGTCATTCATCCATTGGGCTCAACCTTTCGGCTGGAAACACTCTCGTGTGTCGGGTATCCACGAGCCCCAAGGCCTCAAATAGAACACACAATCATTATTAAAAGAATTCATAATCAATAAAAATAATACATATGAACACATGTTAAAAATAGCCCATAGAAGGCTGTCAAACCCCATCAACTGACTACCACCACGTAGTACTAACCTTACGTATCTAGCCATCCACCGACTTGCCACAAACCAAACTAATGATAACATAATTACCAAACATATTTCCTTGACATATCAAAAATCAAAGAACTATCATATATGACATAATCCTCCATCGACCCTAACCAACCCTATCCTTAATTTAACAATAGTTAACATGACTACCGGAGAGTTATCAAAGTCACTACGGGCCTACTAACTCGCCCCTTAGCCAATCACCCGATCATCCAAACATATAGCATGTAACTACATCAAAACAGTCCCCAAAACTACATAAAAAATAGCGCTCAACTTAGCCCAAAAGGTTCATGACTCACCTCACAACACTAGCAAAACTTGACGCATTCTATCGCCCCTCCGACTCACGACGAACGATCAATTTTAACGCCCAATTACATGGCCTCAATTAATGAGGGAAAGATAACCATCCAGATTCCCCCAAATAATAGGATTTACAACACAAAATTTCCAACCACAAACAGTCAATTCGCACGACGACAAGGGGAGTTCGATTCAACGAAAATCATGCCAAAAAGGAGAGTCGAAATCCTTTAAATACCTCAACTCCGGCGATCCCCAAGCTAAGATGATTTAAAGCAACCATCACCATAAATATAATGCCTTAGGGAAGCCCCTACTACTGACAAAACGAGCCACAACAGTTCAATAAGAAAATAATGCAATCGGAACTTAATCGATACGATTTCTCCAGATTCTACGATAGAAACTCCGTAAAAACGATCTACCAAGATCTATGGATTTACTACTATACTATATAACTAAGAATCGAGAAGAATAGAAGCTTACCATGCATTTTAGGACGAGAAAACCACCAAAAGGCACAGAAACACTGCTACAATACAAACACACACGACGTATTCACAATCTATGCTCAGAAATTGATTTGCATCTTCCAATCAATATAAAAACTGCATAGAACCTATGGGGAGTTGCTAGGGAGAGATTTACACCACCGCCCAGCTTTGGAAAAAGAATTATGGGTGTTAGAACCTACTAAGGGGCTTTATATATCCCTCCACCGCCTTAGCCCGCTATTGATGTGCCTGCTTGCGCGGTCTCGCGAAAATGTGAATATCCCTCTATTCCGAATTTAGATTAGCAAACGGTATAATGCATTGGAAACTAGACTCATATTCCTTCAATTTTATAGGTCGCACACCCCCTAAACCATTATGGATTGGGGAAAAAGCCTTGAGACATTTGACATAAATTTCAAGGAATTGCAAAAAGAAAATTTTGCGATCGACGTCCAATCTTAAATACGATTATAGAATGACTAAAGTACCTCATATCACTTCCTTATTAACCTATTAAGTACTCTTAGTACTACCACAAAAGTATGGATTTATCGTTCAAATTATCCAGGGTGTTACATCCTTCCCTCCATAGAAACATTCGTCCTCGAATGTTGGACGACATGCACAGATCCAACTCAAGGACCGACACAGCATGAAATCGCATGACATAGCCTCACACGAAAAGCCTAGCACAGATAACTCCAAACAACAAAACTTTGCACCATGCCAAGGAGTGACACAACTATAGCCACAATCAACATAAGAATCTTATATGTCACCAAATCTAGCCTCTAGCTGGGAATAATCCATCAAGTTACAAGCATCGCTGCACAAGTCAGCAAATGTAAGTCTAGACTTGACTACTACGATATATGACTTCTTGCACGATTTCGATCCAGCCAAAAGGGTAACAATCCTAAATGTCCTGCAGCCTCTTATTTATAAGTACACTGCAGAATGCACACATAAATAAGACTCTACTAGACAAGGCTCATAGACTCCCTAGGACGAACTGATCTGATACCAAGTCTGTCACACCCCAAACTCGGAGAGGCATGACTAGCACCTGGTGCCACCCATGATATGAGCATACGAGTTTCCCAAAAATAAAAAAAAGGCCAGAACTGCTAAGGTTTGACAACACAACATAATCTAAATTAGAGTAAACGACAAACAAAAATGGAAGTTGTCTCACAGACCAACCAATCTATACGCAATAGGCCGTCATGGCCATAGAATGGAAAATAACTATACAGTCAGGCCCACCAGGCCTGCAACAACATAGTAACACCAAAATGATGTCTACGAGCCTCTATTAATACAATAGTAATCAGATGATCCGGACAGGGCCCTGAACTACCCTTAACTAAAACATCTAGCGACTCCGAAAGACTTGGAGAGCACCAACTCAGCTAATACTCCACTCAGCACCTAAGAACTTGATCTACCAGCTCACCATCACTTGTAGGGATGAATGAAGCACCCTGACTAGGGCATCCGTACAAAAATGTACCAAGTATGAAAGGCGAAAATAACTACAAGACTCATATTAGAGATCAATAGATATACTAAATATCACAGGAGGAGAAACTCAATTTAAGTAAAAATATAGAACATATCTGGCCCCCATAAGCCTAGCAAGTACAAGAAAACATACAAACAAAACCTACCTAGCCCCCATATGTCCAGCAAGTCCAAACGTAAACAACAACAAGCAACACCTAGCGAACATAGCTCATCTGACATCGCCTCTAGACCTCTAAACAACCTCAGTTCACACCAGCTGACATCTAGCATCCACTACTATCAGATAACAGATAACATGTGCAGTAATCACAATATAATTCCAAGAATATTAGAAGTAAACACCAGTCAATAAACATTATCAAACAATCAGTGTTGGACCCTCTCTCGACTGCGCATAATTAGTAGAGCTCAATCCATTCGGGAGAACTGATCGCGATCCCAGGAAGGCTCAGACATGTTAGACCACTCTCGAATAATATCTCAACTCGACTCTACGGAGGACATCATCCTCAACCCCGTAGCTCCTTCATCCATTGGGCTCAACCCCTCAGCCAAAAACACTCTCATGTGTTGGGTATCCAAGAGCCCCAAGGCCTCAAATAGCACACACAATAATGAAAAAGCATTCATAATCAATAAAAACAATACACAGAAATACATGTTCAAAATAGCCCACAACAGGCTCTCAAACCCCATCAACCGACTACCACCATGTAGTACTAACCTTACATATCTAGCCATCCATCGACGTGCCCCATATCAAACTAAGGATCACATAATTACAAAATATATTCCCATGATATATAAAAAATCAATGAACTATCATATATGACATAATCCTCCACCGACCCTAACCAACCCTATCCTGAATGTCACAATAGTCAACATTACTACCCGAGTGTTATCAAAGTCACTACGAGCCTACTAACGCGCCCCTTCACCTATCACCCGATCATCCATACATATAGAAAGTAACTACATCAAAATAGCCTTCCAAACTACATCCAAAACAACCCTCAACTCAGCCTAAAAGGATCATGAATCACCTCACAACACTAGCCGAACTCGATGCATTCTATCGCCTCTTCTGTCCAGTATTTTCAATCAAAGCCAAAATAGGAAAAGCCGTAAACACCACTAGGCCCAGTCATCAGTTGACCGTTAGTAGGGTCAGATTTTCATTCCTTACTCAAATATAAAGGTGGTAGTCTCAATGACACGGCGTGGTCCAGAGCAAGTCTTTGCGGACCCATGGGCTTTTTGTTTTGGTTACAAGAAGTGCTTCTTCGCTCACTTACCACACCACAACTCGAGTTTCCGCTGTAGGATTGATTGAGGTGACGATAATTGAAGCTAAGGTTCCTTTCTATGCTCTGTATATGTTCGTACGATTCTTGTGGATTTTGGGTGTGTTGAATTCAGCTCTTGTTAGGTCTTCACTGAAGGATTGTCCACCTTCTCAAGCCTCTCTACCATACCCTTAGAAGTTGACAACAGATTTCCTCCATTACTAAATAGAAGAACTTTTCAAACTAGTTGATAGTTGTTCCCTGTTTGCACCCTACAATGGATTCTAATTTACTAAATCACTTGTTTCTGTTTTTGAAACATCACAAGTAGAAATTTTTAGGGGAGAATCACTTGGACTCATGACGAACGACCAATTTTAATGCCCAATTATACGGCCTCAATTAATGAGGGAAAGATCATAGTCCAGCTTCCCGCAAACACTAGGATTTACAACACAAAATTTCCAACCACAAACAGTCAATTCGGATGACAACAACAGGAGTTCGATTCAACGAAAATCATGCCAAAAAAGAGAGTCGAAATCCTTAACATACCTCAACTCCGGAGAGCCCCTAGCTAAACCGATTTCAAGCTACCATCATGGTGAATATACTGACTTAGGGAAGCACATACTACTGCCAAAACACAGCCGTAACAGTTCAACAAGAAAATAATGCAATCAAAACTTAATCAATACGATTTCTATGAATTCTACAATAGAAACTCCGTAACAACAATCTACCAAGATCCATGGATTCACTACTATACGATATAACTAAGAATCAAGAAGAATAGAAGATTACCAAGGTTTTGAAGATGAGACAGCCACCAAAAGACACAAAAACACTGCTACAATACAAGCACAAACGACGTATTCATAATCTATGCTCGGAAATTGATTTGCATCTTTCAATCAACATCAAATTGCTTATGTCACTCCCCACCTTGGGAGGAATGACTGGAATCTAGTGCCATACTGGAATACGACTAACCTGGCTAGGCTTATGCACCTCTGGTACATGCTTGAAACACAATTCAAAAAAACAACGAGCTATATCTATGCTGTAAATATAGCCTCCGGACGACAAGGCCATATAGACACCTGTAAAACAAAATAGATAACCAACAACAAGAAATATAAAGGGAATCCTCTGTTGGTCCGACAAGACCAGCATGTTGTCTAGTTTTAGCAGAATGAAAATAAGAAAACTATAACTATATTATAGCCTAAAAGGACACTATCTAACAACTAAACAAGGCCCCACACCGCCATCACATGAAGTAAAAAATATATAGGGCCCACACAGCAAACAACAAAATGAACAACTAGAATTTTGTACTCTGAAAGCCTCTAAGAGTGGAATAATGGTCGAGACAGGGCCCGGACCTACCCATAAGCTATACAATCAAAAGAGAAAAACTTCTAACTATTAGCTCCGGAGGAAGGGAGCTAACTGTACTACTAACTCTAGCTGAAAGATAAGAAGGCCCTGATCCGCGTCTATCCGCACTTGCAGGCAAGTAATGCAGCACCCCAAGGATGGGCGTCAGTATAATATGTACCGAATATGTAAGGCAGCCGAGGAAAATGACTAAATAATAATGATAATGAAACTGAACAGTTCAATAGGAGAGATAGAGAATTAACTTGATATAATCTTATAACCTGTTGTAGAATTAATAGTAAATAGTACAAACTAGGACATTACCTGGCCCCCATAAGCCCGGAAGGTACATCCAGCACAGAATAACCTGCCCGGGGCCCCCATAAGCCTTAGTGGGTTCACCTTAATATATATACCCTTAATTAGGTCAAAATGAGTCAACAGGTAACTATATCCGTCCTACCGGTCCCATAGGTCTGCAAGTAGGCTCGCTCGGCTCCTGATCTATAGTTGCGACTGAGTCCGGTGGACTCCTGATAACTGCACCCTAGGCACCAGGCTCAACGAGGGTGTGATGCCGATACGACATAAACATAATAGTCCATCCATGGAATGGACTGTAATGTGGCCCTTAGGCCTCTGCATCATCCCATGGGATGACATATCACTCTCTAGAGCAACGTCATATAGCCCCTGATGGGCGTCGACGCAGCTAGTAACCCTGGGGTTAGTTACGGAAGGCTATACAGGGCAGGTCAATCCCAAACTAAACATAAAGTACTAGTATCGACTAACAGTAGAAGCTAAGCACAATAAACATACTTCTAACTTTCTTACAAGGGCTCAAGCTATATTACAATGCTATAGGAAATAACTTGCCAAAGGAATTCTCCTTAACATACCTTTATTGTCGTTTTCCGAATAACCGACGAGTTTCAACTTGTATTCGTCAGCTCTTTTCAACTGTAACTTTAATACTGAAAGAGTGTTTCCAATTTCAATACTAAATTCAGTAAAATGGAATCTTTTGATACTAATAGCAACTACAATTCAACTTCGTAAAATACGATAAAAAACCTATAATTTCCCAAGAGTTCAAAAGGGAGAAATGCTTACCTAAAGACCGTGGTCGTTTAGGAATCAATTTGGAGCAATTCCAACAACTTCTACTTGGTGGAGTTTCAATTTGCCGAGTGTATTTTTGAGAAATATCTCTTTAGTAATGCTTCCATAGGCCTAGAACTCGTTACCCAAAGTTAATTTGAGATTGGCTGGATTTTGTAGCGTAATCGGACGAAAACTATTGAACCCCTCGAGTTATACTCTCTCTAGCCGAAAATATATGTTGATAAATGATTAAAATAAAAGGAGGGGCTTTATATATATATATATATATATATATATATATATATATATATATAAAGAGCGGTGGCAGGGGGACGCACTATTCCGCCCATAGTGCAAACCACCCTGCCGTGCCGCGCCTCTCAAGGCGCCAGTAGGCCTGACACACCCGGTGGCCAGTGCGCTACTAGCTGGCGCATCGCGCTGGCCCTGCGCATGCTGGTTCTGTCAGACCCCGCTTTTGAGGCCTTTTCCACACGCGTCACGCTCTCTTTATTCGTCATAAACTCATGTGAATGCCTACTAACCAATGGCATTCTTATGGGGCGTAACAACTTAGAACCTTTGGGGAGCTGCTAGGGAGAGCTTTACACCGCCTCCCTAATGTGCCATGATTTCATGGAACTTTCGATGCTTAAAATCAAGAAATTATGGATATTTCGGGTATGATTATATAGGTATGATGTGTTTTGTCCTTAATGTTGCAGGAAAACAGGTTCGAAAGTGAACTGGGCAAATTTATGGTGAAAATAACTAAAAGGGTGACTGCGAGGCACTTCATGATTCGTTGGCAGGAGGCATGACTCTTTTCTGAAGGCGTGAGCAAAAGATGAATTTTGAAGATTCAATACAGTGTACCTGGAAGGTTGAGGGAATGACTCGTTACACCTGATAACGAGTCGTGAAGTCAGTCATGAAGGCTGAGAGAGAAAATCTTAACTAAGTGACCAGTGGAGTTGACGACAGACATAACGAGTCATCACGTGATGAAACGACTCATTGGCAGATCACTGAAACCAACCGTAAGGCGCACTGGAATTTTGAAGGAGTAAGACCACGAGGGACCTAACGACTAATTCCCAGGCACAACGATTCGTTAGGTGACCCGTTGCCACAATTGGGTATGATGATGAGGACGATTATTTTAAGTAAGGCACGACTCGTCATAGGTCCCAATGATTCTTCACCAAGCCTATTGCCACTGCCGACCTGGTTTCCTGTTTTAGTTAGGAAAAGTTTTTCTTGGAACTATAATGTTATACCCCGTAGAATTCCCGGCACTTAGATGACCTGTTCGCACATTGGTTAAGCGTATTTGAAAGCCATACGTGCTAGGGAAAGGCCCGGGAAAAGATCGGACGAGAAACCTATCGAACCATCGCGGGAGGAGCCGAGGCAGAGCCCCTCCGCGATGGCAGCGTGTCACAGAGGTGAGGCCTCCGCGATGGCTCCGTGACACGTTGCCCGTGTCCAGGCCCAAGTATATAAAGCCTCCACTTCAGTCCAAAATTAGATTACACCTGAAAATTTCCAGAACACGCAGCAAATAGAGAGAAACGAAGGAAAATTAAATATTTTCGTCCGATTACGCTGCCAAACGCTGCCCAAACCCAAATTAATCCTAGATACCAAGGTATTTAGCAGCAGAGAGCATTTCTACGGAGTTAGTTTTGCGAAATACGGCCGACGAATCGGCGAGCCGCCGAACTAAAGTAAGTAGAATTGCTCCAAATTAATGTCTATGTGTTCCTAGCCGAGAAGTAAATAATTCTCCCTTCTGGGCCGCTGGAAAATAGCGAGTTTTTGACCGTCTTTCGATAAGCCTAAGTTTAGGCTATAAATTAAATCGAAAGTAACGTCGCTCTTTACAATAATGTTGTATTTAGTATTGATTGACGTATTTATGAATGCAGTTGGGAGAAAAATAGTTGAAGTACCGGCCGAGCCTCGTCCGATGGACGAATATTCAAAGATAAGGTATGTAAAGTTAGTTTCCTCGACAAGTTAAGTAATATCAGTATAGTGTAATAAATTACAGACCAGTAGAATGTTCAGAAATCGATTATTGTGTTATTTTGAATATTGGTGCAAGATGAGAAGTTTTGGGTTGTAATGTGTACGATACCCATCCGTACTATATAAATTCAGACGTAAGTGATTAAGATTGCCTAGTATACTCAGTATATGATGTAATATGCCATGTTAAGATATTGTTGTGTTTAGCTGAAGCCTCGTGAAGTAGTACAGTATTCGTAAGTACTTTAGAAATAGAATAGCAGGCTAAAATAAAGTTCAGGAAACATGTCAGGAGTAGTAAATCATGTTACTATAGAAAGCCAGTATCCCGTGTAGTTCAGCAGAAAGATTATATTCGTACATACATCTATAGTATTTCCAGCCTCAGCATGTATGGAGTATGTACTTATTTCTATCACAGGTCCAGCATATAGTATATATAGAAACTTAGTAAACAGCAGAGCTTTCAGTAGAAACATTATTTATATAGCATTTGCCCAGTATAGCTGGCAGGAGACTATATTCATATTTATATATCTTTACCTGCCTCAGCACGTATTAAATACGTAAAGATTACTACTATTAGCCAGCATGTAATATAGGTGATACTTTACCCCTATTAGCCTCAGCATGCGAGATACTCAGATAGTATTACTAGTTGAGACCATTGTATTGTTTGGGGTTGGATCATCTAGCATCCATGACCGCCCAGGGTTAATAGCTGTATCGACTCATCCACCAGAGGACGAGGATACGTTACTCTACGGAGTGGCATGCCGTCCCGCCAGGGGACGAAGATGGGATGTCAGTTTTTCCCCATATTTGTGCCTTGATCGGCCCTTACACACCCCAGTCGAGCGGATACGCCCGAGTGTAGATTCAGGAATCCTCCGGACTCAGATGCAGTTATAGTCAGGGGCTCAGCGAGCCCAAGTGCATACCCTGGGGCCGACAGGATGCTTACAGCCACTATAGGAGATGGGATAACCGGGGTAGGGGTATAGATTCTGTGCTGTTTGTACCTCCCGGCTTATGGGGGCCGGGTAAGGTTTGTGTGTACTATGTTATGTAATTTCCTGTTATGTCATGTTAGGCTAGATACCAGTAGATCAGTAGTTGCACGATATGTTCCAGGTATGACTCTTGTCCCTTCCAGTAAAGACTGAGTGTAGATGAGGTTTACATTATCAGATAGTTAAGTTATTCCTTCTACTTCAGCTCGATTAGTCATGTTACTACTTTCAGATGTTGTTTTCAGTTATACTATTTCAGTTGCTTTACATACTCAGTACCAGCGGTACTGACGCCCAGTGGGGCGCTGCATTACTTGCCTGCAGGTACCCATAGCCGAGCAGGCGATACCACGTGATCCCCATCAGCGGTTGAGTATTCAGCTCCTGTCATCCGGAGACTGAATTTCTAGAGGTGTAGTTCAGTTTCTTTTGTTATACAGTATGGGTAGGTCGGGGCCCTGTCCCGATCATTTCTATTATCCTTCCTAGAGGCTTGCAGTCTGTATATATTCCCTGTGGTCAGATGAGCCGGTCGTGTGGGGCCGTGCAGTTGTATAGTTGCCTTTACTACTTCTTTCTTTTGTAATGGCCGTGTGGGGCCATAGTTTACCAGTAGTGGTTACCTTGCCGGTCACGTAGCTTTTCAGTATGTTATGCTTGAGTTGCAGATAACTAGACAGCATGGTGGCCTTGTCGGCCCGCATAGGTTCCCCTAAATTGCCTTGTTTCTGGTCAGCTGTAGTACAGGTACAGAAGGCTTTAGGCCAATGGGCCGGGGGCTGTATTTACAGCCGCTATATAGCCCTTTGTTTCCAGAAATTTGAGTTAGAGCCAGCCAGGCGCCAGATGCGTCCAGGCTTAATAGTTCAGCAGGTCAGGGCTTAGTAGGGCACCATGTGCCAGTCATACCCCCCAAGATGGGGCGTGACAAACTTGGTATCAGAGCAGGTCGTATCCCAGGGAGTATGCAAGCCGTGCTAAGTAGAGTCCTATCCATGGATGTGTTGTGCACCACATACTATGGGTAGGAGGCTGCAAGGCATGATAGGATGGTTGTCCTTTTATTCTAATTCGGTCGTGCTATAGAGTTGTACAGTATAGGGTTGAATTCCAAAAATCTTACCATATTCTTTGGTTACAGATAATGTCAAACCAGCACCATCCTATTACCGGTCGGAACTTAGACATTGCAGCAGGAGATGGCACTAGCAGAATGCCTCCCCCTCACTTGGAGACAGCCCGATCAGAGGGCCCTACAGAGGCTTTATCTCAGCCTCCTCAGCAGTCTCCACCACGTCAGGAGTCACTTGGGGCGACATTACCTTCAGCAACCCCTATATTGACTCCTTCTGATCAGGAGGTTAGGAGTGCTGTAGTTTTGTTAGCACAGATGATGGCTGCTCAGCGTCAGCCAATGCCATCTACAGCTGCAGAATCATCAGGAGGGCCCGGTAGTTCAAGGGTCCGAGAATTCTTAGCCCTGGATCCCCCACAGTTCACAGGTACGGACCGAACAGAGGACCCCCAATATTTTCTGGATCAGATTTAGAGAATCTTCAGGGTTATGCATGCTACGCCGACTGAGTCAGTTCAATTGGCCGCATTCCGGTTGCGAGATATTGCGGTGCTATGGTATGAAAGCTGGGAGAGGTCCCGAGGGAGAGATGTTTCCCCACCCACCTGGTCCATCTTTTCAGGAGCCTTTCTGGATCATTATCTGCCGCGGGAGATTCGACAGGCCCGGGTAGAGCAGTTCCTACATCTAGAACAGGGGGCCATGAGTGTTCGGGAATATTCTTTGCAGTTTGATTCTTTAGCCCAATATGCACCGTCTTTCGTTGATACCATGGCATCCAGAGTGCATCGCTTCATTACGGGCCTGAATCCAGAATATGTTGAGATTTGCACTACAGCCACACTGCGAGAGGACATGGATATTGCTCGCATTCAGGCATTTGCTCAGAATATTGAGGGCATCAGACAGTGGCAACGAGAGGTCAGAAGGGTTAATCAGGAGCAGCGTCGCCGGGACAGGCCAGTTGAATCACAAGGAGAAGCCCGAGGAGGACCCAGGCCCCGAGTGTCAGATAGGCCGCCCAGGCCCCCGCCTCCGCCACAATCACAGGGGGGTAGATCCAGCCGCAGGGGGCAGTCAGGGATTGGTAGAGGCTCGCAGATGGCAGATTCACCATCACAGAGGAGGGCAGAGTAGAGCAGGTATACCCTACCACTTTGCCCTATATGCAGTCGACGCCATCCTGGAGCATGCAGATATGGCTCCACCGTATGTTATAATTGTGGCCAAGAAGGCCATTTGATGAAAGATTGCCCAGTCAAAGGTCGTGAGGACCGGGACAGACAGGATAGGGCATCAGCAGGATCACGAGCTACAACATCTTCGACTGGGCGCAGGCCCCCAGTTTCAGTAGGCAGGGGTCGAGGCAGATCAGGGGCCTCCAGTATAGGTGCGGGTCCAAGCCGCACATATGCCTTACCGGGGAGGCAAGATTCAGAGGCATCACCTGATGTTGTGACAGGTATGCTAACTATCTGCTCACACCCTGCTTATGTGCTAATTGATCCAGGGTCTACCTTGTCCTATGTTACTCCATTTGTGGCATGGAAGTTTAGTATTGTACCGAAATCATTACAGCAACCCTTCTTAGTATCTACGCCCGTCGGTGACTCTATCACAGATAGTCGAATTTATCGCGGGTGTACAGTAGAGGTTGTTGATCGCCAGACCACAGTAGATCTGGTCGAGTTAGAAATGATAGACTTCGATGCCATAATGGGTATGGACTGGTTAGTACCATGTTTTGCTAATGTTGAATGTTGGACCAAAACGGTCCGATTCCACTTCCCGGGGGAAGCAGTACGGGAGGGGCAGGGCAGTACCGCGACGCCAAAAGGTAGGTTTATTTCCTACCTTCGGGCGAGAAAGTTGATATCTAAGGGGTGCATTTACCACCTTGTCAGAGTTCAGGATGTCCAAGCAGAATCTCCGACACTCCAGTCTGTTCCAGTGGTAAATGAATTCCCAGATGTATTTTCTGATGAGTTACCTGGCCTTCCCCCAGAAAGGGAAATAGACTTCACTATTGACTTTCTACCAGGCACTCAGCCAATATCAATACCTCCTTATCGTATGGCTCCTGCAGAACTCAGAGAATTAAAGGAGCAGTTGAAAGACCTGTTAGATAAAGGTTTTATCAGGCCGAGTACTTCCCCGTGGGGTGCGCCAGTCTTGTTTGTGAGAAAGAAAGATGGCTCACTCCGAATGTGTATAGATTATCGGCAGCTAAACAAAGTTACAGTAAAGAATAAGTATGCGCTTCCTAGGATTGATGACCTATTTGATCAGTTACAGGGAGCCAGATACTTTTCTAAGATTGACTTGCGGTCCGGATATCACCAGGTCTGAGTACGTGAGAGGGACATCCCTAAGACAGCATTCAGGACCCGATATGGACATTTTGAATTTCTGGTTATGTCCTTCGGGCTAACAAATGCCCCAGCAGTCTTTATGGACCTGATGAACAGTATTTTCAGACCCTTCCTGGACTTGTTCGTGATAGTATTCATTGATGATATTCTGGTGTATTCTCGCTCTGAAGCAGATCACCGGACTCATTTGCGGACAGTGCTCCAAATTCTTAGGGACCGCCAGTTGTATGCTAAATTTTCGAAATGTGAATTCTGGCTTAACTCAGTAGCCTTTTTAGGGCATATTGTCTCAGACGCTGGTATACAGGTAGACAAGCAGAAGATAGAAGCAGTTATGTCATGGCCTAGACCTACCACCCCGACTGAAGTTCGTAGCTTTCTGGGGTTGGCAGGATACTATCGGAGGTTCGTTGAGGGATTCTCAACCATTGCAGCACCTTTAACAAAATTGACACAGAAAGCAGCAAAGTTTCAGTGGACGGAGGCATGTGAGCAGAGTTTCCAGGAACTGAAAGATAGATTGACCTCCGCTCCCGTATTAGCACTGCCGGAAGGCACAGAAGGTTATTCAGTCTATTGCGACGCGTCAGGTGTCGGATTGGGCTGTGTATTGATGCAGCATGGTAGAGTAATTGCATATGCTTCCAGGCAGCTGAAAAAGCACGAAAGGAATTACCCCACCCATGACTTAGAGTTGGCCGCAGTAATTCATGCCTTGAAGATGTGGATGCATTACCTGTACGGCGTCCATGTTGATATATATACAGATCATAAGAGCTTGCAGTACATTTTCACTCAGAGGGAGTTGAATCTGCGGCAACGTCGCTGGTTAGAATTGTTGAAGGATTATGATGTGAACATCCTGTACCATCCGGGAAAAGCTAATGTTGTAGCAGATGCTCTGAGTCGAAAGTCAATGGGGAGCTTGGCGTATTTGCGACCCGAGAGACAGAAATTAGCTAAAGAAATTCATCAGTTAGCTGGGCTAGCCGTTCGAGTAATGGAAACAGGAGATAATGGGGCCGTAATTCAGAATTCTGCAGTATCATCGTTAGTTGCAGAGGTAAAAGAACGACAGTATGAGGATCCCGATTTAGTCCAGCTCAGAGATAGAGTTCAGAAGGGTAAGGAGCCAGATTTTCAGATAACCGAGGATGGTGTACTACGCTGCAAGGGCCACCTTTGTGTCCCGAACGTCTCAGGCCTTCGTGGGCAGACTATGCACGAGGTACATTACGCTCGCTATTCCCTTCATCCGGGGGCGACAAAAATGTACCACGACATCAGAGACATCTATTGGTGGCCAGGTATGAAAACTGAAATAGCTGAATTTGTATCTAGATGTGCTAATTGTCAGCAGGTGAAAGCAGAGCACCAGAAACCGAGTGGTTTGACGCAAGAAATAATGATACCTACGTGGAAATGGGAAGCAATAAATATGGATTTTGTAACAGGGTTACCCCGTACTAGACACAGAAATGATTCCATTTGGGTAATAGTTGATAGGCTGACAAAATCAGCTCATTTCCTGCCAGTAAGGGCTACCTTCTCAGCTGAGGATTATGCCGAATTGTATATCAGAGAAATAGTTAGATTGCATGGCGTGCCGGTATCTATCATTTCAGACAGGGGAGCACAATTTACAGCTAGATTCTGGAAATCGTTTCAGAAAGGTTTGGGGACGCAGATTAATTTGAGCACAGCATTCCATCCTCAAACAGATGGGCAGGCCGAACGTACAATTCAGACGCTCGAAGATATGTTACGAGCGTGTGTGTTAGATTTTGGGGGTAGCTGGGATGAACATCTTTCGTTAATTGAATTTGCTTATAATAACAGCTACCATTCAGCTATTCAGATGGCGCCTTTCGAGGCATTATACGGGTGAAAATGTAGATCGCCGGTGGGCTGGTTTGAGATAGGAGAATCAGCATTAGTTGGCCCAGACATTGTTCGGCAGTCCGAAGAAAAGATAAAGCTTATCCGGGAACGTTTACTGACCGCTCAAAGCCGCCAGAAGTCATACGAAGAAAGACGGCGTAGAAATCTAGAATTTTCGGTAAACGACTGGGTATATCTGAAAGTGTCCCCGATGAAAGGGGTAATGAGGTTTGGCAAGAAAGGCAAGCTTAGCCCCAGATTTATTGGGCCATATCAGATTCGGCGAAAAATAGGCCGCGTGGCATACGAGTTGAACTTGCCTCCAGAATTAGCGTCAGTACACCTAGTATTTCACGTTTCCATGTTAAGAAAGTTCGTAGGGGACCCTTCTACAGTAGTTCCAGTCCAGGATGTTCAGGTCACAGAGGAGTTAGCCTATGAAGAGGTTCCCGTAGCCATCTTAGACAGACAGATTCACAGGCTGAGAACTAAAGATTTTGCATCTGTCAAGGTATTGTGGCGTAACAGAAATCGGGAAGAAATGACGTGGGAGGCTGAAGAAGATATGAAAACCAGATATCCTCACTTATTTCAGGCCTAGTCAGACGACAGGTATGTCCGTATCATTATTTACACAGTACTTTTTAGTATGTATGTTGTAAATGATAAAGAAAGAAGTGATATTTAGTTGTCCAGTGGATTGTAGAATATTGTGTGCAGTGCCTGTGTTGGACTTTTTCTGCGTTTCAGGTCATTGCGATAGTCCATATTACAGGGGAAACTCTGCCAAATTTTTCCCAGAAACTAGAGTGAACAGCTCTCTAGACAGCAGTATACATTCGGGGACGAATGTTCCTAAGGGGGGGAGAATATTATACCCCGTAAAATTCCCAGCACTTAGATGACCTGTTCGCACGTTGGTTAAGCGTATTTGAAAGCCATACGTGCTAGGGAAAGGCCTGGGAAAAGATCGGACGAGAAACCTGTCGAATCGCGGGAGGAGCCGAGGCAGAGCCCCTCCGCGATGGCAGCGTGTCACGGAGGTGAGGCCTCTGCGATGGCTCCGTGACACGTTGCCCGTGTCCAGGCCCAAGTATATAAAGCCTCCACTTCAGTCCAAAATCAGATTACACCTGAAAATTTCCAGAACACGCAGCAAACAGAGAGAAATGAAGGAAAATTAAATATTTTCGTCCGATTACGCTGCCAAACGCTGCCCAAACCAAAATTAATCCTAGATACCAAGGTATTTAGCAGCAGAGAGCATTTCTATGGAGTTAGTTTTGTGAAATACGACCGACAAATCGGCGAGCCGCCAAACTAAAGTAAGTACAATTGCTCCAAATTAATGTCTATGTGTTCCTAGCCAAGAAGTAAATAATTCTCCCTTCTGGGCCGCTGGAAAATAGCGAGTTTTTGACCGTCTTTCGATAAGCCTAAGTTTAGGCTATAAATTAAATCGAAAGTAACGTCGCTCTTTACAATAATGTTGTATTTAGTATTGATTGACGTATTTATGAATGCAGTTGGGAGAAAAATAGTTGAAGTACCGGCCGAGCCTCGTCCGATGGACGAATATTCAAAGATAAGGTATGTAAAGTTAGTTTCCTCGGCAAGTTAAGTAATATCAGTATAGTGTAATAAATTAAAGACCAGTAGAATGTTCAGAAATCGATTATTGTGTTATTTTGAATATTGGTGCAAGATGAGAAGTTTTGGGTTGTAACGTGTACGATACCCATCCGTACGATATAGATTCAGACGTAAGTGATTAAGATTGCCCAGTATACTCAGTATATGATGTAATATTCCATGTTAAGATATTGTTGTGTTTAGCTGAAGCCTCGTGAAGTAGTACAGTATTCGTAAGTACTTTAGAAATAGAATAGCAGGCTAAAATAAAGTTCAGGAAACATGTCAGGAGTAGTAAATCATGTTACTATAGAAAGCCAGTATCCCGTGTAGTTCAGCAGAAAGATTATATTCGTACATACATCTATAGTATTTCCAGCCTCAGCATGTATGGAGTATGTACTTATTTCTATCACGGGTCCAGCATATAGTATATACAGAAACTTAGTAAATAGCAGAGCTTTCAGTAGAAACATTATTTATATAGCATTTTCCCAGTATAGCCGGCAGGAGACTATATTCATATTTATATATCTTTACCTGCCTCAGCACGTATTAAATATGTAAAGATTACTATTATTAGCCAGCATGTAATATAGGTGATACTTTACCCCTATTAGCCTCAGCATGCGAGATACTCAGATAGTATTACCAGTTGAGACCATTGTATTGTTTGGAGTTGGATCACCTAGCATCCATGACCGCCCAGGGTTAATAGCTGTATCGACTCGTCCACCAGAGGACGAGGATACATCACTCTACGGAGTGGCATGCCGTCCCTCCAGGGGACGAAGATGGGATGTCAGTTTTTCCCCATATTTGTGCCTTGATCGGCCCTTACACACCCGAGTCGAGTGGATACGCCCGGGTGCAGATTCAAGAGTCCTCCGGACTCAGATGCAGTTATAGTCAGGGGCTCAGCGAGCCCAAGTGCATACCCTGGGGCCGGCAGGATGCTTACAGCCACTATAGGAGATGGGATGACCGGGGTAGGGGTATAGATTCTGTGCTGGTTGTACCTTCCGGCTTATGGGGGCCGGGTAAGGTTTGTGTGTGCTATGTTATGTTATTTCCTGTTATATCATGTTATGCTAGATACCAGTAGATCAGCAGTTGCACGATATGTTCCAGGTATGACTCTTGTCCCTTCCAGTAAAGACTGAGTGTAGATGAGGTTTACATTATCAGATAGTTAAGTTATTCCTTCTACTTCAGCTCGATTAGTCATGTTACTACTTTCAGATGTTGTTTTCAGTTATACTATTTCAGTTGCTTTACATACTCAGTACCAGCGGTACTGACGCCCAGTGGGGCGCTGCATTACTTGCCTGCAGGTACCCATAGCCGACCAGGCGATACCACGTGATCCCCATCAGCGGTTGAGTATTCAGCTCCTGTCATCCAGAGACTGAATTTCTAGAGGTGTAGTTCAGTTTCTTTTGTTATACAGTATGGGTAGGTCGGGGCCCTGTCCCGATCATTTCTATTATCCTTCCTAGAGGCTTGCAGTCTGTATATATTCCCTGTGGTCAGATGAGCCGGTCGTGTGGGGCCGTGCAGTTGTATAGTTTCCTTTACTACTTCTTTCTTTTGTAATGGCCGTGTGCGGCCATAGTTTACCAGTAGTGGTGACCTTGCCGGTCACGTAGCTTTTCAGTATGTTATGCTTGAGTTGCAGATAACTAGACAGCATGGTGGCCTTGTCGGCCCGCATAGGTTCCCCTGAATTGCCTTGTTTCTGGTCAGCTATAGTACAGGTACAGAAGGCTATAGGCCAATGGGCCGGGGGCTGTATTTACAACCGCTATATAGCCCTTTGTTTCCAGAAATTTGAGTTAGAGCCAGCCAGGCGCCAGATGCGTCCAGGCTTAACAGTTCCGCAGGTCAGGGCTTAGTAGGGCCACCAGGTGCCAGTCATACCCCCCAAGGTGGGGCGTGACATATAAATACACAATTTAGGTTTATTTTTGGGAGATAATTCGGAGAAGCCGATTATTATTAATTTTCAAGTAGGACTTTCGTGTTATACGATTGTTCTTGAATCAAGAAACAAGATTTACAATTTTGTTTTTGAATTTGAGGATCAAAAGCAACATTGAAATTTATTCATCAAGTTTGGAGTTTTATTCAATCTATTTGGTTTTTCTTAAAGGATAATTTGTATGTTGCAATTATGATTTATTCAGTAATTTATGCTTGTGATCATACTACATAAGTAGCTAAACCCATAACTAGGTTTGTGGGAAGCAAGATGAATTAACACACATAGGTAAAATACTTGGTGATTCTTCAATGGGGTTTTATCCATGTATTATTTTCCCCCTTCATTTTTATTGATTCTTGACGGTTGCAAACATTAGGACTTGCCTTATTCTTACTTACCTGACAAGGGGGTAATGAATGGGAAAAGGGATTAACAATGGAGATTTGAGGCTATCAACCCTCATCTAATAGCTTGAACTTGTCCAGGGATAGCTAATTTGATATTAAGGGTATGGGTCAATTAAAGTACACCCGTATATGGACTAAGTTGTGTGGTGATAATCATCTAAATAGGGGACCAACCATATAGGTGAACCTAACTTACCAATATTGCATGTTAAACACCAGAATAGATCACTAGTGTATAAGCCTTATGGTTATGAAGTCTTGCGGAACACAATCCTAGTCAAGTCGTTAATTGAATACAAACTAAATTTGATCTAAGCATTCAGTAGTTTTACTTTTGTATATTATTCTATTTGTTTGCCCCTTCGAAAATAAGTAACTCAATAGTAATAGCTATTTGCATTAACTTAAGTTCTTACCATATTCCTTTTGGGATCGACCTCAATCTTTGTTGGGTTCTATATTTGACAATTGACCACTTATATCTCAATTACGAGGTGTAATTTGGGCGACATCAAATTTTGGCACCATTGCCGGGGAATATGGCTTAGGCTTTTGTAATTGTGTTTGCTTTAATATTGGTTCTTGTTTCCTTTTTGTTTTTTCTTTTTTGTTTTTGTATTTAATAGGTCTCACCCATGGAGGAGTTATTATTTCTTGATGACTTGGTAGCCGTTTTGATGGACATTGGGGCTGAAGAGATTCATAGGGGTAAGGAGATTGTATATGCACTTTCTTGAATGGGGTCATACACCTATGCTCCAAAGAAGATCGATCTTGATTTAAAGAATCAGGTGACCCCACTGGCCAAGCCATCTATTGAGGAGCCTCTAGTATTGGAGCTCAAAGAACTCCCATCCCATTTACATTATGTATTTCTGGGAGCCGGTTACACTTCACCGGTTATTGTTGCAGCTGGCTTGGAGGAATGGAAAGTGGAGGCTTTGGTCTCCGTCTTGAAGAGATACAAAAAAGCCATTGGGTGGACCATTGCAGATATTATTGAAATCCCAATCAGTATTTGCACGCAAAAGATCTAGCTAGAACCATATTATATTTTGAGTATTGAACATCAACGTAGGTTGAATCCACCTATGCAAGAGGTGGTCAAGAAGGAAATCATAAAGTGGTCAGACGCAAGAGCGGTTTATCCGATTGCAGACAGCAAATGGGTGAGCCCAGTCCAGTGTGTACTGAAAAAAAAGAGGAATCACGGTGGCCCCAAATGCTAAAAATGAGCTCATTCCTCTAATACTAGTCACTGGTTGGAGAATATGCATGGATTAAAGAAAGCTGAACCAGTGGACGCAGAAAGATCACTTTTTGATGCCATCCATGGACCAGATGTTAGACAGACTTGCAGGTAGAGGATGGTATTGTTTCCTTGATGGTTATTCAGGGTACAATCAAATTTTTATAGCCCCTAAAGACCAAGAGAAGACCACATTCACTTGTCCATATGGTACATTTGCTTTTAAGAGGATGTCGTTCGGGTTATGTAATGCACCCGCCACTTTTCAGTGTTGCATGATGTCCATATTTTTTGGCATGGTAGAAGACATCATTGAAGTCTTTATGGATGATTTTTCGGTGGTGGGTGATTCATTTGAGGAGTGTTTGGCTCATTTGAGCAAGGTGCTCAGAGATGCGAAGAGATAAACTTGGTGCTTAATTGGGAAAAGTGTCCTTTCATGGTCAAGGAAGGAATAATGCTAGGCCACAAGATTTTTGGTAAGGGTATTGATGTAGACCGGGCTAAGATTGAGGTAATTTCTAGTCTTCCACCTCCAATTTCTGTGAAAGGTGTTTGAAGCTTTTACGATCATGCAGGTTTTTATAAAAGATTCATCAAGGACTTCTCCAAAATTGCACATCCATTGTGTAAACTACTCGAGAAGGAGATGAAGTTTTTTTTATGAGGCATGTTTGAAGACATTTGAATTCCTTAATGAGAGATTGACCACCACCCCCATTATTGTGGCACCTGACTGGTCTTTGCCTTTTGAGGTTTGTGTGATGCTAGAGGTGTGGCCCTAGGAGTTGTGTTGGGTCAAAGGCGTGAAAAGAATTTTCATCCAATTTATTATGCTAACAAGGCTCTTAATGCAGCTCAGAAAAATTATACCGTGACAGAACATGAGTTGTTTGCTGTAGTTTTTGCATTTGAGAAGTTTCAAGCATACTTGCTTGAAACTACGGTGATAGTCCACAAAGACCAACAACTTTGAGATATTTGATGGCAAAGAAAGATGTCAAGCCACGGTTGATTCGATGGGTTTTGCTGCTACAAGAGTTCGAGTTTGAGGTAAAAGACCGGAAAAGAACTGAAAATCAGGTTATGGATCACTTATCCAGATTGGAACCTGATGCAACAATTAGAAATGAGCATGACATAGATGATGCATTCCCAGATGAGCAGGTTCTAGCGGCATCTCAAGATCTCATCCCATGGTTTATAGACTTTCCTAATTATTTGGTGAGTGATGTTGTACCGGAGCACTTATCTTTTCACCAGAGAAGGAAGTTTATGTTCGATGTGCAAAAATTTTTCTGGGATGAGCCATACTTATTTCACATATGTGCTAATGGGGTTATTTGGAGATGTGTACACGAGGTAGAGATGTTAAGTATATTGGAGCCTGCCACTCATCCCCTGCTGGAGCCCACCAAAGTGGGATTCGCACAACCCACAAAATTCTACAATGTGGATACTATTGACCAATCATTCACCAGGATGCGCACAATTTTGCAAAGGCATGTGATGCATGTCAAAGACAAGGAGGCATATCACGGAGGCATGAACTTCCTCTTACTCCCATCCTCGTCATTGAGCTATTTGATGTATGGGACATTATTTCATGGGCATATTTGTGAGCTCAAACGGGATGAAGTACATACTTGTTGCTATTAACAACGTTTCGAAATGGGTGGAAGCAGTTGCTCTGCCAAACAATAAAGGGAAGAGTCTCACAGTGTTCTTGAAGCGGAATATATTAGCTAGATTTGGGACTCCCAAAGCCATCCTTAGTGATGGGGTTCACACTTCTATAACCGGTTGTTTCGCTCTTTATTGGAAAAATATGGGGTCAAACACAGGGTGGCCACACCCTATCATCCGCAGCCTAGTGGGCAGGTTGAAGTCACCAACCGGGAAATAAAGACTATTTTGGCAAAGACTGTGAATGCAAATCGGACAGATTGGGCAAGAAAGCTAGATGATTCTTTATGGGCCTATCAGACCGCCTTTAAGACTCCTATAGTTATGTCTCCGTATCAGCTTGTTTATGGTAAAGCATGTCATCTTCCGGTCGAACTTGAGCACAAAGCAATGTGGGCGCTCAAGAAGCTGAACTTAAATTGGAACAAAGCGGCAAACTTGACACTTGAATGGTTAAATGAGCTTGATGAGTTTTAGTTGAAAGCTTATGGGAGTTCTGAAATTTACAAACTAAGGATGAAAACTCAACATGACCGGAAGATTGAGAAAAGATAATTTTGTCCTGGTGATACTATTCAATTCTAGACTTCGGTTGTTTACTGGAAAGTTGAAGTCTAAGTGGCTGGGACCTTTTCGAGTGGTCCAAGTATTCTCCAATGGGGCAATTGAATTAGAAAACCATGAAGGAAAGAGGTTCAAAGTAAATGGTCAGCGGGTAAAAGCTTATTTGGGGAGAAGTGAAGAACTCAAATTGGTTGACCTGTGGACCCTGAGTGAAGTCTGAGTAACTTAAGGGAATTGCATCGTGCTGCGATGTTAAATTAGGCGCTGCATGGGAGGCAACCCATGGAGGTGTTCTGGTGAAGTCTGAGTATCCAAAACACCCACGTTGTGTCGCGACATTAAATCAAGCGCTTCTTGGGATGCAACCCAAGTTGTAAATGTAAGAAAAATCTAGTGTTTACGTTTGTTGATAGGTGCAGGTGATTAAGATGGAAAATTTGAAGTTGGAACCAAAAACTGGAACTTCAGTTCTGGTGCAAATTGTCACATAACGACTCTTTGTTTGACTTGACGACTCGTTCAGTCAAATTGTGAAGAGAACTGCAGAAAACAGGGGAGCAACGGGTGACTTAACGATCCGTTTCTTCAAGGAACAAATCGTGAGGTCCTCTGTCATGTACACTGGATCAAATGCAGAATTAAAAGAAAAGGGTGATAATGGCTCATTCAACGAATCATTGGGAAACTAAACGATTCGTTAGGTGACCCCTCTTGAAGCTACACAAGCCCAAGGACCACGACTCATTGGGTGACCCCACAAGTAATTGCTTGACTCGTTGGTCCCAAGTAAGTTTGCTAAACTCCAGTCACAACACAAAAGGGCTCAACGATTCGTTTAAGCACTTAATGAATCGTCACGCTAGGCGTTATCAAATTTAATGACCATATCTGACCAGACCCAGGACTAAAATTAGGGTATAATTTTAACTTAATCATACCAAACCCGATTCCTTTACCTTTCAAACGTTTCCTAAGCTTAAACCCAACACCCTCAACTTTAAATTTCCCTCGTCTTCTCCTTCTACTCAAACCCATCGAAAAATCCTCGACATTGCACTCCAATCACTAAAATACACACACGATTGCACTCCATCCTGGATCAAGCATTTTGTGACTACTCTTCCCCATTAAATTTTGAATATCTTTACATTTAAATAAGAATTTTGAGGACCCATGTTTTGAATGAAACTAAATTTATTTTGATTAATGGTGTGCTTGTGCAAATCTGTGCCTCTTGATGTTGATGAACCCTAGGAAGGTGTAAATAAATGGATTTCAATTGTATATACACTTGGGTTGATTTAAGAATGTGAAGCTCAATGTTTTTGGAGTTGAATAATAGGCAGAAGATGAAGCTGAATGGGTAAACTAAAACTCTTGAGCACGAGCTACATCACGAGTCGTTGGATCACCAAACAACTCGTTGTGTAGCTTGTCATAACTGGAAGAGTCAAACCAATGAGGTAGTGTACCTCATGACTGACCTAACAACTCGCTGCCTTTGGTAACGACTCGTTGGGACCAGTCGTCAAGTACACTGGCCCAAATTGAAGGAAGTCCAGTTTGTGACAACGATCGACCTCACGAGTCATTGCCAGTGGCAATGACTCGTTTAGTCACTCGTCAGGACCACTAGGCACCATCTCAAAAATTTCTTTTTTTCATCTCATCTTGCGTAGTAATAATGTTTCCACGGGTACAATGGCTCCAAGAGGTACACTGAAGAAGGGCCCAACAAAGAAACAAGCACCTGAGCGCAGTCAACCTTCATACCGTAGACTGTGTGATGATCCGTCCTCCTCTGAAGAGTCAAGTGGATCTAAGGAAGAATACGACATATTAGAGGAGAAGTTAGTGAGGAGACCACCAGGGCTAGGGCTCAACAAACTTCAAATCCGATAGCCCTGGTCGATGATGCCACTCCACTAGCGAGGGATCCGCCCAGCCTCACTGATGATAATGCTAGGGCTGTTGCTGCACTTTCTCCCAAGGCTCCCATAGCTGGGCTAAACACAGAGAGAGTTGTTGAATCACATGCTCAACGAGGGGATTCTGATAATGAGCTGACTGAGACCTCGGACACATCAAACGAGAAACCACAAAATGTGCGGAGATGTGTGTTCATGGAATGAAGGCCATATATAACAGATTCATTGCTCCTAATGAGAAAGGCAATCGAATAAGTGCATATACAAGGAGATGAGGCTGATCACTACAGGGATGAAAGACATTCCAGAGCTACAAGCAGTGTTCGATAAGTACAGGTTCGGTTGGTGGACTGAGCCATCAAGTAGCTATAGCCCGTGCTTAGTCCGGGAGTTCTATACAACCTATACAGCCACATTGTAGCGGTTGGCATTAGGGGGATAGGACTGGAAAAAGAAGCCCCCCTTAAATAAGGTGTTGGTGTGAGAGACTCCGGTAGATATATCTGAGCGGACAATCTCTGGAATGCTATATGGGCTAGAGTATCATGCTCCAGTGAACACAGTAGAGTTTGACCACAGGCTATATGAGTTGAAGAAAGTAAGAACCAAAAAGTTGAATATCTAGGAGCGCATCCAGCAATATAATTGGCTATATCGGATCATTTCTACGAGAGGTCTGCTAGTTGAATGGCTGCATGGCACAAAGTCACAGATAAAAAAGGCCACACTGAACTTTCAGGAAAAGTTTTGGTGGTCACTGGTGCGGCACAGGCTGGTACCAACCAGTAATGATAATATCCTCTCACCTGAAAGAGCAACACTGGTAGCAAGTATAATGGAGGGGTATGCCATCAATTTCCCGCGACAAATTGCTGAGGAGATTAGAGAGCAGGCAATCAACGATGGCACTATAGTTCCTTTCCCATGTTTGATTGATAGACTCTGTCGGGAGTCAAAGGTACCAGTACTGCCATCAGTTGACCAGAGAATAGTGGTCCGGAAGATAACTGATATTGGGTTGATTTGAGATGACACAAACTTGGTATTGAGGGTAAGCACTCAGGTAGCTGTATCCACTGGAGCAACCATATTAGCAGAGGCATTTGGCAGCGGGATGCAGACTTATGCAAAATAGTTCGCTGAGTTTGCAGCTGAGCCTATGGAGGGAAGAGAGATAGGTAGCCAGCCTGAGGCTACAAATATAGTGGACACCTCCACACCTACTGATGTTCCTGAGTCATCATCTACAGCAGCTGCCCCAAGACCACCAGTTGCACCTCCACAATCCACTACAACCGTCCTAGTTACATTTTTACAATAGTTCTTAGTTGATATGGCTAGGTGGCTAGCTAAGTCCAAAAAGCAACAGGCACACACGACTCTACAGGTTAAAGTTCTGATGGAGCAGGTAAAGTCGTGGGTCTTGAAGAAGTTGGAGACATTGTCCAGGTCTGTTCATGGCTGATTGGACGCGTTCGAGAAGGGAATGGATGAGCACCTTGCACAGTTATAGGTGCTGGAGTTGTCTAGATGGTACTCAGAGCTAGGAACGTCAAATTTGAGGTGCGGGACTTGGCCGCACGATAGGTGATCTTGGGAAGAATTTCATGCCCAAGTGATACTCAAATGCTTCATTTCGACTTGTTTATCTATTGTTATGTGTACAATCTCATGTGAATCTTAGGTAAATGTGAATTTATACTAACCAACATGATTAGTGTTGTTTTGCCGGTAGAAGGAAATTTTGGAAGCTAATCTACATGTTGGTGAAGTGCGGGGATGGACTTGGAAGCAAGAAGTGGAAGTTGACAAGGGAAGTTAGAAAAACTAGGGGCTCCGCGATGGCGCCGTGTCACGCTACCATCGCGGAGGCATTCTGCCTGGGATGATGAAAATATGTCAAATTCCAATGGAGGTTCACGTTACCTCGGTGGCACAGAGGCAGTGCTACGCGATGCACTCCGTGTCACGTTGAGTGTGATTACCTGGAACCTCAAGTTCAAGTGAAGGTCCACGTTATCCCTGTGGCACCGAGGCAATGCTCCGCGTTACACTCCGTGCCACGTTGCTTGTTATTCCGGGAAAAATCCTCAATAGTATAAATAGCACACTTAGGTTTTATTTTAAATATTTGACTTTTTTGAGCAAGAACGTGGGTAGCAGACAGTTGAGAGGACGAAAATTCTGGGTTATTCTCTTCCTTTTTGTCTTTAATTTCAATTGCTTGTATGAATTCTACTTATTTGAAGATGTTTAATCCACAAATGAGTGGCTAATTCACCTCTTGCTGAGGTTAAGGATAATTGTAGAGGAATGTAATTATTAATCATTTCAGTTTTCATCTTTTCTTCAATGGTTGTTCTATCAATTCTTGTTTTTACTGCATTAATGTTTGGCCAATGTTAATGTACATCTTAGAAATCAAATTTTGATTTTGAAAAGGAAAGGAATTGGATAGATGTGAATTGGTAGGCTATGATCTTTTCTTAGTTGAGAAAATTGAGAATTGATTTATGTTTAGAATAGAAATATATCTGAAAGTCTTATTAGTCATTTATGGAATCGGTTATGTATGGCTAGAGCATGAGACTCTTATATCACAGAAATGTAGACTAAGTTCTCATGATTCTTTAATTGGATAAGAGTCGAAAGATCCAATCCATAGGCAATTAATTCCTGACTAGAAACCGAAGAGAAGATTCGCTGAATTGAATTAAAAAATTACATCCCTGCATGTTTGCCTTAATCTCAGCTTGTTCATTGCTATTGTTCAGACTTCAAATTATAATCTTAACTTAGACTCTTGTTACTTAGTAATCTTAACTCATAAAACATTATTTGTTTGGTTGTCCACATTCATAGAGATATCGTTCGCTAACACTTAGGTCAATTACTACCGTAGTTCAGTCCCTGTGGGATCGATACTTGGCTTGAAATAAAGCCACTTTACTACTTGTAAGACCACGTGCACTTGCGTGTAGTTGTGAGCCGAAAAGTTCTTGGCGCCGTTGCCGGGGACTGGCAATTGGTAGATTTATTTTCTTAGTGTTAGTTTACAAATTCAATATAAGTGTTGACAACTTGGTCTTAGCCTTTCTCTTGCAGGTACTGAATTTTTCTGAATGCTGGCAAGAGATAAGGAGTTGGTGGATTCATTTATAGAGCCGGAGAGACAATTTCATCGCCAAAGAAGGGAAGCTCTAGGGAAGAAACTGCAGTTGCTAAGACAGGCAATTCTGGAGAAGCAACTGAATCCATCACTTGTAAGGGCAGTTTTAGTGCCCAAAGAGATGGCAGCAAGGCTGATCCGCGAAGTGTCAATCCCACATGAATAATGTTACATACAGTATTCATAGACCAGAGCCAAGAGGGAGGTTCGAGCTTAAGCAGAATATGGTGCAGTTGTTGCACACCAGTGGGCAATTCACAGGTCTCCCTCATGAAGATCCACAACATCTTCAAAACTTTTTGGAGATAAGTGACACTTACATTCCCCCTGGAGTATCATCTGACTATGTGAGGCTTACATTATTCCCGTTCTCATTATTGGGGGATGCAAAGAGGTGGTTGAAAGCTGAACCACCTAATTCTATCACCACTTGGGATGATCTTGCAAGGAAGTTTTTGATATGATTCTTTCCATCTGGGAAGATAGCCAGACTTAGAAGTAAGATTCTAAGTTTCAAACAGAGAGAGGGTGCGAATTTGTATCAAGCTTGGGAGAGGTTCAAGTCGATATTAAGGGATTGTCCTCATCACCAACAATATAATGATGTGTTGGTGCACACATTCATTGAGGGTTTGGAACCACATACTAAGATTCTGTTAGATTCAGCAGCTAGTGGGCAGGCATTGGAGAAGACTTATAAGGAGCTTTACACTTTGTTAAACCGTATTTCACAGGAAAATCCAGAATGGAATACGGATTCAACACGAGGAGGAACAAGGAAAGCTGCAGGAGTCTTTGAGATGGATGGTTTTACGGCTATTGCTGCACAGATAGATGCGTTGCAAAATCATCTCAACACCCACTTCAGCAGTATGAGCTTGAATCAAGCACAAGCCCCAGTCAATGCAGTTCATCAGTTATGGTGTGAAGTATGTGGGAGTAGTGAACACTCAGCTGAGTGTTGTGGTGCCAATCCAAACTTGGTAATTTTTTTATGAAATGTCCAGGGGAATAATAATCAAAAGTATTGCAACAGTTACAACTCAAATTGGAGGAATCATCTGAATTTCTCTTGGGGGAGTAATATCCATCAAGGACAGAGTTCGAATTAGGGCGTGCAGAGAAATCAAGGGGGGCATCAAAATTTTCAGTCTCAATACAGAGGAAACAATGCACCTCCTCCACCACCCAGCAACATTGAGGACATGTTCAAGACGATAATAGCTAACCAAGCGCAGATGCAGGCTGATTATGTGAAATTAGCAGCTGACATGAAAAATCAGCAGTTAGCTACAAAGGCGTTAGAGTATCAATTTGGACAGTTAGCTGGAGCTCAAAACACCAGGCCCAGGGGAGGACTACCCAGTGATACTGATCCAAATCCCAAACAGGTCAATACAGTTACAACAAGGAGTGGCATTCAACTTAAGGAGGTGGAACCAGAAAGACCACCTCAGCAATCTGGAGCAGTGGAAAAAGATGGGGAACATGATGATGTGAGGGGGAAGGAAAAGGCAGCTGACATAGAAAGACCACCACCCCCGTTTCCTCAGAGATTAAAGAAGCACAAGCAAGAAGCTTGCTTTAAGAAATTCATGGAAGTGCTGAAACAGGTACATATTAATTTATCTCTAGTTGATGTTTTGCAGGGAGTGTCGAAATATGCCAAGTACATCAAGTACATCGTAGCAAACAAAAGCATATTGACGGAGTATGCTACGGTGGCGCTTACTGAGGAGTGCACCTCCCGAATACAGAACAGGTTGCTGACAAAGCTCAAGGATCCTAGGAGCTTTACCATTCAGATTACAATTGGGCAATGTATTTGAGCTCGCGGATTATGTGATTTGGGAGTAAGCATAAACTTAATGCCGACACCGGTGTTCAAGAAGTTGGGGCTGGGCAACCCGAGACCAACTATATTGATCTTGTAGCTAGTTGACCATTCTTTGGCCAGACCAGATGGTATTGTGGAGGATGTACTAGTGCAAGTGGGCTCCTTCATTTTCATGGTGGATTTTATTATCTTGGATTTTGAGCCGGATACGGAAGTCCCATTTATTTTGGGACGTCCTTTCTTGGCAACCGGGCGAGCTTTGATTGATGTGGCTGCTGGGCAGCTAACCATGCAAGCACATGACAAAGTAGAGGTTTTTGATGTGTATAAGGCCATGAAACTACCGGCCATTTATGAGGAGCTATCAGAAATCAATGTGCTAAATCAGGAATCAATTCTGCAGATTGTTGACTCACAGGACCCATTGGAGAGAGCCTTGATGGACTCCGATCATTTTGGAAACAATGCTACGTTTGAGATGGTGCAGACGCTAAACGAGCCAAAATGGTTTCCCAGGAAGCAAGACTTTGAGCCATTGATGAGGTTCTTGGAACCATTGCCAAAGCCATCAATCGAGGAGGCACCAAAATTGGAGTTGAATACATTGCCTCCACATCTGAAGTATGTATTTTTGGGGGAAGATGACACTTTGGCAGTCATCATTTCCGCAGAACTAACAGAGGCACAAGTGAAAGATGCATTGGTGGTCCTCAAGAGGAAGAAGAAAGCAATGGGTTGGCAAATGTCATACATCAGAGGAATTAATCAAGTTGTTTGCACACACAGGATTTTTATGGAGGAAGGATCCAAGCCAACTATGCAACATCAGCGGAGGTTGAATCCGGTGATGAAGGATGTAGTTAGGAAGGAAGTGATGAAGTGGCTTGATGCAGGTGTGGTATATCCCATTTCAGAAAGTGAATGTGTTAGCCCAGTTCAGTGTGTTCCAAAGAAAGGAGGGATGACTGTGGTCACCAATGAAAAGAATGAGTTGATTCCCACACGCATAGTCACAGGCTGGCGAATTTGCATGGATTACAGGAAGCTAAATGAGGCCACGAGGAAATATCATTATCCTATTCCATTTATTGATCAGATTTTGGACAGGTTAGCAGGTCAAGAGTATTATTGTTTTCTTGATGGATATTCCGGCTATAATCAGATTGCCATAGCATCAGAGGATCAGGAGAAGACCACTTTTACATGTCCTTATGGGACATATGCTTTCAGGCGGATGCCATTTGGTCTATGCAATACACAACCACATTCCAGAGATGCATGATGGCGATC
Source organism: Datura wrightii (assembly GCA_035772735.1). Taxonomy (NCBI): domain Eukaryota; kingdom Viridiplantae; phylum Streptophyta; class Magnoliopsida; order Solanales; family Solanaceae; genus Datura; species Datura wrightii. Next base: position 126,545,704 of record JASDFA010000003.1, on the reverse strand, counting down.
TTTCACGATATGGTGGAAGATTTTGTCGAGGTATTTATGGATGACTTTTCTGTTTTCGGTAATTCATTTGCTACATGTTTACAGAATCTTGACAGGGTGCTAGCTCGATGTGAAGACTCTAACCTTGTGCTCAACTGGGAGAAATGTCATTTTCTAGTCAAGGAGGGTATCATCCCTACCCATAAGGTGTCATGCAAAGGGTTGGAAGTCGATCGTGCAAAGATTGAAGTGATCGAAAAGCTACCACCACCAGTGTCAGTGAAGGGTGTTCGCAGTTTTCTCGGACATGCGGGGTTCTACAGACGGTTCATCAAGAACTTCTCTAAAATTTCTAGGCCGATATGCTGATTTCTAGAAAAAGAGGTGAAGTTCAAGTTTGACGAGGATTATGTTAAAGCATTCGAGAAGCTAAAACAGAAGTTGATAGAAGCGCCTATTCTCATCTCTCCGGATTGGGAGCAACCTTTTGAATTAATGTGTGATGCGAGTCACGTGGCTGTAGGAGCTGTATTGGGGCAGCGGAGGAATAAAATTTTTCATTCCATTAATTATGCAAGCAAAACACTTGAAGCAGCCCAAGTCAATTATATAGTCACAAAAAAGGAGATGCTGGCATTGGTGTTAGCATTTGATAAATTCAGGTCCTACCTGGTGGGTTCGAAAGTAGTGGTGTATACTGATCATGCAGCAATTTGATATTTGTTTAACAAGAAGGATGCAAAGCCCAGACTAATCAGATGGATATTGTTGCTACAAGAGTTTGACCTATAGATTCGGGACAGAAAGGGGAGCGAGAATCAAGTGGAAGATCACCTATCGCGATTGGAAAGCCGGTTGCATGTAAAGGAAGGTGACAACATCAAAGAAGAGTTCCCAGATGAGCAACTCTTGGCAATAAGGGAAGCTGAAATCCCTTGGTATGCAGATATTGTGAACATGCTGGTAAGTGGAGTCTACCCACCGGAGGCTACGGCTCAACAAAGAAAGAAGTTGAGACATGATTGCAGATATTACATGTGGGATGAGCCGTATCTGTTTAAGCAGGGACCGGATCAAGTGATGAAACGATGCATCCCAGAGAGCTAGATTGCAGAAGTATTGACGAGTTGTCACTCATCATTGTATGGAGGGCACCACGGAGGAGAGCAGACAGGTCACAAGGTGCTACAGTCAGGTTTCTTTTGGCCCACATTGTTCAGAGATTCTATAGCATGTGTAAAAATGTGTGATAGATGTGAAAGAACAGTCACAATTGGTAGAAGACAGGAGATGCCACTGCAGAAGATATTAGAGGTGGAGATTTTTGATGTATGGGGAATAGACTTCATGGGCCTGTTTCCACCGTCATTTGGTAATCGTTACATCTTGGTAGCGGTTGACTATGTATCTAAGTGGATCGAGGCAACAGCTTGTCCCAAGAATGACAATAAGTTGGTGACAAAATTTGTGAAAAAGCAAATTTTCACCAGGTTCGGGACACCCAAATCCATTATCAGTGATGGAGAGGCTCATTTTGTGAATGCGAGTTTCAAGAACTTACTAGCTAAGTATGGGGTGCGGCACAAGGTAGCAACAGCGTATCATCCCCAAACTAGTGGGCAAGTGGAGGTGTCAAACGGAGAGATAAAGCAGATTCTACAGATGACAGTGAATGCACAATGAATTGATTGGTCAAGAAAACTTGATGATGCGTTGTGGGCTTACAGAACTGCATATAAGACTCCCATTGGGACTTCTCCATACAGATTGGTCTATGGAAAGGCATGTCATTTACCTGTGGAGCTGGAACATCGAGCTTTTTAGGCCGTGAGAAAGCTGAAAATGGATCCAGAGTTAGCATGGAAGAAGAGGTTGATGCAACTCAGCGAACCGGATGAGTTTCTATGGCATGCCTATGAAAGTGCCAAATGCTATAAGGAGAAAACTAAACGGTGGCATGATAGGCATATGGTGCATCAGATCTTTGAGCGGGGGCAGAAAGTGTTATTATTTAACTCAAGGTTGAAGCTTTTTCCAGGAAAGTTGTAGTCCAAGTGGTCAGGGCCATTTGAAGTGGTGAGAATGACCCCACACAGGGTAGTGGAGTTGTGGCAAGAAGATAGAAGTACCACATTTTTGGTGAACGGGTAAAGATGTAAGCATTATTAGGGTGAGGATGTTATTCGAGAGAAGACTTCCATCACTCTAGAGGATGATTGAGAATGAATATCATCGAGCTGCGATGGTAAATCAGGCACTGCACGGGAGGAAACCCGTGAATGTGTTGTAATAGAAAAGTAGGATTATTTGAAAAAAAAAAAAAACAAAGAAATAGAAAAATAAAATTTGTTGAGAGGCAACCTATGATTTCTAACGAATTTCTTGTGGTTTAATGGTTTTCAGGTGGAACGGACGGCAAAAATACAAAAAAAAGTGCAAAGGGAAAAAAAATCAAGGTAAGAAAAAAATTTGGAACATTCCAGTGAGCCTACGTGATGGCTCCGTGTCATGGAGGAGGGCCTCCATGTTACCTTCTGTGACACATTGAAGGTATTCCGGAATTTTGTTAAATTAAAAAATACCTACGTGATGGCTCCGTGTCCCGGAGGCAGTGCTCCGCGTTGCCCTTCGTGACACGTTGAGGTGTATTTCGCGTCAGGTTACCAGGTAACCCGCACGAAAAAACCCCCTTTTAACCCCAATTTCCTTGATGTTTTCCCTATTCTCTCATTTCCTCCGCGACCCACACCCAAAATTTCCTTCTCCCCCAACGTGACACGGACTTAGTGATCAACTTCCTTCGAGTTTTCTTCAATTTCATCGAAGTAAAGGTATGTTCTTGAATTTTTCCTTATTATTGCTCAAATTTTCGATTATTGAACATGTTTTGTGATGAAACCTTGCCCTAAGTAGGAAATAAGCTTGAAATCAATTAAGTTATGATTGATTGATGTTCCTAGGACCGTTGTTAGTATATTAGCTCAATGATTGCATGATTATTGTAATTCTTACGATATTGTTAGCTAGGGTTGAGGATTGAATAGGAAGAAGACAAAATGCATGAAAATGTTGATAAATTGAGTTGTGCATGTTGATTGAAGTGAAATGTATTGTGATTGATGTTGTATATACTAAGTTAGCAGAGGGATTTTCGGGAGAATGCAATTGGAGAATTACATAGGTTGTTGGAAAAAATTGCAAAGTGCTAATGATGATGTAATTGAATTGATGGAGAAATTTTTCTTCATTGTACGAATTCTGAGTAGTACAAAGTAATTGTTCCATTGACTTATATGAATGCACTAAGCATGTTGAATGTTAAGAATTTCAAAAACATGAATGTCTTGTCAAATTGTGTTGATTGCGGCTAAAGACTAAGTGTGGGGTGGTCCAATTAAACCTAACCTTAGTGTAGCTAACTATGACTTGAATAACATTGGAACTATATGTTTGAATGTACAGGAACAACGTCAGGATGACAAGATAAGGGCAAGGGCGCATCCAGATCGGGCACTAGTAGAAAGAGAGTAAGATTGGGGACAGCAGTACCAGCAGCACTAGCGGTTCCTAGAGGGCAACGCCGACAGTATGGAACCAGATGGGTGACTGATGAGGGGAAGAAGTGATAAGCTACACACAAAGAAACCAAATACTTCCTGGAGGAGCAAATAGCACAGGAACCACTGGCATAGGAATTCCCGTGGATTGTACACAGGTTTGACACCGCTGGGCTAAACTTCATTTTTGAAGAACCCAGGGAGTGCAATCTCCATCTTATTCGGGAGTTCTATGCCAATTGGAACCCGACCTTGCGTAGCCACACCATCAAAATCAGAGGACAGGTTGTCACCTTTGAACCCCACCATTTGAATGCAATCGTGGGGGCACGGGACATAGACGCTCATATCCTCCGTCAACTGAACATCACTCCACCTTATGCGGACATTAGACGCACCTTATATGGAGCCCGATCGACAGCTAGGTGGGGTAGGCACAAGGAAAGGGGCTACCATCAGACGTTGCCCTATTCTCAGATGAACAGGGAGGCCCGGATTTGGTTGAAGATTATTTGTTCATGCCTGATCCCGGGGGTGCACATGACTGATGTCACCCGGGATAGAGTTTGTCTGGTGTACGCACTGATGAAGGGGCTAGAAATCAACATTGGGGCAGTGATCATCTCCGCCATGAAGAGAGCCCAATTGCATAGGTACGGGTTCGGTGGTCTACTTACCACTTTCTTGAGGGGCCACGATATGAGGAGGAGGCCCTAGATTACATCCCTCAGATTGACAGGTGCGCCTTGGATTTCACCAAAACCAAGGAACCTGACACTACTTATGGGCTGGTGCTCACACTAGTCGAGCGACATGCTCGGGATGATTAGTACATGGCACGCATGTACGGGATGCAGATGTTGCAGCTGCACATCAGTGGACGGCCCTCAACGGAGGTTGAGTTGTGGCAACTCAAGTTAGATTACCCATTCAACGAGAATGCCTGAGCCTTATGCCGAGTGGGGCCCGCATTTGTGGAGCCCGTGGAGGATGACGTCCCTACCGATGAGGAGACACACCGGGAGGACTCAGATGTTGAGTCGGATGAGGACGGTAGGGGCGATTCTGATATGGGAGACGAAGCGCTGGCACCTGATGAAGAAATTGAATACTTTTATTGATTAGGGAGTTTCACCACCTAACCTTTGTGATATTTTGCAATTATCTGAACACTGGGGACAATGCTCGACTTAAGTGTGGGGTGGGAGTAGTTAGGTGCTAGCTGTTTTGCTTATTTTTGTTGTGCTTGTGCTAAATGTGACCCTGTGACTCTGTGTTTCGTGTTTTGTAGTTAATGTTGGTATTGTAATGAATCTTGAGCTGCTGTTGTGTTGGGCTGCTGTTGTGTGTGATGTGTAAATATTTTTCAATTATATTTTTATCTTTTTCTATCGAAACTTTTTTTGTTGAAATTTTTTATGTCGGGTTTCTCGGTTTTTATTTTCGGTGCTTTTCTCGAGAATATTCCCATTGAACCGACGTCGTAGATAATGACTGTTCCCTATGATTGATGGATGACGACCGTCTTAAGGGAAATGTAGTCGATAGGAGTAGTTTTTTTTCTTTTTTTCTTCTTTCTTTTGTTTGTTTCCCAAACGTGTCGCTAATTAATGGTTCAAAATTCTTGTTACGTGTTGTACATGATATTAAGTTGCAAGCGTGATTCGTATGAAAGCATGCAAATGTGTTAAACATGTTGAGATACCTAGGCCATAGAGTTCGATTCGATGTGATCGAGGCTTAATAGTGAATTCTTGTAATTAGCTGATTGAAGAGTCTGTGAATATGTCTTAAGTTGAGCATGTGCAATGAGTGTGAGGTGAGGTTTCGACTTTTCCATGCTATTGTGAAGTGTCTAGAACTTGCCTGGTGTGTATACTAAACGAAATGAAGGATGTGGATTGTAGGAAAGGATGTAGGCATTTCTTTGAATAAAGCAGAAGTTTCTCCCTTATCATACCTACCTTGAAGGTTACGTCCTAGTTAGCCCCATTGAGCCTTTAGCCTATTCTTTGAGAGGTACAAACCGAGCTTAACCCCTTCTTTTCATTTGCAGTGAATTTAATCCAAAACTCTTAAGCGCTTAAGAAAAACAATTTTCCCAAAGGGTAAACGAGTGAGAAGTGTGAAATGGAAGGAAAGCGGAAGTTGTGGAAGCTAAATAACAGGTCAAAGGTGTACTTGTTGAAATTGATTAGTTAATAGTAGAGAGTAAGAAAATCAATAAATGAGAAACAAAAAAATAAGATGCATAAATACTCTTTGCTAGTAAGTCGAGTGTGCTTAAAGAAATGGGAACAAAAACAAAGAATAAAATTCAAGAATGAGAGGATGGAGGAAGAAGCAATGCCCTTACTGAAGGTGGGATGTACTGAAAAGCGCTTTGGGAAGCTAGTTGCTATTATTGGTTAGCCCAATATTTGCTAGTTCCTTAGCTTACATTACAACCCATTAAGTCCTATGTGATCTTACATCACGCATCCTTATATTAGTGGAGTAAAACACTAGAGGCAAGCTTATGGGTCATGACATGATGCATGTGAATTCTTTGGGAGAGCGAGCGAAATCATATTCATATACCCCTACACGTAGTGCTTTGGAAATCTTATGATGCCAAATGGGGTAATTCTCTTGTGTTGTGAGGGCACATGCTTGACAAGAGATAAAATTTCGTGTCCTTGATCAGTTGATTTGCATGAGTTTGCATGGATCGAGAATCGATTCTTGAGGTTAGGAGGTCTTAATATGGTGCACTTGATTGTATTGATGAAACCATGCATGTTTTCTTGATGATTTGTTATCTTAAATAATCTATATAGCCGTAGCTTGAATGGTCGATCCAAATTAGCTATGCGTGGGGTTAAATTGCATGAGATGTGAGAATATTGTTCGAGGAAGAACAAGGTTTGAAGTGTGGGATAAGTGATCTTGGGCAGAATTTCATGCCCAAGTGATACTCAAATGCTTCATTTCGACTTGTTTATCTATTGTTATGTGTACAATCTCATGTGAATCTTAGGTAAATGTGAATTTATGCTAACCAATATGATTAGTGTTGTTTTGCAGGTAGAAGGAAATTTTGGAAGCTAATCTACATGTTGGTGAAGTGCGGGGATGGACTCGGAAGCAAGAAGTGAATGTTGACAAGGGAAGTTGGAAAAAATAAGGGCTCCGCGATGGCACCATGTCACGATACCATCGCGGAGGCATTCTGCCTGGGATGATGGAAATATGTCAAATTCCAGTGGAGGTCCGCGTTACCTCCGTGGCACAGAGGCAGTGCTACGCTTTGCACTTCGTGTCACGTTGAGTGTGATTACCTAGAACCTCAAGTTCCAGTGAAGGTCTGCCTTAGCCCCGTGGCACGGAGGCAGTGCTTCGCGTTACACTCCGTCCCACGTTGTTTCTTATTCTGGGAAAAATCCTCAATAGTATAAATAGCACACTTAGGTTTTATTTTAAACATTCTGACTTTTCTGAGCAAGAACATGGGTAGCAGGCAGTTGAAAGGACGAAAATTCTAGGGTTATGCTCTTCCTTTTTCTCTTTAATTTCAATTGCTTGTATGAATTCTACTTATTTGAAGATGTTTAATCCACAAATGAGTGGCTAATTCACCTCTTGCTGAGGTTTAGGATAATTGTAGAGGAATGTAATTATTAATCATTTCAGTTTTCATCTTTTCTTCAATGGTTGTTCTATCAATTCTAGTTTTTACTGCATTAATGTGTGCCAATGTTAATGTATATCTTAGAAATCCAGTTTTGATTTTGAAAAGGAAAGGAATTGGACAGATGTGAATTGGTAGGATATGATCTTTTCTTAGTTGAGAAAATTGAGAATTGATTTATATTCAGAATAGAAATATATCTGAAAGTCTTATTAGTCATTTATGGAATCGGTTATGTATGGATAGAGCATGAGATTCTCATATCAAAGAAATGTAGACTAAGTTCTCATTATTCTTTAATTGGATAGGAGTCGAAAGATCCAATCCATAGGCAATTAATTCCTGACTAGCAACCGAAGAGAAGATTCACTGAATTGAATTAAAAATTTACATCCCTGCATGCTTGCCTTAACCTCAGCTTGTTCATTGCTATTGTTCAGACTTCAAATTATAATCTTAACTTAGACTCTTGTTACTTAGTAATCTTAACTCATAAAACATTATTTGTTTGGTTGTCCACATTCATAGAGATATCGTTCACTAACACTTAGGTTAATTACTACCGTTGTTAAGTCCCTGTGGGATCGATACTTGGCTTGAAATAAAGCCACTTTACTAGTTGTACGACCACGTGCACTTGCATGTAGTTGTGAGCCGAACAACAGGTAGCTGCAGTACCTCCATCGGTACTTCCTGTGATAGACGATGAGTTTGAAGAGGAGTTGCCACCGATTTTCGAATTTATCACGGAGGAGTCGATGGCACATGATAAAGGAAAGAGACCTCGTGAGGAGGCAAGTTTTGAGGATAATGCTTCTCTACTCCGTCAGCAAAAATTAGAGCAGAGTGAAATGGAGAGAGCGCTGCATGAATCAAGAGAGGAGGCTCGACAGAGAGCCAAGACTAACGTAGCAAGAGCTCAAGGAGAAGGAACGAGCTCTGTTGGATCTGAAAATGCACCGGGTCAAGTCGGTAATGTTGGAGATAGCATTGGAAGCATATCTACACCCTCCACTGACTAGGTAGCTGACACCTAGGTCGCATAGGTATGTTCCCTATTTCCTGAGTTTTGTCTGATATGTATATGCATCGAGGACAACGCATGCTTTCTTGATGGGGATGGGGAGGGATACATGTGCATTCTATTTTCTGAACATAACCCGAGGGTTTTTCTTGCCGGATATCTTTTCGCTTGAGTGTTCCATATCTAGTATAATCGAGACGTTTAGGATTTTATTTTATTTTATTTTTTGTGACAGTCGGAAGAAAGTTAGGAGAACTGAAGGAAGTCAAGAGATTAAATTGATGATCTTTTTGTTGATTGATAATTTGATACCCCTCCGAAATTTTTTTTATATGTGTATGTGAAAGTTGACGAGTATGAACTTTATGAATCTTTGCATGGCATTGAAACTGTGAACATGTTTACCATTATATGGCTATACCTGAACTAGCAATTAGTAGAAGTGATGATGTTGACCTGTGATATGTGTGAGTGAGGTTTAATAGCTGCATTCGATTGTGTGTGTCAATCTAGAACTTGTTTGGTCAGTCGTACCGAGAGAGAGGATAGGAAACTAGGAAAGGATCATATGCCATTTTTTATTTATGAGCGCACTTTAGCCTTAAAAGACCTACCAAAAGAGAATAAAAAATCCTTGATCCAAATGTTTTAGCTTAAATTGACCTTTCGTTTTGTTTACACCAATTCACCTTCCTGCTTTTATTAAGAATGAACTTGTTTTGTCCTTGGTCCCTCCTTGGACATTGTGAACCTCAACTCAGGCAACTCGCCTAAGTTGAGGGTGGCTACTGTAGGGGTGATTAAGAAGAGTTGGGAGGAATGAAAATTGGGTAATGAAAAAAGTAAAAATGCGGGTGCGGTATGCACAATGAAAACAAAGAAGTAAAAATTGTTGTAAAAAAGTTAAAAAAGAAAAATGTGACATCATTGAAATCTTGAATAAAGAGAAACCGTATCGATACTTGCAAAAGCAAAGAAAAGAAGAAGTAGTTCAAGGGAAAAACCGGAGAAAATAGTAAAAAAGTTGATAAGTGGAGCCAAGAGGTGTGTAGTGCCAAGGAGGGTTGAGCTACTAATTCCATATGTACCATACCCAAGCCCGAGCCTACGTTACAAGCCTATAAATTCCTATAGAGATCCTAGTTACTTGTCTGAAAATTGAGGTATTGAAAGTAAAGGTAAGCCTATGATACTCTATGGACACAGTTCGAATTTCTTTGTGAGAGTGAGTGAATCTTACCTAGTCCTAAGAGAAATATATCGAGTTAATCATATGCACATGTGTGAGTATGGGACTTCTTTGAGGTGAGAACATTTGGTCAACAAAATTGTCTGCAAATTATGTGTATCAGTGTTATAGATTTATGTGCGTGGTTGCAAGTGACAGTGTTTTGCCATGTTATGATTCCTCTGTGTTATGGTTGAAAATTTTTCATATGCATAGTGATTTTAGTTGATACAATGAGGGAGGCGTTAGAAAATTTTATTTTGATGTATAAATGTGACTGTCGTAAGTTTCCTAGTGTTTTTATCGATTGAAGAGTCGAAGTAGTTTATTTTATTTTATTTTGTTTTTGCCTGAGGACATGCAAAAGTTCTTAGTTGAGGGAACGACTCGTTACACCTAGTTATGAGTCGTGAAGTCAGTCGTGAAGGCTGACAGAGAAAATCTTAACAAAGTGACTAGTGGAGTTGATGAAAGACATAACGAGTCGTCACGTGATGAAATGACTCGTTGGAAGATCACTGAAACCAACCATAAGTTGCATTGGAATTTTGAAGGAGTAAGACCACGAGGGACCTAACGACTCGTGCCCAGGAACAACGAGTCGTTAGGTGATCTGTTGCCACAATTGGGTACGATGCTGAGGACAACTATTTTAAGCAAGGCACGACTCGTCAAAGGTCCAAATGATTCGTCACCAAGCTCGTGGCCACTGCCGACCTAGTTTCTAGTTTTAGTTAGGAAAAGGTTTTCTTGGAACTATAAATACACAGTTTAGGTTTATTTTTGAGAGATTATTCAGAGAAGCCAATTATTATTATTTTTCAAGAGGATTTTGGTGTTGTACGATTGTTCTTGAATCAAGAAACAAGGTTTACAATTTTGTTCTTGAATTTGAGGATCAAAAGCAACATTGGAATTTATTCATCAAATTTGGAGTTTTATTCAATCTACTTGGTTTTCTTCTATGATAATTTGTAAGTTGCAATTATGATTTATTTAATAATTTATGATTGTGATCATACAAATATGAGTAGCTAAACCCATAACTAGGTTTGTGAGAACCAAGATGAATTGACACACATAGGTAAAATACTTGGTGATTCTTGAATGGGGTTTTATGCATGTATTGTTTTTCCCTTCATTTTGATTGATTCTTGACAGTTGCAAACGTTAAGACTTGCCTTATTCTTACTTACCGGACCAAGGGGGTAATGAATGAGAAAAGGGATTAACAACGGAGATTTGAGGCTATCAACTCTCATCTAATAGATTGAACTTGTCTAGGGATAACTAATTCGATATTAAGGGTCAGGATCAATTAAAGTACACCCGTATGCGGACCAAATTGCGTGGTGATAATCATCTAGATAGGGGACCAACCATTTAGGTGAACCTAACTTACCAATATTGCATGTTAAACATCGGAATAGATCACTAGTGTATAAGCCTTATGGTTATGAAGTCTTGGGGAACACAATCCTAGTCAAGTCGCTAATTGAATACAAACCGAATTTGATCTAAGCGTTCAGTAGTTTTACTTTTGTTTATTATTCTATTTGTTTCCCCCTTCGGAAATAAGTAACTCAATAGTAACAACTATTCGCATTAACTTAAGTTCTTACTATATTCCCTGTGGGATCGACCACAACCTTTGTTGGGTTCTATATTTGACAATCAACCGCTTATATCTCAATGCGAGGTGTAATTTGGGAAACATCTCTCCCAGCTCTGGAAAAAGAATTATGGGTGTTAGAACCGACCAAGGGGCTTTATATAGCCCTCCACCGCCTTAGCCCGCTATTGACGTACCTGCTTGCTCGGTCTCGCGAAAATGCAAATATCTCTCTATTCTAAAGTCGAATCAGCAAAAGGTTTATTTCGTTGAAACTAGACTCATAGACCTTTAATTTGATAGGTAGAAAACCCACTTACTCATTATAGATTGGGTTAAAACCCTCAAGACATTTAAACTAAATTTCAAGCAATCTCAAAAAGGAAATTTTGCGATAACTTTTGCGGAATTTTATTCTACAACTTGATCGACGTGCAATCTTAAATACTATCATAGAATGACAAAAATACCTCATAACACATCCTTATTAACCTATTAATTACTATTATTCCTACCTCAAAATTATGAATTTATTGCACAAATTATCCGGGGTGTTATAGAGTCGTCCAGTCACTCCTTGGGACTGGCAGGATCAGTTTTCCAAGCAAATCATTAAGGGATTTTTCATAATTCCTAAACTCCTAAATCCTAAACTACATAATGTTAATCCAAAAAGGAGTGTTTTAAGAGGTTTTATCAAATATCAAGTCATTAGACATTCCCATGCATGTAAAGCTTTGAATTCTCTTGAAAGATCAATCTAGAATTCGCTCAATTCTTCCCCAATTCTCTTGGGAATTCAAAGAAAAGTTGAGAATCAATTTATCCAAGTATGTAAGGATATGAATGAGAGTTTCATTTCACTCTCATGCCCAAATTTCACCTAAAATTCATGAATTCAAGTTCTAACTCAACTATATGATCTTATGGGATTTTATTCCAATTTTATGAAATTCTCTATGATACGTCTATGGGTTAATTCCCCTCATATTCTAAAACATGTTTAAGTTTAATGGGTAAATTTTATAATTAAATTGATTATAAATTCATGACTTCAAATTATTAGAAATTATTCTCTATTATGCAAGTTTTATGAAAAGTCATGTTTATGATTCATGACTTAAAGTATGATAAGATATCTAGCATAAATGAATATTTATAAATTACCCATGTATGCATTCATGATTTTAACTTATGAGGTCTACTTCAAGTACGCATGATTTTAAGATTTTGGCAACCCACACAAGTTAAGTATGTTTTCATGATTTAGCTTAGTTTTATAAGACAAACTTACAATATGGTTTGGTGTCAATACTCCTAATCCATTTTATGGTATGTTCGAAGCCAGGACTCCCCATGTTCAAATTTCATACTATGTATGTAATTGTGATTTCAGCTTCATTGAAAAATGATAGGAGCACTATGCATGTTTTTGGGAGTAGTATCTAGCACCGAGTAGGCTTGGGGTTCCTAGGTTCCCCAATCTCAGAACTATGTGCCTACGTATTATATATTTGTATTGGGATCTCCCCTTGAGAGTTTCACCGCCACAAGTGGCCTTAACTTGATATTGATATCATGGTATCATTCTTAACCCTGGCAAGGTTTTGGATGGCTCTGCCCACTTGAGTGTCATAGTTGGAGTATCACATAAGCTCTATCGCGGTGATGTCAGTTATGAAGAGTCTCCCATTTTCCCTCATGATTTAAGTTATTCATGTTCATGACTTATGATATTATGTTTTACGGCAGGTATGACCCAATAATAAGTTTATGAGCTTTTACTTATGATTTCAGCTATGAAAAGTCATATGATTTCTATTTTAGATTTGGGGCATTATGTTTAGATATAATATTTAGCTTATGATTATATATGTCTCAGATTTAGATTTCAGCATGCATTCCTTACTCTCATGATCTACTATTTTAAATTTATATGCATGATTTCAGTTAACAACTACTCAACATGTTTTATTTACCTTGCATACTTAGTATATTCTGAGTACTAATCGTATACTCTATGCTGTCTCATTTCATGATACAGGTCTAAGCGATCACACCCAGTTCTGTCGTTAGTCCAGCTCTTTGTAGTTCAGCTTAGTTTCCATCGTTGGTGAGTCCTCATCTTTCGTGAACATTCAGTTTAGCATTTGATTATGCTATTTTATTTTCAGAATTTAGCGAGCTAGTTGGAGGTGTTGTCCCATCAGCTCATTAGATAATTTAGAAGTTACGTAGAATTTTAGCTTCGTCGAGTGTTGTCTCTGTTTATGATTGTTGTTATACATTATGTTATTCAGACTTCTTCGCTTATTCATGTTTCAGTTATAAGTTTTCACTTTAATGTATGCCCTTTAGTTGTTATGTATGGGTTGACTTGGAGACTTTCATGGTTCCAGGTCCCGTGTCTCGGTCTAGGGTCATAACTCAGGTCATTAGAAACTTAGTATCAGAGCAAAGGTTTAGAGTGTCCTAGGGTGTTTGGAAGTCGTACTGAGTAGAGTCTTTTCCATGAGTGACACATGCCACACTTATGGGGAAGAGGCTACAAGGTGTTTTAGAATATTTCCTTTCTTTCATGATCTATGTCGTGCGATGAAGTATCTATTTGTTCCTTCTAACTCATGCGATATGTGTTTGCAGAAATATACCTCCACGCCGAGTGAATAGAAGTAAGGAATAAAACTGGAAATGGCCATGACAATGGCAATGGAAATGGGCATCAGCAAGCCTGCCTGCACCAGCAGATCCTTTTCCCGTGCAGATCACTCATGCCGAGTTTAGAGTGGCATTTCACATGTTGGCACCAATGATGACCGCTCAGGTGAATCAGTAGGCAGTGGTTCATGTTCCTTAGAATGGGGCGCAGCAGCGGCTAGAGTTCGAGACTTTCTCAAGATGAATCCACATGAGTTCCTGGGGTCGAAAGTTGATGAGGACTGGCATGAGTTTATTGAGGAGGTGCAAAAGATCACCCAGATTATGGGTTGACCGGAGAGGAGAGCGCAAACTTAACCTCCTATCATCTGAAGGGGGTTGTTTATACATGATACTGCTAGTGGAAGGATTGTAGAGTAGTGGGAGTAGTTCTTGTGAGTTGGGATGAGTATATGAATTTCTTCTTGGATAGATTCTTTCCTAAAGAGTTTAGGGAGGCAAAGGCGACATAGTTCGTTAACTTGAAGAAGCACCACAGGACTGTCCAAGAGTATGCGTTAGAGTTTACTCGGTTGTCCAAATATGTGGCAGAGATGGTTTCAGATCAAAGGGCTCGTATTAAGAGTATCAGACTTGTTTGTCAAGGAGAGCAGGACCTGTATGCTGAACAATGATCTAGACTTCTCATGATTAGTCATATACGCCAAGCACATAGAGGCGGATGAGATGAGGGAGAAGGAGAGAGAGGCCAAGAGTGATAGGACAAGGACTTATGGACAGATCCAACAGAGGTCTAGTGGAGGACATCACCAATAGTCCAACTAAAGCTCATCAGCCACAGTGCCATCATCAGCCAGTGTTCCATCTAGACCTAGGCATGATCAGAGGGGTAAAGCATTAGGCTCGAGAGGTATGGGGAGCATGTCAAGAGATCCCATCATTCCAGTTTGCAATAGGTGAGGTAGGAGGCGCACCGGAGAGTGCTTTGTGGATTCAGGCACGTGTTTCGAGTGCGGGAAGCCTGAACATCTACTCAGAGACTTTCCTTCAACCAAACAGGGCCATAATAGAGGTTGTGTCCCATCCACCAGTTCAACAGTTCCACCAGCACACTAAGCTCAACTGGGTGCATCCACTAATGCGGGTGGCAGTCAGCGTCAAAATAGATTTTATGCCCTCTCATCTCGTTACGAGCAGGAGGTCTCTCCAGATGTGGTCACTGGTATGTTGCGGTATTCAATCTTGATGTGTATGCGTTGTTAGATCCAGGGGCTACCTTATCTTTTATGACACCATATATTGCTATTAGTTTCAGAGTTAGTCTGAAAATCCTAGCTGACCCCTTCTCAGTCTCTACTCTAGTTAGTGACACAATTATAGCTCCATGGGTATACAGAAATGGCCTTGTCATAGTCCTTCAGAAAGTCATCTTAGCCGACTTAGTATAGTTAGACATGACCTATTTTGACGTTATCTTTGGTATGAATTGGTTGCATGCATATATGCCTCAGTAAATCATAGAACCCTTATGGTAAAGTTTCAATTTTCGGGCGATCCAGTCCTATATTGGAAAGGTAGTTCAGCAATGCCTATAGGTCGCTTCGTTTCTTACTTCAAGGCTAGGAAGTTGATTTCTAAAGGTTGTGTGTACAATCTAGTTTGCATTAAGGATGCGCGTCCAAGACCCTGACTCTTCAGTTAGTTCTTATAGTGTGTGAGTATCTGGAGGTGTTTCTCAATGATCTAACAAAAGTTCCTCCCGAGCGGTAGATTAACTTTTGTATCGACCTTCTCCCTGATATGCAGCCTATATCCATTCGTTTTTATAGAATGGCTCTAGCCGAGCTAAAGGAGTTGAAAGAGTAGTTAAAAGGTCTCAAAGATAAGGGTTTTATCAGGCCCAGTAAATCCTCATGGGGTGCACATGTTCTCTTTGTCCTAATGAAGGATGTTTCCCTTAGAATGTGCATTGATTATCGGTAGTTGAACTTGGTTAAATTCAGGAACAAGTATCCTCTCTCCAGAATTGATGACTTGTTTGATCAACTTCAGGGTGCTAAGTGTTTCCCAAAGATAGACCTCAGATCCAACTATCATCAGCTCAGAGTTAGAGAGAGAGGCATTCCGAAGATAGCCATCAGGACTCGGTACGATCACTATGAGTTCGTAGTTATGTATTTTGGACTAACAAATGCTCCTGCTGCTATTGTGGACTTGATGAACAGGGTATTCAAGCCCTAGTTGGATATGTTCGTCATTATCTTTATTGAAAATATTATGATATACTCTCGGAGCGAGGAGCATGCTTGAAATTCATAAATTCATGAAGAGTGCTTGTAGGAAACCATATCATTAATCATAAACCATAATTTAGAACTTGGAGAATCAAAATCATAATAGAATCATAAACTTGACTTTTCATGAAACTTGCATAATTGGGCATAATCTTTTTAAAAACTTGAAACCATTAATTTATAATCATGATAGGAATAATATCTTCCCATAAATCTTAAAACATGCTTTGAAACATGAAGGAAATTGACCATAAATAATTCATAGAGAATTTCATAAAATTAGGAGAAAACCCCATAAGATGGTGAACTTGATCTAGAACTTAAATTCACGGATTGAGGAGGATTTTTGAGCATGAGAGTGAAAGGAACTCTCATTCATAGCCTTACATACTTGGGTAACCTGAATCTACACTTGACCTTGGAAGCCCAAGAGATTTGAAGAAGAAATTAAAGGGTTTAGGCTTGATCTTTAAGGAGACATACTAAGCTTGCATAAATAGGAGGGGAATGACTTAGAATAGGTTTATCCCCTTATTACAAAACTTTCAGATCTTAAAATATTGTATTTTAGGGCTTAGGAGCTTATAAATTACAAAAATACCCTTACTGATTCGCCCGGAAAAGTGACACTGCCAGTACCAATGAGGGACTGGACGAGTCGTTACCCCACTGGATGACTCTTTGTCTCCACTCATCGTCATCACTGGAAATCCCATCCTGACAATGGCCCACTTGATGAGTCATGAAGTGACACCACGACTCGTTCCTTAACCGATAAGTCTCCTGGTCTACAACTTCCTCAACATATAACGGGCACACTAACGACTCTTTGAATCAAATGATGAGTCGTTACACCATCCGGGGTGATCCCCTGACAACAACTCCATAAAAGCCTTGTATCCCTTAATGAGTCACTCGATGATTCATCGGGTGACTTGACAAGTCACCTGACGAGTCGTTCCATGACCTGGCACAGATTTTTCCTGTTTTCTCTGTTTCAACCCTTAGGTCTGATCTTAGGAACTTTTGGGGCATCATAATATCTTCTCCTTGGAACATTCATCCTCAAATGAGGGTAAACATACTGAAAAGGCTGGGAAAGAACTGAAATCCCATAATTGAACAACTAAAGCTTAAATCTAATTGAGTGACTAACTCCGGACTGCGATACTGAACCGAATCCATAATTCATACATACATGCTAGAATATGAGAGGAACTGAGAGACATGAACTTGACCTGAATCTGAATAGAGTATTAGAGAGGAAACTGATACCCATGCTAGAATGGGTCCGGAAGGGAATAAATGCGGGTATTTAGCCATCATATCTTCTTTGGCTTCCCACTTAGCTCCCTCAACAAGTTGATTCCTCCACAAGACTTTCACTGAAGCTACTTCTTTGTTCCTCAACTTTCGATCCTGGCGATCAAGGATCTTAACGGGTACCTTCTCATAGGTAAGGTTATCCTTCACGCCTATTCTGTTCATCGAAACAACCAAAGTCGGGTGACTAATGTACTTCTTCAATAACGATACATGAAAAATTGGATGCACTGATGCTAACTCTGCTGGTAGCTCTAACTCATAGACTACCTTGCCAACACGTCCCAAAATCCTATATAGGCCTACATACTGGGGACTAAGCTTCCCTTTCTTTCCGAAACTCATCACTTCCTTCATGGGAGACACCTTCAAGAATAACCAATCATCAACTTCAAACTCGAGTTATCTACGCCTAACATCCGCATATGACTTTTGATGACTTTGAGATGTTTTCATCCTTTCCTTTATGAGTTGAGCCTTATCCATGGTCTCATGAACCGAACCTGGCCCTATCAATGTAGCTTCACCTACCTCAAACCAACTAATAGGCGACCTACACCTCCGCCCCATAAATAGCCTCAAACGGAGCCATTTGGATACTAGAGTGGTAACTGTTGTTGTAATCTGACTTGATAAGAGGTAAATGATCATCCCAACTGCCTTTGGAGTCAATCACACAAGCTCTCAAAATATGCTCAAGAGTTTGAATGGTCCGGTCATCCTGACTATCTATGTGCAGGTGAAAAGCGGTGCTGAGTTTGAGTTGAGTACCAAGTCCCTTCTTAAACAATCTCCAAAACTACAAGGCAAACTGAAACCACTATTCGAAATGATAGACAAGGGAACTTCATGAAACCAAACTAACTCTCGAATATATAATCTAGCATAGTTCTTAGCTGATCAGTAGTTTTGACCGGTAGAAAATGAGTTGCCTTGTTCAACCTGTCTACCACCACCCATATAGAGTCATACTATTGGCGAGTGCAAGGAAACCCTATGATAAAGTTCTTATTAATCTCCTCCCACTTCCAAGTAGGGATACTAATGTCTTATAGCATACCTCCAGGTCTCTGATGCTCCACTTTCACTTATTGACAATTCGGACACTTAGCCACAAACTATGCTAATGCCATTCAACCGGTAGACTTTTTGTAGGCCACGGTACATCTTGGTGGCACCTGGATGTATAGAGTATCGGGAACCATGAGCTTCATACAACATATGTTCTCTCAAATCATTGACATCCAGAATATATAAACAATCTTGATGAAGAAGTACAACATCTAAACATTGGGAGAAGACCTCAACCATCTGATTTTGAACCGCTTCTTTCAACTTTATCTTAATAGGGTCCTGTAATGCCCCGGAAGTGCATAGATGTAGAGCCAAGAGTGAAAAATTGAAAACTGCAGAAAATTTGGAAAAATGTCTCAGGACGGGTCAGGGTATGACTTGTAGTGACATATCACGGGTTGTTGTAAAGAGTCATGGTTGGGGAAAGGCTGGGTGACAGTGCAAACTGATCTCGGGCAAAATAGCATTCCCGAGTGATGCTTTATAATTTAATTTAGTCTTGTTTAGTTAATTAATAATATACATTTTCATGTAATCTTATATAAATGTGAATACATGTACTAACCAACATTATTAGTTCTTGTTTTGTAGGTTTAAATGAATTTGAGGAACAAATGTATAAGTTGGTTAAGTAGAGGAATGGAGTCGGAAGCAATTTGCGAAAGTCGGCAAGAAGCATGCCTTGGCAAGGCTGGCCGCGCCAGGCAGCGTGCCATGCTGTGCGTGTGCCGCGCCCAGCGCTGTGCCACGCCCATGCCAGGCGCGAGAGAAGGCAGCAAGCAGGCAGGCGATCTACGCGCCAGCGCCGTGCCACGCCAGGTGAGCTACGCGCCAGCACAATGCCATCGGGTTGCATGAGCAGCGTGTCATGCCGGCCAGCTCGGCGACCCTCGGTATCTTGGCATCCAGAGGTAATTTCCAGTGTGCCTCTGCGTTACCTCCGTGTCACGGAGGCATTTCTCCACGATACACTCCGTGACACAGAGCCATTCCACGACAGGCTTAATTTTCCAAAAGTCTCATTTACTATAAATAGGTCCCTTAGCTCCTAAAATCATTTTGTCACGATTTTATTCTGAAAAACCACCTAGGAGTGAAGGGAGAAGTGGGAGAACTCACCTAGGGTTTGTCAAATTCCTTTTCTCTTCTACCAATTTTTGTAAGTATGTTACTTTAACAACGTTTCCCTGTAATTTTCCGAACATGAATGGCTAGAATCCTTCCTCTAGGGTTGAAGCCATGAGTTATGAGTGCATTTTTATGAAATTGTGTTGGAATTAAGTTATTGATTGTTGTTTTGTCTTGCATTCTGAATTATGGTTGTTTTTATGATTGATCACCATGAAAACATACACGTTAACTTAGGCATATGCTTGAGAAAGCATTTACCTAGGCCAGAACATGAGAATGTAGGGAGCATGGTTGTATCTCACGATATAATTTGTGTTAGGATAGAAATATACCTAACACCTTGCTTGGTTGATAAAACGGGATGAGCTAGGCACCAACTTAGAATTATCACCTCACCACTCGAAGAAGTAGTTGTATAGCTGAGTTGAGTCGAATATTAGGTGTACGAGAGTCCCTAATCATATCCACGTAAACCACATCCACGTAATTAATTTCCCACGAACTAGAATTAGCATCCTCGCTCACAATGTAGTAGTGAAGCTAGTTTGTCGTGTTTAGAGGTTCGGAAGGCCATGAACATGCAATTTTAATTATGTGAGACGACAATTGATAGTTTCATACTTAAACCATTGCAATTCGTATTAGCGCATGATTATCCGGCTTTAACTCTGTGTTGCTCCTTGAGTGAATTCAGAATATTTCGTTGACCACAATTAGACTTAATTAAACTTTATCGAAAAGTTTTATAATCAACACTTGTGAAAGTTTATATCACACTTGAACTAGATAGTTAGTAGAATTGGTCCAGTCCCTATGGGTTCGAAATTCCGGTTCTTAAAAAGAGCCACTATATTACTTGTACGACCCGTACACTTGCGGGAATTGCAACACGTTTTTGGCGTCGTTGCCAGGGACTGGGCGAAGTTTTGATAAGTTATCTGTTTTTGTGTGATTTTTGAATTTCCTTAAGTGTTGAGAAACTTGGTCTTAGTCTGATTTATTGCAGGTGACAAGTTGTCCTGCCGAGCTGGCTAAAAATAGAGAGCTTGTGGAACCGTTGCTTGAACCTGAATGTCAAATCCATTTGCGAAGGAGAGTAGCTCTAGAGCAAAAGCTGAAGAGACTTCAAGAAAAGGTACAACAACAACAACCACCCACAGGACAAGCACAATTGTAATCGGAAGCAATGGCAGCCAGAGGAGTTCGCGAAGTGGCAATCCCACAAGTGACTAATGTGAACTCTAGTATCCGTAAACCGGAGCCTGGAGGGAACTTCGAGCTTAAATAGAACATGGTACAGCTGTTACATTCTAGTGTTCAATTCACTAGGATGGCACATGAGGACCTGCAGCAGCACTTACAGAACTTTCTTGAGATTAGTGACACGTTTGTCCCCACCGGCGTGTCCACAGATTATGTCCGACTTACCCTCTTCCCATTTTCATTGTTGAGAGAGGCAATGAAGTGGTTGAAAGCTGATCCACCGAACTCCATAACTTCTTGGAATGATTTGGCAATGAAGTTTCTTATCAGATTTTTTCCTTCAGGCAAGACTGCAAAGTTGAGAAGTGAACTACTAAGTTTCAAGCAGAGGCTTGATGAGAATTTATATTTGGCTTGTGAAAGATTCAAGCCATTATTGAGAGACTGTCCCCATCACCAGAAATCGAATGAAGTACTGGCTCATACCTTCGTAGAAAGTCTAGACCCACACACGAAAATTTTACTAGACTCTGCATCAAGTGGGCAAGCCTTAGAGAAGACTTATGATGAGTTGTACACTTTGTTGAACAGAATTGCACAGGGAAATCCAGAGTGGCATAGCGAATCATCGAGAGGGGCAGGAAAGAGAGCAGGGTTGATAGAGGTAGATGGAATCAATGCGTTGGCAGCGCAGTTAGCTTGGTTTCAACATCAGATTATGACTCATTTCAATAAACTGAGTATGAACTAACAACAGGGCCAGGTTAATGCAGTTCAGCAAGCTCCAAGTTGGTGCGAAATTTGTGGTAACAATGGGCACAATGCAGAATCTTGTGGAGCCAATCCGGAATCAATCAATTTTGTTGGGAATGTGCAGCGGAACAATCCAAATTTTGGAAACAACTACAACAGAAATTGGCAGGGCCACCGAATTTTTCTTGGGGTGGAAACCAACAGCATAGTTATCAGCAACCTTAATAGCAACAGTATCAGCAGAATAGGCAGAATGATGGCTAGTTGAGTAGCAACATTGAGGAAACATTGCAGAAAATCATGGAGACCCAGACTCAGTTAGCAGAAAATCAGGCGAGGATGGAAACAAACTTAAAGAATCAGTAAGTGGCCACCCGCAATCTTGAAAAACAAATGGATCATATGGAAGCTGCTCAAAATATGAGATCGCAAGCGGGATTACCAAGTGACACAGATCCTAACCCCGGCAGGTTAATGCCATCAGTCTGAGAAGCAGCAAGCAATTAGCTGATGCAGTGCCAAAAGAGCAAAGAAAGGAGGTGCAGTTGGAGTTGGTTAGACCAGGACCATCCACTTAAAAGAGAGAAAATCAGAGTGCTGAGCAACAAAATGCACAATCTTCATTGCAGCCAGCACAAAGACCACCACCACCATTCCCCCAGAAATTCAGAAAAAGCAAGGAGGAGGAAATGCTTCAAAAAGTTCTTTGAGAGTTTCAAAGAACTTCACATAAATTTGCCTCTTATTGATGTTTTACAGGGAATTCCCAAGTATGCTAAATACTTGAAAGACGTGATGGCGAACAAAGTCAGATTAGTAGATGTCCAAACAGTAGCACTGACAGAGGAGTGCAGTTACAGGGTATTGAGCAAGATTCCGAAGAAGCTCAAAGACCCAGGGAGTTTTACCCTCCCTATACAAATTGGTAAAGCTGAGGTGCTATGAGCTTTGTGTGATTTTAGGGCAGCAGTTAACCTAATGCCCCTGTCCTTATTTAACACCCTGGGGTTGGGAAAATCGAGGCAAACAAGGTTGATACTGCAGCTGGCAGAAAAGTCGCGACTGACACATGAAGGAATAATAGAGGACCTTCTCATCAAAGTAGGTAAGTTTATTATACCTGCTGATTTTATATCTTAGATTTTCAGGTTGATGATCAGGTACCCTTAATCTTGGGATGGCCATTCTTGGCCACCAGAGGAGCGGTGATTGATTTGAGAGCAGGGACTCTGAAAAAGAGGGTTGAGGATGAAGAAGAACTCTTCCGCGTATACCAAGAAATGAACCCATCCACACACTACAGAAACCTTTGTAAGGTGAGTGTGTTGTCAGAGGATGAGTGTGGGGTGGAGGATTCCATAGGTGCATGGCCAAAGGTAACGACAAGTATTCAGCCTGAGTTTGATAAAAGGCTTCAGAGTGTGAAGAAGTTGGAGGAATAGAGGAACAGAGTGGAGGCTGTTTCCTCTAAAATTAAAAAAAGGAGGTGGTTCTTGAACAGGAACCCAGGTATGAGGATGTCCTAAAAAGGAAAGTCCACGTCGTGCCGCGACGGAAAATAAGGTGCTGCTTGGGAGGAAACCCAAGGGTACCACAGGTACAAATTGTGATTTTTTTGTTGGTGTTGATTTTGTTATTTTCATTGTGCTTGTGTTTTGGTGGAAGGTTAAGCACAGATGGAGGGAAGTCTAAGTACCTGTTGAGGAGGAAGCTAAAAAGCATGGAATAGAAGAAGTGTGGGGTCAAACACTCACCTATGAGAACTTGAAGAAAAACATTCTTTTATCTTGGAATGAGGCTCGAAGAGTATTTCTCATCATTTTAATTTTAATTTGATACTATGAGGACATAGCAGGATTTAAGTGTGGGGTGAGGAAAATTTCAAAAATTTGGTGCTTAACGATTTTTGGTGAATGTAATGCTTGTGTGAAATATTGAAAATTTTTTGTGATTTTTGTGAGTCAAGCATGACTTCATCACCCGTTGGTTTTTCTTTTCGGTTCTTTTCCAACGGGGGGTCTTTGAACCTAAGAATAAAAATTTTCTTTGTCTGTATATAATGTTTTTATTCATAGTTAGGGACTGTTTCTAACGATGGATAGATGACGACCGTCTTGAGGAAAATTAGTCAATAAGTTTTGGGTTTTAAACCCGTAGCTAATCGATGCTTGATGTTCTTGTTATGTGCTATAAATGATTGTAAGATGCAAGTATGTTCAGTGTTGAAGCATGTAAGAAAGGTATAACTTTGTTTGAGACACTTAGGCTCTTGAATTTAACTAAATGTGATTGAAGCTTAATTTTGAATTCTTGTGATTAGCTGAGTTAAGAGTCTGCTGAATGTGTCTTGATTTGAGCATGTGCCATGAGTGTAAGGTTTTTGAGTATTCTGTGATATTGTGGAGTGTCTAGAACTTGCCTGGTGTGTATATAAAACGAAATGAAGGATGTGAATTGTAGGAGATGATTTAGGCATTTCGTTTAAGGAACCTAAATGTTATCCCTCATTTTGCCTACCTTGAATAATTAATCCTAGTTAGCCCCATTGAGCCTTCAGCCTATTCTTGGATAGCTGCAACATAAGCTTAATCCTTTTTCTTTCATTAGCCTTGAATTGATCCAAAACTCCTAAGCGCTTAAGTGGAAAATTCCAAAGAGTAAAGGAGTGAGAAGAATGAAAAAGAAGGAAAAGCAGCAGTTGTATAAGTTGAGAAAGGTCAAGAGTGCACTTGTTTGAATACGGTTGAGTATTAGTAGGGAGTAAGAAAATAAATTAATGAAAGTTACTTATAGAACTCCTTACTAATAAGCTAAGAGTGCCTAAAGAAAGGGGGGAACACAAGAGGGAAAGGAAAGCTGAAAAGAAATAAAGGAGAAGTAAGAGAAGGGAAGTTCGTAATGAGGGCGTGATGTATTAAAAGCGCTTAGGGAAGTTAGTCACTATTACTGGCCATAACAGTACCTACCCGTCCCTTAGCTACATTACAACCTAAAAAGTCCTACCTGATCTTACATTCATACATCCTTAAATTAGTGGAGTAAAACACTAAGGGCAAGCTTATGGGTCATTGCATAATGCATGTGAATTCTTTGTGAGAGTGAGCGTAATTCTGTTCATGTACCCACACATGTTGTGATTTACAAATTTTTTGCGTGTGAAAATGGTTAACTCTTTTTCCGTGAGGGCACATGTTGAATCAAGGATATAATTCATGTTGGATTTCTTTATCAGTTAATTCATATGAGTTTGCTAAGATTAAGAGTCGATTCTTGAGGTTAGGAAGTCTTGGCAGGGTTGTATTTCATTTCAATGATCAAATCGTGCATGCTCTATTTTTAGCTTGTTATCTTAAATAATCATTATAGTCGTAGCTTGAATTATCTTTCTAAATTAGCTATGTGTGAGTCTCCATGTGCATGAAATGTAAAAGGTTTGTTCGAGGACGAACAAGAGTTTAAGCGTGGGGTTGTGATCTCGGACAAAATAACATGCCCGAGTGATGCTTTATAACTTAACTTAGTCTTGTTTAGTTAACTAATTATATAATTTTCGTGTAATTTTATATAAATGTGAATATATGTACTAACCAACATGATTAGTTCTTGTTTTGTAGGTTTAAATGAATTTGAGGAACTAATGTATAAGTTGGTGAAGTAGAGGAATGGGGTCGGGAGCAATTTACGAAAGTCGGCAAGAAGCATGCCTTGGCAAGGCTGGCCGCGCCAGGCAGCGTGCCACATTGTGCGTGTGTCGCGCCCAGCGCCATGCCACGCCCATGCCAGGCGTGAGAGAAGGCAGCAAGAAGGCAGGCGATCTGCGTGCCAGCGCCGTTCCACGCCAGGCGAGCTGCGCGCCAGCACAATGCCATCGCGCTGCATGAGCAGCGTGTCACGCCGGCCAGCGCGGTGACCCTCAGCATCTTGGCATCCAGAGGCAATTTCCAGTGTGCCTCCATGTTACCTCCGTATTACGGAGACAGTTCTCCGCGATACACTCCGTGACATGGAGCCATTCCACGACAGGCTTAATTTTGCAAAAGTCTCATTTACTATAAATAGGTCCCTTAGCTCCTAAAATCATTTTCTCACAATTTTATTTTGAAAAACCACCTAGGAGTGAAGGGAGAAGTGGGAGAACTCACCTAGGGTTTGTCAAATTCCTTTTCTCTTCTACCAATTCTTGTAAGTATGTTACTTTAACAATGTTTCCTTGTAATTTTATGAACATGAATGGCTAGAACCCTTCCTCTAGGGTTGATCACCGTGAAAACATACACGTTAACTTACGCATATGCTTAAAAAATCATTTACCTAGGCTAGAACATGAGAATGTAGGGAGCATGGTTGTATCTCACGATATAATTTGTGTTAGGATAGAAATATACCTAACACCTTGCTTGGTTGATAAAACGGGATAAGCTAGGCACCAACTTAGAATTATCACCTCACCACTCGAAGAAGTAGTTGTGTAGCTGAGTTGAGTTGAATGATTAGGTGTACGAGAGTCCCTAATCAAACCACGTAAACCGCATCCACGTAATTAATTGCCCACGAACTATAATTAGCATCCTCGCTCACAATGTAGTAGTGAGGCTAGTTTGTCGTGTTTAGAGGTTGGGAAGGCCATGAACATGCAATTCTAATTATGTGAGACGACAATTGATAGTTTCATACTTAAACCATTGCAATTCGTATTAGTGCATGATTATCCGGCTTTAACTCTATGTTGCTCCTTGTGTGAATTCAGAATATTTCGTTGACCACAATTAGACTTAATTAAACTCTATCGAAAACATTTATAATCAACACTTGTGAAAGTTTATATCACACTTGAACTAGATAGTTAGTGGAATTGGTTTAGTCCCTATGGGTTCGACATTCCGGTTCTTAAAAAGAGCCACTATATTACTTGTACGACCCATACACTTGCGGGAATCGCAACACAAACCATAGGAGATATGATGACTCATTGTGGGAAACAATGAGTCGTCGTTAGCAGTCATGGGAAGAAGTTGGGTGCATCAGATGACATACAACGAGAGACCCAACAACCCGTTAGGGAAGCCACGGGTCATTGGTTGAGGTCGTGATTTGAGGATTAAGTTTTCCAGTATGCTTGACGGGGGAAAAAAATGACTCGTCGTGGTGTGGCACATTAGAAGATAAGATGCAACGGTCCATGAGAAAACCACAGACGATGTAACAGACCGTTGATTGTTAGGAAAAGTCATCCTATTCATCCATTGAATGGTTTCAAAAGTAGGTCTTCAGCAGTGCATACGACGAGGGACACGACGGGTTGTCGTTGGTTCCAACGACCCGTTGGTGCTATTAGTCGGTCCCATCAGGCTAGATTTTGGGGCAGGTTCATTAAGGGTAATTTTGACTTTTTCACAATATAAGTGTTATACCCCGTAGAATTCCCGGCACTTAGATGACCTATTCGCACGTTGGTTAAGCATATTTGGAAGCCATACGTGCTAGGGAAAGGCCCGGGAAAAGATCGGACGAGAAACCCGTCGAACCATCGCGGGAGGAGCCGAGGCAGAGCCCCTCCGCGATGGCAGCGTGTCACGGAGGTGAGGCCTCCGCGATGGCTCCGTGACACGTTGCCCTTGTCCAGGCCCAAGTATATAAGGCCCCCACTTCGGGTTAAACTCATTTTCATCACTTAGCAATTTCCAGAAACGTAGTGAACAGAGGGAAAACGAAGGGAGATTATAAATTATCGTCCGATTACGCTGTCAAACGCTACCCAAACCCAAATTAATCCTAGATACCAAGGTATTTAGCAGCAGAGAGTATTTCTACGGAGTTAGTTTCGCAAAATACGGCCGACGAATCGGCGAGCCGTCGAACTAAAGTAAGTAGAATTGCTCTAAATTAATGTCTATGTGTTCCTAGCTGAGAAGTGAATACTTCTCCCTTCTGGGCCGCTGGAAAATAGCGAGTTTTCGACCGTCTTTCGATAAGCCTAAGTTTAGGCTATAAACTATATTGAAAATAACGTCGTTCTTTACAATAAAGCTGTATTTAGTAGTAATTGACGTATTTATGAATGCAGTTGGGAGAAAATAGTTGAAGTACCGGCCGAGCCTCGTCCAACGGACGAATAATTCAAAGAGAAGGTATGTAAAGTTAGTTTCCTTCGGCAAGTTAAGTGATATCAGTATAGCGTAATAAATTACGGATCAGTAGAATGTTCAGAAGTCGAATATTGCGTTATTATGAATATTGGTACGATGTGAGAAACCATTGGGTTGTAATGTGTATGAAACCTCTCAGTACGGTATAGAGTCTAACGCAAGCGTTAGAGATTGCCAGTATATTTGATGTGTAATGTAGTATGCCATGTTAAGATATTGTTGTGTTCAGCTGAAACCCCGTGAAGTAGTACAGTATCCGTAAAGCACTTCAGAAATAGAATAGCAGGCTAAAATAAAGTTCAGGAAGCATGTCAGGAGTAGTAAATCATGTTACTATAGAAAGCCAGCATACAGTGTAGTTCAGTAGAAAGATTATATTCGGGCATGCATATATAGTATTTCCAGCCTCAGCATATATGAAGTATGTACTTAATTCTGTCACGAGTCTAGAATATAGTATATACAGAAACTTAGTGAACAGCAGAGTTTTCAGTAGAAACCTTATTTTTTATGGCATTTGCCCAGTATAGCCGGCAGGGGACTATATTCGTATTCATATATCTTTACCTGCCTCAGCACATATTAAATACGTACAGATTATTACTATTAGTCAGCATGTAATATATGTGATACTTTACCCCTATTTGCCTCAACATGCGAGATACTCAGATAGTATTACCAGTTGAGACCATTGTATTGTTTGGGGTTGGATCACCTAGCATCCATGACCGCCCAGGGTTAATAGCTGTATCGACTCGTCCACCAGAGGACGAGGATACGTCACTCTACGGAGTGGCATGCCATCCCGCCAGGGGACGAAGATGGGATGTCAGTTTTTCCCCATATTTGTGCCTTGATCGGCCCTTACACACCCCAGTCGAGCGGATACGCCCGGGTGAAGATTCAGGAGTCCTCCGGACTCAGATGCAGTTATAGTCAGGGGCTCAGCGAGCCCAAGTGCATACCCTAGGACCAGTAGGATGCTTACAGCCACTATAGGAGATGGGATGACCGGGGTAGGGGTATAGATTCTGTGCTGGTTGTACCTCCCGGCTTATGGGGGCCGGGTAAGGTTTGTGTGTGCTGTGTTATGTTATTTCATGTTATGTCATGTTGTATTAGCTACAAGTAGATCAGCAGTGGCCCGATATGTTCCAGGTATGACTCTTGTCCCTTCCAGTAAAGATTGAGTGTAGATAAGGTTTACATTATCAGATAGTTAAGTTATTCCTTCTACTTCAGCTTCATAAGTCATATTATTGCCTTCAGATGTTGTTTTCCGTTATATTACTTCAGTTGCTTTACATACTCATTACCAGCGGTACTGACGCCCAGTGGGGCGCTGCATTACTTGCCTGCAGGTACCCATAGCCGAGTAGGCGATACCACGTGATCCCCATCAGCGGTTGAGTATTCAGCTCCTGTCATCCGGAGACTGAATTTCTAGAGGTGTAGTTCAGTTTCTTTTGTTGTACAGTACGGGTAGGTCGGGGCCCTGTCCCGATCATTTCAATTATCCTTCCTAGAGGCTTGCAGTCTGTATATATTCCCTGTGGTCAGATGAGCCAGTCGTGTGGGGCCGTGCAGTTGTATAGTTGCCTTTACTCCTTCTTTCTTTTGTAATGGCCGTGTGGGGCCATAGTTTGCCAGTAGTGGTGACCTTGCCGGTCACGTAGCTTTTCAGTATGTTATGCTTGAGTTACAGATAACTAGACAGCATGGTGGCCTTGTCGGCCCGCATAGGTTCCCCTGAATTTCCTTGTTTCTGGTCAGCTGTAATACAGGTACAGAAGGCTATAGGCCAATGGGCCGGGGGCTGTATTTACAGCCGTTATATAGCCCTTTGTTTTCCAGAAATTTGAGTTAGAGCCAGCCAGGCGCCAGATGCGCCCAGGCTTAACAGTTCAGCAGGTCAGGTCTTAGTAGGGCACCAGTGCCAGTCATACCCCCCAAGGTGGGGCGTGACAAACTTGGTATCAGAGCAGGTCGTATCCCAGGGAGTCTGCAAGTCGTGCTAAGTAGAATCCTATCCATGGATGTGTTGTGCACCACATACTATGGGTAGGAGGCTGCAAGGCATGATAGGATGGTTGTCTTTTATTCTGATTCAGTCGTGCTATAGAGCGGTACAGTATAGGGTTGATTCCCTAAAAATCTTACCATATTCCTTGGTTACAGATAATGTCAGACCAGCGCCATCCTAATACAGGTCGGAACCTAGACATCGCAGCAGGAGAAGGCACCAGCAGGATGCCTCCCCCTCATTTGGAGACAGCCCGATCAGAGGGCCCTATAGAGGCTTCATCTCAGCCTCCTCAGCAGTCTCCACCACGTCAGGAGTCACTTGGGGCGACATTACCTTCAGCAGCCCCTATATTGACTCCTTCCGATCAGGAGGTTAGGAGTGCTGTAGTTCTGTTAGCACAGATGATGGCTGCTCAGCGTCAGCCAATGCCATCTATAGTTGCAGAATCATCAGGAGGGCCAGGTAGTTCGAGGGTCCGAGAGTTCTTAGCCCTGAATCCCCCACAGTTCACAGGTACTGACAGAACAGAGGACCCCCAAGATTTTCTGGATCAGATGCAGAGAATCTTCAGGGTTATGCATGCCACGTCTACCGAGTCAGTTGAGTTGGCCGCATTCCGGTTACGGGATATTGCAGTGTTATGGTACGAAAGCTGAGAAAGGTCCCGAGGGAGAGATGTTTCCCCTCCCACCTGGTCCAGCTTTTCAGGAGCCTTTCTGGATCATTATCTGCCGCGGGAGATTCGACAGGCCCGGGTAGACCAGTTCCTACATCTAGAACAGGGGGCCATGAGTGTTCGGGAATATTCTTTGTAGTTTGATTCTCTAGCCCGATATGCACCGGCCTTCGTTGATACCATGGCATCCAGAGTGCATCGTTTCATTACGGGCTTGAATCCAGAATATGTTGAGATTTGTACTATAGCTACACTGCGAGAGGACATGGATATTGCTCGCATTCAGGCATTTGCTCAGAATATTGAGGGCATCAGACAGCGGCAACAAGAGGTCAGAAGGGTTAATCAGG